>QPKB01000004.1:42856566-43066321 GCA_003546025.1 Camphora micrantha | reverse complement strand
TTATCATTCATAGCTAGGGATGTAAATGGGTCCCTGATTCTTCGATTACCCGAAAGTTCCGATCCGTTAAAAACTGGGTCTGGGTCCTTATTTAGGCCTTGAGAAGTAAATGGGTCCGGGTCCGGTTTCACCTTGTTCAAACCCATGGACCTGAACCCGACATATTACCTCAATTTTCGAGAATCTCTCTAACAAATAATGTTGGTTTAATAACATTCTCTACTTAGACCCGGACCTGGATCAAGACCCGTCCCATATATGGTTCTGGTTCCGGTTCCGGAGCCAAGAAATCAATTTCAAAATGGTTCTGGGTCCGAATCCGATTCCACCTTTCCCTTAACGGTTCCGGACCCGGACTGGAATCGACCTGTTTACAACCCTATTCATAGCCATAGACTAAGCCTATCTAATAAATTGACCAAAAAGTTAAGCCCAACAACGTTGCCCAAATCTAGCCTTGGCACTCGGAAACTTTTGGAGACGGCTTGGGGCAGCCGTTTTCCTTTTCTTTTCGAAAAAGACTTCAAAAATTTCTAACTTCCCACATAAATTGTTTTTTTTTTTTTATTTCGTGAAAAACGACGGCAAATAGCCATTGTTTTATGCGATTTTTGAGGTAGTGTGCCTAACCAAAGTCGCCCAAATCCGGTTCGTTGTCGGCTGTGTCTAGCCGAGCTCACCTGGCCCATGGGCAACCAGTTTTCACTGTTCTACCAAGACACTGTTCTACCCATCCAAGCATCCATTTTTAGGCCTGTGGCAGATGGTTGGAATAAAGGGAAAATCCTTAACCCCATTGTCTTTTTTCTTAATTTTGTATGGGGTAGGAAACCCCACTGTCCTTGAACGTCTATAGTGGCCCTTCTGACCACAAGTAAAGGCCACCACGCCAAGACGATTCTTGTGTAGTTACATGTATTACAAAATAGAGAGGGTCTCACAAGGGTATCTTGGTCCTTGCATCCTAGGGCCTAGTTTGCGTATGGCTGAGTC
Organism: Camphora micrantha; assembly: GCA_003546025.1. Taxonomy (NCBI): domain Eukaryota; kingdom Viridiplantae; phylum Streptophyta; class Magnoliopsida; order Laurales; family Lauraceae; genus Camphora; species Camphora micrantha. The sequence goes on along the minus strand of QPKB01000004.1, from coordinate 43,065,328 downwards.
CAGGTGACATAGCCCAAGTATTCATTGCAATTACCAAAATAGCCTCCTAAGAGCATCTCTAACGGATATGTCCAATTGGAGATGCCAAATTTCATTTGATGGCCTATATTTGTAATTTGGTATTTTTAGAATTTGACATTTTCAAAAAGCGACAACTCCGCCCCCATATGCCAAATCTAGTATTTTATTTTTATTTTTTTGGCATTTTAGACATTTACTCTCCAAAGGTGACAACTGAAAACCCAATCCATCTCCAATGGTTTATCTTGAAATAAAATAACCTAAACAAAGAATTGACATCTACCTTTCCCATATGTCAAATTTGACATTGAGCTCCAACATGCTCAATGTCAAGTCATTTGCGGCATGGGTGTTAGAGCTCCACTCCATGCCAAATATCCAAGGTGGCATGTTCACGTTGGATTTGAAGGAGTTGTTGGATGTGCTCTAAGAGAATTTTTGTTAGGGACATTATTTGAATTCCCTGAATGCTGTCTTCTAAGTAGATTTATAAATGCTAGACCATCCACGACATGTTTAGAAGTTAGAATGTGGAGAACTATATAAGCCAAAAGTAACAATATACAAGGCTTTATTTTTGAAATCTCACTAATCAAACATAGAAATCAAAATGATTGGGGACAACAACTATTAGAAATTCCTCCAAACAAACACCCTCTTACCCTCACATATATCATCCATTTGTGGTGCCTTATCGAAGTAGCTCATGCTTGATGCATGTGTGTGATCAATCTGATAGTGGCTTGTTTTGATAGAGTTAGCACTAATATAAGGTATATTTGGGAGTTTTGATCAATTTGATCAATATGACAAAATGGGATTTCCCTCATTAAATTTTTATGAGTTTTATTTTGAAGTCACTTGTGAGGGCCACTTAAAGTCAAACTAATCCAGAGGACATAGGGGATAGAAAGAATCATAATGACAGATGTGTCAAATCTCAACCCCTTGATCTATCACACTCTAGGTTTTTCTTTTTTATAATGGAGGGTGTCACGACCATTTAGGCCAGAATAATCCTTACGAGCCCAGATGCAGCTGGATAAATGCCCTGTGGCCCCAATGTGATAGTGCCTTTTCGAACCCTCAACCTCCAGGTTCAAACCGTCGTCCTAGGCCAACAGAGCTACCCCGATAACACTCTAGGCTGATGGTTTTTAGAAGATATAATTTTATTGGATTTTAAGGCAATGGAGAGTAATAGTTAAATCAGTGTCAAATTTGGATTGTGATTATTTATGGAGAATTGGTGTGAGGGGAGAGTAACTTCAACAAATGATAATTACAAAAAAAAAAAAAAAAAAAAAAAAAAAAAAAAAAAAAAAAAAAAAAAAAAACCCTTAAACAAATGATGGCTCACACCTAAATATTTCTTAGAAAATAGTTAGACCACAATATTTCTAGAGAGAGAGAGAGAGAGAGTTAAAAGGGAATCCTATGTAAAAACAATGACACCTAGGTGTACAACTTGGGCCAAGCGGAGAAAGAAAGGGAATTCTATGTGAAGACCACGACACCTAAGTTAGCAACTTGTGGCAAGTGGAGGGAGTTTTGGGTCCAATGAATTCCAATGTGGTCCATATTTGGATCTCCTGTAGAATTTCCCAAATTAACTTTCTTTCCAAAAAGAGAAAATTTTAAACAATTTTATCTGAACTTTTAGAAGAGATAATTGTATAGTTTTGTGTTTTTAACCTACTGAGCTGTTTGTTGTGATTTGTGATTAAGACATTTAGACATGTAGAGTGGGGGTGGGGGGGGGGGGGGGGGGGGGGGGGGGGGTGCTCGGAGCTCTAAACATTTAGATCTCACCCTTAATATGCTCCTCTCTCCGTGTCTCTCTCCATCCATGTTTTAACCTCAACTTTTTCTCCACAATTCTCTCCATTAGTTTCTTTGTTATTGTAGTTATGTGCGGTAGATATGCTCTCTCTCACCTTATACAATTGTATCTTAAGTTTTTCTCCACAATTCTCTCCATTAGTTTCTTTTTTAATGCTGTAAATTTCTAATTCTTGCATTGTTATTTCTCTTGGTATAGTTGTGTTGACTTCATGAATTTGCACATTTACGAATCATTTTAGGATAAATTAGGGAATTTAATTAGGTGAATTACATCATTATTCATATAATTTCATCATTTCATGCATTTTCACCTAAGAACCTGAATTTTCATACTTTTCATACATTTTCTACATTAACTTAGAATGTTTTGCAAAATTTCCTCCGAAGAGTCCCAATTGGAGTAGATTTCTGTCCGGGTGGTCCCGCCTCAATATGTGCTCTTCAGTATTTGATGTGTTGAATTAGAATGTGTAGAAAATGAGAATTGCAGGCCTCTATCATGGAACCTACTTTCAAGCACACACTGTCATCCTGCGCCCTGCATTGCTGAATTGAAGTAAATTGAAGAATTCACCATGTAGACCCCACACACAAGCCATATGAAAATTAATCAAAGGAGGGATCCACTCATCATGTCAGTTGAAGAATCTCAAATACAGTAGAAGACTTCTCATAGGGCCCACTGTTCAAGCAGATGAAATATCCCACATGGCAGGGTCCATAGTAGTTGTAAATTTAAAATTATTAATGGATAACTCAAAGAGTACAAATTCTGATTAGAACAAAAGAAGAGGAGTTTGAATCATCCACATCTGATGTCCTTTCAAAAATGAAAGTTGTGCAAGAATCAAAATTTAAAAGTTAAATCTCGTTTTTCTTAGGGTAACTCATCTTAAAATGGCCATAACTTTAAATTCGACCGTCGGATCGATGAAATTTACCTACCGTTGGAAAGCTTATTCAGAGTAGATATCTGTAGAGCCCAAGAATTGCAAATCAGAGCTATATTGACAAAGTTATGGGCCCGGAGATTTTCATATTTATTTTTAGACGGGATTACAATTAAATCCACACCGTTGATAATCAATTGCTACACATGCCTTGTGGGACCCCATTTGAAGATTAGCCAAGCCACCCAAAGGTTTCCAGAACCTTCCACCTCATTCAAATTCAAAAAGGATAAGAGGTATACCTTATCAATGAAGAAAAATCGAAGCTACAAAGAAGGTGTGCAAATTCAATATATCTGATAGATAACCGGAGAAATAAAAGGAACCAAAAAGTAGCATACGGGAGTCACTCTCTCCGACGTTCCTAAGTATTCTGTCTTCTTTCTCTTCTTCCCTACTTCTTTTCTCTCTTTACCTTTTCTCTCTCAAGAAAAAAGAAAATAAAAGAAAAAGAAAAATCTGTAGGAATTCTGGAGCCCTGTTCCAGAACTAGATTAGAAGAGTGTGCGAGAAAATTGTAATTGCCATGAAGTTTTCAATGAAAAATCATATCTTTTGCAATGGAAGAGTAGATTTTTCTGGATCAGAGGACAAAGTGAAGTTAAGTAATTTTATTTTTATTTTATGTCTTTAATTTAATTCTTTTGTCCTTATGATGCATTGTTTAATAGAATAATAGATCTGCCTTCGCGCCACAGAAAACCTCCGCTTTATATCTTTAATAAATTTCTTTTTTATCAGTTAATCTTCTTTTGATAAAATATACTTAGGTTTTTATACCTTTTATATTTTATGCTTAATTTGTTAATTGACGCTTAAAGTAATTTATATTTTTATGAGGTAATGAAGATCTTAGGTTCTTCTGCTTAAGAATTGAATTTAAAAACATATATATATATATATATCTTTCGGATTAGAAACATTGAGTTGTTCTGATCTGAATTATTTACAAGACAAAAGACTAAATTAAAGTATATGGATTGAGAATTGAAATTAATTAATGGATTCTTTGTTGCTCTGATCTACCTTTATCATTATTATTATCTGTTCATCTTGCATAGTAGCTTTATCTCTCATTCAAATCTTGATTTATTTTTTTATTATAATTATAAAAAAAATCATGTTTTAATAAAAAATATTTCAGTAGTGCTCCCCGTGGGATTCGACCTGTACTTGCCATTGTCTCAAAAAGACAATTGTGCACTTGCAGTATTAAAAAATTGGACTTAAATTCACATAAAGTTTTTGGCACAGTTGCCGAGGAGCCAAATCTGATTTTTTGTTAAAAATCTGATTTTTTTTATTTTTATTATATTCATATTCATGCTCATATTTAGGTTGCATTAGTTGTTTAGTTATCTAATTTTGCATTATTATTGTTCTTTGCAATTAGTATTAGTTAATATTTCACTTTGCTAATTTTTCAAACTTTTTTGATTTTTCTGATTTTTTTTATTAATTGAATTTTTGGAATAAATAATTAATTAATAAAAAACCAAATTTTTTTTGTAAGGATTTCCTTTAATTCCGAATTTTAGTAAATAAAAATAAAAAGAATTTATTTTAGATTGGTTTAACTAATGTCTTGATTAGATTAAGATTAGTAAGATAGTTTAAAATCTTTAGGACTAGTTGTTTTGATTAATATGCTAACCCTTGAATTCTAAAAGTAGGTAGTTGGACATTTTAAAATTCCATCTCTTAAGTTGTTTAGATTAGTTAGAGTTTTAAAATTTGAAATTTGAATTGGATAAGATTGGATATCTTATAATTGAAAACTTTTTGAAAACTCTAACAATATCTAGACACTTGTTTGGATAATTTAGAATTTTTGATTTTTTTTATTTTGTAGATAGAGTTTTTGATTTGTTTCAATAACTTAGAATCCACTTTGGATAGAGTTTTTATTAAGTTGGTGTCTTTTGAATTTTCTTATCTTTTTCTTTTAAAATTTAGGATAAGATAGAATTTTGAGTTGATTTGTTAACTTAGGATTTATTAATAAGAGTTTCTTTTGAATATGTTACCTTGGTAAGAGGAGAGTTACACAAAAATAGGAAACTGCGTGGATTTGCTCTAAGCAAACAAGTTGCTCTCAAATTTGCTAAAAACAAATTGCTCTCAGAATTGCAAAATTTGCCAAAAAAAAAAGAGGCGTGGCCCCGCTGTGAGAGTTTCTAAACTTTACTCCACGAATTTTTTACTTGCAAGTGGGGCTTGGGTGATTTAAATTTCAGCAAGTATGATTGTGTGATTGACATACCAAGTAAACTGGACCCCAAACACTTAGTTAAGGGCAATTAACCCCAACAAGATAAGCACTGGATTTCATCACCAGATCCTTGCCCAATTAGGCTTAACCACCTCTCACATAGTAACCTAAATATTAATTAAAATCAAGTAGAAACGAGACGATAGGACTCGAGCTCATTAGGACGAAGACCACAAAAGGTTGCACCAATTGCGTTCTTTGGTCAAGTCGATGTCTAGGTAAGTCCTGTCCATCCAAAGGGTGACAATCTCTGTTCTAGGAGTTTAGTTCTTAAGCGGGACCCTTGCCAAGTGCATTGTGACCCCACCACTCATCCTGAGGACTTACCTGGTCGATTTGGCTTCATAAGACCGGATTGGAGGCCTTAGTGCATTCTTCAAACTAGTTAGGAGCTATTTAGTGTGTTAGGTTAACCCTAGGATAATTTCTTGTCCTTAATCTTTGTGCTTGACTGCTTGTGCATCATATAGTAAGACCATTAGGGCCCTGCATATAGATTAGGCTTGCATTTCTTTAAGGTTGAGCCCAATGCATGTGCTCTAAACCTGAGAGAAAGAAACTATGGGTATGCAAGAGTAAAATGTTAATCAGGATAGAGCCCGAATTAGCCTTAACCGTTGTTGGAAAGTCTCCCATCTTTGAAGAAATTATTAGAATGGCTGTTCAAGTGAACCCATCCATGACTTTGAAGGACTACATGTACCCCACCAGGACAACTCAACCGTCCTGCACCACCCTACCTCAGACCAATGCCACATTTGAGCTGAAATCTGGCATGATCCAGATGCTCCCAGTATTCCGTGGGCTAGACCAAGAAAAACCATATCAACATGTAAGGGAATTTGAGGACATTTGTGGGACCATGAGAATCAATCACCTGACTGAGGAGGCCCTTAAACTTATATTATTTCCTTTCTCCCTTAAAGAAAAAGATTTATACCTTACAAGCCGGGTCCATCACTACATGGGCCAAGCTAGTAGAAGAATTTTACAAAAAATTCTACTCCAAGTGATGAGAATGTAAAATGTCATATTTTTCTCTCTTAATGTTTAGTCTTTTATACTTATTTGATGCCTAAATGTACTCATTATTCTTATATTTTGATTTAGGATGCAAATGGAGGCATTAATTGCTAAACGAAGCTAATTGGGCGATTTTAGACAATTTTCGCATCACTTCGCAAGCTGGGCATAACTCTCTCATCCAAGTTCCAATTGAGATGATTCAAGATACTGTAGGATGTCAAAAGAAGATGATTATATTTGATACAGAATGGACGGAACTGATTCGGAACCGGGTCTTGTTTAGAAGAAATCAAGCAGAAGGGCATTATGGTAAATTTGAAGAAATCCGGAGTTCGTCGAAACATATCCAATATTGGGCTCATATTGTGCAAAACGAAAAATGGTGCAACTTTAATTCTTGAACTGAGTCCAATCGAAGCCAAGATGGAAAGATACAGGCAAAATAAAGAATTTTCAATAACTTTAATTCCAAACCCAAAATTCCATTCATACCCCATATACACACCTTCCCCATACACGTTTCTCATTCTCTCACAATCCCATCATGCCTCTTTCCCTCTTTAGTCTTTCCACTCACTTCCTTATCCTTCTTTGATTTAGTCTTTCCAATTTCAATCCATATCAATTTCTCATTCCACCACTCTTTTCTTTCCATCTCACCCTTTCCCATTAAAACTCTCCCATCCAATCATGTCCTATTCCAACTCTACATCTCCACTCTATAAATAAGCTACCCCATATGCAACACAAATATACCCTCTCAACCCCTCTCCATCACACGTTCTCTCTCTTCTCTCTCTTCTTTCTCTCTCTTTTTCCATTTTATTTTATTTTGCAAGTTAGCATGGCCCTGCGTGGCTAATTTTCTTTAATTGGTTGAAGGAGACGGAAGCCTCGGAATCAATAAACTGTGAGATCTAATTTAATTTTTATTGTTTAATTTATTCTTTGAGTATGGGTTGTTCTTCTATTCTTATTTTCATGATTGTCTCGTTTAATTGCTAGGAGGCCTACTAGTTTATTATTCGTTGCAATTTAATGCTAAATTAGAAATCAAATCCGTAATTGTTTGATCCCTCTAATTTGCGAAGCAACTGATATTTAATAATTTACTGCATCAGTAATTGTTAGATATTAGGAAGAACACTTGGCTAAATTAAATGCAACCGCGTGTGCTTGTGTTGTTTAGATTCATCGATTTCTCTTATTTTTCATGCTGTTACTAAATTAAATCTATAGCGCTTGTTTTAGGTTGTTTAGTAATTAGGGTTAATTGGGGCGCGTGTTTTCTAATTAACTAATTAAGGAGTTAGGAATTTAATTCCAACGATGAATATTCAAAGTGTTAATTGATTTATTTTTGCATCAATGATCAGTTCTAAATTTCTGATGGTGGATGTTAACTTTGACCAATGCTTGCTTATTTGATTGAATTCGATACTTTATTGCTCTTTATTTGCTTTTATTTGTTTTTGCTTTCATTATAATTAAAACCCCCCATCTTTGATCACATAGCATAAAATTTGGCTAAACACTCTCCGTGGGAACGATCCTTACTCGCGCTACTACATATATTTTTAAGAGTAAAGGTTTTATTATTTTTGGGTGCCGGCGACCGCACGACCACCAAGCAGAAAACCGCTTCGATTAGGCAGGCCATCAATGGATTCCATCAAATGGAAGGGGAGACGCTTTACAATTATTTAGAACAGTTCAAGGACCTCTTAATCCAGTGTCCCCACTATGGATTTGAAAAAATCCGATTAGTCCAAATTGTGTATGAAGGCATGGATTATCCAAACAAACAAATGGTGGAATCTTTCTATAGTGAGAATTTTACACAGAAAACAGCAGAATAAGCTTAGACATATTTGGAAGAAACTACTGAAAACACATTGCAGTGGGCCCCTATCAAGAGGGAGCCCATCAAACCCACCATTCCTGAAAAAGGGGGATGTTCAAGATTAAAACCAAAATTGAGGCAGATGCCAAATTGGCCACACTGGTGAGGAGAATAGAGACCTTAGAGCTTAACCAAAAGCTCACACCAAACACTTTGGAGTCATTAAGATATAATCAGGCCATGAATGGAGGGATTGACCCAACAATTTTGGGTCAGACTGAGTCTGTTGAGGAGGTGAATGCATATATCAAAACACTCATTTTGATAATCGTCAGATGTATGACCCGTACTCCAACAGTTAGAAACCAGGTTGGAGGGACAACCGAACTTCTCTTGGACCAAAGGCCCAACTCAAGGTGGCCCATCTCAATCCGCTCAATTTCAGCCCAATCAATCTCAAGTTAGTGCCCCACCCGGTTTTCAAAAACCCAACTTCAACCCCAATCCATTGACCTAGAGGGTAGATTCTTTAGAAGAGGCCATGAAACTCATGTCTCAAACCACGGCCCAATTGTCTCAGAGTACTACTCAACTTTTGAATGGCCACACTCAAACCCTTACAAAATTAGAATATCAGATAGGCCAATTAGCCCAACTCCGTCAGTGCCAGAGACAAGGGAACTTTCCTAGTCAACCCAAACCTAATCCCAAGGGCCAAGCTGTTCATGATCCTAAAGGAAAAGGGTCGGAACAAGTCAAATCCATAATCACCCTTAGGTCTGATACACAGGTTGATAACAATGTCAAACTACCCAAGGAACCTGCGGAAGAATCAAGTGAGAAAGTAGAAACTGAGGAACCAAATGTGAATGCTGAACCCATATTAGAACCAGAGAACCCATTCAATGCTGAACCATCATCTAGTGAGCCCAAGGCACCATACCTACAGAGGTTAGGCCCAGCAAAATCAACTGTTCAGTTGGATAAAATGCTAGAATTATTCAAGCAAGTGTGGATTAATATCCCACTACTTGATGCTATCAAACAGATTCTGATCTATGTAAAATTTCTGAAGGACCTTTGCACCTTCAAAAGGACTACCAATGTCCAAAAAGGCTTTTCTAGCCTAACAAGCTAGCTCAATCATTTCATATCCAACACTGATCAAATACAAAGACCCAGGGTGTCCTACCATTTCTTGCCAGATAGGGGACCATCACATAGAGAAAACTTTGCTAGACTTGGGTGCAAGTGCGAACCTTCTTTCGTACTCTGTTTATGAAGAATTAGGTTTGGGGGAGTTGAAAAGGACACATGTGACCTTGCAATTGACTAATGCATCGATTCGATACCCCCAAGCGGGTAGTTGAAGACATTCTTATCAAAGTTGGAGACTTTGTGTTACCTGTTGATTTTATTGTCTTGGATACCAAACACACATCTAAGGCTAAACCCAAAATTCTAGCAATCTTGGTGAGACCATTCCTAGCCACCTCAAATGCCTTAATCAATTGTAGGAATGGAGTAATGCAAATTTCTTTTCGGACCATGACAGTTCAAGTGAACATTTTTAATGTCACTAAGGAACCTCCTTATAAGAATGATGGGGTTTTTAAAGTTAGTTACATTCATGAATTGGTGGAAAATCACTTACCCCATTTGAAACTTGAAGATCAACTAGAGGCTTGTCTAGCCCACCTTGGAAGTGATTTTGATGTAGATGGACATATTGAGGAAGTCAATGCACTGTTAGACTCAACCCCATCAATGGATTGCTCCAGGTGGCAACTGAAGCATGAGATTCTGACTTCATCTGCTTCCCCACCTGTCCCATCAATTGTAGAGCCCCCTAAGTTAGAACTCAAGCAGTTGCTGAATACCTTGAAATATGTATTTTTAGGCCCACTAAAAACCCTTCTAGTTATTATAGCTTCAGACTTGGATCCTATCCAAGAGGAAAAACTCGTGAAAATTTTGGATGAACACAAGGAAGCTATAGGGTGGTCCATTGCAGGCATTAAAGGAATTAGCCCATCTGTAGTCCAACATAGAATCCATTTGGAAGAAAATACAAAACCCTCTCGTGAACCACAAAGGCAACTGAACCCTGCAATGAAGGAAGTGGTCAGGTCGGAAGTCTTAAAACTACTCGATGCAGGGGTGCTTTACTCCATATCTGATAGTGCATGAGTGAGTCCGGTTCAAATAGTACCAAAGAAATCTGGAATAACAGTGGTTCAAAATGAGGGCAATGAATTGGTACCAACTCGGATACAGACTGGATGGAGGTATGCATTGATTATAGGAAGTTGAGCTCAGTTACTCAGAAAGATCATTTTCCCCTCCCATTCATGGATCAGATGCTTGAAAGGCTAGCCGGTCATGCATAATATTATTTTCTTGATGGTTATTCCGGTTACAATCAAATCTCAATTGCACCCGAGGACCAGGAAAAGACCACCATCACCTGTCTGTTTGGCACTTTCACTTACAGACGCATGCCCTTTGGGCTATGCAATGCACCGGCCACCTTTCAAAGGTGCATGTTGAGTATATTTTTCTGACATGGTGGAAAGATTCATTGAGGTTTTCATGGATGATTTTTCGGTCTTTGGCAATTCTTTTGAGGAGTGCTTACGTCATTTGTCACTAGTACTTGAAAGATGCAAAAAAAAAAAAATCTAGTATTAAATTGGGAGAAATGTCATTTTATGGTAAAAAGGGGCACAGTTCTGGGACACATCATTTCGGATAATGGAATTGAAGTGGACAAAGCAAAAATTGATTTGATCTCCAAATTGCCACCAGCAAAATCAGTTAAGCAGATTCGATCATTCCTGGGTCATGTTGGTTTTTATCGTAGATTCATTAAGGATTTAGTAAAATTGCTAAACCTTTGTGCCAATTGCTGACAAAAAATGCCCCGTTTGAATTTGATGAAAAGTGTCTAAAGGCTTTTAAAAGACTGAAAATAGAACTAACTTCAGCTCCTATAATTCAGCCACCTGACTGGACCATTTGTTAGGTCTTTTAGTGTTGGCTAAATTCATTGGTTGGACAAAACTCTGAGTCTCTTGAGTTGTAATTTTTTGAGAAAAAGTCTTCGAAGATAGATGATTGGATGGAATTAAAAAGCTGAAAAAAACATACTGGTGCTGAATTTCCGGATCATCCAGAATGGGGTCCGCTCGAGCGATCATCTCATCCGCTCGAGCGAAGTCAAGATAGAAAGCTCAGATGCCTGACAGAAGAGAACTTGCGCTGAAACAAAACCTCATCCACTCGAGCGGATAGTGGGTTCGCTCGAGCGAACTAGTGCGCAGATTTTGGGAAAGTCTCCTAATCATGATTTTAGTAGTGTTTCTTTTAGAGATAATTAGCGAAAGGTCCCTAGAATTGAATCTATCCAACCTCCAGTCCAAGAAAATTCTTTTTAAGGGCTCTGGTCCAAGCAGCTAGACTGTTTACAGCCAGAGGTCCCTGGATACAATTTACATGACTAATTTGCCCTCTTTCAACTGTTTACGCATCTAATATTGAATTTTAAATTTTCAAATCTTCCATTCTCCCTCTCTCAAATCTATCCTACCAAAGGAATCACTTCTCTGTTTCCAATTTCTGCAATAGGGACGAGCAGCAACACGCTGCGTTTGGGACGCTTGTCTGGGGGCGGCGGCAGTATTGAGGATCAGGTACTCTTCCGCGGCTGCGCGTGGTGTCTGGAACTCCGATCTGGGGGGGCAACAAGTATCGAAATCCCTGTTTGTTACTGCACTTTCTAACCAAGCTCGATTTTCAACCGTCCATCCACTTGTCAAAACAAGATAAGATTTCTTTTTGTCTTTAGTTCATAATAAATAAAGAGTGCACGAGTACCCCAAATTCGAAATCCGGATTTGGATCTGTCACGATGAAGATCAATTTAATAATCCTCGCCTTATTGAGTCACTCACACGATTCCATGCCTTCTTCTGAATCATGGGAAATCGGGCGAAGATGGGGTTTGAGTCAGGGAAACAAACCATGCCTTCTTCTGAAGCCCGGTGTCGTGACAAATTATGTGTGCAAAGATAGGGTTTTCCGACGCGATTGATGGTTCGAGGAAGTGGGTTTTTTCTAAAGCGAATGGATCAGATGGGGATTTGGGGAAAGGTCATGTTGCCAAAGAAAGGGGATCAGCGCTCGCCAGAATCGAGGAAGAAGGCGAGTGGAAGATCGCTTTCGTGTTTCTGATTCTCGAACGAAGAAGAAGAAGAAAGTGGGCCTAGGATCTGCAGCAGTTTTGGGTTAGTTCTAGGTCAGGTTTGACCTGACCCATTCCAGAAGTCCATCCATATTTCAGTCAAAGTTAAATTTATCTGAGTTTTGTATTTTTGTCAAATTTATTTGTGTTTTGGACAAAATCTATCTGAGTTTTTGGCTATTTATATGACTTCTGGCACAAATTTATCGAGTTCTGGATGAATTTATCTGAGTTCTGGACAAATCTGTCTGAGTTCTGGATGAATTTATCTGAGTTTCTGAACAAATCTGTTTGCGTTCTGGTTGAATTTATCTGAGTTTCTGGATGAATTTATCTGAGTTTTGGACAAATCTATCCGAGTTTTAGGTTATTTATCTAAGTTCTGGAACAAATCTATCTGAGTTATAAACAAGTCTATATTAGTTTTTGGCAGATTTATTTGTGTTTTTGAATTTTATTTGTGTCTTTTGAAATTTATTTGTATTTTTCAAAATAAATTTAATTGAGTTTTTGACAAAAAGATTTGAGATTTTTTGCCACATTATTCGCTAATTTGGAAATCTGGCGATGTCTTAGTTTTGGCAAATGTATTTGCGTTTTTTTAAAATTCATTTGCTTTTTTTAATTTTATTTACTTATTTTGAAATTTATTTGAGCCTTTTGAAATTTATTTATATTTTTTTTAAATTTATTTGGATCTTTTGAAATGTATTTGTATCTTTTGAAATTGATTTTCATCTTTTGAAATTTATTTATATTTTTTGAAATTTATTTGTGTCTTTTTCAATTTATCTGTGTTCTTTTGAAATTTATTGCTTTTTTTTAAATTTATTGCGTTTTTTTAAATTTATTTCATTTTTTGAAATTTATTTGCTTTCTTTTGAAATTTATTTGGGTTTTTTAAATTCATTTCATTTTTTGAAATTTATTTGCGTTCTTTTGAATTTTATTTGCATTTTTTAAATTTATTTCATTTTTAGAAATTTATTTGAAATTTTTTTCCTATTTTTTGAAATTTATTTGAAAATCTCATTAGTGGGATTTTATTAATCGTGCCTAATTTAATGATAGTTGACTATTATTAATGGCTTATCCCACTAATCATGGGATACGATTTGAAGAAAGGGTAAATTAGACATTTTAGGTTTCCAAATTTGAAAAAAGGACCTATCACACTATAAGAAAAGACTGTGGACCTAAGGCAATAAAGTGAAATGTTCAGGGACCCGTCGCCGAATCCCCCTTTCTTTTAAGACTATGTTTTCCAATTTGAGTTCTACTTGTGCACTAAGTCTTAGGCACGAATTTGAGGCTATATATAGGGTGTTTCTCTCAACCCTAGAGGTCACCACAGAGACCACCACTACTCTCATTAATCCGAGTCAGAGATATTTTAGATAGTTTATTTTCTAGAGCCATTGAGAGACTATTCTGAAGGGCTGCTCTAAAAGGTCATTGCTACTTCTACCTTTCTTGTAGAAGATTGATCATATTGATTGTCAAGGTACTAGGAGATCAAGTAAGGAGAACGGGACACGGTGGATGTCGTGTCAGTGGATTCTTTGCAAAGAATAACTACAGTCCTTAGGTTGAGGTACAGACTGAGGTAAATGAGCTTGTGAGTATATCTTGTAATTGTTCGTGAACTCTTGATTTCTAGATCATGGTTTTTCTCCCTGGATAGGGTTTCCACATTAAATATTGTGTCTGCCTTCTTGTGGTGTGTGATTGGTAGATAGCTAGTTCTATATTGCCTGATTAGTTTATTTCCGCTGCATTGTTTGGTTAAATTAAGACTAGTAATCCATTCTAGTAGCACCTAAAGGTAATTTCACCATTCCATTTGAACTAATGTGTGATGCATCCGATACTGCTATTAGAGTTGTTGTAGGTCAACGAGTTGGGAAGCTACCTCATGTGATTTACCATGCTAGTAGGACCCTCAATGATGCATAGCTTAATTACACAACCACTGAAAAAGAATTGCTAGCTATGATTTTTGCCTTAGAGAAATTTTGGTCTTACTTGATAGGGTCCAAAGTCATCATCTACACGGATCATGCAGCTTTGAGATACCTTCTATTAAAAAAGGATGCAAAAGCCCGATTGATCAAGTGGATCCTTCTGCTACAAGAGTTTGATTTAGAAATAAGAGATAAAAAAGGATGTGAGAATGTTGTAGCAGACCATCTTTTGAGGTTAGATGAACAATTGCTCAGTATTTCCCCAATCCCCTGGTTTGCAGATATAATCAATTACCTTGTTACAGGGGAGATGCCAGCCCATTGGTCAAAACAGGATCGATCAAAATTTTTATCTGAGGTCAAGTACTTTTTCTAGGATGACCTGTATCTTTTTAAGTATTGCCCGGACCAGATCATTCAGGAGATGCATTCCTGATCATGACCATTACTCTGTCATTTCCTCCTGCCATGATCATGCTTGTGGGGGCCACTTTAGTTAAAAAAAACAGCTGTAAAAGTTTTGCAGTGTGGATTTTACTGGCCCACTATCATTAAAGATTGTCACACTTTCTGTTTGAACTGTGAGAGGTGTCAAAAGCTTGGCAAGCTTAATCAAAGGAACATGATGCCCTTGAATCCCATACTTGTGGTGAAAAATTTTGATGTGTGGGGAATTGACTTCATGGGGCCATTTCCAAATTTCTTTGGAAATCTTTACATTTTTCTGGCAATCGACTATGTTTCCAAGTGGGTAGAAGTCATACCGACAAAGAAGAATGACCACTATGTGGTGATTAAGTTCGTGAAAGATCATACATATTCTCGCTTTGGTACCCCTAGAGCGATCATTAGTGACGAAGGCACTCACTTTTACCGTCCCTTTGAGCATTTGTTGGAAAAAATATTGTCACCCATAAGGTTGGTACACCTTATCACCCACAGACAAGTGGCTAAGCGGAAATTTCAGATAAGCAAATCAAACAAATTCTAAAAAAGATGATCAATCCCACTCGAAAAGACTGGTCTTTGCGATTGATCAACACACTGTGGGCCTATCGAACCGCTTACAAGACACCTATTGGGATGTCCCCATATAGGTTGGTCTATGGGAGGCATGCCACTTGCCTGTTGAATTGGAGCATAGGGCTTATTGGGCCATTAAGAAGTTTAATTTTGACTTACCCACCGCGGGTATTCTGCGCAAATTGCAACTCAATGAGTTGGAAGAACTTCGAAATGATGCCTATGAGAATGCCAAGATCTATAAGGAAAGAATGAAGTTGAACCATGATAAGTCAATTTTAAGAAAATCTTTTGAACCGAGTATGAAAGTCCTTTTGTATAACTCCCGGTTACACCTGTTTCCAGGGAAGTTACGAATCCGGTGGACTGGCCCATTTATTGTTAGGACTGTTTATTTTCATGGTGCTGTGGAAATTGAAAATCCCAAGAATGGGGATGTTTTCAAAGTGAATGGTCGATTGAAACCATTTCTGGATCTGAAGGATAAAAACATTGATGATATCCTTCTAGAAGATCCAATTTACCAGGAATAATCATTTTGGTCATGTCGGGCTGACGACATTAAACTTAGCGCTGTTTAGGAGGCAACCCAATTTTCGAAGGTAATTGAACTGGTTGATCACATTCTTTTGCAATCCCCCCACATGGTAAGATGTTCTAATTTTCCTTATTGTTCATTTTCACATTACACATGCATTCATAACATTTAGGACAATGTTGAATTTAGGTTTGGGGGTGTGAGTTAGAACTTGACATGTGATCATTAGTTCAATTTTCATTATACATTTTCTTTTTCGCTTTGCTTTGGTTTTTTTTTTTAAAAAAAAAAAAAAAAGACAAACAAAAAAAACAAAAAAAAAAAACAAAAAAAAAATCATTGTTAGGTTGGAGGGAAACTTTCAAGAGAATTTTTTTTATTGGCTGAAGATATTTATTTTGTGCAAAAGAAAACAATGGTTCACTATTTTATTTATGGAAAGGGTTTTTTGGAAAAGTGCTGAATTTTGATCCCTCACTTTTACACAGATTGTATACGTTTCCGAGGTTTTGAATGTGAAGCTATGATTTTCGTTTTTATTTGATAATTGAAAAAAAAATCGACCCTTAGTATACAGATCTTCCTGGTTCGACAGGTGGATACATGGAAATGGCTGTCTATTGTTGGGGACCGCTAAAAAAATAAAAAAATAAAAAATAAAAAATAAAAATAAAAAAGTGTTTAGAAGTTTTGAAAAGAATAAAAAGTTTTGTGACTAGTTTGAGTTCGTAGCCTTTTTAACCCGAGCCAGTAAGCCCTTAGGGGTATTTACATACCTAGTGCCCTAAAGTCATCTGGTTTGGGAGTCATTGGCCTAATGCTTGTTATATGAGTTAATTAGAAAGCTTAAGGGACCTAGGCATTGCACAGTCACATGTGTGTGTTCTAAAAAAAAGAAAAAAAAAAAAGAGAAAAAAAAATTTGCGGCTTTTGAAATAACAGTAGTGCGAAAGCCGTCATTTTTACCTAGAGAGGAAGACTGTTTTTCTTTGCTAAGTTTAGGCAGCCCAAAATTACCCAAAATTAAAAAAAAAAAATTATTTTCACGAAAATTATTGGTGGAT
Source organism: Camphora micrantha (assembly GCA_003546025.1). Lineage (NCBI taxonomy): Eukaryota > Viridiplantae > Streptophyta > Magnoliopsida > Laurales > Lauraceae > Camphora > Camphora micrantha. Next base: position 43,048,539 of record QPKB01000004.1, on the reverse strand, counting down.
CATTTGATGCTTATTTCGTATACATACTTTTCACCGTGCACGATCAATTAGCATGATTTCGAGAATTTCTGACCAAAAGATAGGATTGGTGAACCGAATTTAAGATTTGTCTCTGAAAATTCCGAGAATCGAGAATAGTCAGTGTCTATAGATTTTCTCTTGGAAGAAGTTACCCTGGATTTTGATAGGTTTTAAACATATTTTTTAAAAAAATCAAAAAAAAATTAAAAAAGGGAATTTTGTGGTTATAATCACTGCAAACCTTCACGAGGCACAACTCGTCCACTAAGGGGAACCTAGAGGTTTAAGGGCTTGTTGCATATGCTAAATGCAACTGATAATATCAGCGAAAGTGGTTTTGTTTTCATATTTACTTTCTTTTCTTAGATTAGGTTAAAGAACTTCAAACCTTTTTTCTCGCAACTTTTGCTAAGAGACTAGCAAAATGCTAGTTGGGGGGTATGCTGAGTTCATGAATTTGCACATTTACGTGTCATTTTAAGATAAATTAGGGATTTAATTAGGTGAATTGCATCATTATTCATATAATTTCATCATTTCATGCATTCTCACCTAGGAACCTAAATTTTCATATTTTTCATACATTTTCTACATTAACTTACAATGTTTTACAAATTTTCTCTGAAGAGTCCCAGTTAGAGTAGATTTCTGTCCAGGTGGGTCCCGCCTCAATACGGGCTCTTCAGTATTTGATTTGTTGAATTAGAATGTGCAGAAAATGAGAATTGCAGGCTTCTGTCATGGAACTCACTTTCAAGCACACATTGTCATCTTGGGCCCTGCATTATTGAATTGAAGTAAGTTGAAGAATTCACCACGTGGATCCCACACACAAGCCATATGCAAATTAATCAAAGGAGGGGTCCACTCATCATGTCAGTTGAAGAATTCTAAATACAGTAGAAGACTTCTCATAGGGCCCACTATTCGAGCAGATGAAATGTCCCATATGGCAGAGTCCACAGTAGTTGCAAATTTGTAATTATTAATAGATAACTCAAAGAGTACAAATTCTAATCGGAACAAAAGAAGAAGAGTTTGAATCATGTACATCTGACGTCCTTTCAAAAATGAAAGCTGTGCAGAGATAGAATCCATTGCCAATCAAATTTTAAAAGTTAATCCCGTTTTTCTCAGGATAACTCATCTTCAAATAGTCATAACTTTAAATCCGACCGTCGGATCGATGAAATTTACCTACCGTTGGAAAGCTTATTCAGAGTAGATATCAGTGGACCCAAGAATGTACAAATTAGAGCTATATTGACAAAGTCATGGGCTCAGAGATTTTCATGTTTATTTTTAGACGAGATTGCAATTAAATCCACACCGTTAATAATCAGTTGCTACACATCCCTTGTGGGACCCCATTTGAAGATTAGCCAAGCCACCCAGAAGTTTTCAGAAGCTTCCACCTCATTCAAATTTAAAAAAGGATAAGAGATATACCTTATCAATGAAGAAAAATCAAATCTATAAAGAAGGTGTCCAGATTCAATGTATCTTATAGATAACCGGAGAAATAAAAGGAACCAAAAAGTAGCATACGGGAGTCACTCCCTCCCTTGGACGACCCTAAGTATTCTTTTTTCTTTCTCTTCTTCCCTACTTCTTTTCTCTCTCGAGAAAAAAGAAAAGAAGAGAAAAATCTGTGGGTATTCTGGAGCCATGTTCCAGAACTAGATTAGAAGAGTGTGCGAGAAAATTGTAATTGCCATGAAGTTTTCAATGAAAATCATATCTTTTGCAATGGAGGAGTAGATTTTTCTAGATCGGAGCACAAAGTGAAGATAAGTAATGTTATTTTTATTCTACGTCTTTAATTTAATTCTTTTGTCCTTATGATGCATTGTTTAATAGAATAATAGATCTTTTTATCTTTAATAAATTTCTTTTTGATCATTTAATCTTCGTTTGATAAAATATACTTAGGTTTTTATACCTTTGAAATTTTATGCTTAACTTTTTAATTGACGCTTAAAGTAATTTATGTTTTGAGATAATTAGCAAAATGTCCCTCATATAAGACTTGTAAGGCATCAAGTCTACCAACTTTCCCTCTAAGGCCTGTAGTCCATGCAGCTTGGACATATTTCAGTGAGAGATCCCTAGACACGTCACTTCATGGAGAGAGATCCCTGGACACGCTACCTCATACATTTTAATGACTGATTTGCCCTTTTAACTGATTAGGCATAAAATTTTAAAATTTTAAATTTTAAATCTTCCTTTCTCCCTCTTTTTCTTCTTGTATCCAGACTTCTGCACGTGGATCTTCGTGCAGGAACATGAGAGATGGTGGTTTTGATCTCGAGAGGACCACACTGATCGGATTTATATAGTAATCCAAAGTTCCAGACGCTCCGCAAACAAGTCTGGGATCGATTTTGAAGGCTGCACAGTACCGGAGACTCGTATCAGAAGGTTGATCGAAGAAGAAAAAGAAGAAAGGCGAAAATCGATAGATCTGTTGGAAGGCCACGGTTCTCTCATCAAGAGAAAAAAGATCCTCGTGTTGCAGAGAAACGGTGAAGAAGGGGCAGCTCTATTTGGGTCTTGTTGCAGCTTCCAAACGCAGCAAGAAGAAGGAAGAATCGCCTGGTGATCGCCGCTGTCCGCTGCCATCGCCTGGGAAGAAGAATCAGGACGTGCCATCGCTGGAGTTTTCTTTTGTCACAAAAAAAAGGTTGCAAAAGAAGAAGCAGATGGCGTTTTGGGATTTGTGTCCGGCTGGGCCCGACATCGCCGTGAATAGCCTTGAACAGAAAACAGATCGTCGAAGTCGCCGTTGTGCATCGCCGGAGAAGGAAGTTCGCCGCCGCTGCTGCAGCGCCGCGCCGCGCCGTTGCCGTGGAAGAATAAGCAAACCGTGAGAGGTTTCTGGTTCTGGTTCTAGAACGTCGCAGAGAACGTGAAGAGGAAGCCCAGGTTTTGTCTGGGGAAGAAGATAGTGCGATTTCGGCTGGGTTTGGTTCCAGTTGGTCCAGGTCAGGTCAAGCCTGATCCATTTCAGAAGTCAAATTTATATGAGTTCTGTATTTTTTGTCAAATTTATTTTAGTTTTGGACAAATCTATCTGAGTTTTTGGCTATTTATCTGAGTTCTATAATAAATTTATCTGAGTTCTGAACAAATTTATCTGAGTTCTGTACAAATCTATTTGAGTTTTTGGCTTTTTATTTGACTTCTGGAACAAATTTATTTGAGTTCTCTATAAATCTATCCGAGTTTTTGGCTATTTATATGAGTTCTAGAACAAATCTATCTGAGTACGTTTTTGACAAAAAAGACTTGAGTTTTTTGCTACGTTGTTCGCTAATTTGGAAAATTGTGTTATCTTAGTTTTGGCAAATGTATTTGCGTTTTTTTTTTAATTTTATTTCCATTTTTTAATTTTATTTACGTCTTTTGAAATTTATATATATTTTTTTTAAATTTATTTGGATCTTTTGAAATTTATTTTGGATAGTTTGAAATTGATTTTCATCTTTCGAAATTTATTTGTATTTTTGAAATTTATTTATGTCTTTTTAAATTTATCTGTGTTCTTTTGAAATTTATTTCTTTTTTTGAAATTTATTTGCGTTATTTTGAAATTTATTTGTGTGTTTTTAAAATTTATTTGAAAATCTCATTAATGAGATTCCATTAATCGTGGCCCATTGAATGATAGTTGACTATTATTAAGGGGATATCCCATTAATCATGGGATATGATTTAAAGAAAGAGAAAATTAGACATATCAGGTATGGGAATCTATTAGAGGACTTTTGGTTGTATGACTTTTTTTTGTGGACTGTTTACAACAAAGTCATATTTTGAGGGACTTCTCGCCGAATCCCCCTTATATTTTTATGAGGTGATGGAGAGCTTGGGTTCTTCTGCTTAAGAATTGAATTTAAATATATATATATATATTATATATATATATCTTCCGGATCAAAAACATTGAGTTGTTCTGATCTGAGTTATTTGCAAGACAAAAGACTAAACTAAAGTATATGGATTGAGAATTGAAATTAATTAATAAATTCTTTATTGCTCTGATCTACCTTTATTATTATTATTATCCATTCATCTTGCATAGTAGCTTTTTCTCTCATTCAAATCTTGATTTATTTTTTTTATTTTAATTATAAAAAAATTCAGATTTTGATAAAAAATATTTCAATAGTGCTCCCTGTGGGATTTGACCTGTACTTGCCACTGTCTCAAAAAAAAAAAAAAAAAAAAAAAAAAAAAAAAAAAAAAAAAACTGTGCACTTGCAGTATTAAAAGATTGGACATGTCTACCAACTTTCAGTCAAATTCGAATTTACTAGACCGTTGGATCGACTATGCATCGATTTGAATGGACTATTGACCATTAAACTTTTGGGCCCATATGGAGATGATAGAAATCACAGTTAGGGTTGTTTTTTTTGCAGAGAGGAAGGTCCTAGAGAGTCATTGAAATCCCCTCCACCTCCATCCCCATATGGGTCCCCAAGAAGGCCCCTTCACACACTTTAACTTACCTTATCCTAAGCTTGAGCTTAGAAGAGCTAGCCCGAGCAAGGCTTTCCTAAGCTCAAGCTTAGGATAAAATCTTGTAAGCTAATGCTTGTGGGGCCCACCTTTGGACCATCCAAATTTACCAAACACATGACCCCTCTAAATTAGGCTTCATACTCATTCATTTTCCTTTGTATGTCCCTATTGTGTCCTTTTTTATATTTTTTTTCTTTCAGATTATGTTTAAACATGGTGACTACATGTATTAGCATCAATTTGACAACAACATATTGATCAAGTTGTAGGAACTATTTTGATCTCGAATGTTCATCAAGAAAATCCTCACCGTTCATATAATATGTTAAAAATTAGTTATTTTGGAATGTCTCAATCTATTCTAATGTTAAAAAGAAATCAAGAATCAAAGCCTCTCTTTTTGTAAAAAAATCGCCAATGCATTGTGTAATTTTATGTCTTTTAACTTATTTCCCTTTCATCAATCTACTTTATTTGGGTTTTCTTGTATCAATATTTTTTTTATTCTTCTTCACACTGATAAGGTTATATACTTTTATTCATTCATTAGAGAACTTTTCTTGTGTTTTTCTACGTTATAAAACTCTATACCATTAGTAAAAAAACATTTTTTTTATTTGAGACTTCTAAAGCCATTTGTGTGTGTATATATATATATATATATGTATATACTTTTTTATGGCATTTCATATATATATATATGTATATACTTTTTTATGGCATTTCACATATTTTATATTTTATTTTAATATTTCTATTTTATTTATTAAATGATTTTTTTTCTTGATCAAATAACATTACCATGTACATTCACATCGATTTTTACATTGGCCCCCCAAGAAAAAATTCTTAGTTTCGCCCTGGTCATAAGCATTGACAAAATGACATAAAAAACTCTTCTTTTATTGGTTTAATCGCTAAAAAATTTATTTCATAAAATATAAATAAATCACTTTTTTTAACCTGCGGCTAACGTCATTCTTCACTCCCATGCACGACCATCACCTTTTTTTACATTTATTTCAATTATTTACTTTCTTTGTGAATTATACGTCATCCATCCCTGGCTGCATATAGATTGAGGTCAGCTGACATCAAAAGTGAAAATTCAATTGAAATTTACCAAAATGGTCTCGATAACCTGACGTTCATCTTTACAGAAGTACATCGTCCTCCGGATAAAACTTAGGAGTGTTACCATCTAGACCCACTCTACCTCTGTATACAGGTATAGTACATATAGTACTGCAGGACTCCACGCCCATGGAGAAAGGCCAAAACGAAAGGAGTGATGGGCAGCCTAGTGCCTACACTCCCAGAAAAACAAAAAGAAAAAGTCTATTTGTCCCGAACATTGTGCATCGGTCCCAATGTTTGGGACCATTATCATCGATGATAATGGTCCCGAACATTGAGACCGGTCCATGGATGGGTCCCAATGTACCGGTCCCAATGTTCGGGACAAGCAGCAGGGCTCAAAGAAAAAAAGAGAATGGGAGTCCTAACAATCTGGCCCACACCCACCCTATGGTTAATTAAGCGTTGTACGAACAGGATGACAGGGGCCCTCCTCTAGTAAATAGATAGGGGTATCCATGTATTAGTCATCCTTCAACTTGATTTTTCCAAATTCATAATCAAAATTCAAAAATGTCACGACACGGGTCAATGGGTCAATGTTTTTTTCTTTGACTTTTTTTTTTCATATCCCATGATATCAGATTTATCAAATAATAAAAGGTGTATCAGATGTGCTCTACATAATGTGCTCTCTTTATGTTGAATAAAATCTTCATAATTTAAAAACAAATCTACTGAATTTAAATAAAGACTTTTCCAATGTAAGTAGGGCATTAATGGCAGGTGATGCAATTCCCATCTAAGTTGGTCTAAAAGTTTGAAAAAGAAGTAATCACATATGATGATACATGACTTTTCATGAAAAACACGCTTTTCACTTTTAAATGGTTGGCCAGTACTAAAGGGTTCGACCCAAACCCAAGATATCACAAGCTCACTTGGCCAGTACTAAATGCCAAAGAACTTTGTTTTTTCAGTTCTGCTTTGTGTCAATTGACAGGATACTATTATATGGCATAGGCTGGTGCTCACATCTGCCCACTTTAGTTTCAGGGACTGTTTTCAGTTAATATATTCTTTGACTTTTAATTTTTAACTTCAGAAGTGGTTAGCCAGTACTAAAGGGCTCGACCCAAACCCAAGATGTCACAGGCTCACTTGGCCAGTACTAAAGGCCAAAGAACTTTATTTTTCCAGTTCTTCTTGGCAATATACATATCAACAGAAGAAATAAATTTGGATCAACTAAGGATTTGGGCCAATGATCTGCGATTGTTAAGTGGTTCAAGTGATCAGGTAAATATACAATTCTTTAATTATTTCAGGAAAATAATTTTTATTAATTGCAGATGCTCGAGTGAATGTATATTGTTGTCATGATGATATTCTCAGAAACGAAATAATACAAGAAGACGAAAATGTAGATGAAAATGTTATAAACGAATTTTCCACCGACATGGTATGATATTAACTCAATTCCAATTATGTTTTATTTTGTCAATTTTGAATAAAAACTTAATAATTTCTAACAAAATTAATACAGTTTCAGGTATTCAATTCGCTTCAATCTCTATTTGATAGGATTCAACATACTGGACGCAATTTACGATATATCATTGTCATTAAAAGGTCAGAGACTAGCATAATCGGGCAGAGTCCTAAACTGTTGTTCTAATGTGATCGCAGTGGCACATACAGAAGTAAGAAAACTTCCACGAATGTTACAGGCACCAAAAAAATTGATTGTCCTTTCAGAGTGAAAGGGGTGAAAATGCGAACATGTGATGACTGGATGGCAAGGGTGGTATGTGGAACACATAACCATGCCCCTGCATCATAGATGGAGAGACATCCATACTCCGGTCGGCTCTCTGAATCCGAAATTCAGTTGATGGTACATCTGTCAATGAAAAATGTGAAGCCACGAGATATCTTGACATCGTTGAAGAAAGCGAAATCCAAACGTGTCTACCATTAGTTGCAACAAATACTCGTGTTAATCCATCTGTTCGTTGAGTCTGATTCCTTTCATTCTCGGGAACTAAGCAGAAACAGTTACTAACAGTGATCGCTGATCAGAAACTTTTCTAATCATAAGTATCGTTAAGTTCTCATTGCCTGTGTATAGATCTTGTTGTCAGGAGTCCGCAGGCACAAACGAATCGTCCATCGGAACTCGTATGACCCAAATATCACGCAACAAATTTCAAGCGTCAAAGCTGACTGCATCTGGTCCAAACAAATTCGGATTATTGGATCCCAAATTTCTCAACTCTACTGGGTAGTGCTCGTCACCACAATTCCGGAGAACCAAACTACCTGTCGATCAGAGTCCGGATGAACCAGTTATGGACTGTCAAAGTTCATACCTGACCGTTGACCGGCCTGCCTTAGAGCCTACTAGTTTTGATGACGTCACGATGATGTCATCCGTGGCGTGTCTCAGCTGCTGGGCTCTGGCGCGGTCATGGGTCGGGTCCAGCTGGCCTATATGAGCTCTCTCTTCTTGGCGCGACTCCCGAGGCGAAAAAATACAGCAGCTCCAGAACCTCCCATTCTCTCTTTCATGGCGCTAATCCCGAGGCAGAAAAAGGACAAACCCATCCACCTAATGGTCAGTCAGGTCACGACTCACGTCATAACCATAGGTGGGTGTAAACCGTAGATAGGTTGGGTGTATTTATCATTTTCCAAAACTCGAGAGGGACTAGACAAAAGAAAGCATGCAAGAGGTTACCTTGATTGCATGCAGGACTGGGAAGGACAAGCCAGTGAGGCACTCTGAGCAAGGCCTTTTTGGCCAACATACAAACAAACAAAAGAAAGAAAGGAAGAGAGAGGTATATATATAAATATATATAATAATGATAAGAAGAAGAAGACTTGTGTATCTTGTTTTTTTCCTGGTGTCTGTAACGACAGCATGGAACAGTATACAGTCAATAATTAAAGAGAAGAAATGCAAGAAAAATAACAATCCTATCCACCCAAAGAAAAAAAACTACTCAACTCATTCAGCACTCTGGTGCAGATGAACTTGAAAATTTACAGGGGCCATGGAATCAAAATCTTAAGAATTCTGATAATTGTATTCTTTCAAGCCAACTAGAATTGAAAGGAGAAAGGTGAAGGTCAAATGGGTGTAAGTTATTTTCATCTTTTATTTGTTTGGACAATTCAATTGTAAAGTGAATTAAAGTGAATAATCATTTTTAAGTGACTCATATCAAAAGGTACAATATCTCAAAATTCGCATTCTTAACTTTTTTTTCATCTTTTGGTATGAGAATTAAGAAAGAAGCTAGTTTGTCGTTTTTGGATAAAAGAAGAGGCCTTTTGTCATTGAGTGTAATGAGAGAATAACTTATTGGTTTTTTTTAAGTTTTTTTTATTTATAAAAAGGCCCTCTATATTTTCTATCTTTACTAAAATCCCCCTCGATTAAGAAAATAAGTATATGCTTCCTTTCTCTCACTCCCTTTTTGGTTTTTGAGTGATTTAACCTAAATGAATTATTCCCTCCGTCAAGAGTTAAAAGAAAATTTTGTCCATATGAATTCAACCAAAAAACAAAGAGGCTAGTAGGAGAAGGGGTGACAAAAATGGGCTATGGTCAAACCACGCCCAACATGTTATTAACTAGGATAAATCTGATTTTTTTCCCAGTTATGGGGCCCAACTGTCTAGAGGGGTTTAGATTGTAGGTGGGCCCTACTTAAGAAAAACTGAAGAAGATATTTGTTGACAATTTTGTTTATTACTATTTTGAGTGGTTAAAAGCTAAGAAAAACTGAAGAAGATATTTGTTGACAATTTTGTTTATTACTATTTTGAGTGGTTAAAAGCAACAGGAAAGAAAGATGATGGCACTCCACTGCAAGTGGGTCCATGTCCCCTCCATAAACTCATTATTGATTATTTAATCATCAAATGGACAGTGTGGCCCTGTAAATGTTTCTATTCAGCAGTTTTCTATTGGCATTTTTCTGGGCTTTACCTGCATGAGTAGCAGACCTGACTCTTATGTACAACACATTGATTGTAGTGGGCCTTCCATACCATGCTAGAAAACTCACTCGCGTTGAATGCTTGCATGTGCATGTATTTTTGTCAACTTTTTTTTTTTTCAATGGGTCCCACCTACAATTTAAACTCGTCCAGCAAATTGGGCCTCATGTCCATCCATGTATTCAATCAGTCTCTCTATTTGTGTGATGGGTTTATATGGGCAAATTTGTCTTTATAAGTTTTAACCAAGAGATAACTCTTTCTTTCGGGGGTAAAACGGTCAAAGATTAACAAAAGGGAGGCAGAAAAGTAAAAAAAAAAAAAAAAAAAGAAAAAAACCGTTACTAATCGCATTGCATGACTGTCGGTCAGTGGGAATTTTAGTAAAAACAAGAAATACATGCGCCTTTTTTAGATTTCATAAAAATATAGGGCCCTTTTTGTAAAAAAACTCTTTTTTTTTTATAGAGGTAATTTCTAGAATTTGCAATAAAGCATGATTTATAATTTGTTCTTATAATTTGCAAAATAGCGTGATTTTTTTTTTTGTAAATTTCTCAATAACCGTAAAACATTAACGGTTCAAATTTGGTGCCATATTAATTCTTACACTCATACTGCTATCCAACTGTTTGGATCATGGTTTGGTGGTCCCACAGTCAAGGAAAAAAAAAAACGGACCGTTCATGTTTCATTTATTCTACTGTGATAATGTTACATGTGAAATCAATGGTTCTAAGATTTTTCTTCATTTTTGGTAGCTATACATTAAATTAGAGGCTGAAAATTTTATGGCGAGCCATTTTCATTATTTCTAAGAAGATTAATGATCTTGATTGTGGGGCCCACAAAAGTTCAAAAAAAAAAAAAAAAAAAAAAAACAAAACAAATGTGTGGTTATTCGGTTTTTATCAAATATCTCAAAATCCGAGAAACAGATCAACGGTTGAAATTTGGTATATGGGTCGTGTTTGACCGTAGTAATGTTTTTGACGGTTTGCATCATCGTTAATGGTCACATAGTTTAACAAAAATTAAACAGAGTGTTGAGGGGAGCGTTACCATCCATGACACTATAGCTCCGCAAGTCTTTCCATTTTAGATAGCGTGATGTCCTACTTTCCTAGGACAATTCTGCAGTAATTTTACTTTTTCTGACAGTTCTGAGGCAATTGTCAGATTTAACACCTCTTATAAAGTAATCGTTCCTTTCTGTTCAGTAGTTTTCTTTTGGCATCTTTTTTGGGCTTTGCCTGCCTGACTAGTAGACTCGGCTCTTATGTACCACACATTGATAATGGTGGGCCCAGCATATGACCATGCTAGAGAACTCACTCGCGTTGAATGCTTGCATATGCATGTATTTTTGTCAACTTTTTTCAATGGGTCCCACCAACAATTTAAAACTCGTCCAGCAAATTGGGCCTCGTAAGGGCTGATGTCAGCCCAATATGTCCATCCATGTCTTCAATTAGTCTCTTTATTTTTGTGATGGGCAAGTTTGTCTTTATAAATTTTAGTCAAGAGATAACTCTTTCTTTCAGTGTAAAACAGGCAAAGATTAACAAAAGGGCGGCAGAAAAAGAGGGTGCTGCTATTGCCACACAAATTCTTACTTTTCCCACACAAGGAATTTATTTTATTTTATTACATTTTTACCCCTTTATGAAAAGACCAAAATATCCATTATCCCATCGAAACTCAAAACATATTTTCTCTTTTTACACACAAGTTCATCTTCTTCCCTATCCCATTCTCCCACCCATCTCACTCTCCACTTCTCTCACACAACAGTTTTGGGCAACTCATATTCCTCCATATATTTTCTGCTCTTGGGCAATTCATCTTCTTCCATCTCCTTCATCTTTTTTTCTTCGTGTACTAGATCTTTTTTCATTCCATCTCTAAAACTTTCTAGTACAATGAAGGAAGAAATCAACTATTAAATGGAGCTTTTTTTCATTCCATCTTCTTCCTTTTTTTTTGTTATTTTTTCGTATTTTTGCCACTTTTTTTAATTTTTTTCTTGCTTGGAATGAGTTGTAGGTTTCGATATGTACGGCCTTTCAGGTCTGAACCGAATGCACATTTTCAGATGTACAGTACCGAGCATATATTGTATGTTCAGAAGTACAGTACCGTACAGTCACAATTTCTGCGTGAAAAACCCGAGCGATGAGACATTAAAATCAACCCAAATGCGTGAAAAAACACTACCGTTGTTTGTAAATGCTTACATTGAATGCAAGTCTATCCCCCATAATAAGTTTTCATGAAAAAAAAAATGGTAATCTAAGGTGGATGAAATGGTAAAGAAGAAATGGGGAAGAAAAATGAAATGGTAATGGAGGAGAAAAACATTTACCTTTGGAAGATGAGATGGTGTAGAGGACTGGGAATGCCGGAGGAATGCCGGAGAGACCAAGATGTCGAAGATGTGGAGAGGTCCGGTTGTGATTTGTGTGTGTTATAAAGGGAAAAGGATGTGTGTGGGAAGAAAGAGAGAAATGGAAGGATATGTAATTTAGAGATTTTTGGTGTGTGTGAAAAGAAGTAAAATAATTTTTAGAGAAAACTACAAAAAAAAAGGACCTTAGATGGCTACTAACCAAAATAAGTACCTATAATTTTTATGTAATAGAATCAGTATTCCCTCCAAAATATTCAATTTTTTTTTTTTTGCATTTTTTCAACAATCGACGACGCCGTCGCTAATTCGTCAAATTTGCATCTTCTCCGACTTTCATCATCTGTGATTGCTGGTTTTCTGTACCAAAATAAACCAGAACTCTATGTTACTGTTTTTTACACCCAGATATATGAGTGTGGGTCACGTATATGGAAGAGTTAGGGATAGGCTCAAGAGGCAGCTAAGAAAGAGTCCACTGACTGTTTGAAACTGTTGGAAGGAAAGCTCGAAGACAAGCCATTTTACAGTGGCAAGAGCTTGATGTATGTGGATGTGGTGCTTGTTCCATTCGCCTACTGGTTCTACACGTATGAGACTCATGACAATTTCAATATAGAGAATGAGTGCCCTAAGCTAATTGCTTGGGTGAAGAGATGCATGGAGAAGGAGAGTGTCTCCAAGGTCCTTCCAGACCCTCATAAGGTCTATGACTTTGTTGGCGTTTTGAAGAAGTATGGAGTAGAGTTATGGTAAATGGGGTTTATGGGGGAAAACAATGGAAGAAAGAAGGGAAAAATGAGAGAAATGGGGTTTTAGGCAATTTATATGGGTTTGCATGCGACGACGTCGTCACACGTTTAAATCTTCAATAAAAAACACGAAAGTGGTCACAGGGAACCACTTCCGTGCCAAAGTGACTAGTAGCCTGTTTTTTGGTTAGGGGCCATCTAGGGTCCTTTTTTGGTAGTTTCCTCTAATTTTTAAATTATAGTGATGTGTGTAAAGAGAATTTGCGTGGGAAAAGAAACATTCTGTGTGCTAATAGAAACTCCCGAAAAAAACCCGTTACTAATTGCATAGCATGACTGTCAGTCAAAGGTGATTTTAGTAAAATCAAAATATATAGGCGCCTTTTTGAAATTTCATGAAAATATAGGGGCCTTTTTGTATGAGACTCTTTTTTTTATTTTTAAAGAGGTGATTTCTAAAATTTTGTACTTTTGAATATGGCCCATTTTCTTTTATTGCCTCTTAAAGTGACCATTCACTTTAACTCATCCATCACCCAAGTAAATTAGATGCTAAAAAAATCAAGATCATATCAGCATTCCACCTTATAATCTTCATCCCTTACCTCTTTAATATTCCTTTACCCGAACCCATTTTACTTTGAATTCCTAGAAACTTAGTTTCATGCAAAATTAAAAAAAAAAAAAAAGCAGCCCTAAACTAAAAGAAAACACCCAAAATAAACATTAAAACACAAACACTTAGAAACTCCAATTGGTGTTCAACGGAGGTTCTCTCGCTATTTAGTCTATTTCTTAAATCTTCGACAAGAACAGAGACTTATTTTTTCTTTCACCCTTTCAATCAAGAAGGGGAGATGACATGTTTTTTTGTATGATGACTATTCTTAGCTTGTTGGAAAAAGTAATGCACAACCGATTTGGTAATTTACTATAAAAGTGAAGGTGAAGTAAAGCCTCCATTTGCCGGACATGAAAAAACGAAGGGGGTTATTTCAAAAGTATACAAATCCAAAATCCCCTCCTTAGATTGTTGGAAGAAGTAACGCACAATCGGTTTGGTGATTTACTATAAAAGTGAAGGTGAAGTAAAGCCTCCATTTGCCAGACATGAAAAGACTATGGGGGTTATATCAAAAGTAAACAAATTCAAAATTCCCTCCTTAAAAAAAGTTCAGTCCATTAATGACAAAAAAATATCATCTTTTATACAAAAAGTCAAAAACATTCATTATCAAGCCACTAAAGAGAAAAGACCATTGTAGCCCCTTTATATTTTATTTTCTCTTGAATTGAAGCTTCACTTCACTTCATTCTACATGTAAAGTAACCAAATGGGGCTTCGAAAGCTTACTAACCATTTTTTTTTTTTTCATTTATAGGGCTCGCGAATATCAATTCAATCCCTTTACAAAATTCCCATCCCACTTTAAAAGAACAAGTCGTATTGTGAGACTAATTTGAACACTATTCCCCGTTTGATTTTCTTACAAGAAGTTTGCAAGATATTAGTTTCTAAACTTTGAGGAGTTGAAATCAAATGCCAAGATCATTTGATCGAACTGATTTTGAAAACACCTCTAAATTATATCCAAACCTTTTCATTTCTTTTTCTACCTCGATAGCAATAAATCCAGGAGGGCCCCACAAGAGGTGTAAGAAAAATAAAGCCATCCGAGGTTAAGCATTATTGACAACAAATGGTTGCTTAGTTGATTGGCAACTTTACATGTCTCCCGAATGTCTATGAATGGACCTCTAGGCATGCCACTCTCCTTCCCACATGTATGGGCTATCATTCCCACGCATGTGACATTCCTTCCCACAGTGTGGGCTTTGGCTTCGCACTTATGTGGGCTCTCTTGATTCCCAGTCTCAAGCTGGGGTAAAAATAAAAAACTCAAGTCCATATGGTTAAAGCCTCAAAAGTGATTTGGAAACAACAACATGAATCCAAGTAGTACTAAAAAATATGTTGTTGAAAGTATATAATAGTGATTCCATAACCAAATCCATACAGATGGGTTCACCTTATGGTCCACCTGAGAATGTCAATGATGTTGGGGAAATATTACGAAATATGTGCAATTTTTATTTTCTTTATTTATTATCATATTTATTTATTTTTATTATCGGAAGGTTCCCAATCCTTTAGACTAGACTAATCCCTCCGGACATAGAGAAAAGCATGTGCAAATTGAGAAAGAATCAATCAAAAATAAATAATTAAAAAACAAGAGTGAGGCAAGACACACTATTTAAGATGTTTTTTTTAATTAAAGACATTGGATACTCTACACCATGAAGATGGACTGATTGGAAAACCCCAAAGTGAAGGAATACACTGAATCAAGATTTGTCCAGTGCCAAGACAGAGTATTTATTGTTTCATTGATCCATCGAAACCAATTGGGATATCCTTGTACAAAATAAGGATGGACGATGGATGTTTGCAAAAGACTTTTTAGTGGTCACACCCTTCCACAAAATATATAGACAATATTTATGATAAATGGAGGGTTATGAATAGATCATACTCTGCAGTAAATAACTAATTATAATTATGAAAGGGCACTTGAGTTAATGCAACTCTTCACAAGAGAATTAAATTTTTTTTTTATTAAATTATATAATTTTATTTAGAAAATTACCCTACAAATGGGTACCCATTAATCTGAATATCCGAAGTCTCCGATGCAAGAAAATACAGGTATAGAACCTAATTTTGGGTTTAGTAAAAACTTGGATCTAAATTTGAATCCATGTGTATAGGATTGGAGTCTAATAAAAGTTTCTATGAAGGGTTATTAATCTCTCCTCTTGCAATCTGCATCTCGGGAATCATCAATGCACTTTAGCATATAAGAAGCCGATCAAATTGAAATTCATATACTTTGATGCCCTTGCCCTCCTCTTTAAGTATACAACTAATTTTTATGATTTCTATATACCCTTAGCCTAGATCTCATATTGATGATTGAACTCAATCCAATTACAAAAACAATAATGATAACAATCTATATATAAAGATGTCCAGAAAGCCCCTCTCTTGTCTTCTTTCTTCTCTTCTTCTTTCTTCCTTGTCTTCTCATGTCGTATCTTCTCGCTTAAAAAAAAAAAAAAAAAACACTCTAAAGATAAATTAGATTTATCATGATAATGTCAAGGTGATATTCTAAGAAAATAACAATTAAATTATTATCACAATCAATCTAAATATCGACAATGTTTGTTGGATTGCTATTTGCATCCAAATTATTATCACTCTCCACCTCTTTTACTCTCTGGATCCCATATCACACCATAAGATCCTCATGGGTGAAGCATACTGTGGGTGAAGTCAGTTGATGCCATTCTTGTCACTTTCAACATAAGAAAAGCACAAGCACAAAAACCCATGTTAATCACGGATATGCATGAAGATTCAAAATGACTTCTGGTCAAAATTAAAAAGCAAAGTCAAAATTAAATCCAAACCTTCTGGCTTAATATATTAATATAATTATATCATGGTTGAAACTTGAGCCAAAGAGAAGCTATAGGCCCACAAATTCTCTATAGTCACGTTTAGGCGATTCGTCCTTTTCATACTCTAAATGCAGCTAAACCTTTTATCTTGGACCCCAATAATGTTCAACAAATTATGGAGTTAAAAGACCATATTTTCCCACTTAAAGATGTGCCCTTTAGAATGATGGAGGGGTCTGGGGTTAGCTGTGGTGTGTTTTTTTTTTTATGTTGTGTATAAAGCAATTGATGGTGAAGCAGGCATTGGATCCCCAATATGGTTTAAAGGATTTTTTTGTGATTGTAGGCACACTGGATGGGACAAAGGTCTTTCTCTCCTAAAGAAGTTGAGACGAGGGCTATTTTATCGGCCATGATTGAAGCCAGGGCAAGAGGAGTTTATTAAAGTCCTTATTGTTTCTGACGCCCTTGAAGTGGAGCGTGTGATTAATGGATTTCCGGACTGATCTATTGATCTTATTTTGCAAGACATTACTAACTCTTTTGAACGCCTCGTTTTCTCTTACATTCCTAGGAGCCTTAATGCGGTTGCACATTTGAGTTTATTTTTAACGATATTTCTTGTTTAAGAAAAAAAAGGGTTCTCTTTAGTTTTGGATCTTGATTAAGTGCTTTTTTTTTTTTTTTGGACTCAAACTCACTATTCCCATTCACACATTTTTTTTTTTTTTTTTTTTTTTTGCTGATGGAGGAGGGTTCCCAACCCTTTGAATTGGACTAGTCTCTCCGAGCCCAGAGAGAAGCCGGGTAAAACCCCTGTGGCCCCTAGGTGGTAGCACAAGTGGACCCAACCTTCAGTCCCTGAAGAGGAGGAAATTGGGGGTCGATACCAAGACCTCTAGCTCCGGAAGAAGAAGGAACTGTGGTCCTAACCACTCGGCCAACCCCTTGTGGTTACCATTCACACATCTAAAGTGGCTTACTCAGGACATTTTTCTTGCAGTGGTCACTACATAAAGAAAGGAATTCTTGGAGGGAGGGCCATATATAAAAATAAATAAATAATTTAAAAATACAAGTTCCTCTTCAAAATATATAGGGGACATATATATATATATATATATATATTTATATATATATGAAAAACGAATAAGATTTTCAAAAGTTAAGAGGAGATTTTCAAAAATTTACAGGGTGCCCACGGATCTTGCTAAAGCTTTTCATTATATGTTGGGGGTCTTTCTACCTGGGTGGCTATTATATTCTAATTAACAATCAAAGTGATTAATTAAGTTCTTAGAATTCTTAATTTCTCTCTTTTCGCTCACCATAAAATAATTAAGAAGTCTTGTTGGCATGATTGAACAAGGATGACAACGGATTGAGTGTGGTAATGATTCTTATAAAACGTACCTGCATCCAGTGGAAAGCTTTCCACTGGGTATGCGAAACAAGTTTAAGATTTGTGATATTAAACCTTTCTAATGAAGTGGACAAGCTGGTTTAATTTTGGTGTGATCTATCCAATAATTATTTTTTTAATTTAAATAATATTAAAATATTTTTTTTAAAACTCTTATACAGGATCTTATTAATAAATATACGATTACAAATGGCTGAAGTAGGTCAAAGCAACCAAAATTCTAACTGGTCTCAGATTGGAATCCATAAACCCATTCCAACTTAGCAAAGATAAAAAAAAAAGCCAAGAACCAGTCAAAAGCACTATCTAACCTGCCACTCTAAGGTTGAGTTAAATTAACTATTTAACTCCGAACCCACTGCCACTCTGCCAGCCACGCCTTTAACAAAGGGCCCAATTGCCTCGAGTTCTTACAAATTAAAACCAATGCCTTGTCACTAAAGGGTTGGAATTAAAAGTGGGTTTCTTATATTATAGAAACCCACCTGGGAGTTAGTGAGTGTTTGAAACCGCTCCAAGTTTATCAGGTACACGTTTATGTAGGTTTAGCAGACGCCACCTAAGAAATTAGTCTTATTAAATCAAACATCAAAGACCTCAGAATACCTACGCCATCTAAAAGTTTTAGAAAGAGAGTTTCTTAGATTATACATCTATAAAAAAATTGTTTATAGAATGTTATTGGCTGTTTGATCAAGGAAAATGAGAGAGGCCCATCCATAAATACTAAAACATTGAACTACCTGAATTTGTTACATTTCCTGAATTTGTTACATTTCTGGGCCATTGGTAAAAAATGTATGGTCGCCCAATTCTTAAATTTCCATATATATATATATATATATATATATATATATATATATATATATATATATATATATACACGGTGGTCCACTGATCTCACCTAATGCCATCCCACATGTTTTGACATCCGTTCATGTGATCTGACATAAATGGCCTGAAGACAAAATATGTGATAAGTGGACAGAAAATGCTCTTACATTTACTTACGACATGACGCCTTCCCTAAAAAGGGACATATATCATGTGATATTTGGTGTTTTCCTGGGTAAATGCTAGTGCTTTGAGGTGCAAGATACCTACATCACATTAATATTGTGGAATAGGGCCTAGCCATGTTCAATTTATAACCTTGGAGGCACTTATCCTGCATGTTTGTTACTAACCTCAGTTACACAGTTATTCCCTATTCGTCTTATCAGAATCAGAGTCTTTATCTCATTAATATGGAACACCAAGGGGTAGCTCAGCTGGCTTAGGACCACGATCTTAGGACCACGATCTGCACCCGGAGGTTGTGGGTTTAAACTGTGCTACCACATTGAAGCTACAAGGGAGTTTACATGGCTTCCCACTGGGATCCGGAGGGATTAGTCCAACCCAAATGATTGGGAACCCTCCGATAGCAAAAAAAAAAAAAAAAGTCTCATTAATGTAGAGTTAAATTAATATTATATACTCGAGATTAACTGCGAAATACCAACCTTATTGCACTAGAGTCCAGATGTGGGAGGGGAATCCCTGTACCCCAGTAATCTTGCTCCACATTTGAATTTACGTAAGATCCAACAAGCACCAACTGATTTCATCTGATTGCAAGGATTTAACACAAAACTGTAGCCTCCTTGGTCATTTCAATGCAGCCTGTTTTATTCGATGTTGCATGGTGCTATATGGTCATGGTTGTTAAATCCTTCTTTTTTTTTTATGTCTCCTTCAATGGACATTTTAGATTTTGTATTTTCGCATTATGGGCTTACTTGGCCTGTGGTTTTAATGGGTTGGATGCTTTGATCTGACTTTACATTTCATTAACTAAGCGTTCTTCTTTAGGCCAGTGTTTTATCAGGCTTCTTCCCTTCCTTTCTTAGCATGCTGGAGGCCGAAGGCCCACCTATGATCAGTCCAATTACTTCACAAACACCTACCCATCTTTAAAATTGGCAGTGGTGATTTATGATGCCGATCTTTATTAGTTTCTGTTGAATTATATCACGAATAAGTATGCATGATGCACAACCAATCACTTTTGACGGCTTAAAAGTAAGGGCTAGAATCATTTGATCAGCCTCGTATTTCACGTACCATAATCCATGCCCAAAACCAGCCACGGCCATAGCTCTTTTTTATATTTTTATTCATCCAAGTTGCTCCACATTAGGAGTACTTGTTTTTTTTTTTTTTTTTTTTCAAAGGAGAAACAATTGAGCCTACATAGCCTGGCTCTTTGATGGGCAATCAAAACTTTGGTTACCTTCTTTGAACAACTAACATCTAATGAACTTGATTTCTTCTACATTGCCAAACTAGATTTTAAAGTTCATTTCTATCTGATGCGCACAAGCTATCCCACATCTTATTTTAATTAGGAGTTGCTTCTAAAAGATTGTTCCACATGCTCTTTTGACTTCTGTGTGTATATAGTATATATTTTATAAATAGACCTTACTATGGGTAATAATTGGAACAATGCCAAATTGGCTTGGTGCAAATCTAGAGAGGACAGGTGTATAAAGCAGTAGCCTGCAGAGGACAGGTAAATTGTACACCAAAAAAGAGTTGTAGTAGGTAATATGGT
Organism: Camphora micrantha; assembly: GCA_003546025.1. Taxonomy (NCBI): domain Eukaryota; kingdom Viridiplantae; phylum Streptophyta; class Magnoliopsida; order Laurales; family Lauraceae; genus Camphora; species Camphora micrantha. Next base: position 43,028,251 of record QPKB01000004.1, on the reverse strand, counting down.
TTTTCTAAAATCCGCCACTGCTCATTCTCTTCACCATCATATCAATATCTTTTTAAACAACTACATGATCATCACAAAACGGAGGCAGGTCCAAGTAACTAATGACATCTTGATAGACTTGCAGTCTAAAATTTTAATGTAGCATACGCACAATGATTGATATCTCACTGCATTATAGTGCAATAATGCATATTATAGTTCTAGTGTTTGTTTCTTCCCTACACTCTGCAATATGAGTATAGTCTGCAATTGAAGGAATCTTGGAAATGAAACAAGGCAGTCTACATGAGGAAACCATGAGCACATACTAGAAAGGACATCAGCCTCAACATACTCAAAAATTAAATTAAAAAGGAAAACAATGAGTCCACGTCTTATCATTTGGCCAGTTTCTCAAAACAGCAACAATTGCTCAACCAAACCAACCTTAGGACAGGCTCTGCCCAGACAAAGTAACGCCTGATATGGGGGCAATTTTAGCTGTATCTGACAAGATACTCCCAAGCATGCTACAAGAAATGGAGTTCGAACATGACGAGAACATTACAAATAAACATTAGAGGACAAGAATGATTTTGCCTAGACAAAGTAACGCCTGATATGGGGGAAAATTTAGTTGTATACAGCAACATACTCCCAAGCATGGCACAAGTAATGGAGTAGGAACATGAAACGGTGCCAGACGTCAGAACAAAATTTTCATATACAAAACATAGAGCTCCTAAAAATAATAAGCCAAGATTGCATGGAAACTTTTGACAAGAAATCACCACTGTGAAGTAATCCTCTGCCATGCATCTCTCCAATCTTAAACCCCTCATCTAATTCAATTTATAGAATAGTATTCAATAGGGTGCGCTTGTGTGACAAGAGGATTACATGATAGAGAGAAAGTTTTTTCTGATTTTCCATGGAGCCCATGATAGCATCCAACTCCGGTACGAACAGGATCTCCTGGCAACCTCTCAGGAAATAGGAAATGAGTTGCCAGACCATACGGATGTAGGTCTTATCATTTCCCACGAGCATGTTAAGCCTACAATAAGGGCTGTAGAAAATTAATCATCTAGAATAACCGTACAAGAATTTGTCGATATTTCTCCAAATAAAACTGAAATGGAAGTGCCGAGTCACTAGTGCAAGATGTATCGATTCTTATAAAAGGTTCTGAAGATGGCACTAACAAAGAAGAGCCAATCTCAGAAGTGCGCTCGATCACCATAGCAATAAATTAGTAAGACAAGAAACCCGCCATATAGAGCTCACAGAAGGCAACGAGGAGAACGGTGGACCCAATCCATAAGCTCTAACTTGTAACATTTATGAGCATCAATATCTTGACCATTGTACTGGGTTTTTTTAAATAAATTGAGCAGCAAACCCATGAGACATAAGTACACCCAATCCAAACACGACACTAAAAAGAAAGGCCTAGTTGCATATGGTCATTCAAATTCATGGATGCCTATTGTCATCCTTTAAAATCATTACATAGGAAACAGTTAGAAAAGCTAGAAATATAATTGGGGATATACCTTGGAAATGAGTGCAAATACCAGGAAAGTCTAGCTTATCAGAGTATGTGTTGTAATTGGCTCTGCTTCATCCCTAAGACCTAAAATGGTGGTGCCTACATGATGAACATGATCATCTTTCTCACTAAACAAATTATAGCTTTGGAAAGTTGGTATGAGTGATTAACCAAAACAAAGATGTTGGTCCGAGTAACCTATTATTCTAGATTTTTTCCTTTGAGAAAAAACAATCCAAAGTTTTGAAAATTTTCGAAGAGTTCGCTGGCTAATTCCTTTATTTGAATCCTAGGAACTCAATTACCACGAGACCCTATTTACACATAAATTTGATAACCTGCACTTAGATCAAAAGATTCATTGGATTCCCCATTTAAAAGTCAGCATTATGAATTTTTTTTTTTAAATGGATTCTATGAAGAAGATTTATAGAGATGAGTGAAAGATCTAAAGTAGTGATTGACTCAACAAGGGGGAGTAGATAGATTGATCCAAGGAGGTGAACTAATGAGACAACCTAAGGATGAAGGTCCTAATGTGGTTAGTGATAGGGATTAAAATATCAGCCATATCGATGTGATTTTATTTTAATTCTACTATAAAATAACACTCCATATCAGTCACACCATTGTTATTTATTTTCATTGTAAAGTAAAATAATGGCGGCTCGATAGTATCAGGGTAGTTTCACTTTAATTGAAAAATAAAATAACAGCATGTATCAGTCATATCTGCGTGATTTCATTATAATTGTAAAATATACAGTTTGTATTATAAGTGATATATCAGGTAAATCAGAGATACAAGTATGAATCAAGTATGGCATCAATATTTTTCTTCATTTTCTTGGAAAACTAATTCATATTAGTTGTTTGCTCTCATTTTTGACACTAACATATGAACCTACATTAACTACATAACATATATAGTGGACAGATTCAGCTCTATCTGTATGTACGTCTCTGTCTATCTCTTGCATATGGATAATTTAGCATGTCGTTTCACCATGACTTCAGATGTAAGAATCAAACTTTTCAATGCAAAATGATTTTTTATTTCCATTATCATTTCATTTATTCTTTTGTATGAGTTTCAATTTCATGTCAAACTCTTTTATCTTCTGTCATGTTGCTTTTGTTACATTGTGGTGGCATGATTGAGATACAAATTCAATTACTATAAACTATAACACTCATCATGCTTAGCGCAAGTAGGACCTAGATATGTTATCACCGATTCATATGGTTCATATAGTACCATTAAATATAACCATGCTTTTAACCCTTCAACATAAAGGCATTGCACAGAAATCATAGGAACTCGATACCAATTATAACAAGCAGGCCCCAATGACATCACTGATATTAAATTTAATGAAGTAATGATATTAAATCTAAGTGTATTTAATGTTAATTAGCATGCATGCTGGTTGCTGATAATAAATATAGTGCAGTGGATGTAATTAGCATGCATGTACTGCTAATTTTGAAAATAGGGTAATGGGTGGTATTAGTAAGCATGCATTGTGATAAAGCATTGAAATCCTACACTAATGAGTTGATGCAAAATTATCTTCAACAATCACAGATGATGTCAAAAACCATGACTGTGAACTGTGAATGTTAAATCAACAAAGCACAATAGAATCTTCTACATATTCAGTTGGAAAACCTTGTACCCCCAATGCTGATGAGGGCAGAAAATTGAAACTAGGAATGGAATTTATTTATTTTCACTACAGACAAGGTCTTCGAATTGTATGCATATAGAGGTTCAATTGAAGTAACCCAAATAAATACTATAACAAACGTGAGTAGATATGGAAGTTGTTTGTTCAAAGGCCAGACTGATGAGAAGAGAGAGGTTTGTAAGGGGGTCAATAAAGAAGATAATTAAAAAAAAAAAAAAAAAAACACAACATGAGCTAGTTGTCCTGCATCCACGTCGCCAAGGAAAATATATATAGATGACACACAATGGACAGTTTCTTGGTTTGAAGGGGCATACACACATAAATTTGCTTCTCCTTACAAGGTATGCATATTATGGTCGCACCATAGTGTTTCCAAGATGCACACGCACACACATGCCCAAACACACACAAAGGGGTTAAGATGGTTAGATGTTGATCATCTCTCGATTGTCATACATCTATCTTGGGATGCAGCTCCTTTGACGTTCCCTATAATACCAATCAAATTGGTTTTTGCACCGATTTCGAGAGGGAATGACCACATCAAGTCAACAACACTTAGGTGTCCTTATGCAAAGTGTCATAGCTTGCAACAACTGAGTTTGCATCTCAATCATGCAGTAGCATAAGTGTAGAAAAGCAACATGAAACTTGTGTAAAAATTAAAAATACAAAAAAAAAAAAAAAAAAAAAAACATTTGGACTTAAGTGTCAAACAAAACAAAGAGTGAGGTATAAAAATATAAGAAATGATAGTTAAAATAAAAACCAATTTGCCATGGAAAGGTTAAATTCATGTGTCAGAAGTCACAATGAAACGATATGTTTAATTGCCCATATGCAAACAATAAGTAAATAAATACAAAAAAAAAAAAAAAGAAAGTTGAATCCGTTCATTATTTATATCGTGTAGAGCATTCAGTAGACATATGTCACTATCAAAACTCAATCCCGTCAAAGAAAACACTAATATAAATCAGTTACCAAAAAAAAAAAAAGCTAAACTGATGTAAAGGTATTATTGTGATACCCAATTCACACTTGTGTCATCGATTCGCCCGATGTGCAACGTTAGTGTAAACAATACGAACTATTATTTCACTTTACAATTAAAATAAAATCACACCACCATAGCCAATACAGGCTGTTATTTTATTTTACAATTAAAATAAAATCACTATAATATGGTCAACACAAGATATTATTTCATTTTAAAATTCAAATAAAATTCATTGATTCAATCTTTATGGACTGTCATTATATATTACAATTAAAATAAAATCACACTGACACAACCGATACTCTAATCCTTATCACCAATACAACCATTATAAGTATTAGTCACCTTAGATCCTCCATCTCTTCGATAGTCTCATATATTGTCCTCAAATTTCTAAGAATTGGGATGTGAATCCTTTGATTTATATCAAGTCCTAGCAAAAAAAAATTGTTCGTATCTATACACTTAATGTCATTTACAGGTTTTAATGAATTGCCAGCTTTAAGCGATTTGAATGAGCAACAATAGCAACAGCCAAATGGCTATTTTTAGTCTTTTATCACTTTTTTTCATTCTTAAATGGTTCTCTCTTTAAGATATTATCTATTGGTTAAGGAAACCTCTTAAAAATCTGTGGCATTTTTATGAGGTTTAGAGGGAGAAAAAGGAAGTCTGACTCATCTTAACCATATAGCTTCGATGATTTAGATTTTATATGTTGGAAGCTCCCGCCCCAGCACACCCCACCCCACCCCCACTCCAAAAAAAAAAAAAAAAAAAAACAAAGTCGTGGATTTTTCCAGGTAGTGTTGATAACTTATACAATCTTGAGTTATTTGTCATTGTAATGTAGTTATGGATGGAGAAATTAATATATTGTGAATATCCTTATTTGAGGATTTGGCTCAAGATAGATCGAAACGTAGAAAAAGAATTCGTGTAGCCGACCCTAACATAGTCGGGACAAGGCTTTAATGATGATGATGATGATGATGATGATTAATAGCTGCTACTTTTCTTTTTAGATTTTTTTTTTCTTTTTCTTGTAATTTTTATTTTTACATAAATTAAAAAGAAAACCCTAAGATTCACAATTATTCACTGGAACCATTTACAATATGGTTTCAATATTCAGAAAAATGGTCCTATCATAATATCACTGCCATAGATCCTTAACTCTAAATTTCTTTATTTCCCCTTCACATAAAAACCCACTTTCTAGAATCATAATGTTTAGTATGAAGAGGGCAATGGAACTTCTAAACCAAGGAAATGAGGTCCAGATTTCCATGTAAATGAGGTCCCATGGCAATTAAGTTCATAGAATTCAAACAAGGAAATCAACAAACAAACCCAATGAAAATTTTCAAGACTTTTGGTTGTTTTCCCCTAAGAAAAACCCTGGAATAATGGGTAGCTCTTGCTCACTTTCAATAACTTGAATGGTCTTCGCATCAACGCCTCACAACGAGAAGGGATTTCTTAATAAAATGGCTCTTCAATGCTTTGTTCTAACTAGTTTTTCATAGGGTGAGAGAAACATCATCTAAAGCCTCTTTCCTCACAATGTTGTGTTTCTAGAGAGCCATCTTTAATGAGAATGGCCTTTTGAAGTTTGTAGATATGGAGAGGTTTTGATCATTAGATGTTTGCAGGTGGAGGAAAAAGGATGTTTTCTTTTTCCGTTTGGAAAGAGTGGGCACATCTAACCAAGGTCAGATAGAAAATCATTTTTTGAAAATACCTTACACTGGATTTGAGTTTTAAGAAACGATGGGATCTTTCACCATTGAATTAGATCAAGGGCTTGAAAAGAATATTCACAAAAACACCTTTGTGACCTTGTCAAACCTCCCTCAACAAAAATCCTTATGTGGAGCCTCCCCTCCCCACACTCCCACAGCACACACACATCCCCCCCCCACCCCGCAACCCACACCAAAAAATAAATAAATAAATAAATAAAAGAAAAGGAAAAGAAAACCCCAACCAAAAACCCTTGGTTGAATTGGCAGAATCCCATATTTGACACTTCCTCCTTGAATATTTATGTGTGTGTACTGTCTTTGCACTATCAACTTGATGGTCAGAAAAAATTGAACTTGACGGTTAGAAAAAATTGAACTTGACGATTGAAATTGTAAGGCAAGTAAAGGCTTGGATCAATATAGGGATTCATGCCATAAGTGGTTAAAAATGAAGAGCAAAAGTGAATATACAAAAATGACCATCAAGTAGGTAACCTACCCTCTAATGGAATTGGATCAGGTGAAGATGGGAAATGATTACCCATCCATCAACCCATTATCAAATCCCAGGAAAGTCAAGATCTCATCTACATCGCTATTTTATATCCTTCACCTCCCACCTCATATCATTCACACCTCACCTCTTAATAATCCTTTGGTGGAGCCGATTCAACCATGAATTCCTATGTAATCTTAATGCAAACAAACAGGCCCTAAGAGAAAGTCCAATGATTTGAGCACTAGAGTTGAAAAACAACTGTATCAAGCCACTCAAAATATGATATAACCCCACAAAGATGGACTCAATCATACCTAATCCACAGATGCATATGAATCTGAAAACGACTAATTGGGGGAATCGCCAAAATCTAATAACAAATAATGATTTCATATGCAAGTGCACTAATAGATAACAAATGTAAATTCTGGGACAAGACAATAGCCATCGATAATGAATGAAAATGTTATTTACTAGGACAACCAATCTAGGACAGTAAATATAGGTCAGTCAGATGCTAACTTCCATACATAATACAAAATGTATTTATAAATTAAACCAAAATAGATTACACACACCCCCCCCCCCCCCCCACACACACACACACACACAAAGTAAAGTAGTGCATAAATGAGAATCAGCAACAAATGCAAACAGAATTAACATCCTCCTGGATAGAAATGTAAGATTCTAGATCATTAAACTTCGATATCATAGCTTAAAATCAAAGGGAGTGTTTCAAAGATTGCATCTCTCTTTCAAAGGGTGGTTTAAAAAAGGAGAAAACAAAAGCTTACCTTATTCCTTCTGTACTGTTGTTCAGACGAAATGCAACTATTTATCAAGGAGCGCTTTACAAAATGAAACTCTGGTAGGAGATCCACCCACAATCTAATGCCAATTTGTGGGAGGAAAGCCCAAGTTACTGTGACCTAAATAGCTGACCCAAAGATTGGCATGCATGATTGCAGCAAGATTTGACATATGAAATTCATATCAAGTGTCGTGACTAGTGAAAGAAGAAAGCAGAAGCTCCAAAACCCTAGTTTTAAGAGAGAGAGAGAAAAGAAATCTCAAACCCTAAATCGAATAGAAGAAACGAAGGAGCGTGTAGTCGACTGCGGATTCAGAAGAGTGAATTCTCAGTTCCGGACTGATAGAAGTTGAATTTTGGGGGGGTTTTGGAATGCGATCACATGCAGCTTTATTGATGCCAAAGAAAATGTGAATCCTCAAAGTAGAAGACGAAAATATACGAGTCTAGGATTTGCAAAGACCGGAAAGAATTCGTATAGAGAGAATACGAAAAAGAAACAGGAAATGAGTAGGGGAAATGATTAAAACCCCTACGGAATAAAGAGAAAACACTCACTCCCCTGCAGCTGACCGGAAACCAATAGTTTTTATAGTCATCATTTTTACTTGTAATAAATATTGGATTTTTTTTATTTTTATTTTTTCAGCTGGTGCTATTAGAGTTTCCTAACTCGTTGGACTGGACTAATTCGTCTCTCCCCTTAACCCCAATATGGCAGTGCAGTTTCGAACTTATAACAAACGGTGGTCCTGGACCAATTGAGCTACCCTTAAGGTTTAAATATTGGGAAGTGAAGAGAATGATTTACTTGTGGAGTGAAATAGAGATAATAGTCAAATCTTCTACCCCTATAAAAGAGATAAAGATGTTGTACTTCTTTCACTCCACACATGCCCAATGAAATGCAAGTTGTGGGGCCCACCCTTATTATATAATAAATCTATATACCCTTATAAAAGAGAGAGATGTAGTCAAGTTGTGGGGCCCACCCTTATGATATAATAAATCTATATACCCTTATAAAAGAGAGAAAGATGTAGTCAAGTTGTGGGGCCCACCCTTATTATATTATATATATATATATATAGGGAGATGCTCCTATAAGAAATGCTCTCACCTTACTATGAGAGATAATGTGGGGGCCCTCACATCCATATCCAATGCCAACAACTTCAATGTGAGGGCCTGCACCTCAATCTCTCATAGTAAGGCAAGAGATATTTTTCATACAAGCATCTCCTATATATATATATTTATATAGGGACATTCATGTGCATCCATCCCTCACCATAGGGTGAGGGAACTTTCTTTTTTTGCACATGACTATTCTTTTTATGCATATGACCATTTATGATTTTTCATCTTTTAGCACATGAAAATTTTCAAATATGGAAGTGTCTCTCACCCTATGGTGAAGGATGGATGCACATGAATATTCTCCATATATATATATATATATATATATATAGGGGATATTTAAGTGCATCTATCACTCACTATGTGTGGTAAGGGACACCCTTTTTGGGAAAGTTTCAAGTACAAAAGGGGATCTTTTCATCAAGTACAAAAGCCCTTTTGTACTTGAAACTTACCCAAAAAGGACGTCCCTCACCACACATGGTGAGGATGCATTTGAATATTTCCCTATATATATGTATCTATATAGGGGGACATTCATGTGCATCCATCCCTCACTATAGGATGAGGGCACTTTTCCTTTTTTGCACATGAATCTCCATTTTGTACTTCACCCTATGTACTTGAAATTTCCCTTTTGTACTTGAAAGTTTCTATTCATGGAAGCATCCCTCACCCTATGGTGAGGGATGGATGCACATGAATATTCTCCATCTATATATATACCCTTATATAAAAGAGAGTAAAGTGCAGCACATTTTCACTACACACATGCCCAATAAAATACAAGATGTAGGCCTCACTTAGCATTATATTATTATATTGCATATCTATACCCTATTATAAAAGAGAGTAAGATGTAGTACGGTTTCACTACACACCTGCCCAATAAAAAGAGAGTAAGATATAGCGAGTGAGGAAATAGAATGAAATAAAGGAAAGAGAAAGAAAAGAGATAAGAGAGAGTGAATCGGATGGATAACGATGGGAACATAATGGGAATTTTCCAATTTGTCTAAAATAGACTTTAGATCAGGCTTGGATTTAGAAGGGTTTTGAGGATCCGGATCAAGATGATCTAGAAGACTAAAGTTTAGGAATTATAAATATCTACCCAATAGTACCATAATCTCAAAAATCTAAAATTTCGAAAAAGCCCCCTAAATTCTTTGGAAAATTGCTAACTACCCCCCAACTATAACCAAATGAACCCGGATTTAGACCAAACTTGGCACACACGATCATAATAATTTTGTTAATCTCTTCTATTAAGTAGATGCTGATATTTTAAACGTAATAAAATTTCATTTTAATACATTCCAATAAATCGAGTAATTTTTTTCGATTTCTTTGTTTTTTTAAGGTGGTGGTAAAAAGAAAAGGAAATCGTGAATAAGATTGGAATCTATCTTAAATCAAAATCTCAAATGTTGTTTTTTTCCCTCTTCTTTTTTCAATTTTCTTTTAACATTCTTCTTATTCAGATACTACAAGATTTTCAATATCTCAAATGTTGTTTTTTACCCTCTTCTTTTTTTAATTTTCGTTTAACATTCTTCTTATTCAGATAATACAAGATTTTCAATGTAGGGAATTTTGTGGGTATGAGGTTTTTCCTCTATGAGTAATTGTGTAAGGAAGAACATAACATTTTAACAGATTCTTCAGTGGCTCTCAACTTCTTTTGGAATGGATGGAGTTTTCATACATGTAAGTGATCGAGCACTGTCTACTAAAATTATTGTCGGTTGATTGTGTCTTTTTCTTCATTTTTTTTTTAATGTTGCAATAAAATCTTCATTCTAAGAAAAATGGGTGCAACCAGAATTAAGAAAATGATGATGAAGATGTGGTTTTTTCTTTCTCATTCCTGTTTGGGCCAAAGTTAGGCCCATTGATAGCCTTCGTGCTCTGATAATTTTAATTATATGTCTGTTTTATTTCTTGAATCTTAACTGTAGGCATCCGAATTGTCCATGTTTTATGTTTCCTTATGGTAAAACTTTGTATTTAGTTCTCACTCTATGTTTGGAGTATGAATTTGTGCATAGCATTTAAAATGTAAAATTGATACTGTTTTGCTATGTGAAATAGGAAAATTGTTATGTGAGATAGGAAAAAAGAAAACTCAAACAGAAAGTGTCATGGTTGAGAAAAGCAAAGTAGACAATAAGTAAAAGGACGATGCTATATATGAGGTATTAAAAAGCTTTCCATTATCTATCTGAATCTATTTTCCTTCTTCATAGAGTCGAAGGGGAAGGGCTTTTTTTTTTTTTTAAGCAGTACCGGTGCAAATATTCAAAAGGCCAAAAACATAATCCATATTTGTATAAGAATCTGATATTTTATTTTGTTTATTCTTGTTTATTTTTGTTTATGTTAGTTAAAGTCTTATGCTTTAAACCAAGGCCTCTTCAATCGTCACCCTCCAAACCCCTCAAGAGTGGGATAAGACCATTAAGCATTCATTCGTGGTTCTCATTGAACCATTTTGTTCACTAATTTCCAAATTTTTATTAATTTTTTTTTTTTTTTGCCTTTTGTAAAATTAATTGTGAGATATGGTGCTATTAAATAATTATGTCAAAGGAAAAATATTTCAGATTTTATCATTCAGAAAGTTCTTTTAGTCTTTCTTGGCACTATTTTGTCCAACCCGGTTAATAAACTAAGCCAAGGTGGGAAAAATAAAAGATTTTAACTATGCACTATTTACTCCATTATGTGGTTCATGGTGTACATACTGCCTTTTAACTTTGAAAACTTAAATGACATGTGCTTTTTTAATAATAAACCTTGAACTAAGACATGATGAAAACAAAAAAGAAAATAAATAGTGTATTTTATAATTGATCAAAAGAAAAGGAACCAAATGTGTTTTACTTACTACTTTTTGGTGTTCAATACTTACAATTTTGTGGGCATTTTAAATACTTCGCTATCAGCTTAAAAATCTATTTAAAAGTCGTGACAAAAGGTATTAGTTAGCTTGCTACTTTTGTTATTGTTGCTGGTGGCCAATTAGTGGTTGTGTTATAATTCAAATACCAAATTGACTACACAAGAGAGAATTTTTTTTTTTACCTGAAACAATGCTAATTGTGCAAATAGTTTCTATTTATTTATTTATTTTTATTTTTATTTTTTGGTAGAACTAAAAGATACTTGAGTGGTATTTGTATTTGAAATTTGAAACTTGAGAGTTAAGAACATTAGAGAGCTCCGAGAGGTTTCCAGAATATATGAGATTATTTTCTTTGTACGGATGTAACCCTTTATTATTATTTTCTAAATATTAACCCTTTAAACTTTTGTACACTAAACTTAAATATTTGTAATTTATTATTCCTTCAGTTGTATATTATTTATATGGCCTTTGAAAAATGCATAGGAACCTCCCAAACTTATAAGTACATCCCATATATACAGGTACTTTGTTTGCATTGTTGCTTTGTGTTTAGTTTTTTTTTTTTCTTTTTCTTTTTTAAAAAAAAGTAGCAACTAACAAAATATCATAAATAAGAAAGTGAAAGGTACAAACTTAAACTCATTTTATGTCCATCCTGTTTTTTTTCTCTCTTTTAATGAAAGTTACCATTAAAAATAAAAAAATATTCTTTTCCATTTTGCTTTATGTGTTTGTATTTTATTTAGTTAGAATAATTGAGTTTTCAATCTGACATAATAGTTGTATTAATCTTGATTTATACCCCTGTTGGAAGAATAATCACAAGTTGGATAATGTGATAACTACTATTAAATATTAGTTTTCTTCCAATATTAGTGATTGCTAAAAATAATTCCATAAATGCAATTTAGTGGTAGGTCTTATAGATTGCTATTGTAATATTATTGTTGTTCTGTACAATTTTTAGTTTATTAATATACAACTTTTGTGAATTTTTCTTATTATAAAAGGGCATTTCAAGGGCATGAATATATTTATTTATTCTTGCTCTTACTCATGAGATTTACATTAAAAAATTTTGTTTATTTTCTAACACATTTATTTCTTTCATCATTGCAAGCTTATTCTTCTTCTTGTTGTTGTTCTTCTTTTCATATATTTCAATGAAGTGTCATGCTTTTCTTAAAGGAAAAACGAGGATCTCATAGAAACTGCTTGTTATGTTAGCGTTACTACTAACTTCAAAGTCAGTGAATGAAGTAATCGTTTTAAGTGTAAACAACTAAAATAAGTATTTGATACTGAGCTGCAACAAATTCAGTTTGTCTTTGTTCGTTTCAAATTTTTCTTACCTTGATCAACACTCTCGTCCTCTATACAAAACAGAGCAGAAGAATTTATCTAGAACACATATGTTATATTCTTAGGTATTTTTTAAGAGGAATGTCCAATTCTTTTGGTAGATTTGTATTTGTAGTTTTTTATTTTTTTGTATTTTTCCCTATGGATATCTCTATTTGTGAGCTTCCATTTAACTGAATTTCTATGATTACTTTGTATTATCCTTTTCTTAAAGTGTATAAAATATAGCACTCTATATCAAGCAAAAGAAGATGCTGACTCTTGGAGATATATTGCCTATTTTTACCTAATAGTGGTCCATCTTATAAAATAAAATAAAGCACATGTTAAATACTAATATTGATCAACAGGTGCTCTACAATTCTTAGCAGTCAGAGTTCATATCATAGTTTTACCATTGTTGATCCTTGTCGCTTAAGGACAAGTCGGGTTACTTCATTATTATTGAAGGGTCGGTGTGAGATACTATTCTTCTTTGTAAGTTAAGACTAAAACCACCATCTCAGTTTTGTTAGTCTGATGTCTTTAGGTAAGATATAATTAATTTTTTTTCCTTAATAGAATCTGATTTGGTAGTGAACATATAATGTTCATGGTCATTGGTCAGAGCAGTAAGCTCATCTGGTTCTTAGTTTTTATTTTTAATTTTTATAAAACCACTGATTAACAATTTGACTATGCTTTCGACTGGACTCCAACTTTGGCGGGTCAAGTCTACCAGGAAACTAATAAGTCGACTTGACATGTTAAATAAAGTAAATTTAAATTTCTTTGTACACATTCATGATTAAATATCTAGAAATATGTGATTTATATCCTCAAAAAGTTATATAAATTCCATATCAATTGTCTTTTGCGATCTCGTTTTTCTCACTATATCATTGTTTTATTGTTTTCAAATGTATAGGAAAAAAGTAGTGTCAACTGCATCTGGACATTGCATGGGCCTTGCAATTTACAATCACTCATTTTCTGTTGAAATTTTATTTTTAAATGTATTGAATCTTCTACAAGATTTTTTAAGAACTTCATTCTTTTTTAAAATTTTCTTAGTAAAATTTCTGTTCTTTCAATCCCATTACAACAGAACTTTCCCATACGAGTGCAGAAGCCTATTTAAGGGTTTAAACCCTTCATAAACACACACCTCTCTCAGATCTAAACCCTAGAGTACCATAAGAGAGATTATCTTCCTCCAGAGAGATTGTGTGTCAAAGTCATGTGCTGAAGCTTTGTTCTCTGGAGATTTCCCATCCATGTTCCATCCAATTCGTCTTACTTAAGGCGTGGAGATTGAAGTGCTGGAGAAGGTGAACGGCGTATTCGTCGGCAAGAACCACTTTGGTCCTTAGGTTGTGATCAACTGTAAAGGGGAGTGAGTTTCTCTTGTAATCTTTGATTTCATAGTGCTTGATCTTTCTGGACCGGTGCTAGGTCCCGTGGTTTTTTTTTTCCCTACCCAGGGTTTTCCACGTAAAAAATCGTGTGTCTATCTTGTTGATTGTTTGCTTGATTAACTTAGGTTTTTAATTTCCATATTCATATCTGTGCTGGGATTTAGTTTACTTTCTGTTAGGGTTGTGTTCTTAGACCCTCCAGGAATTTTCAAAGTGTTAACTATGATAGAAGGCTAGGATGATACGGTGGTTTTTTGTATTTTTGGTAAAAAGGCAACTTTATATTATTCAGTGGCAGCCACCCTCTCCTACAAATGCCTTTTCTGTTATTTAATACTTTTTTACTCTGGGTCTTTTGATCTCTTTTGATTTGACTGTTTACTTTATTTTATTTTATAAGTGAATTACCGAAATAAGTCCTAAGCCGTTACAAATTTTGTACACTCGTAAAATCATCAATTCGATTTTCCTTAATAGAATTGAATGACATGGATATCTCAATATTAATCTTAAATCCAGCCAACCCACACAACATCCTTTTCCCTCATATTGCCCATATGGATAGTTTTAAGTTTTGAGTTGAGCGCTTTCCAGAGCCTACAATAATCTTTTTTTATTAATCAAAATCTAATCTCATTATATTTAACCCACCCAAATTAATTATATTCATTTAATGCACCCTTAGGGCTTTGTTTCATTACTGGATTTTCTGACAGGAATTTCGGTTGTCTAGGAATTTCGGAATTTCTATCAGGAATCCCTCTTTTCTTTAGAGGAATTCCTAGCATTTGGAAATTCCAGCATTCACAAATGTCATAAACTTGGAATTTTCAAAGCCATCCAATGTAAGGCCAATGAATCAGGATCTATTTCGCATTAGTGTTTTTGATAATGTCAAAAGGTCCTTTAACACTCAATGTGTAGCTATTTTTCGGTATTGTTTAGATATTTTGGACAATGTATAGTTGTTACCTCATATTGTATAGTTGATCAAAATGATAGCTTTTTAAAGTAAAAATTTCTTAGTGTATTTTATGACATTTTAAGACATGGCATGTTTTAGTTCATTTTCATGATTTAGAGTTAAATAATCGTCAACGATCACATCTCATTAGGGTCACAAAAAAAAAAGATAATTTCAAATGCAATCTAAGAGCAGAGAGGGTTTTAATGGATACGCTTCCAAAAAAATGAAGCTTGCGGGAAGAAAGTTGAAAAAAACTTCAGTAATACTTATTGGGAGGATGCTATAGCAAAGATAAAAGGAAAAACCGAATTGGCACCCACTTCAAGCAATGCCAATAATAAGTACAAGAATTGGGAGACACGATATAGAGAAGTGAAACAACTTCTTAGTATGTCTGGTTTCGAATAGGACGATACATTAAAGATGTAACAATTTAGCATATAAATTTCATTTAAGTCGGTATTTATTCATATTTTTTTCTTCAATGAATTATATTTTGACTAAATGAACTTGATACGGGCAAAGAGCAAGTTAACTAAATTCAAACGTCTTGCTGTAAAGTTTTATGAGAAAATTCATGATCTCATCGCTGATGATATTGTCGAAGGTGAAATAGCCCTTAATGGAACTGAAAAGAGCCAGATAAATGCTTTAGAAATGGCAATATACAAAGTAAACAACAAGGAGAGTTTTGGGACCCTGTCACATAGATCGGATGCTATGGATGAGTACAATCTGCCTCATCCAAGTGTAAATTCACCAAGGCATACATCCATCCCATCAGGACAAATTGGCACAAGCAGGACAAGCAAGAAGCGTAAGTCCAAGAAAATCGATGAAGCGAAAGAAACATTGGATAAATGTTGCAAATGCTGTTTATGCTCTTGAGAAGCAAATGAATCCATATGATAACATAATCCCAAAGATTACAACAACCTTGCAACTTTACCACGACATTTTAAAATGTCAATAATTAACTTTCTTATTCATGATTGCATAAGTGCAATGACATTCATGAGTTTGGATGATGAAATGAAGTTGGAATGGTTGGAGATAATTTTTAATCTAGGTTCATTTAGTTGGCACCCATGAAGTTCTTTAAGAACCATTTCTTTTGCATTTTGATGATGAATGGTCGTAGCTCTTGATATAGATAAATGTAGTACTACTTATTTTGTTATGATGGTTGGATGTAAGAAAACTTTTGACTTTTGGATGATTGTAACTACTACTTTATATTGTGTAGATGGATATGAACAAATTTGGTATCTATAAATGATTTTGTTTAATTTATGTTATATTTGGTAGGTTCGGTGTCATTATATATACATTGGTGTATGAAGAGAGATGGAGGAAAATTATGGTAGAAGTTTTTTTTCACCTGTTTGGAAATGTAGGAATATGAAATGAGTTTCCATTTTTTGGAAATGTGATGAGAAATAAGTTGCATTTGAATGTACAACCCATTGACCCAATTTCAATTGTTCGATTGCTGAATATCACACAATGGATTCAATATTTGGTTGCTAGCATTCCAGGTTAAGGACCCATTCTTTGGATTATGACATGTGATTAGTTTTTGCATATATTGTTATGGTTTGCATGGATTATGTTTTCTTTTTTCTAATTTGCTTCTCGAGTTGTGAATGTGGGCCCCAACGTTGAGTCCTACATTTTATTATTTATTTGACCCATATGTGTATTGAGTTGTATAAATACAGTAGTGAGCATTTTAAACGTAAATTTGTATATAAAACAATATATACAAGAGTAAAATTCGAGTAAGAGTATAAGAAAAAATTGTAGTTATGAAATAACAAATTTAGGAAAGATAGGAATTCAGAAATTCTTTTGTAAAAATTCAGGTAGAAAAGAAATAGGAAAGTCAGAAATGACATTATTCAATAGCATTTCAGAATTCCAGCAATTAAAATTCATAGATAACCATCAAATTTCGGGAATTATAGTAATTAACAATCGGGCCTACCATTTAACCCACACCATAGATAGACCTATATAGACAGTTTTTTGGATTTTGATGTAGTATATAAATCTATGAGAAACTTTTTCTTCATGGTCCCTCAATAATTGATTTATAAAAGGTAGGCTCCAATGTAATAGCACAAAAAAAAAAAAAAAATAATAATAATAATAAAAATAAAAAAAATAATCCATTTGAGCTAAGTGGGCTAAGCGTGTCAAGTTCGATTGACTTATGTTGGGTTCAGGCTAATGGTGTACAACTAATTTGATGAGTTAGGGATCAACTATTAAAGATAATCCAAGCAGTTTAGACCTGACCTGACCTGACCTAATCTATTAGCCGCCACCCTGGCCCACAAGCACACTTCCCACACATGCCAGCTCACTTTTCCTTTTGGTGAACAACTCACCAAGGCCATAATAAATTTTGTTTGCACATAAACAACCAAATTCAGCCTCCCTTATTAGAATCCAATAAAATGGATATGTTCATCTTAATTTCGAACCATCAAACCCACACAACACCCTTGTCCCTTAGATAAGCCCATATAGACAAGTTATGGGTCTTGATTTAACTAATGGGTTTAGTCGCAAACTATGTATTAGCATTTTGTTAAGCATGTCGAGTTAATCACAAAATTGGTTGTAGGTTTGGGGTAAGCTCAACCCCGCTAAACCCATCCCAAATCAACCCATTTATATTCAATCCAATTCATTAGCCATCACCCTGACAATCTGACCCAAAGGCTCAAGCCCACTTCCTCACAGATAGCTGAGCATTTATCATGTGCTTATCTCTTCCCAAGCTATATAAATTTGTTCTCATCATAAGATTTCATAGCTGGCAATTCATCCCCCGTTTATCAGATTTGGGTCACAGAATCAGCCCTCTCAAAATCTTGTACTTACCAAAATGGGAAAGAACATGATATATTACCATTTAAGAGAGAAAGTAAGGTACTCTGCAGGGCACTTTACTCTCACGGTTGATCTTAAGTACCGTCCATCCAATGGTTCATATTGGAGATGGTTCCAACTGATCAGGAATCCAAGTGACACTAGGAAATAGTGGCCCACCTAGCGACAAAGAACCCAACACTCAGGGGCGGACCCAGGCACAGCCACTTGGGTGCGGTCACACTCCTTATTCCACCACAGTGCGATTCAAAATTTTCAATAAAAGTTATGGGTCTACCCTAAAGATCTACGTGAAAATTATCAATTTATCCCCAAAACCAAACTAGCTAATAAGGTTGGCATCCCTCAACTAGAAACCCTGGGTCCGCTACTGCCGACGCCCATGCATTCATGTGTTCTTGTGGGCCCCACCAAGCGCACTACAATTTAGCTGCTCCGCAGCTTTCCACCAAAAAATAAAAATAAAAACAACCGCGTCATTCGCACCTGAGACTTGTATTTAGACAAACCAACTCTCACTTGCTCAAACTCACTTTAGCAGCAGCAGTAGAAGCAATCTCAGCTCTCAAGTTTCCAGCTTCTTCTCTCTCTATTTAGGGTTTTTTTGACTCCCTCCAAGCGACCCAAAACACTACAACTTCTCAAACCAGGGAAGAGTGAAGGAATCTGCAGAGAAATGGCTGATGAGGGAAGAGAAGAGGAAGTTGTGATGATAGAGGAGAAAGGAGAGGTGTTGGACAAGTATGAGGAAAAGAACAAGAGAGGGAGAAAGAGGAAAGGAGAAGTGACGAAGAAAGTGGAGCAAGTAGAGGAGGAGAAGATGAAAGAGAGTAGTGGATCAGCTTTGGAGATGATGGTTGTAGAGAAAGTAGAGGAGAAGAAGGTGAGAAGGACCAGAGGATCGACTGCGGCCAAAGCATCTCCAAGGAAGTGGCCCGTGAGGGAGCGAAAGGTGGTAGAGCTCTTTTCGTTTCCAAGTCGGGAGAGGGAGTTGGCAAACAAGTTTATATTTATCAAGGAGGTATGTGATTGTTTTCTTTATCTTTTCCCTTTTTTTTATCTTATGAGTTTTGTGTGGTTTTGGTTGACAAAGGGTTTTGGTTGGGTTGCAGGGAAAGGGAATGAAGCTGAAAGACATTCCAAATGGTATGGTTTGTTTAGATCTTGTATACTATTTGAGACTTATATAAATATATATATATATATATATAAATATTTTTATAAACTTTTTTGATCTTAATGGTGTTTTGTGAGTTTTTGCGACGGAAATGGAACAGAAGCATTTCTTGTTTTGCATAGGATTTTTTTTTTAATTGCAAAAGGAGATGTTGTAAACTCTTTTGATGTTAATGGTGTTTTATGAAGTCTTTGTGATGAAAATGGAACTGACGTGTTGCTTGTTTTGCATGCAATTCTTTTTTTTACAAACATAAATTTGGTAAATTGTTTTGATACTACTGGCGTTTTGTGAATTTTTGTGATGGAAATGGAAATGTGTTGCGAGTTTTCAATAGGATTTTCTTATTTGATAAAAAAGAGATTTTGTAAACTGTTTTGATCTTTATGATGTTTTTTTGAAGTTTTTGCAATGAAAGTGGAATTGATGTATTTCTTGTGTTTCATAGGATTTTCCCTAGGGTTTCGGATGGATGTCAACTTTTTTTTATTTTTTTTTTTTTTTTTTTTTTGTAATTTCTGGCCGTCCTTATATTTTCGTTTCTATTATAAATTATTCGCAATATGGGCACAAACCAATCCATTAAATGTTTGTGGCGACTAGAGGCCTGTTTGTTTAATGGGTTTTCAATTCCTTTCTAGGCAACACCTATGAGAGAGGATAAATTAAGTGAAGATGGCCATCAAACAATCTCTTTTTATTTTTTTGTTGGTTTAATCGGTAACAATGATCTTTTGTATTAATAGGAAGTGAGATTTATAAGTAAAAATTATATTTATTATATTCCTATGATTTCTAAGCAATGTATGTGAGCACGGATGTGGCCACGGAGCCTCAACTGTTCTGTTGCCTGGATCAATAAATTAAATTTGTCATGTTATTTCTCTAATAGTTTAATCCGTGCATTACCAGATAGCTATTTTCACTGTCAAGTTATAAGAAAAAAGTGAAGAGAGGGTACCTAAAAGTGAAGGATTACAGGTCACGAAGATGGCCATAAAGCAATCTCTCATTTGATAGAAAATGATTTCCCACTTATCACGGATAGCTATATTCACTGTCTAAATAATGAGAAAAAAGAGAAGAGAGGGGTACCTAAAAGTGAAGGATTAAATGTGAAGATGGCCATAAAGCAATCTCTCATTTTATAGAAAATGATTATCCACTTAACACTCTAGTAAATTAAATCCTATAAACTTAATCATCTCATCTAGATATCGACCTTGGGTCCTTGTCTTTGTCATTGATACTCTTTTGATAAACCCCTTTCTATTATCAATTTCAAGAAATTGCTTGAACTTAGAATGTTGTGCTAGTAGTAGAAGAATCTTTGAAGTGGTTAGATTGGTCTTTCAAAGAATCCATGCAAGATGCCCTGATCAAAGACCATCTTTGAATGTCCAAAAGTAAAACAACTCAAAATGCTCCTCAAACTGGATGCCGTCATCATCACACTGCCTTATTTATAAATATGTAAAAGTCCTACTTTCTTACATTTTAAATAAGCATGAACTTTAATGGCAGTTACCATCTACTCAGATATCTAATGTGAACAATGTATTTAACATAGCTAAAAAAACACCACTTGTGCTGATGAAAAGCATCTATCCAATTCAAATACCAGTTTTGTATGACTGAAACGAAGTTTGATCAAACCGTGTGAAGGTTTAAAAAACACAAAAAGTTCATACTGTTGATCTCGGAACAGTGCTTAATTCCCAATCCCAGCTATTCGTTCTCCTCTTCCCGAACCTTTTCGTCTCCCAACTTGATATCACCTATAAGGGTGAGTAAGAGTCCTAGTAAACCCTAGTTTACATGCTAAATATATAAATAACAAAAAAAAAGAAAAAAAGAAAAAAGGAGGAATGTCAAGATAATAGATCACTTAGTCCAGTCATTTAAAAAAAAAAAAAAAAAGTTGAATCACACACTTCAACAAAATCAGTAGGTTTATAAATTGGGATTTGTGATTTGGTGTAAATCGTTGTGCCATTTCAGTCTTCGACCATATATGGCATTTAAATCATTTTACGTATGATTTGATATGAATCGTATGATTCAAGTTGTGAATGGTATATGATTTTAGCAACCTTTTAGGGCCTGTTTCTTTATCAGAATTCCAAGAATTTATGTCTGCAAGAATTTCAAATTCTCCAAAAATTGTCGTTTTAGGTGGAATTTCAAATTCCTCTCTTTGATGGAGGATTTGAAATTCAAACAAATGGTATAGAGAGTGAAATTTCAAGAATTCCAAAAAATCTTTTGGATGGTTGGAATTTGAAACTTTAATGAAAGAAACACAACATTTCAAATGCCAAGAGATAAGATGTCACATCGCGTCCAAAAAATCTCAACCTCCCAAATTCTAGTCATAAAATCTGGTAAAGAAACAGGCCGTCCTAATTGAATTTGAAATTATATGTAAAGCATGTGGGCAAGAAGTCTAATGCTTATTATTAGAAACATGTGAATCACCACATTTTGGTGTTAGGGACTCACCCTCCCATAGGAAGTATGGGTGTTTGAGCTTTGCTTACCCATCTACAAGCAACCATCCCAGTCAGTGTGGTGGCCTACAGTAGAAAAAAATTTATTTTCTTAACTTGTTACAGTAGAGTGGCTTACCCATATGTTTTTTAATGTTCTTGATAACTGTTTCAGTGGCTTATAAGTTGTCAAAGAGAAAAGTTGATGACAAACTACAGAAGCTTCACACAATTCTCTTCAAGAAGAAATCAAATGTGAAGTCTCATTCTTTTGCCTTCTATTTTATTATTATTTTTTTTTTGCATTTATTAATATTATTTTTCTTTTATTGTGCAATACCTGCTTGGTTTCTTTTCTTTCCTATAAGTTGTTTGTTGTGTTCGAAACCTCTAGTTTCCTTACAGAGGCTAACAATTGTACTGGCCTTGCAGAAGTACAAAATGAAACGTAATATACTGCAGTTTTCTGGCTTCGTTTGGGAGAAGAATGAGGTACTTCCAATACTAAAGCAATTTTGTTTTCTTTCATTCCATCAGGTTATTGTTTGGATGGCTATTCCTATTAATTTGAGTTAAAAACTGCATGGGTAGTTGATTACCAAACCTTTTGTTGATTGCCGCCATTAAGATTAACGTCTTTGTTGCTGATTGACACATCTTCTCTGCAGCTAAAAGAAAGAGCACAACTAAAACAAAGAATTGATAAATGTGTTAAGGAATGCTTGCTTGATTTCTGTAAGTTGCTGGATATCCCAGTTACCAGCTCAGCAAAGAAGGTTAGTCGCTGATCATAAATGTTTTCTGATGTCTACATTATTTATTTCTGTGGATTGCTACATCTGGTTGGATGCTTGTTGTTTCAGATGGAACTATCAGAAAAATTATTGGAATTTTTAGAATTCCCACATGCTACAACAGAAGTCTCACTTGCTGAGAAGCAACAGGTATGTACACTAACATGTGTTTGGAACAGGGTCAGTTATTTATGTTAGACGTAAGTGGTCCACATGATCACTCCTAACGAAATCATGCAAGCAAGTGCATGATTTCGTTAGGACGTGTGATCATGTGCACCACTTACGTCTAACATTTTAGTATATATTTTATTGGTCACATTTATTGTTTTTTTTTTTTTTTTTTTTTTGTTGTAGAAGCGTAAAAGGCGTGCTAGGATTGTCCGGAGTGTCACAGCAAAATCATCTGAAGGAGCAGTTGCAGAAAGTTCTCATGAGGTTATTTTCTCAGAAATCACATATGAGTATTTTCCTCATTTGGAATTATTATTAATTTTTTTTTATGTCATAACAGTTGCTTGAATATTGTACTGTGATTCACAACACCTGCTAGTTTGTGCTATGCACACACACACAGAATTCTGATTAGGATAAGTTGATCAGTAGTTTTACTATGGATGTCATAGATCTCTTGATACTATTTATTTTCTTAAATTAGAATCGAAAGATAATGGTACTCTAGGGTTTAAAAATCTCGAAACTTGACTCGGCCGAGTCACTTCTATTTATCTGTTTGTTTTTTTAGGGGACACAAAAGGTTTTAATCTCAATTGGTGCATCTCGGGTAAGTCACGCTCAACCCGACTAAGAATGTGCCGAGTCCGAATTGAGATGGCTGTTGTACTCAGACATGGCAGATTTTTCAAACCCGGGGTGTGAGAGATCACAACCTATAAAGGGCTTTTGTTATTAGTGACGACATCTCCTAGGGCTTATTTATAAGATCAGTAAAAAAAGATTCAAGAAAATGACTAGACAAGCAGAGAGAACTTACACAAATCAATAAGATGATATATTGATGCCTCAACCCTGATTGAGATTAGATTAAAAAGAAGTGGATTAAAACTTCTTAAATATAGGCACAGGATTGATTGAGATTAGATTAGAAAGAAGTGGATTAAAACCTCTTAACTATAGTCATAGGATTAGCAATGGGTCATATTTATTTTTGAATTCACATTAAGTATCCATTTAAGGCATTCACCATGGGTGATTAATGGAATAAATTGATGGCCTATTGGACATTGCAGGATCCGGCATGATCAAAGTGGGTATCAAGAACTACACTATGATCAGGGTCCTATAAGAGGTTATCAAGATCAGTGGTATGATTATGATCAGGAGAGGGGGCTTTGATCGTTAGATGTACCTTGGACGAGGAGACCATTAGTTGATGGTGGTCTAATATAGGATTTTGATTGATAGTCATTTCTATTATCAGAGGTAGGACCTAGATCATTATGGACAGATATCGAGAATATGAAAATCCTAATTGTATACCGTATGATCCTAGCTGGGCCCTTTTTGGGAGGGCTCACATTCTGCTCCTCATAGTTCTTTCTTCGGCATCTATCACTCTAGTGGAAGGCACCTATCACTTTAGCGGTAGGCAGTCATTTTCCCCTTTTTTTTTTTTTTTAGACGGCTCTCACTTTGCATTATTCCATTGAGTCCTTTTCACGACTTAAATTCAACAAGTGGAGGCTGCCACTTGTACCCAATGTTACTAACCTAACCAATACGCCAAAAACCACAACCGATAAAACCTATAAAATAAAACCTTATAGCTATTTAGGACCATTTGTTCGGCCACTTCACTTAATAAGGTGGAGTGAAGTAAAACTTTCTTTCATTGTACAAAAAAAGGCTAGAGCTATCAAAAGTATAAAATTTAAAAATTCTCCATTTCATAAAAATAAAAATAAAAATAGAGAGTAAAAACAAAACATTCTCACGCCACTAAAATACAAAAATCCATTTGCTTTCTACCCAAAAAGTCAAGAAAATTCGATTTCATCATACTATATGATCAGATCCTTCTTATATATATATATATATATATATATATATTTTATCATATCTTCATTTTAAAGATTCACTTCATTTCACCCTACAATTATTTTTACTACTAAACAAAATACAAATAGTTCATTCTTCTTCCGGAGCTAGAGGTCTTGGTATTGACCTCTGATTTTCCTTTTCTTCATGAATGAAGGTTGAGTCTACTACTATTACCACTTTAGAGCCACATGGGTGTTTACCTGGTTTGAGCTCGGAGGAAATAGGCCAGTACAACGGTCTCCATGGCGTGAAAATAAAAAAAAACCGGATACTTGATTTTCTCTTTGTTTTAGGTGTTTATTTATTGAGAATGGAAAGAGGGTTAAAACCCCTTAAATTGAGGGATATGATTCAGAGTAGGAGGTTATGCTTGACATTAAAGACCCGCATTCAATTTCGATTTCAGTTTTCCATGAGATTTTTTTGCTATTTGTTTCTTTCAATACAAACTTTTGCATACGGCCTCTTTTTGCAAGGCATGGGTCTGAGCCCCAGGTTCTCTTGTCCATTACAATTTCACCCTCCATCTACTGTGTCTGCAAATGCAATAGGTTTATTGCCTTACAGAGTGCAGAGTATTTGGAATACCTGCAAGGTACTACTTGGTTGTTAATTACTTGTAACTAATGACGATTGGTGTTTTTATGTTTTGTATTCCATCATGCACTTACCCTGGAACTTGTCATGTTGTGATTGATACTTTGTTTCTTCTTCAATTACTCCTCTAACTGCTCCATGCAGCCTTAATTTACAGCGGCCTTATGGTTTTGATTTAACCATTGCCTTCTCCTATCTCTACAATATAAACTTTGATGAAGGTCTAAACAAGTGCAAGCTAGAAGACCCTTGGTCATTGTTGGAGATAGTCCACAATTTTAAGCCTGTCCTGCTATTTGTTCTTTACTATATATATATATATATATATTTTTGGGTCCCTATCATTCTTATATTGTAGGAAAATTGGTTTGATATATGTATCTTATGGTGAATTTGGTCGATTTGCAGTAGTTTAGGACGATACAGTCTTTGATACAGGTACTTGTAACCATCATTGAAGGTCATTTGAATGATAGTTTGTATTGTTATTTTTTGTTCTTATCTTGTTATTGTTGTTCTTGGCACGTCGTGGTCATTAGTGTTCTGCTTAGATTGAGCCTTTGAAATGCAATTTAAGAATTTTAGGATTTGGAAATTTTTTTTGTTTCTCACATGGCATGATTTTTTTAATGCAAATAAATCACTACTATGGGGCCCATCGGAAAAAAAAATGATGCTAAAAGTGGAGGTAGGGGTTGTATAGATCTAAAATTTGATGAAGGGTGTGCCAACATCACTACAATCAATCAATAGAGGCTTTATGCAGTGTAGATTTTCTAGTGTTGAAATTTGTTAAGTGGATGCTGCCATGCTGGTTGGTTCAATGTCATTGGGACTAGTGCTAATATTCACGGATAGGTGTGTGTAAAGAAATTGGATTAGTCATAGTTGGACTCCTACATGGAAACTAAAAACGGACCAATGACCATAAAGAGTGCCTAAATAGAACAGAGCATATGGAGTGCACGTATTGTGGATCTTAAAATAACTTAGTAAGATAGTGTGATTGATTTTGTTATTATAGAACAAAACAAGTGTTTGAGTTTGGATATAGAAACTAGGATCAGCAAGCCAATATAGTGTTGTGTGTTTGCGACAATTGCTTGTACTGAGGGAAGCTTTTTTTTTTTTTTTTTGCTTGTAAAGGATGTTTATTCAATTGAAAGTAGAGTTACTGAGCTTAGGACCGGGTCCTAGCATATAGAAGCGTACAAACAAAAATAGGTGAAGGAAGCCAACTGAAGATAAAAGGAAACTAACTGTAGTAGTTAAATCTATGAAAGGTGATTCCAAAAGTCGTCCCTGGTTGTCAAGAGTAATCCAGTACCGTTCATTGCTCATTCTAAATGAGTCACCCTTGATGGTTGACCGTGTTACTTCTGGTGGAATCCTCTCCATGCTGCACGATGGGGGCAGCCCAGGTGGATGGGCTGACAGAGTAAAAAAGACACCGGTGGCCACTTTGTGAAAGGTTAATAGCATGTTGCTCCGAGAACTGGTCAGTAGAAGACTGCTGTTGCTCCGCCGGCAAGCGAAAGAAACTCCTCGTATAGCTTTCAACCCTGAGTTGTTCATCATTGATTGCTGCTCTAATATAAGGGGGTAGTGATGTTTGCTCTGAAAGAACCTCCGGAAGATCAAATTTTGCCAGTAGGTCCGCCACTCAATTTGCGGTACGTTTGCAATGGTGAATTGTCCATGTATCCAGTTTTGTAAGGAGTCCCATTATATTCTGCCAAGTGGGCATTAGGTCCCAGGCAACAGTGGCCGAATTCTGCACAGTGGTGATGAGTGCCAGACAATCCCCTTTAATTTGTATGGCTTGTGCATCAAGCTCCCTGACATGGAAGAGACCCTGTTGTAACGCAAGCTACTCCGCTTCTAAAGGATGATTGGCTGGTGCTTCTGCGGTATATGCCATGATGAGCTTCCCCATCGAGTCTCGAATCAGCCCACCAATTCCAGCCTTGCCAGATGATTCATGGAAAGAACCACCAAAATTGAGTTTTAACCATCCCCCCCCGCGGGGGGGGGAGCCACTAGTCCGGTGAAACCACTTGAGTACTTCCGGATCCTGTGTACAAACGAGACATATTCCATTCAAGTAAGGCATTAGTAGCTTTAGAGAAAACATGGAAAGGGTTAACAGGATGGTATTGGAAAATGTAATAATTCCTAGTTTTCCAAAGATACCAAAAAACTAATACCCCTATGGTGCGGATTGCCGGGAGGCAAGTATTGAGGGAAACTTTACTAGATGAGAACTAGGCTTGGTTTGCTGCATGTAGCTGAATGTTGGTAGCAAGAAATGACAAGCTGAAATACATGTCATTGGAATGCGCAAGCTAGGAATTTGTGAATTTACAAGAAAGGATGGAATTAGAAACAAGTACATAAGAGGAAATCTATGCATATTTTTAATAGAAGAAAAGGTCGAGGAGTGTGATTTGAGATGGAGTTCAGGCAGGAACAGAGGAAGAAACAAAATTTGCAAAGTGTAAGGGACAAATAGAAGGGAGAGACCAGTAAGACCTGGAATGAAGTATATGTCAAGGAAAGATACAATAGAATATTGTGGAGTCACATGGGAAAATGCTTCAATTAGGATTAAGTCACCATCGTCATTGTTGTCATTGTCCCATCAATCTGAGGTTGGAGTATGGAGCTCTAATTATTAAATTTATTAAACTGCAAGCATGTGCTGTGTCTATATTTCCAAGCTTTTAGACTTTGGTGCATGAAAGTGAGGTCTCCCCCTTGGTGTGTGATCTTTGTCTGCAAGTGCACCCGTGTTTTTTCTGTTAGTGAAAGATATAGATGACAAAGAAGGAAAGAATGTAAGGATAGGGGAAAGGGATAAAAGTGACACTTCAAAACAAATTTTAAATGTCTTTCCCACGCACTTCTATTTCCTTATTGTCACCAATAAGTCTCGTGACGTTCTCATCATGGATTACAAAATCGACTGATAGGAAGCATCTCATCAGATACATATCAAGCTTTTGAAAAACCATTAAAGGATATCAGTTGGTGTACCACATCCATCTATATTATAGAAATGCCAGATACGCTCACTGATACGACCAATATTTGATTTATTCAGAAGTTTATCTAAAAAATGAAAACTGGTTAGTATTAAAGAAAAATTTTATAAGCAAACTTCATAACTCAAGTCTTTCGGCCATGTGGGTTTATCTTTTTTAGTGGGATCTCTCTCTCTCTCTCTCTCTCTCTCTCTCTCTCTCTCTCTCTCTCTCTCTCTCTCATTCATTTAACAATAAGCGTTCATTCCAAACTCATTCATCTCTCCGTCTTCCCTCCCTCTCTCTTAGTTGTTAAATAATGAAATTTCTTTACATAAATCCCTTCTCTCCTTCTGTCACTCTGTGACGTTAAACAATAAAAGCTAATTCCAAACTCATTCATCCCTCCGCCCTCCCTTCCTCCATCTCTCCCTCTCTCCATAGGTAATCAATCAAATTTATATCCATGAATCCCTTCTCTCTCTCTCTCTCTATTACCACGCACGTAATCTTATACAATAATTCTTTTACTAAATCTCTAACCCAATAAAAGTTCCAAACAAAATAGCTCCTTTTACCCAAAAACCCCACTCCCAAAAGTCTTATGAATAAAATTCATGTTCTTACCAAATTTATCTCTTCTCTTTTACAAAGCTCCCTCACTTCCTAATTCTCCCCCTCTCATGAATCTCTCAAAGTTACTCAATTACGTACTACTTTATATCCCTAATGTAAGAGCTTTATAATTCTTACAAAACACAATTTTGGGCTTTTCCAATGTGTTCTACATATCTTGCGTGTTACTTCAAATTTTTTTGAACTTAATTAACATGAAATCACGTTGGTCTGGACAATTCATTTGATATCTATATTTGAATACATGGTGCTCATTCTTTGTCTTCGGAGAGAGAGAGAGAGAGAGATTTCACTTTCATGCACCAAAGTTAGAAAGAAAGGAAAAACAGGCTTTAGCTTGTATTATGCGATGAAAGTAAAGGGCACATTTTTAAGTATTTTTCATATAAATATAGAATACATGTATTGTTTTTTTCTTCTCTTATTGAATTTTGTCTTTAAACTACTTCGTTTGATGAAAAACCAAATGAGCATGATGCAACATCGGTGGGGAAGAATAACCAACGATTTTTTCTTCAAGCCAAAGTCTTAGGGATAGGGATCCATAGGATCAAAAGTACCTTGGTCTCACACCATATACACACAACTAAGCTAAAAACTCTATGGACAAATTTTATTAATCAATAGAACTTATCCCTAAGGATGTATTACAATCCTTTATATAAGCTCCATACTCTTACTCTAATTTGGAAACAATTCTAATTAAAATAAAAGTCTAAAGGCAAATAAGATTCTCTACCATAGAACTTTTTAAATATTCTCATGTTTATCTCTAAAACTCTGTTGCTACTAGAAAATAGGAAATATAGACTTGGATGACAATCTGCCGGAATGATCTAAAAATATTCTTTAATGGGATTTAGTGGGCTTGGGCCCAGTGGCTGGCCAGTCATGGATCTGGCCTGCATCAAAGCAGCCCATGCTGTTACAAACAGACAAAAGCTAAGAGAAATCCTTCGGTCAAAGCACAATGGGCAATGATGTGATCTCCAGTCTTTTTGTGCTCATTACACATGAAAGTAGATGATTTTTTTTTATTTATTTATTGATCCATTTCTTACAAGATTATCTTTCATCGGTATCTTGCCCGCATTTGCATCATTACAAAGTGGTTCTAGTTTTGAAGGTGCAAGTCCATTTTCCGTTTCAAACATTAGCATGAGCTGCATGTTTGAAGATCTTGAAATTAAAGTCTTCAAGAAAGATCTCGTTAAAAGACCCTATGCTATAGTAGAGTTCCATTTCATAAATATCTTTGATTCATTTAATTTTAGTGATTCACAGTCATATCAACGCAAACGGTTTTAATTATTGGATAATGTTTATTCTATTTGATAATTAAATTGATGCCATCATCTGATTGCTTGATTTTTGTGCCATCTCTATTCTAGAATGAGACTTCCTATTGCACACCCCTTGCCAATCATCACCTGGACGCACACAAAGTTTGTAATTGTTCTCACTAGATAAAGCTACACAGTACACACACAAACCCACACACTCTACGAGCTTCAAATAACTAGGCATGAGTTCTGCCTATTAATGATTCAAGCCTTGATTTCTATTAGCTTACAAAGAACACTATGTTGAGATATAAATCAATGTAAACGTTATTCACATGATCTTCAGAATAATTTAATATTCAAACTCTTAATTCTATCCCTAAAATCTCTAACAGAAATCTTATCTTGAACAAACCTACCTAATCGACAGTCTATAACACCCTCCTGCAGTCGCCTGTCCTTTTGAAAAAAATGAAATGCAATAGCTAACAAAGATTACAAACTGTTTGATCTCTGAAAATAAATGATGGATATCTTGCTGAAGTGATCATCATGCCTTGCTGTTGATTATTGTCTGTCTTTTGATGCATCATTGTCGTAACCCGCCCTTTTTGAGTCCATCAATGCTGGTGGGCCATTAGGTCAGATCTGTCATGAGTTCTTCCGATCGTGCAAGCGAGATCATAAGCCTTAAATAATTGGATGGATAAGATATGATGCCAGAGTTTATTGGAAAAGAAGAAAAGGTGATGGTGAGATTACTGCGAAGCATAAAAACCAAGACCATGGCTGGCTGGCTGGATCGCAAGATCCCTACTGAGCCATTTCTTTGATACCATACTAATAAATCACCGTAAACTTTGTTCACATCAACTTTGTAATAATTTAAAATTCAAACTCTTAATTCTATCCCTAAAATCTCTAACAACAACAATCTTGTCTTGAACAAACCTGCCTAATCGGTAGTCTTTAACAATTTCCATGCCTAGGCCTAATTTGTGGGTTTGAAAGCTCAAGCCAAACCTTGCCCTATGCATGGCTACGGTTGAGCTTGAACCACTTGTAAGTTACAGCATTACTGGATTTTAAGGAGTACAACTCAATGCACCAAACAACTTCTATAGTATTTTAGAAAATGCTCATTTTTTCATGAATGAAGTTTATTATATACTTTCATTTTCATGGAATCAATTATTTTCTTCCCATCATTTCCGAATGGGTCTTGTTGTTTTACTTTAGGTTTTTTAACAAAGGAGAAAGTTCCTCGAAGTGAAGATAATTACTATTCAATGTAACGGACATACTGCACATTGTGTCAACATGCGTAACCTTGTTTATGATGTGACATCTACCTTACCTTTACTCCACACATGTAAACAAACATACCTGGGTCTTCACTTTCTCCAAGAGATTTGCTGAAGGCTCTAGAGACATTTTTTTTTTCTGTCGAGGCTTTTTTTCCCATGAACTTTTGCCTGCTGTTAATTGGTACCATTTTATCGGTCACTATCAAGGTTGATGAGGACGTAGCTATCATTAGAGTATAAAAACTCACTCTTAGAATGATCACTCTCCTCTTCCTCTGTTGGCCTTTGCATTGTCATCAGAAGAACATCTTTCTGTGAAGATCTTGAACAGCTTTTCTTGGCTTTTGAAGTTGGGTTCCTTTTACCATGTGCAGCCTTTTCCCTTGTTTTGATCTCCAAGCCCTTCACCTGTTTCTTAGTAGTTCTGTTGCTTTACACATATTTCTATTCTTTTTCTTCCTCTGGTTTACTCCACACAGTGTCACTCTCTTCAAGCACTGTGTCATCTAGTTCTTCTGAATCACCTTTAGAGCTAGGAGGCTCTGCTTCATCTTCAGATTGGAGGACTGTTTCTCAACCTTGGAAGATCTTCAGTTCCCTTTTTAATTTTAGACATTGTCATTCTTTGTGCTCTTTCGAATGTGAAAATTGGAAATAAGGGAATGAATTGGGAGCAATGACTTGTTCCTCATTTTGGGAAACTCTGTGTGTGTGGGGGTGGGGGGTGGGGGTCTGGGGCTGAAGGAAGAAACTTATAGAGAAAATAGTCCACCAGATGTGGGACTAGTGAAGTTCAGCGTGAGTGTTTAGTAAAAGGCAAATTGTGACTGGCAGGCGTAGGAGGTGTCTTGAGAAAAGGTGCAGATGAGGTTTTTCTGTCTTTATCGGTCTTTGTTTAAGAGGGGCATTAAGAATGTGAAAAGAAGGAGATAGATTCGAAAATAGAGAATGGGATCAAGTGGTCAACCAAAAAAGGAGGAGAAGCATTGAGTACATTCTAAAGGGAGATTTGGGAGCTTCTCTTTGTCAATGACTGGTACTTTCTTACATGTAGACAGAGAGGCAAATGAAAGGACCTTAAAGCTAATCAGGAAGTTAATATTATATCTGTGGCTATTCCTCCCATTGTTAGATTCCTTATGCATTACAAAGAAGGATTTTTTTGGGGAATTATTGGTTTAGGGTCTTTGTATGTTAGGGGACTAGATGCAATTATACACAATATACTACTACAGTACTGTTTATTGTTTTTCTTCTGCATTTGTTCTTTACTTCTAATATAGATACAATATGTTCCTGATATTTAAATAAAAAAGAGAGGAAAAAGAAGGTATCAAATTCAGTATATGGGGCAAAATATTCACAGAATCAAATTAGGAAATATGTGTTCGCAGGCTCCTGATTGATGACTTGAAGCATCTGACGAGGTGGAAGGAAGATTAGGGTATTATTGTGTAAAGGGCATCTGATGATTCAGTATATGGGGCAAAATATTCACAGAATCAAATTCTATCATTACTCTCTGGTGTTTCAATTCTAATATAGTGATACTATTCTCAAAGAGATGTACCTCACACATGGCAGAGTAATCATGCATGCACGCAGCTGTACACTTTTAAATCCTATAACTGTCACTTCTGTGTCAATGACATGCACCAGAAATGTTTGCTTTGACTGTTCTTTTTTATCCTTAATATTGCAATGCCCGATCGTACTGGAACCATTCCTTTCACCATTATACTTGTTTTTTTTTTCCTATTGTTGACATTTATTACATGCAGGAGCGTACAAACGATGATGTGGTGCCTGAAGAGGGCAACACTGAGCTTAGTAAACCGGCAAACGAACAAGAACAGCATACACTAAGCAACAGAATATCTACTAAGGAACATGTGCAGGGTTCTTCAGTGAAGAACAAAGCTGCATGTGGTAGAGAGAACTCATCCTGCAAAGATGTAAGAGAAGAAGGTAAGCTCTCATGAACAAATTCATTAAATTATTATTTTTTAGGTTAAATAAATGCTACAGTTGAAAATATTTTTTCACGAAATCAAAGCTTGACTATGCCCAGCTTGTTTATTTGAGCTCATAATCCAGCCTATAGGCAATGGGAGAGTGGGAGTTGGACCTCAGGTCAGTACCTTAGTTATTGACAACACCTGTTGGTGTCAGATGTGGCCCTCTACTTGGCCTATTCAGCCCATGGGCTGAGATTCAGGCCACCTATATTCCCATTCTCAAACCTCATTCAAGTGACAAATGTAGCCATCTTTTCTAAAACCTTGTCATGGTGTTTAGGGGAAATCATGGTGCATTCTAATGCAAAGGCAGAGCCTAGCCAGCAAGAGATGATGGCTGCCATCTCCCACATGTTAGCACAGGCGGATTTTGATGAGGTAAGTAGTCTGTTAGCACTCTTATGCCCGTATCTGATTTCTACCTTTGCTGTTTGTGTAATTGACATAAACCTCATGAATATTTAAAATGCAGGAGACAATGGGTGATATTCTAAAAGGCCTAGGTATGAAGCTGACCTATCTTAGAACTAGTACCTTTTACATTTCTACTTGTCAATATATAAAATTTGCTAAAAATGTTGTATTTCTTTCTGTTTTTAGCAAATTTACTGACCATTTTTGTCAATGCATCCAAACTGCTGGTGTTCAATAATCAATTATATTGTTATCTAACATTCAGTGAACTACCAGCTTACTCCCACAAATATTGCAGCATTTGGGAGATGTGATCTATTAATGTAGATTCGAGTCCAACGTTCCTAGTTGAATGGTCCTAATCATTGGTTAACAAAGGCTTCCCGTTGTTCATTCATTTGCTCGGAATTAGTGATTTAGTTGTTCAGCCAGCCATATTATTGGATAGGGTCATATTCATGCTGGGGCCTGCCACTAAGCATCTCAGTCTGCAATACTTTTTCTCTTCCTATTAAAGAGGCTTACTTCAACATATTATTGGATGGGATCATACTTTTATACTGCTTCTGTAGCTGTGGCGTGCTTCTGTTGGAAAACTGACACTTTTCTCTTCCTATTGCAGAGGCTCACTTCAACATTAATTTATCCCACAGAGAGACCGAAATATGGCGTCTTATTGAAGAAGGAATACGAATTATGGATTTTGGAAAGGAAGAAGAAGAGGAAGAAGAAGAAGAGGAAGAAGAAGAGGAGGAAGAGGAGGAGGACGACGACGAAGAGGAGTAGCTTGCAGCAATTGATGCAGATTTCAGCTGTTGTAGTATAGCAGCAGCTATATTATTTTTATGTCCTCTCTATTCTCTCCCTAGTTCATTGAACTTGTTAAAAGTTTCTGAATTGTTTTTTTCTCAAAAAAGGGTTATAAAGTTAATTTCCTAGGTTTATTTATCATTTCTTAACTTTCCATCAACAATGATGAATTCTCTTTGTATGGGGGGGCGGGGGGGGGGGGCGCGGCGTGGTTGGGGTGGTGGGGTTTGAGGGGTTCAAAATCTATATATTATGAGAAGTGATAGTTGAGGTGGTGCGCCTGTGCTTGATGTAGCATCTTTCTCCTTTGAGGTAGTCGCCAAAAAAAAAAAATGTCAGAAAGTGACATGATTTGGCCTGTGTAGGGGCCATCTTAATCCTATCTTCTCATCACATGCATACTTATGTATTCATTATTGCCTGATATAACAGTTGGATTGATCATATTTAAGGCACATGATATATGTTTTAAGTTTGTCAATCAAGTGGCACATGTTGGCCTATGTTGGGACTCATCTGCTTTATCCAACCTCCTCAGTGTTATGCTCCTTATGCACTGGTATTAGCTCTAAGTTCTTCAGTTATAAAAATATTCATGTCATCTTTTTTTATAGGTGACATATTTTGCCACCCCTTGCTTGCATTTTAAATTATGAGGTTTTATCTTTTCTCTTTTCTCACTTTTTGGAAAAAAAATCCAAAAATTAATAGCTTTGTTGACAAAGAATTGTTAGCAACATTCAACAGTGATGCTAGCAACCAGACGGCCTACTAATGTGCCAAAGCAATTTCAATTTTGGTCTATCATGGGGTTCAATCAGCCTTCAAGGTGCACCAATCGGTTATGGTTTGGTTGGCTAGCTCGCACCCCTCTTTGGATGGGTCAATACCTAGTCATACTCCTAGGAAACAACTTGGGTTGGCCAGATTGGACATTGATCTAGCCTAAGTCCATCCAAAAATCACATGTGGGTAAGCTAGTGCCCGAGGCAAAACTGAAGATCCAACCCCAAGGCCAAACTAGAGCTTTAATTAACTTGGAAAAATCCTACCAAATTGTCCATCATCACCAGTTTTCTCTTGGTAGAGACAGATCTTGGGTTGTTCATTAAAAATAATGACATCAACACTGTCCAAATTTGTGATGATATAGCATCCTTTAGATCGTTTGATAGGAAAATTTCAAGTACAAACTATTGATTGAGATCACTAACAAGGAAAGAATACATGTAGTACGAATGATAGAGATTATTCTAAAGAGATGGGATATTTATCCCACAATCATATGATCGTTTATGTTAGATTAGGAATATGTTATACTAGAGTTATGATTTGATTAGAAATAAAAAAAACCACGTGAAATATAAACTCAAAAAAAAAAAAAAAAAAAAAAAAAAAAGGGAACCAAAAAAGAATAATAACGGTTTTGAGTAAGTTAATTATAGACCGGAATGAGAAAAAAATTTCATGCAGCTAGATCCAACGTAGTTTGCACAAGGCTTTGATAATGATGATGATAATGATGATGGCATCAAAACTTAAAAATAAAATAAAAAATAATATAAAACCATTTGTACCTTCTTCTTCTTCTGTGCTCAAAACTACCATGAAAGGATGGGAGGGCTCTTTGCGAAATAGTGAGAGGTGAGGGATAAAGGACATGAGAGAGAGAGAGAGAGGGGGTCAAGAGAAATTAGGGCAAGAGATGAAGGGAATGGGTAAAGAGTGAGGGGGCTATAACATGTATTTATAACATTTGAAACCCTAATTAGTTTTGCTTCATTTTAATACTAGCCGTTCGATTAAGAAACTTTTCATCGAAGGCCGCATACTAAAATATCGTATCCTAATATAAATATCGCTCGCTCATTTTTTCTAAATATCTGCTTCCAAATCTTTTATAAGATTCTCGAACAATATAATAAGTAAATACACGTCGGAGAAATTAATAATCAACCAAAACAAGTGGCCTACCAAATATAAACGGAGAATGCAGCTTGGATCATCTAGATGGCACACCACATTTTATTAGAATTTCTCCACAAACCATTTAGTAGCAAAAAAAAAAAAGCCTAGAAATGAAATATTAATCAGTTGCAATGTTGTGCCAAGTGGTAAGGCCCGAGATCCAAGTCCCTTGGGACCCTCAGATTTCGAGACGCGATGGCCCACTAAGACAAGTGAGATCAAATCATGTAATATAAATTATTATTTTTCAATAAATAAGGTATGGAGGTTTGAGACAATCAACCTCAATATTTTATCAGTGTTATTAGAAAGAAATCTCTACTATCAGAAGTGAATAACAATAATGGTCAATCTCGATAATTCTCTCCAATAAAATCGAAGATGATTCAATTAAATTAATTATTACTAAAAACTAAAATGTGAAGCGCTGCTCATGGTCAAGCCGGTCCCGTAAGCAAACTATGGTTCCTCAGGTTCCGGATCAACTTCAAAATCTGGAAGAGCACTGATAAAAAAACCACATGAATAAAACTCCACAAGTAAACAAACTATGAAACCATAGGAAATAGTTAACAATCAACTGACAACAAATTTTAAGTTACGGCTCATGTGTACGGATATGTTAATAAAATTACAGGGTTATACGAGACCGAGGCAACGATAGAAATAAATCCAAATAACATGAATAAATTTATAACTAAGATATGACTGAGTTCAAGTTTTTACAAAATTACAGGGTTATGCGAAACTGAGGCAATAATCAGAGTAATTCGAACAAAAATAACAATTGAACTAAAATGTGGCATAGTTTATGGAGCAATCATCTTGAATGAAAATTAAGATAAGGCATCTCTTCAGTAAAATGTCGCCAGAATTATGCCTTGACCAAGCACAAAGTACCCGCCGGGTACGAACCTTTTATATCCACAAGAAATTGGCATGAGGTCAGTGTAATCGGCAACTCAAATAAAAAACTAAAGGGAGAGAATTCTTGCACAATACCCAAAGGGGGCTAATTCTGCGTGTGATTGTCCCCACAGTGTGTTGGCCATACTGCTGAGGATGCCTTAGAGGTCAAAGGTGTATATTTTCAAAGTTCAACAATAATCAATTTTGATTCACAAACAGGGGACAGTTGGAAATACGAATCTTTTAATCTGACAGCTTGTGGAACATATTTCTGAACAATGTTTCATTTCACAAATTTATGATCTTTTGTGGAAGATATCGAGTCTAACAAGCCTGATTGTAGCTTAAGATGATTCACGGGAGTTGACTCAACAATTCTCACAGTCTAGTTAAATCAAAGACAAACAATTTCCTATGTATTCAATGATGTTAGGGTCGGAATGGAAAACATAACAAAATTCTAAAACTATCATATTGGAGGCAAGGGATTGAAAACTCTATAAGTACTAATTAAGGGATCATAATAAGGTTACTTGCCTTATGTAACGATGGATGGTGAAGTTGGTTGTCTAGGCCCGCCCTGATCTAAGCTTTGGTGAGTGATGTAGGTCCCTGTTTATGATGGTTTGCAAATGGATTAGCAACTGGGTTAAGGTGTAAACCTAGGGGTATCTACAAAAGTGATGGGTTGACTTAGTTTGGATTGGGGCCAGGGTTAATAGGCGCGATGTGCAAGTGGGTTTAATTTTGTGAAGCAAATGTGGACCTGATCTAGGTTGATTTGAGGTCATGTAAATTCAGGTTTGATCAAGTGGGTTCACAGGTCAGGTGTTGGGTTGATTGAGCGGGTCCAGACTCAGGTTTTTCGACTGTGTAGCTCAGTTTATGCTAATATGGGTCAGGGTTTGTGATAGTGGTTGGGCTGGGTGTAAAGGTCCGATTCAACAATGGGTTCTGGTGGCTCTGTTTGGATGAAAGTAGGTTGATAGGTGGGGTTTGACAAGTGGGTCGTGGGTTAGGCTCAATGCACTACAAGGGTGGTTTGATTAAATGAACATGATAAGCTCGGGTTGAATGACTGGATTCAGGCTTGTTTGGCTTAGAATGGTGGGCTGAGTTGCAGTGTGTGTGGTGCCAAAAGTGTGTGTATATATATGATTCGTGTTCCCGAGGCAGAACCCAAGCTTGGCTCCAATCCCCATCATGCTTCAAAGTTCAGCCAGAGGTGAGTGTGAACCCATTCATGCCTAGGACGAAATATTGCACTATCGTTCAAGTTGGGACATTTAGGCTATGGATACAAGAGAAAGGCAAACTATAAAAAAACGGGAAATAAAAATACAAGCATCTATTGATTGGTTCGGTTCATGTTACAATGAACTAATTCTTGATCTATCACCACAATCATTTTCATCAAAGCCTTATCTCAATTATGTATATTAAGGTCAGTTATATTTATATTAGGTCGACGTATTGACTGAAAAAGGAAGGTATGAGTATATTTTATAACAGTTCAGTAGTGACGGCTCCTCATCTTGGTCTACGTAAAAAAGACGCTAAGTCTTGGAGAGTTCCTTCCTCCTATAAAAGGCATCCAAGGGAAAAAAGGCACCCTTATTATATAGTTTGGAGGAGCCTGGCCAGGTGATCAAGTCCATGGGTAACCAGGACTTGGTGCTTCGAGTCTTCCCCCTTCATTTCTACTTTCTTCTTTCTATCTCTTTCTCCCAGTCCATACCTATTAACGTTCCATATACATGGGTAGCAAAATCTTACCTGACCCAATTTTGACCTACATAACTTGACCTGCAAGATATATAGGGTGCTCATGGCCCAAGAAAACCTCACTGATTTTTAAATAAGTCGGCTTAGGTCAACCCGCATAACCCACATAACTTGTTAGTATAATAATATCCTGGTACTTAAAATAGTTTAATTTACACAGAATAAGCCGAGCTTGTATGGGCTTTTTGTGGCTTGCTACTTAACTTAAATATGGCATTAAAACTTAGAAATAGACTGTGTTTGCGCTAAGCTTCCATGTGTTGGGTTGGTTAAAAGGGTTAACCTGTATTGAAATAGACAATGATGTAATCTTTAGCCTGATTGTGCTTATTAGACATGCAAGTATATGAATTTTTAGGTAACGATCCATTTCTTATCAGATTATCATTAGTCGGTATCTTCCCCGCAATTGCTTCATTACAAAATGGTTTTGCTCTTGAAGATGTAAGTCCATTTCCCATTTCGAACATTAGCTTGAGCTTCATATTTGAAGATCTTGGAATTAAAGTCTTCAGGCAATATCTCACTAAAAACTTGCTACTAGGGTTTCATTCCACATTAAAAAACCTTATGTGAGTAGGATTCCATTTCTAAAATATGTTTGTTTCAATTGATTGTTTAGACTCACTGTTGGATAATGTTAAACCTATTTGAGAACCT
Source organism: Camphora micrantha (assembly GCA_003546025.1). Taxonomy (NCBI): domain Eukaryota; kingdom Viridiplantae; phylum Streptophyta; class Magnoliopsida; order Laurales; family Lauraceae; genus Camphora; species Camphora micrantha. Next base: position 42,988,356 of record QPKB01000004.1, on the reverse strand, counting down.
ATGTTTATCATTTGATCGGTTCATTTTTGTGCCAATAAGACTTCCAATTGCATATCCCCTGCCAAGCATCACTTGGAAACACAAAAAGTTTGTAGCGGTTCTCTCTGGATGAGAACTACACAGAGAAGCCTACGCACTTTGCGAGCTTCAAAGACCTGGGCCAGATCTCAACCTAATATTGATTCAACCATTGATTTCTATTAACTTTCAAATAACACTGTGTTGAGAGAGAAATCACCATAAAATTTATTCCATCAACTTTAAAACAATTTACAAATTTTAAACTCTTGATTCTATCCCTAGAATCTCAAACAACAATTACACCCTCCTGCAATCACATGTCCTTAAAAAAATGGATTTGGGTTTGCTAACTAATATTACAAACCCATTGATCTTTAAAAATAAAGAATTGATCATCATGTCTTGTTGGTGATCACTATCTGATTGTGGATCCATAATGTCCTAACCCACTCTTTTTGAGTCCATTGCTATCGGTGGCCCACTAGATCATATATGTCGTGATTTCTTCAAAAAGCCTTTACATATGGTTAAACGTAAAAATGACATTTTGTTGGTATGCTAGCCAATGTACGAGGAATTGCTCCAATTGACAAAAAACTTTCTAATTTTGGTAGGTTCATAGTCTTGAAGACTAGTTTTATTGGGAATATACCTTAAACTTGGGCCGTCGATGTTTGAGAACTCACTCCCAAACTGCATGACAATGAGGAGAATGCTAAAATGGGTTCATGGTACTGAGTAGTGTGTTAAGAACTTAATATGGATGGTTCTACTATAATGCCTAGGCATCATGCAAATTTCCTGAGAGGGCTTCTTTATGACGTTTATTATGAGATTTCTTTCCTAATGTTTTTTTTTTTTTTTTACTTCACCATGTTTGGATGACAAAACTGGGGTGGCAAAATAAACTTATAATGTAACATTACTTACCTTTACTACTCCACAAGCATTTTTTTTTTTCATTAGCACAAAAAGGTATGATAAAGTTTGGTGAAAACTTGATGACAAAAAAGTGCTTTAATAATCTTCAAATACACACAAACACACACACACACACACGCTCACTCTTACTTTCCTTCTCCTCTTTCTCTCTCACCTATAGTTTATCTAGTATTTTTAAACAAACATTGTACCACACTTCTATTTTTACTTCAACAAACCTCTCTTTTTACCTTATTTGACATCCACATCATTTTTACTACTTCACTTTCTCAAATCAAGAGACTTGCAAAAATCTTTAGAGACACTTCTTTCTCGAGAGGCCATATGGGGGAGAGATGTCAAATCAATGACATCTCATCTCCTCCATAATTTTTTTTTCTTTCCCCATGTGGCACCCCCTGATTGTGGACCAAACAGGAGATCCGTTTCCTAATTGCTACTATTTTGTCAGTCACCGTCGAGGGGCTTTATATTGAGTTAGTTTTGATGTTACTCACTACATGAATGTCCAAAAACTTTACACTTATTAAATACTATATTAATTTTTATTTTTTTTATTTGTAAAACATTTTTTTTTGTTTATTATTCTTTGTTTAATGTATGACTCATGTGTATGTTTCCAACGTTAAATGTACTTGTAAAATGGATATAAAATGCAATGTTTTAAGCTTCTATGTTTCAAATTCTAAACTACTTTGCTTTTATGGATTATGTGTTTAGTGTTTTTATTTTGTAGAAAACAATGGTACCCGAAGTTGACCCGGCGTAGCAATATGGTGTTGATGTGGATGGAAAAAAGAGTAAAATTAAATGCAATTATTGTGGTAAGTTGGTAGCTGGTGGAATCACCAAACGGAAGGAACACTTGGCACATAAATCGAGAAATATGGCAAAGTGTACCAAGGTATCCCTAGAGTTAAAGAAGGAAATGCAAGCATTCTTAAATGTGGGGAAGCAAAAAAAAAAAAAAAAATAGTAACTGATAAAAGGAGAGAGGCAAAGTATGAAACATGTAGAGAAGAGGTGTATGGGCCTAGGGAGGTGCTTGACTCAAATGATGATGATGATGATGATGATGATGGTGATGGGGAATCAGATGTAGAGAGAGCATAAGATTATATAATGAGGAAGAAGAGAGGAGATGAATGATGTATGAGTCTGCTTCTAGAGGGAGCCAATATGAAGAGGGGGGTGGCTCAGTTAGTGCTAGTGGTGGTATGATGCGTCAGATATTTAGTAAAAAAACAGACTCGCTGACCACCGGATTGGTTCGAGTGTGATGAATCTCCCACACAACAGGCTCGTAGACTAAAAGTTATGGGTCCAATTAACCCTATTGCATATAGGTCTCCATCTGCAAAGCAACCTTCTATAGCCAAAACCTTCAGCGGGAAGATGAGTTATGCAAGAAACAAGTTGGTTAGGGCAGTTGGAAATTTTTTTTGGATGGAGCCATTGCACCAAATAAGGCAACTTCACCCTATTTGAAGACCATGTTGGACGCTGCTGCAGAACATGGTCTGTGTATAAAGCCACCCACACCGTATGAGATTGGCCACCATTGTGTTGAAGAGGAATATAAAGAGACGGTGGATTAGGTGAATACCTTTAAGAGGATCTGGAGAGAGAGGGGTTGCACACTCATGTGTGATGGGTGGACTACCATCACTAGACGGTCCCAGCCTAGAATTTATAAATATATATATATATATATATAGTTTCACGAAAATTATTGGTGGATCATTTGATGCTTATTTCGTATACATACTTTTCACCGTGCACGATCAATTAGCATGATTTCGAGAATTTCTGACCAAAAGATAGGATTGGTGAACCGAATTTGAGATTTGTCTTTGAAAAATTCCGAGAACCGAGTATAGTCAATGTTTATAGATTTTCTCTTGAAAGAAATTTCCCTGGATTTTGATAGGTTTTAAACATATCTTTTCAAAAAAAAAAAAAAAAAAAAAAGGGAATTTTGTGGGTATATTCACTGCAAACCCTCACGAGGCACAACTCGTCCACTAGGGGGAACCTAGGGGTTTAAGAGCTTGTTGCATATGTTAAATGCAACCGAGAATACCAGCGAAAGTGGCTTTATTTTCATATTTTCTTTCTTTTCTTAGATTAGGTTAAAGAACTTCAAATTTTTTTCTCGCAACTTTTGCTAAGGGACTAGCAAAATGCTGGTTGTGGGGTGTGTTGAGTTCATGAATTTGCACATTTACGCATCATTTTAGGATGAATTAGGGATTTAATTAGGTGAATTACATCATTATTCATCTATTTCCATCATTTTATGTATTTTTCACCCACGAACCTGAATTTTCATACATTTCATACATTTTCTGTATTAACTTAGAATGTTGTGCAAATTTTCTCCGAAGAGTCCCAGTCGGAGTAGAACTCTGTCCGGATGGGTCCCGCTTCAATATGGGCTCTTCAGTATTTGATATGTTGAATTAGAATGTGCAGAAAATGAGAATTGCAAGCTTCTTCACGGAACCCACTTTCAAGCACACATTATCATCCTGAGCCCTGCATTGCTGAATTGAAGTAATTTGAAGAATTCACCATGTGGACCCCACACACAAGCCATATGCAAATTAATCAAAGGAGGGGTCCACTCATCATGTCAGTTGAAGAGTCATAACTACAGTAGAAGAATTCTCATATGGCCCACTGTTCAAGCAGATGAAATATCCCACATGGCAGGGTCCACAGTAGTTGCAAATTTGAAATTATTGATGGATAATTCAAAAAGTACAATTCTAATTGGAACAAAAGAAAAAGAGTTTGAATCATCCACATCTGATGTCCTTTCGAAAATGAAAGTTGTGCAGAGATAGAATCCATTGCAAATCAAATTTTCGAAATTAATCTCGTTTTTCTTAGGATAACTCATATTCAAATGGTCATAACTTTCAATCCGACCGTCGGATCGATAAAATTTACCTACCGTTGGAAAGCTTATTCAGAGTAGATATCTGTGGAGCCCAATAACATATAAATCAAAGATATATTGACAAAGGTATGAGCCCGGAGATTTCTATATTCATTTTTAGACGGGATTGCAATTAAATCCACACCGTTGATAATCAATTGCTGCACATCCATCCCTTGTGGGACCCCATCTGAAGATTAGCCAAGCCACCCAGAAGTTTCCAGAAGCTTCCACCTAATTCAAATTCAAAAAGAATAAGAGATGTACCTTATCAATAAAGATAAATCAAATATGCAGAGAGGTGTCTGGATTCAATGTATCTGATAGATAACCGGAGAAATAAAAGGAACCAAAAAGTAGCATACGAGAGACAACTCCCTCCCCTTGGACGTCCATAACTCTCTCTCTCCTCTTTCTCTTCTTTTCATAATTAATAGAATTTAATAGTTATTTTTGGGTATTCTGGAACACTGTTCCAGAAATTATGAATTTTAGAAGAGATTTTTAAGAGACAATTGTACAAGGAGATGCTATCAATGAAATTACTTTTGAAGTTCTTTTCAATGGCTGGCTAGATTTCTGGATTGGAGCATACAGATGAAGCTAAGTAGATTTTTAATTTAATCTATGTGATTTTTCAATTACTTTCTTGTCTCTTTCAAAATACATGCTCTATTAGAATAATAGATCTGTTTTCATGCCTTAGGCAGCCTCTGTTTTGATTTCTAATGAAAATAGTTTGATGATTTATACTTATTTTGATAGATTATGCTTAGGGCTGAGATCCTTTGATAATTTATGTTTAATTTGATAAGTCATGCTAATGATTTTTCATTCTTTTATGAGGTGAAGGAGGTCTTGGGTTGTGATCTTATTCTTAAAAATTGATTTTTGCAAAAGACAAATCTTCCGGATCCAAAATATTGATTTGTTTAAGATCTGAGTTATTTTTGGGACAAATAGTAGAATAATTGCATGGATGGATTAATTATCTTGCTTAGTGAATTTTGGATGCTCTGATCTGTTTTATATATGTAATTAGTTTGTGTTTCTGAATTTTTTCTAGTTTCTTTTCTTGGATTTCAATTGTTTATTAAGCTTTAATAAAAAAATCAGATTTTGGATTTGAACTTAGTAGTGCTCCTTGTGGGATTCGACATGTACTTGCCACTGTTTCAAAAAGACAGTTGTGCACTTTGAGTATTAAAAGATTGAATTTAAATTTACACCACAGATCCTTAGTGCTTCCACTTTTAGCCTGAAGATCAACGGGCTCCTTCGACTTAAAAGGAGCCTCTTTTGGAAGGGGCGATATTGACTTCCTATTGCTATTGTTTGTAGTGACAATGAAGAGAGGGCACTGGATCACTTTCAGAGGAGGCTATGCATTGAGATTTCATTGCTCAAATTGAAAAATCCCAATCTTCCATAAAGAAATAGATGAAAAAAAATGATGAAAGAAGAAATGAAATAGAAAGTCATGTTGAGCATTTGATTTTATCAAAGAGAGAAGAATGAGAATCAGAGGATCTATCTACTCATTGCTCAAATTGATTAGAAGGTAAAACCCTAAGAACTGTTTGACAATACCTTGAAATGAAATGAGGGATTCGAAGAGGTTTTCAGGAGTTATAGGAAGTGAATGGACATGTCTTTTTTGCACAATAGGAACGTGAGAGTGGCGGAGTGGGGAAACTGAAAAAAAAATAAAAAAGTATGCACCCGTGGACATGGTTTTGAGGATTTAAGAGGGAATAATAACCATCAACATTCAATAAATTAGGCTTTAATGAATGGGTTGATAAAACGGATGGTATAACTCCCCCTTCGATATTGAGACGAGAGTGGGCCTCAATGGGATGAGGCAATACAGAGTTTAAATGTCAAAATAAATTAGTGAGGGTCAAAATCAATTGAGGTTGATTTCTCAATTAAAACACAGCGGCTTTCATATATATAAATTTGAATAGAGAAGATATAAACATGAAGCACATATGCAAATCAATAAATATTCTTCAAATATATAATTTAAGGTTCAATATTAAATACAAAATGCATCTTAAGATGAGATTCTAATAGAGTATAAATGCATTATGAATTTCAAACACACACACACACAAACAAATCCATTTGTCTAATTGGGTTCAAGTGTGTCAACCCAAACCCAAAACTACTGGATTGATTTTGGATCAAGTTGGTGGATCAAGTCATTCTTTGTTTTTGCTTTCTTTTCTTTTTAACTCTTTGATGGTTATCTTCAAATTTCTCTTTTCAATATAGGACATGTCTTGGGGTTTAAAAGTTCTATGTATGTTATAGGATCGTGGAACCAAAAACTCAAACAGGGATATTCATTAGAGGGGATCTGGCTCCACAAAGAAACCATGATTATCTAATATTTTAAAGTTAGAGCATCATGACATTCCAATAGAGGAACGATATAATTCTGAAAGTAAGAAATGAATTACCATTGTAAGTTAATGCATTTCTTCATTAGAGCTTTCTCTAATTAAAGTTGGTCATAACAGACCCCAAATAATTAAAATTGGTCATAACAGACCCAAAGAAAGCTTGCATATATCAATAAATAAATCACCTTACTCCATTTTGAAAGAAGAACCCAAATCATCAATTCATCATACCACAAAGGGAAAATTGCAGATGTAAAATAAGGATGCACTATAGATGATAACAAATAAGGCATAATGCACACACACACACACACACACACACACACACACACACACATATATATATATATATATATATATATATATGTCCAAGTTTAGGCATTGTAAGTCACCATTTAGAGGATCCTGTGGAGACACTGTGGGACATTCCTTTTGTGAAAAAAATTTAAAAAAGAATTAGTCCGATGTCTCCTCAAATTCTTAAAATTCTCTATTTGAGTAGGAGATTCCTAATGTCAAACATCTTTTACTTGTGACAAATAGCTGCTTAAGCCCTTCAAATTATCCAATTCCAAACTTCTTTAAACTTTACAAGAGACCAAAACCCACGTACCCTTACTGGCTGCCTGATGTAAAGCTGAGCTACAACAGAGGACAATTCTAAAGCTAATTGAAACAGGTGCATTTGGGGAATTTTAGAGTAGATGACTATAAGAGAATGTGGAACTCTCCATAATGATTCCTCGAATTCGATCCTATTTTCCAAATCAAAGAAGAGACCCTTCTTTGTTATTATCCATTCACATGTCTATTTTAGTTTGAACAAAGAGCAAAATTATATCAGGAGATGTATGTGTGAGAAATAATAGGAATATTTGTCAGTGGTAAGAAATGTAAAAAAACCTCATGGGAGCATTGCAAAAACAGAATCTCTGAGAATGGAGTGCATAATCCCAGGAACCAACAAAAAAAGCTAGCATAATTTCCATACTACACACAACACAAATGAAAATGCAATAGTAAAAGAAATGGAGCAGATCTGAAACAAATGCAAGGTTGGAAAAAAAAAAAAGGGATTGAAGGATGTCAGAAATAGTCTATTTCAGTGGAGCTTTCTGATTTCCAAATGCAATATATATGAACAAACTATGCAGAGACTTAACAAGAGTCTATTTAATGAAAATGAGTGGTCAATTCTGGTTCCACATCCTTGCTTTCAACCTACTAGATCTAGATCCAAATCATTCTAGATCGAAGAAGAATTTTCATAGTTCATACTAATTTTTCTTGAATTGTAGAAAGCAAGTTACCCAATGGGTGATGGCAATCCAACAATCAGAAATCTTTATTTGTTGGGGGGCAGGTGGAGGCCCAAAATGTCAAATGTTGTTGTTGTTGTTTTTGTTATTTTGTTTCCAGTAAGATACCCAAGTCTTTTTCTTCCCTGTTTCTTCCTTGCTCCTTGCAGATAATTGATATCTTCCTGAGAGGGAGAGCAGCAACGCTGTAGAGAGATCGAGCTGAGAGGGAGAGCAGTAGCAATGGCAGAAGAGGGAGAGGGGGTCGGCCACAGCGAGAGAGAGAGATCGATGAGAGAGGGAGAGATGAAGGGGAGAGATAGAGAGATCGCAGAGAGAGAGAGAGACCAAGCTTGCTGTGATCGCTGCCTAGGTCAGCCGAAGATGGAAAGGGGGAATGAACTGGGGAGTTGAGAAAAGGGGGAAATGAAATGGAGAACAGAGAAGGGTGCCAGTTTTCATTTCGTTTTCCTCTTGTGTGCCGCCCAAAGCACACGCGTCTCTCGCATGCTACAAGCTGACTATATACTTAGCTATAGCTCAGGAGAGTTATTCTCCATATATATATATATATATATATATATATATAGAGAGAGAGAGAGAGAGAGAGAGAACTACAATTTGGGTTTAGGTTGGGGCTCGGACTTGGGTGATTTTATTTGGACTCAGTTATGGGTTTTTAGTTTAGGTTTTATTCAAATTCCGAATTAGGTTTATTCGCATCAAATTCAAGCCAGGGTTCAACTAGGTTCATACCTATATTGCCTTGCATTAAGTTTCACACAACCAAAACACCGACTGAAGAAAATGTGTAATTGCGTTTCATAAAGCATACTATTTGCATTCAATTACGAATGTGAATAGGTGGCTGGTTGCTTGGGGGATTGGTATGTGAACTTAATTTGTATAGTATGGACCTAGGCCCAAGAGGGGTATAAAAGCTGGTCCAACACCTCTGGGCTCTATTGGACCTGGACCTAACTCAAACCTGGATATATAATTATGTATTATTTTCTTGTCCAGGCTCAAAAATTTGGTATATCAATCTTAATATTTAGGCCAAAATCCAATTATAGGTATCAAAATAGTCGCATCCAAGTTGGGTCCATTTAGAAATTCTATAGATGTCCTTATGCTAATTGTGTTGGGCCATGCCGGACATTTTTCCATTTAAGTACACATTGCCAGAATTTGTACTAATTGTGAAGTTGGGTTTGTTAGTTTGTGTGATCTCAATCCATCAGATGATGTAATAAATTGATTAATTTCTTTATTTATGAATAAAATCATGCTTTCCTTTCATGAGATGAATGATGTTTTATTACTTTATGCACATAACCAATACATATGATATGATGGTTCATGAGATGAACATGGTCCCATTAGTATATTAGATGTGATATATGTGTTTGGATGAGATCCACATACGAGAGACATATGTCACAAATCTTATACTTAAATATCTTCACAACCAGTGATGAGACTGAGCATCTCATCTGATAAGGTTGCAGCACTTTGATCACTAAGAGATAGTGTGATTTGTCTCGATCATCAAAATGTAAGATTTTGAATCACGGTGCTAGTACATTGGATGTATTGAAGGACCATGAGAAGCACCTTATGAAACAATGTCTTCATCTTAAGGTTTGCTTTCATAATTCCTTAACAATAGGCTCTCAATTCTGAGACATTGATGAACTCAGGTTTCTTTCTATTTATTTGCTTTGAGTCACCAATGAGTGAGGCCAACTGTAGGTCAACACCTCGGTGTCTTGGGTACGTGGTAGTAGGATTGTGGGAACATTCAATGGTTAGGATGAAATCTATCTATATTATCCCCTTGTGTCAATTAATGGATTTATCATTAGTAAGTGTGCACCTATCTCAATTAAGAGTTAATTGGATGATACTGATGATCACTGTGATTAATTGGGTCTCAAAGATAATAAGATGTGGATCTAAGATTGGAAGGGACATATTTTATCCAATTGATCCATAAATATTGATAGAGGGGCCTACTTGTGGTCATAGGGAAGTTTAAGGTCTTCTTTGTAATATTTTCCAAAGACTGGAGTGCAATTGCATTTATATATAGTGGAGTTATTTGCAATTAATTGTGGGCCTGGATTGCATATGAAATGTGGGGTCGTGGTGTCCCAGTTGGAACCAGCTTTTTATGGAATCCCTAGTGGTCCCCACACTAGCCCAAGATTAGATCATTATTAATTCTACTTGAACTCAAAAGGAAGGAATTAGAAAATTAATATTTCTATTTGAAGTGAGACTTCTTATATTGGTAATAGTATGTTACCAATTGTTGTGAAAGTGAGACTTCCATTATAATTAGAAATAAGAAAGTTACTGATTCTTAATAGAAGTAGGACTTCTATTTCAATTGGTAAAATAGGAGGTTGCTAGGCTATAAAAGGAGAATAAAGGAGGGTTGGACGTCCTATGCATTTGAGTTCATGCCCAGTCCTCTCAAGTGTAAGAGTTGCACGCCCACTTCTCTTCTTCCTCTTCTAGTTTTTTCTTCTATTTTCCATAGAGCTTCTAGTTGATTTTATCTTGAAGATTCCACATTCTTCTTGAGAAAAGAGATCTAAAACAGGTGATAGCATGGTAGATAATAAGGTCTTGGAGATCCTAATTTGCTACAAGAAGAGTTCTTGTTCAAGTAATTTGTCTTCTTCTCCATTAGAGCACTATCAGGCTCCAAAAGTATAATATACTTATTCCTATGTTGTGGATTCTTTTGGTTGCATGGTGTTGCTGACTTTTATTTCAATTGGTAAAAGAGGAGGTTGTTAGGCTATAAAAGGAGAAGAAGGGAGGGCTGTACGTCCCATGCATTGGAGTCCACGCCCAACCCTCTCAAGTGTAAGAGTTGCACGCCCACTTATTTTCTAGGTTTTTCTTCTATTTTCCTTAGAGCTTCTAGTTGATTTTCTCTTGAAGATTCTGCATTTTTTCTTGAAAAAAAAAAAAGATTTGAAACGGGTCATAGCGTGGAAGATAACAAGGTCTTGGAGATCCTAATTCGCTACAAGAAGAGTTCTTGTTCAAGTAATTTGTCTTCTTCTCCATTTAAATACTACTGGGCTCTAAATGTATAATCTACTTATTCCTGTGTTGTGGATTCTTTTGGTTGCATGGTGTTGCTGATTTCTATCTTCTAGATATAGTTTAAGGGGTGTTTGGAAACGAGATATTTTAAGATATTTTGCTATATTATCTATTAGTTTAGAATATAATCTATTCACCTAAAAAGAAGGTGTTTGGATAACTTAGAAAGTATCTTACAATATTTCACTTTCTTTCGAAAACCTTCATATTACATTATTCAAGGATATGATGTATAAAATAATCTTTAAAAAATCTTTTCTAACTATGAATGGAGAGTTTGAGTAAAAACCATAGGAGAGTTCACGAGCAACCATTAATTATAATGGCCACTATAAGTTTTAACATTTATGAGTCCCACTATTAAATTGGCCCCACTTGCTTACAAATTTTAATGTGGGGTCCTATAGCCATATCACGACTACAAAGCCCTAGTTAATCATCAATATTCGGTGGGTCCTACAAATGTCACGCTCGGGGCATTTATTGTGATTACCAACATTAGGTGGGTCCCATACTACCACAATTAGCCGGGTCCCATGATTACCAAAATTGAATTGTGTGATTGTAATTATTAGTTTGCCATCATTAAATAAGTCTCAATATTAGCTTTCCTAGTGTTAATATGACTACCAACATCAAATGAGTCCAACAATGATTTCTCATAAAAAAGCTACATATGGTCATTTGTGATAATCACAATTAGATGTATTATAGTATAGTTACTAGCATTTGGTGGACCCACCTTAATTAAACAACATTGTTTGGACCTCATGATTTAAATTTAATCTTGTATTTTTTTTACAATGGATGAGTCCTACTATGATTGTTAACACTTGTAATTACTAATTAGTGGGTCCTGTGTTGGGTTAATTGATTATATTCTCTCCATTTCTTATTTGATATACCATCTTGGGAATTTTTTTATAAATTGTCAAACACTTCAAAGGTATATTAAAATATGTGAAGATTGCCAAACACCATAAGTGACACAATATAATAATATGACACTATTTTATTCTATGATAATTATATCTTACAATATTTAAACTTGTTGATATTATATTATGCACTTATCCAAACACCTCCTTATTGCTGTACATGATTGATGAGTTTGAGGGATTGGATCATGGATTGAGTTTTATGGCCTTATGGGTACTTGATCCCTGAGCCAAGTGGGTCAAAAAGTTTTGAAAATCTATTCACGAAGCCCACCTACTTCCAACAGGGTCAACTGCCAGATTGGTTGTGTCTTACACATTAATGAATTTTCCATTCCTCCACAACTCTGATTGGATAAAAATTTGCAGCAAAACATGGCATGAATGATCAATACTAATTAATAAAGGTGGGGCCCAAGATGTGCAGATCGATCCTCCTCACAATTTATCGATTTGGATTAAAAAAACTGGGACCCAATGATGGACCGGCACCGGGGAGCTACCATTATCACGGATTGAGAGGTCCAGTCCATCAAATAACATTCATAAGACCCACCTTGACCAACGGGATCAGATCTCGCATTCCACGTTCAAGTATAAATCTCATAACGCTCACACTAAAAAGAAAGAGGCCCACGTGCACTCGATGTGTCGAATGCCTCTTTTTGAGTTTCTTCCTTTCCAAAGCAAATAAAAAAACCGACCCATTTTCTCTCTCCATGGGAAATTGTTAGAATTCTAAGTTTAGGATAAAATCTCTTAAGCTCATGTTTGTATGGCTCATTTTTGGTCTATTCGAATGGACCAAACACATAACCCCTTTAAATTACACATGTCCATCAACTTTTGGTCAAATCCGAATTTACTGAACTGTTGGATCGACTATGTATCGATCCGAATGGATTATTGACCATTAAACTTTTAGGCCCATATGAAGATGATAGAAATCACGACTGTGACTGATTTTTTTGCAGAGAGGAAGATCCTAGAAAGTACTTGAAATCCCCCTCACCCCATCCCCATGTGGGTCCCAGGTTAACCTCACTACACACTTGAACTTATTTTATTCTAAGCTTAAATTTAGGAGAGCTGACCCTATCTTAAAATCAACTTTGGGTGGTCATTTTATGCTTAATCTTGAAGGCAGAAGATTTGATGCACTTTATAAATTGCAAGAAATCCTTGTTTAAAAAAAAAAGAAAAAAAAGCTCGGAACCCATTTTAAAAATAGGATCCCAGTTCTCTAATTGCAATGGGTTCTGAAACCAGATTCGGGTCCTTTCATCTAAACAGGTTATTGAACTCAGCCGTGCTACACACCCTGGGGGAAACCCCGGGATGTAGCACGACTCCCCATGGGAGCCGTTGGATCCCATGGGAGCCTGGGATCCAACGGCTCCCCATGGGAGTCGTGACACATCCCGGGGTATTTCCCGGGGTGCGTAGACTTTTTGTATTGAACTAGGAAACCCACCAGAGGGTTCAATATGGTGCCGGCCCGAACTCAATTCGTTTGCGTCCCTAAATTTGACATGATCGCGTAGCAACAGCAACACAAGGGAATTGCTTGCTGTTGCTGTGTGCAAGACTAGCATCGAAGTATTTTCCTCTTATGTCAGAAGCCATACGAAACCGAAAGGCACAAGCAACAGAGTTCCCTAACAATGCAATAGAAAGTCTCTTGAAAGAAAGGGACATTTGTAGGGTTTTTGCAGGTACTCTCTATCTCATATACATCCATCTCTCATTTCCTTTGGATTCTTTCCCATTTCACGGATGCTTTCTATTTTGTTATATAAAATCTCAATAAATCATCCACTTCGATTCATGTATCTTAGTAATCATTGGCTGCTGCGTGTGACTGAGATGATTCTTTTCTGATTGCATTTGCTGAGATTCCATTCATGATTTTAGATTTCTCATCAAAACCAATATAGAAAAGAAGAGAAAGCCCTAGCAAAGGAAAACCCTAATGTCAGTTTATCTTCTAAAGTAATGGGTGGGAAATGATTTCTTCTTCTGGGTGTTTAGTAACCTTTTCTTTTTTTAGGGTGGGGGGGTTGGTGTTCTCCTTAATCTTTTAGTTTTTGTTGTGTGTATGTGATAACAAGAGATGGGTGTTCACTATTTTATTGATCTATATTGGGAGTGGTAGGTTGTTAAATGCAAGTAGTTTAAGCTACTTATTACTGACTGAATTTTTTTTTTTTTCATGTGTTTAGAATTTAGGAAGAAGTGCGATTTCGGGAAGGACCTACCTGAGTGTGCCAAAGCCCCAAAATCACACAAGTTGACAATCCTAACTGTTCTTTAAAGGGATTTTTGAGGAATGTGTATGGATGATTGTGAGGAAATACTCAACCAAAAGTGGTCTGACTCTGACTGTGCCTTTTTTATTTCAAAAAATAAAAAATAAAAAAGGTCCAGGTGAAAGGTCAAAATTGTTTATTTCATAAAAATACACAGAATGAGAATTTTGGATCCTCATTTTACAATCTACTTGTACTATTGGATTTAATCACCGACATCTTAGGTGGAAAATGTGTAAATCTCTTGGCTTGTTTGGATGATGAGAAAATGGCAAGTAATTTCCACCCACTAGATAGACAAATGAGGTAAAATCTAGGGGGTAGAGAGTTACACTTCTCTCTAGTAGTGATTCTCTACTCAGATTTGGAAGGAGAAAACTATCTAAGGAGAGAATCATTTTGGACCTTTATTTAAACAAAATTAATTGGAGGTAGAGAAAATCATTTGGGGGTAATAAAAAATTAGAAGAGATGAGAATGTTTATATGTTTGTGTGGTCAACTAGGAAAGATGAATAAAAAATAAGCGCATTCGGGAACATTTGGGGGTAATATCAATAGTTGATAAATTGATACTCGTTTGAGATAGTTTGGACATGTCCAATGCAAGTCAGCATCGGGGCCCTTAAGAAGTTTTTCTATGTAAAATGATGGAACCTCAAGGAAAAGGAGTAGGTTGAAGTGGATGTAAATGGAATTGAACAAGTGCAAGCTATTCAAGGATTTGGCCTAGGATAGATTGGAATGGTTTCACAGAATTCATATGGCTGACCTCAATATAGTTAGGACTCGGCTTTGATGATAAATTAAGAGAGACTCGTTTGAGATAGTTTGGACATGTCCAATGCAAGTCAGCCTTGCGGCCCTTAAGAAGTTTTTCTATGTAAAATGATGGCCCCTCAAGGAAAGGGGTAGGTTGAAGTGGATGTAATTGGAACTGAACAATTGCAACCTATTCAGGGATTTGGCTTAGGATAGATTGGAATGGTGACACAGAACTCATATGGCTGACCCCAATATAGTTAGGACAAGGCTTTGATGATAAATTAAGAGAGACTCGTTTGAGATAGTTTGGACATGTCCAATGCAAGTCAGCCTTGCGGAAGTTTTTCCATGTAAAATGATGGACCCTCAAGGAAAAGGGGTAGGTTGAAGTGTATGTGATTGGAACTGAACAAGTGCAACCTATTCAGGGATTTGGCCTATGATAGACTGGAATGGTGACACAAAACTCATATGGCTGACCCCAGTATTATTAGGACAAGGCTTTGATGATGTCTTGATGATGACGACGACGATGATGATGATGGTATAAACAAAATTAATTATTAGAAGGTTAATTGTATTAAAGTTGTAAAGCCAAGAGAATAAGATTTTAAAAAAGGAATTGTATGGTTCCTTGTTTTGTATTCCTGAATATATAGTGCAAGCCTTGCTGTAATCCAAAATTTTAAAAATCGGAATCATATCGCAAATCGTTCATACTTATGAATCGAATCGAATCGCGAATCGTATTGTGAATCGTAGGATTTTTTATTTTTCTAATAAAAGTAAAAATAATTAAAACTTAAAAAAAAGGCAAAAAGTAATCATTCACAACCATCCATTTTCCCATTTATAGCAATATAAATATAATAATAAGTAAGTCTATCTTACAATCATATCAAGAACATTATGACATATATTAATTTATATATAAAATAAATGATTTGTAAATAGTTAAATAAGGTTAAAGTATCAATATATATATATTTTTTATTATCTTTAAATCAAACTATAAAAGTAAAAATAAAATCCAAAGCATCAATTCTACACAGTAGAATTGCACTTGAAGTTAAGAAGCTGTTCATGAGAAAAAAAATTAACATTGATTAAAAAAGAAGAAGATATAGATTATAGACAAGCAACATGTGTACAATCGAATGCTTTAGTTAAATGCATGTTATTTATTCATCTTTAAAACCTTATCAAAGCCGCAAAAAATTCTTAGGAGGTTTTATTAACTATTAAATAACATTTTAAAAATAAAAGCACTAAAAGAAAGAAAGAATAAAGAAAGAAAAAAGGTAAAAGATTATTAATATTAATGTATTGGTTGTAGCTATTCTCGCTTAGCTGAATCACTTGAATCGTAAGATTCAATGAATTGAGTATCGAATCGTAGGATTCACACCTGAATCCTAAGATTCATTTGTAAATGAGATTTGTTGCATGGATACGAATCGTTTTCCTTAAGATTCGGGATACGAATCGGGATTCGAGATACGAATCATTAGATTCTGATAACTATGCCGTAATCAATCTTATCTAATTCATGAATAAAATTAGAATCAATCTCGTCTAATCTAGCGACTTACAGAAAGAAACCACAGCTTAACATAAAAAATTATATACGCCTAACATAAAAAATTATATATATGTATATATTGTATGGCTGATTTGTTTTGACCCCTTGACAAATCCAATTGCACCCCGTGCCCCCTAAAAAAAAGAAAAAGAAAACAACCTTTCTTTTGATGATAGTAAGGAGCCTGAGAGAGACTAGTTGCAAGAATCATGCTGATGCAATTGAATGACTTTTTATGAGAAGTCTGCTACTTGGTCATGGTGACAAATGAAGTGACAATCAAACTCAAGGTGCTTATTTTGATTGTGAAAAAACAGCTTTGAAAGTGAGTTTAATGTTATTATCGTTGTCACTCTAAAAAGTAGTAGTGATCCAACATGAGTAAAGCTTAGGTCTGGTGTATAACCTATGAACCGACCCAGTCCATTGGGCCAACCTGCAAACCCATATGGCCCAGTCAACCAACCCATTTATTCCAATGGGTTGGATGATTAGCTAATGTGGGTTCCCATTTTTAGCGTATTAGAAATAGATGGAAGTTTCCACAATTAGAGTTTCTATTTTTATGTCAATAAGTTCCTATTTATATGAGGGACTCTAGAGTGTCAAATCCGTATGAGTTGTAATTAGAATAGAATTGAGAAGGCAATCAAGAATGGATTTCCAATCCTAGGAAGGGATGTCCCTCCCTAAGCTTATAAATATTTGTTTGTCTCTTTGGGGTATTCTATTTCTGATAGTTACTTCAATAAAACTCTAGTTGTTTCCTGTTATTGTGTTTGCTTTGTGAGTGTTCTGTGTGCTGTGAATCCATTGAAGGATTCAGCCAACTCCTTTATGGAGTTGGTCTATTGATTGCGACCTGAGGTTGCATCAAGTTGGTCTAGAAATCAGAACTCGTAAATCATGAAGCAACCAGCGAAGCCAAGTGATCTCAGTTGAGAAATGATTTCTTGTTTCTTTTCTAGGATGTGAGTGAAGAACAAAAAAGGATTAAAAAATCTTGTGATTGATCAACAAATAACATCACTAGCCCAATCTGAGTTAGAAAATTCATATAGAGCAGAACTATGGGACGGCATAGTAGAGCACGATTTAGTTGCTCGTAAATACCGTACAATTTAGAGGACCGACCCAATGAACGGAAGTGCTGCTTGCAACAAATTGACCAACCACATGAATTGCACAAGCAACATAAGGTCTGGTAATGGTAAGATAAACCAAATTTCCCGCAACTTGGCATTAACGAGTGGGATCTGAATTTCTAGTGTGTCCAAATATATGTACAAATAGTATATATACAATGTTGAGCACTCTAGAAACTAGTTATCTATAATTTGATGCACTATAGTATCTATATCTGCATATAGTTGTTCCCAACATAGTTGGGAGGACAAGGCTTTTTATGATGATGGTGATGGTGATGGTGGTGGTGGTGATGATGATATACACAATGCATAGTTGTAATTTCAATCAAGAATTCTAGTAGCTATGAAATAAGGAATCTGTGGAATTTAGGATGCATGGAATTCTCAGGTAGAAATTCTAGCATGAATGAAACAAGGAATTTAGGAATGATAAAATTCAGCATCATTCCAAATCAACATGAATTCGAAAAATTTCTGTAAAGAAATGGGTTGAATCAATGCTAAGAAATGACACAAATATATAACTACACGAAAGTTGTTCATTAGGAAATCTTAAAGCCTTTTAAAATGTGGAGCTTCATTAATACTTCAGCCTGGAGTAAAAAATGTGATGAAGACAAAAATATAAAACAGCTGGATTTCTATTTTCATTCACTTTCCATGGAACTTACAAAATTAAGACATGCTAACTTAAATAGCACTACAAACTTCTTATAACAAATTGCAGGCAAATAGAATCTATTGGTTGTTTCATCTCCATTTCCGTTTAATTCTTTTCTGCCCTTCTCTTAATACAATAGCAGAAGGAATACCACATACTGCTATTTGACATAGCACCAATAGCGAAACTGTCATGTACTGCTATGAACAGAGTCCTGACGTTTGCTTTTGCCCACTGAACTTGGCCTCTTTTGAGTTCTAATATGTTGATTCTTCAACTCTTATGTCTTTTTTTTTTTTTTCAAAGTGACACCTTTTTGTTGAAATTGAATTTTTTTTTCTGGCCACTTTGTGAATCCTTGTCTCTATATTCTGGGTTGGCTTTGAGAGTTCTACTTCTTTACACTTCCCTTCACAGGCCTAAGGTCCTTGCCACCCTACAAACCAACTGTTGGCTGACTACTTTCTTCCATTATTACACGACTTCACTTCCCTCTTCTCCTAGTACTTTGGACTTGTGAAATCTAGTTCTTCATGTTAGGGTGGTTTTCAATTTTGTGATGCTCAAAACCATCTTAAATCTTGTTTCTTTAGTTTCTCTTGTTTTGAAGCTACCCGTAGATTAATTCTTATGTCCTATTCTTTCTTGTTAGTCCACATATCCATCTTGGCATCTGCAACTTCATCCACGTTATCTTGTGTTTCTTTGTTTCCCAACCTTCCTCTGTATTGAAAAGTTGGATGATGGGAGAATGTTTGAGGTTTTAGCCATCATGGTAGCCATCTTTATTTATCATTAGATTAACTAAAATAGGACTAAAAACAATTGGAAGAGTTGTATGTATGGGAGAATGTTTAAGCTGTTTGCCATTCGGAGACATCTTTCTAAAGGAAGAATGTTATCCTACGAGCAAAGTGCATATTGCTTATAATCAGTCCAGGTCATGGGGTGCACCTAGATGCATGTCTATCAATGGGAGTAGGGGCCAATGAAAATGTCCCATTATGGACAAGGGGGAGCCAAAAAATCACTCCCACCAGATTATCCTAGCCCCTGACTTTACAACCTTAAAGCTTAATGGCATCTTTAACCATATGTATATATATATTTAGACTCAATCCAGTTGTGAGTGAAGGTTCAATGAGTGTAAAATTAGTCTTGATGCCAAATCATGGGATGAAAAGATTGTCGAAGGGGCTATACCGATCCAAGGTGGGGCCAATTAGGCCCCATAGAGCTGGACTGCACATGCAATGCAGTCCACTTGTAAGAGAACATTTTCCCGTTCTAATGATGTCATCATTAAAGCTAATGATGTCATCATTAAGGCCAAATCTCACCACCCCTTTGGTTGTAGCTCAAGCTCAGCTGGCTCAACTGGTTAGGGACATGGGTGTGTGAGTGGATTGCGCGCGTTCGAATCCCAGTGGGAGTTTTTGGTGTGGCATAAGGCTTGGTTTTGCTCTCCACGTCTTGTGTTCGAAACCGGCCCATATTTTCTGTGTGTGTGGTTGTGTGGGTTTAGCGGGCGCCACCCGCAGAAATAGTCCGGCTGGTCAAAGACCTCAGAGATACCCACATCGTAAATAGACTGTTCGAGTCCTAATGTAGCAAAAATAAATAAAGAAAAGAGAAATCCCACCAGTCTGGGGTTGACAATCCTTCTACAGAAACATTTTTGGCTGTCCATCTATTCGGCGTTTGTTTGAGAAAATACGTGACAGAAAGAAAAAAGAGTTAGAGACTAAAATAGTAGAAAACTAAAACAATACTCAAGAAGCATTTTTTGAATCATTTCACATAAAATACTGTACAAATAGTTACTCCTACATGTTGCATAAAGTCTCAAATTTTTAACCACATAAATAAATATTAAACCACAATTGTTAGGAGTGCTTATTGGCCGCCCTAG
The DNA here is from genome assembly GCA_003546025.1 of Camphora micrantha. NCBI lineage: Eukaryota > Viridiplantae > Streptophyta > Magnoliopsida > Laurales > Lauraceae > Camphora > Camphora micrantha. The sequence continues at coordinate 42,968,300 of QPKB01000004.1, read as the reverse complement.
CCCAACACAAGTCTGCCCATGTTTGGCTGCCTGTGGGCTGTTGACCTACCATTCTCCCTCAATTATTACATAGGTAGGATGTCCCTAAGCCTACATATGCTTAAAGCCTAGCTGAGCCCAACATATTTAACATAAAAGGGTGTATGTGTTTGGCAGATTTTCTGGGCGTAAGCCTGAACATGTAGGGCCGTTGGCTGGATCAAAACCTCAGTATTTGGCCCTAATGAGTGTGTACATATTATATCTCTGTAAGCACTCCCATTGATGCAACTGGCATTTTGGAGGGCTTTCACGAGGCCCACAGCTAGCCAATGTGCACCACCCTTTTGTGTGCAACCCACCTTCTTTCACAAGCCCACATTTGGATTTCCAATTGCATGCACAAGGCACATGCCCATGGGTTTTCATGGAATTGCTATTTTTAGGGACTTTCCTGTTCTTTTAGTTTCTTATTCTTTAGTAGTCTCACCAAGGAGAAGAATCTATGGAGGTGTTGTTTTTATAATTTTAGGTAGGCAGACTCAAGTTTCCTACTCATTGTAAATTAGTGCCAATGGCTTGTGCAAGCACATTGCTGATGTATGTTTTGACCATGAATAAATACTAAAGAGTTTATTTTGAGAAAAAAAAATTTAGGCTTTCCTTTTGTTCCTAAGATGGTGTGATGTCATCTATCCTTCATGGTGTGTAATCACGAGCCAAGGGCCTCCTGATGCAGTGTAGACCTCATGGCCACATGTGTAGGGCCCACATAGATTTAGGGATTTATTTTTATGTCAATAGTTTCTATTTTTATTGTAATTAGGATAAGATTCTAGTTTCTTAGTTTAAGTAGGTTTCTTAGGGCTTAAGTTATCTTTCTTATTTATATGGCATTGTAGTAAAGAATTATTCAGTTGTTGATTAATGAAATTGGGTTTTCCCATTGAGGTGAGTCATCGCTTATTATCTCTGCGGAGATTTATTGTGTCTTCGGACACGTGCTTCGGCACCCATTGTGCTTTTAGCACTTCCACTGCAAACCCTGACCCTAGGGCCTGCATCAATTGGTATCAGAGCTGAACGATCCCTCGATCGTCGGCGCGTTACCCCTATCCCTCCTTCCGTTCATCAGCCCAGCCCCATCCTGCCATCGAGACCCCTTGCCAATTCCCTTAATTCCATCACACATCCTTCCCTGCCGAAACCATTCCATCACCCATCCTCCTCCCTGCCGAAAACCCAGTAGACTCCCTGAACCTATAGGTGCCCAAAGCCCACCTACCCCAACTCCATTGTCATCATCACCCCTAAACCCACAGCCGAACCCAAATGGCTAGCCACACCACATCCCCAAATATCTAGAACCCAGCCCTTCGTTAGTCCCCTATGACAAACAACGAATCCTCCCTACTGGACCCCACTCATTGTCCAGAGCTAACCCCAATCCCGCAGCACCCAACACCAATCTAGCAACCCACCCCACCCTAGACGAGCCCCCTAATCATCATACCACTTGCTCCCCCAAATCCCCAAAATCACCCAAGCTATTGGAGCCCGAAGGTCAACATAGGCTCACATGTTTTAATTGTAAACAACAAGGGCATCGTGCAGCAGAATGTCAAAAACGTATCCACCTCATTGAGAATGAAAGTGATGTGAAAGATGTTCCAGATGATCCCAAGGGCCTGTTTGGATGTATGGTGAATTGAAGTATGGTGAGGTGAATCATCAAATCAAGAGAGAATAAAATATAAGGTATTATGATGGTGTTTTGTTTTTAGTTGTTTGGTATAGAATCTTTTTGACTTTTTGCATAGAAAAGTGGAGCTTTTTTGTCTTTTAGTGGAGAAAAGATGTTGCTTTTTTGACTTTTTTTGAAAAAGATGGAGGGAATTTTGAAATCGTCTACTTTTGATATGACTCATTGTCTTTTCTTGTCTGGATAATGGAGGTTTTACCTCACCTCACCTCACTTCACCACACTTCCAAACACGCCCTAAAGAGATTTTGAGATTAATAGAATTCCCTTTTGTGGGTTTATCGTGGGAGAGTTGTCTTCTTTACGTGATTGTTCCTGTGGGAACCCTAATTGTGCTCCGGCACTTGCATCATAACCCTAGGATTGCATCAATGCTTGGGAGCTTCAACTCTGTTTTCAAGTTCTACGCGCAGCCTATTTATCTTGAAAAGATGAGAAATTTCATCGAAGGGGAGAGGTGGGCTGGGCAAATTTTTTTAATAGCATGAGCGCTATGGATCTTCCTCCCTCTTTTACCATCTTCTGGCCAACCGGGGAAGACGAGTCAATGATACCAGATCAATGGGCATCGGCACCTTATGTTGTTCTCTACCATATTGTCCTTGGGAAGTTGTCCTACTAGCAACTCAGTCGTTTGGCCACGGCCGGGGAACGAATCCCCACGCTCCTACCTAGCAAATCTATCATACTCACAGCTGACAAATCATGCCATGTCTCCGTTAATCATATCCATAAAGTTATCTTTCTTATTTATATGGCATTGTAGTAAAGAATTATTCAGTTGTTGATTAATGAAATTGGGTTTTTCCATTGAGTTGCGTCCTCGTTTATTATCTTTGCGGAGATTTATTGTGTCTTCGGACATGTGTTTCGGCACCCATTGTGTTTTTAGCACTTCCACCGCAAACCCTATGGCCTGCATCACCTCTTGCATGAGTTTACCATCAAAGTGAGTCAGATTTTGACAAGGTCTTCTTTTAATGTATCATGATCCATTTTTTATTGAATCAACATATTCCTTCTATCTTCTTGAATAATTTTTCTTTCCTAGCCTTATTCCATGCCTTTTCTGACTGGATTTATTTAATCCTTTTACCCTATGCCCTCTCTCAAGGACCAGAACTTTGTTTCCCACGCCCTCTCTCAAGGACAAGAACTTTTTTCTTGCACCTTAGACCATTTAGCCCCCTTATCCCATGCCCTTTTAGACAAGAAGCCTCAATCCTTTAAACCCAAGAAAGACTAACCAAAGAAACCTTATTTTTTAATGGTCTAACCAAAGAAATCTAGATACCTTAATCTGCCAAAAACTTCAATTTAGTCTCATCTCATCACCTTAGAATACCCCAAAATTTCCACAATCGTTTTCTCTTTGACACCCTTTGATATTGGCCTAAAATTAAACCCAACCTGTAACTACACCAATCCCTCACAAATCCCATGAATCTAGGCCAAAAAGCTTGACCAAATTTCTGGCTCAAAGCCCTTATCTGAAAGATTCCCCATTAAAAAAAAGTTGCAATTCTCATAAAACTTGACTGTTTCTTCACATACTACTAGTTTAGGACTAATGCCGCTATATAAAGTATCTCTTCACATACTACCATACTACTTTCATCTCTAAAATAGCCACGCGCACCAATCGTATCTACAATGACCCCTCTCTGGGCCCTCCCATTTAATTCTATAGTCCTCCTGTGAATTGGAGCCTAACAAATTGCGGCGCTACATTCAAACCCTCCCTATTCTCGGAATTCCTTATTGCTAAATGTTTGCTTCATATATGCCTTACCCTACTTTCAAACCATTTGACCCGAAGTACTTTTTCTAGAGTTTGACCTGATCATTTTTCTTATTTTGTTGTGATTTTTTGGTCTTTCTTTATGTAATTCAAATGCACATAGCATCAAGCTTGTTCTCCTCTTTTTGTTAAGTCTATCTACCAGTCACTTGTGATAATTCATGAGAGAGGGTTCACTAGAGGCATCTTACCCTCTTCCACTTCATTGCTCCAATCATTTTGATGGCATACTGTATTGTTTTTCCTTTCAAGCTTCATTTTCTTGATTTTTATATTTTTATGATCTCTTTATTTTTTCTTATCAATGGTTTTATTGTGCTAGAGTACTCGGCATTTCTTGGATGATTGTGCGTCTTTGCATATATGTTGAATCCAATACCATTATTGCAGATGGCCTTATTTCTTGGTAATCTTTCTCCTCGTGTTCGATGTGATGAACTCGAGCGGGCATTTCAAAGGTTCGGGCGTTGTGATGTACAGCTGAAAGATGGATATGGATTTGTGATTTATGATGTTCCTGTGAATGCTGAGAGAGCTTTGCGAGCTTTGCGGGGTAAGGTAATTTGCGGGGAGAAGATATCTCTTACATGGGCGAATAAACAGCCAAGACCATTTCAAAAATTTATGAGGAACAGGTTCTCGGAATCACATCATGGAAGGAATTTTATAAGGGATGAAAATAATGGCGTTAGAAGCAGTTCACAAGATCGAAGAGATTTTACAACTAGTAAAGGTAAGTACCTGAATAGCAACAGTGGAGAAAAAGGTGTTCGTGGTGACGATACTGAGGAACATGGAGTAGAAAAAGTTCAGAACCTAAAGGAGGGGGTGATGGAAGAAGGTGATGCTTTGGAACCAAATCTGTTGGAAAATGATAGATGGGGTGAGCCTGTTGGCAATTCAACAAATAATGCAGTGGAAAATGGAACTGAGTTTGACTATTATGAACCTTACCATGGTTTTGACAGAAGAGATGAGACCGAGAAACAATATATAACCAGTTCTTTTGATTCTGGTCGGGCCAGCTCTCCCAGAAGAGCTAGCAGAGAGAAATCTGGTTTTGATTATCCCAGACCCAAACAGATTTGCTATGTCTGTGGTCTGATGGGACATAAAATGCTTAATTGTCCCAAAGCCGATGGTCCGAGGCGAGGGTTTGGCCATAGAAAAAATCGGGGAGTTCAAAATCGGGGAGTTGAATTCAGAGGTAAAAGTGAAGGGGGGATCAAGAAACTAAGACACACTTCATGGAGAAGAAGGTCAGAGGGAAGAGGTATTATGATATCTAGGCGGCATCTGAATAATAGAAAGGAATCTGGTTCTTGGAAACCGCGAAGATTGGTTAGAAGGACTGAGAATTTCCCTGAGAAGAGGGAAAATCGCCAGTCCATGCGTCTGAGGGATTCTCAAGGAAAGAAAAGGGGTAGTAGGAAAGAACATGGAAGTCCAAATGAGCATCATAGAAAGAAGGCGAGAACATCTGAATCTTCATTGCTACAGTCGGATTCTACTGCATCTTCTCACTCATCCTCATCATTCTCAAAATCAGTATCAGGGATCAGCTCCCATTCTCACTCGAAGTCGGTATCTTCTAGATCCCACTCTGTATCTTCCAGTTCAAAGTCTACCTCAGTTTCATCTTATTCCCAATCCCGAAGTTCAAGATTCAGGTCGAGGTCGAGCTGTTCAAGGTCATTGTCTCTGTCTATATCACTGGGCCTGCAGTCACCATCTCCAAGGAAGGTACAGATGGATCTGACTGCAACCTCTCCAAAGGATGATTTAAAGCAAGTTGTGGCCCTCAGATCTGAGCATATTTTCCTTGAACAGAGGTCCCCAGTAGGTGACGTAGGTGTGGAGAGCTCAGAGCATAAAGATACAAGTAAATTGCACAAAAATGAAATGAATGACATGCAACCTCCAGAAGGAGGGGCACTTACTGCTATGAAATCTTCTTTGCAGAATTTCAGAGAGATGGACAGTCTTCAGAAATCTGAGCCAGTGCAAACGGACATTAGCATATCTCCATCCAGAACTCTAGAACCACAAACCCCTGTCAACTGCCAACTTAGCAGTTCCACTAGAATTTCATCACAGGAAATGAGCATGGTTCTTAAACATTATGGCCTAAAGGCACCAGAAGAGAGTGAATTGCACTTACCTGTTAATGCATTCTTTGGTGCAGCTCGCCTGTGGCCATGGGAAATAATTCATTACCGGCGGTTGAAAAAAGGCCCAATCTCGACTGAGAACTATGCCAGGCGAATTGAACAGAATAAAGAATTTTGCATTGTGGATAAGTATATCAGAAGTAGTAGTGGCTGGGGAGAGTGATGTGAAACACTTCGTAGATTGATTCTTCTTTTGCTGTTACAACTCACTTGTTCATCGCCATGTGGTCTGCACCTCTTTTCCTTGTAAGTTTTACTTCTAGCTCACCATACGTGCGGTTTTGTATTGTGCATTTAGAAGAAGTGAATGGGTGTTGTACAGAATATACTCCATACATAGTGTGCATTCTTATGGCCTGTTTCTCTACTGGAATTCAAAGAATTCCTGTCTAGAGAGTTTCTAAATTATCCACCATGTGGAATTCCTGAATCCTCCTCTATACTTGAGCATCCAAAAATTCCAACAAAAAGCAAAGAGGTTGGAATTCCTGAAATTCAAAGGTTATTTGAGACTTTTTAGGTGGCTGGGATTTTGGAATTCTGGTAAAGAAACATGGCATTTGCAAATGCCAAGAGACAAACCATCACATCATGTCTATGAATTTCTAATATACTAATTCTTGTTAGAAATTCTGGTAAAAGAATAGGCCCTTAGGTTATGTGGAACCAACAAGTTTTGCTCAACACCAATGCAAAACCACCCACCACACTGACCTCTATTTAAATTATTGTTACCTATCTCTTGCTAATTCTCTTAAGGTCAAATGGATCCACAAGGTCAAGTTCATTAATAATTTATGACTTACAAATGATGAATGATTTGATTCTGTCCTATGCTCGGGTCTTGACTATGCACTGCCGATGCCCATGTTACCTGACAACACTTGATCTTATGGTTGCCACATTGGCTGGGAGACACCCCCATATCACCTATGGGGACAGCGAGAAGTCTTTGATCCACTGCTCGTATTTGATGGTTCTGGGGGAAAAGGTCAGTGGTCTTCTTATGTAAAAAGAGAGTAAGGAAAATCAATGGCTTGCATTCTTTTGTCAAAAAGGCCTAGTATTAGATGTCTATGATTATCCATTTTGGGTGTTTTTAGTTCCTGGTCTACCCCCAGACAAGACCATGCCTTTAATTATCTGCCCAACATATACTAATTCACTGCCCACAGGTATTATGTATCTTTTTGGATGACCAGTTATATCAGTGTATATTTGGCTTTGTTAATGATCTTATTACTTATAGCATATATTTGTTTACTACAGAACCATCTGCTGTTATGCTTGCAGGAGTCTTTCGTATCTTCAGTTCCTGAATAGAACAATAAAGATTATTTGAGAAACTGGTTTTCCAAGGTTTTTTTCATCCTTTGTCGTTCTTTAAACTTTTAAGGCATGACTGCCAATGTCAGGGGCTTGGGGTTTCTTCACATATTTAAGACATGATATGGACAGGAACATGGTATAAAGCTCCGCTCGGGTGAATTGTAGCATCAAGCTCAGAATTGTAGCAATAAGCTCAGAAATCTGTAGTTGGTGGGGGCTGCCAAGCGATTTTGCTTATATAATTTTGTGATACAGATTTTCAATCCAGTGGCCCCGAAGTTTCCCATATCTGAAGATCCTAACAGTCCAAAGCGTAACCTTAAAGCAGTGTAGGATGATTTGGCTGGTCTTTAGGAGCTATGACCCCATTTGGATCCTTGGAAGTTGGTTTACTTGTGTACTCTCTTTACCTGCAACTGTAGTTACCTGTAGTTGGTTGTTGCAAAGAACTAATATATTGCAGATTGACCTGTAACTCAAAACTTATGCAGATCCAAATGGGTCCTATAGACTTGTGTTGGCTGTTGACATTTGATAGAGACAGTAGATGTCTCAAACAAAATGGAAACATGACCATTTCATCAGCTACACCATTCAAGGAAGCCTGCCCCTGGGAAATGGGGAAAGGGAAATCTTGGGAAATCCTCCAAAACTCAAATGAGTAGCTGTTTTCCCAACACACTCATGGATGAGTGGTGTTGGTAGCTTGGTATCACGCATATGCCCCAGATCAATCCTTGGTTCCCAGGTTGATAGCATCACTCATGGCTCGCAGACCAACCTAGCAAGAGAAAAAAAGGAACTAGTATCTGTTTCTTTATTATACTGTTATTATTGGAAAGCTTCATTTTACATGCATATACAGCATCCTACTTTTCTGAAATAGTGGGAAGAGTGGTGCTTTGAGTCATTTCCCTTTCAGCATGGACAAGCTAGAATTCAGGGAGAAATTGCTGTGAAATTACTCCCTTTTAGAAGGGATTGGAAATAGGGGGAAAAGAAGTGCTTTGAATCATTGCTTTTTGATAAGGGCCTGTGAGGAATGTGTGAAAATGGAGGTGGCAGAATCATGCCTAGAGGGATTTGGTTTTCTCAAATATGGGAAACCTGGAGCGTCTGACCTGTACTTTTATCCTTCCCTGAAAACACCATAAGAGAATTGATTGATCAGTCAGTCTCATTGCCATCCCTTTTGTGTCCAAATTCTCAGGTGGTTTGCCGATTGTAAGTTAAGAAATCACAATCAGGTGGTTCACCAATTGTAAGTTAAGAAAGCACTTTCAATTAAATTGATGGTCTGCGAGGTAAGAACTAACCGGTTGCATGACCAGGGTTGTCAGTTGTTACTCTTAATTTGCTGTTTCTTTTCATATATTTCTGTGTTTGATACCATGTATGTAATCCTTTTCAATGTCTTTGTTATAATCAGTTTATGCATCTGGTGAAATATTTCTTGGTCAAGCAGTTTTATTTAATTGTAATTTGCGTATTCTAAATCAAGAATTCATAATAAGTAGGACCAGAAACACAATTTTGAGCACAGGTAGATTTCGAAGCCCAATGGTTGTATTTTTTTCAGCCTGCTTGAACTGCAATAGTCAATGGGCCTAAAGATAAAGAATTAAATTTTAAAATAAAACTCATGAAGGGGACTAGAATCAACATCACCATGATATTCTCATCAAATCTATCTGATATTGCTTTCTGAGTTTCTATTTTGTTCTTTGAACGCTGGTTAGAGGCATATTTGTTGTAATTTAATACACGTCCTCTTTTGGATACTTCATTGAGGGCCTATGGCTTGGGTTCTCTTTTCCTCTACTTTAGTTCTCTGAACTTGCTTCTTTCTAACTGTATATCAATTGTTTCTGGTCCTTTGTATGTAAATCAGAGGATTAAAACGGGCATGTAAAACAAGAAAACAAACAGTAATTCATGAGGCTGCCACATGCATTTTTGGTTGGCCTTGGCGTCCCAGGGATCGATAGAAACATGGGGATCAGATTTGCCTGGCCAACCAATTTATCAAAGTACCCAGGCCCAACAGGACGGTTGACTTACATTCACCTGTGTATCACAGCTGTTCTGTGTAGCCAATTCAAGGATTGTCATTCAACTGTAACAATTAATACTGAGTACGCTCAAAGAAGTATGTATTATGCATTGAGTTTATGTGTAAAAGCCATTTTCACCTGATGAGTTAGCCCTTCAGATGCTTCTTTCTGTTTTCTCTTTGTCGATGATTGGATGTGTGTTTATTTGCTCACACCGATTTGATTGATCATCTTAAGAATTCAGTAACATAACCACCGCAATGGGTCAGGTACGGTTAGGTTGTTGTCCACTGTATGAGTCAGATTGGGTTGAGTTCCCACTCTAGGTAATATATACAAACCCGACTTAACCGACCCATTTAAACCCATTTATTGATCAGGTTTGTAGTGTCAAACCGAACCTTGAATTATTGAATTTGTAAGAAAGTCCACATTATGGGCTGAACTTGCTCCGGATCCATTTATTAATTGGGTTACAAATGTCAGTCTCAGCCCAACTTGGGAGCAACAAGCCTTGGGTTGGGTGTGTTGGGCTGGGTGAGGAATAGTCACACCTAACTATTCCATTGCCTTCTCTTTTTTCATTTTTCCCTTTCGAAGTTACTCTTATAAAAGATCTTCTCAGTTATATAGAAATTAATTAGTGGGTTTGTTTCACTAGAAGGATTCAGACACTAAGCAAATTTTAGCCAGACCAATTCTCACTGAGGGCCCCAAACCAGTGATTACACTGGCACTTGCTATATAGTCATCTCAACCTCCCACACGTGCCACGTGTGTATTCATCAAAACCATCCATTCGATGGGTCATCTCTCTCATGCCTTACCCTTAAACTTGCACCAATCCACCACCACCTAGCTAGCTAGGTGAATTTATCCCGACTCCAATCATGAACTTTTCACAGTATAAAGTGAGCCTAGAGAGATTGGAACACTTTCTGCCAAGGTACATATTCAAGAAGTGGCTCAACAAATGGGTGGATGTTAAAGATGGCTCACTGCTATACATCAAATTGTAGTTTTGTAAAATTGCAAATGTAAGTTATCATTTGGATCCATAGAAAAACATAAAAGGAGGTGTCCAGTCTTCATGCCTTTAAATTGAGATTGTTTAAAGTCACTGGAGAACAAAGACAAGTTGCCCAAATAGAGTATGGAAACAGATATAGCATTTAGTGTATCCATGCATGAATGTAGAGACATGAATTTGTATTTATCATCTGACGTAATACCCGTCATTATTCTCAACTGCCTCAATTACTCTTGCATTGAATTGTTTTTATGGAAATTCAATCCGAAAGGAGCCTCTCCTTTCAATGCTCGAACTACCAAAAGCTTGCCCTTCTTCATAGAAAGAAATATAATCTTCACTCCCTCCTAATCTCCCTTAATAATAACATGCATGCATACACGCATACATGGATGATACAAATATCATGATATTTTGCATTGTCTAGTAGAACATTTTTTGTGTGTAAGGCCCACTCACACACTCACCTAAGTCCCTCACTATCAACATTACAGCCATGAATTGATTGCAGTTATTTACTGGGAAGGGAGGTGTCTCACCGGCTTAGCTAAAGAAAAGATTGCAGGCAAATTCTAGGGGGGGCAATGCATGAGATCAAGATTCTTAAAAAGTTAGTGTAATTGAATGATGGTGACCATCTGTTTAAAGATTTTAAAGTTTAAACGTATTGATATAATCATAATCTCTTGTAGGTATTGTGTTCACTTTTTTTTTTTCATGTTGATACCCTGTGACCTTATAAATTAATACAACGATTGCCTGCATTAAGGTCAGCCCAAAAAACGTCAAACTTTGAAAGTTGTGGCCACTTGGAGGCCGAAATTTTATCATACATGCATTGCATGCCAAGAAGCAATGTGGCAAAAAACCATCCTTCAAAACTTTTACACCCCAGATATTCAAATTGACAAAAATGCCCAAATGAGTGTCACACAAGCAACAAAGACCATTTCATATGTGCACTTCGTACATGCAAACATACATGCATGGTGATTTCATAGAAGGAATATAAATTTAAACTTAGCATACAAGCCATCTCTACCTTTCAATTGGTTGCGCTGTCCAACTGTACGTGGGCCATATATAGCTCACGGAGCTTTGAACTAATGGCACAGTAAAGAAGAATATACACCTACTTTCAGTGTATGCTTTACTAGGGTGTACTCTACAATAAGAGAGGAAAAAAATGCAAACAGAGAAGGAAGTTAACTGTTTCATGAGAAAATTTGGGCTGTTACAACTGTTTGTCATTTTACATTTCCTTAAACCCAAAAGAAAGGACAGGAGAGGATCACCACATCTACTCTGATACTACATAAAACAGGAGAAAGATCTAAAAAAAAAAAAGAGGCTAAAAAGGGCTAGAAAACTCCCTTAGCTTTGTGGTTACTCATCCACTACACGTTTAATACATGCATAACTGTCGATCTAGACTGTAGAAAATGTGAGTCCTGGTGCGTATAGAATATAGACCAAAAATCACACTCATAAAACCACCAACCTAACCACCAAATTTTGACTCAGTGAACCTCAACCCCAGAAGTGTGATTTTTGGTCTATATTTAATCCACTGGATCCCACATCTTATATGGTCTGGATCTAATTGCGAGTACCCCATTTGTACGTTGGATGAGCTGTAACAAATAACTTTCTTCTGTGAAAGAAGCACATGGTAGTCAGAGAGAGAGAGAGAGAGAGGGAGAGAAGAGAGAGAGAGAGAGAGAGAGAGAGAGAGAGAGAGAGAGAGAGAGAGAGAGAGAGAGAGAGAGAGAGTTACTACTACTTACTAATTCTCTAGCTTGCCTTGTTTTTGTTGCTGCTTCAGTGGTTATTGTTTCCGCGATAACTGTTGTTGTTGTTTTTGCCGCTTTCATTGATAAAATCGAGTAGTACAGTGCTCTTGCATTTGGGGCATCTTGGGTCATCCTCAGACAACATGACATACATTAGGCAACGGGGGCACCCCACTAGGACCATGGACGTGGCCTCGGGGCTGTTTGAGTACCTAAGGGTCTGACCCTGGTCCGACTCGGCCGAGTTCACCTCCGACGACAAACATGAGCTGGGCGGCGATGTCGGTGACGTCGACGAGGACGACGACCCAGAGCGGTTCGGCAATTCCATCCTTGTACGTTTAGCCCGCGGTGGGGACAGGTTCAGCTTCAACTCGAGCCTGGGTCCCTTCCCATTTGGGTTCATCGCTACATGGACAACAAATGTTAACACTCTTATTGGATCGCATGAAAATAAAATCCTATTACATATAGAATGATCTTACCTCATTTCAATTCTCATTTTAAATGAAGGACATGTTTAGAATAAAACATGAAACCAAAGAATGAGACACAAAATTTTGTTACCTTATAGTGAGAGTGGCCCTTGTGCCAAGTTAAGGCTTTTGAACTTGAAGAGAAGGATGAAGGCTAGGGATTTGTAGGGGGGAGAGAGGGAGCTAGAGGGAGGTAGAAAAGAGGGGAAAGGAGTGTTTCTACAACTGGTGCTCATGTTGTTGAAGCTCTGGTGCCATATATATATAAGAGAATGAATGGAGGAAATGGGTCTTGGTTTTTTAATTTGTTTTTGGCGTGTAGAGGAAAGGGGAGAGTGGGGATTGAATGGAATTTAAGAGTAGGAGACGAGTGTAATTTAAGGGTTGGAAAGGTATTAATTGTGGAAAAAATCCCAAGATTTTTTTAAGGGTAGAAAATTCAGTAAATTTGCAATTACAGTAGCAGGGCACCATCATTCATTGCACTAATGTTCTGTAAAAGAGAAGAAGGGAAATGAAGTAAGCCTCTGCTCAGAACAGATGAAAGGAAATAGATAGAAGCTTACAAAGAAAGAATTTGTTCTGTTTTTTATTTTTGTAGTTTTCTTTGTTGTTCTTTGTTTCTGTTGTTAGGTAGTTTTGATTTGAATTTGTGGGGTTTGACTGTGTTGGAGATTTCTGTTGGATACCTTTCAAATTGGTTTTGTGGTGTGGTGGGCTTGAAATTTCAATCAGAGGAGAGAGTATGAGACCCTCCATGAGATTCAAAATATCCTGTTTTATGTTTTATTGTGACAGTTAAACTGACTTTCGACTTGAAATTGAGTGAGTTGACTCACTTAATCTTTTCTCTCATTGAGGTAATGTAAGAAGTGAATATGTCTGATAGAAGGTACTAAGGATGTCAATGGGTATCTACTTATTTGAATGTGGGCAGTGTCCAATCTGGAAAAATTGGGTTTAAGTTTTTTCTAATAACCAGGAAAGATTCAGATGCATACATATATAGATTTTGTATTAGATTTAGGCACTGAAATGACTATACAACCTTACATAGTTAGGACTATATTTAAAAAATCTACATAGCTTAAATCGTATTAATATTTTTGAGTGCCACAAAGCTTAAATCTGATTGCAGTACTCTCTTATGCTAAACAAACATATTTTTGAGACCCACTGATCTGAGTATACTCGTATCAGCCTCACTTCTGCGTTTGGATCTAGATTTGAAATTCATTATTGAGTTTTATAGCTGATATCTGACTTGGATCCAATACAAGATTTCTGTCAGATTTGACGTGGAAACTGATCCATCTTAATATGAAGTGGATTTGGATGACTAGACCCATAAGCCATAGTTTCTGCTTGGGCCGGTATCATTTTCATCTGCTTGTGGGACTAGGATGAGCAACAACTCATGTGGGGCTCAACTAATTAAGGTCACATCTCCTCCCCCTCTTGGCGCCATATCCAAATCTGGTACTTAATTAGACCAATGACACCTGCTCCACAGGGAGAGAACCTACTCACATACGGAGAGAAACCTGCCCTGTTGGGAGAGAACCCAAGGATGGAGTCGTGGCACTCAGGTGAGAAACCAGGTACCAATCAACTAGGCAATTCCTCGTTAATCTCATTAATAAAAAGGGTGGGATGGATTGTTGGAAATTGGAAGAATATTTTAGTGTGGAAGTGTAATTAGATCCCTTGCAAGTAAGGCTTGAGAAAAAAAAAATTTCTTCCATGGATAATCCAAATCTTACATTTAAAGATTTATGGAATGGGGAAAGAAAATGAAATTGTTATCAAAAGCCTTTTTAGAAAACATAGTATCTTTCTAAAAAAAAAAAAACCATACTGATGTTTAAGATGTTTGCAAAATATACATCCCTATACACAATGGTAAGGACATGAGGATTTGGCTTCTTTTAATGAATGACCAGCTTACTACCAAATTGGCTTATATAATAATTTTGAAGGGTGACAAAGCCAGCCTTATCCCCAACCGGCAATTGGAAAGCTCTTTGGAAACTCACTCTTTCTCAAAGAGTTATTTTACTTGGTTGAAAATGTCTAAAAAATGCTATCCCGATAAGAACCTCAATTAAGCTATAAAAATAAACTCAATTGATGATAATTGTCCTATGAAACTCACTCTTTCTCAAAGAATTATTTTACTTGGTTGAAAATGTCTAAAAAATGCTATCCCGATGAGAACCTCAATTAAGCTAAAAATAAACTCAATTGATGATAATTGTCGTATCTGTGAAAATAATGTAGAATTGGTTGGCCACGCGCTAATGAGGTGTGATCATGCTAGGGCTAGTTGGTTTGGCTCGCATCTTGAAACTCAAGCTCATAATTTCCTTTCTTGGATTTAACTGATTGGTAGAAGGTGCTTTGTGTAAGCAAGGCCATTTGAATTCCACTCTTGGGGATGATCAGTCAAAGATGTGGATTCCATGATCCTTATGACGGGACATTTGGAAAGATAGAATGACCTCCTTTTTGAAATCAACTATTGAACCCTCCCAAAATTATTGGTTTGGTCAAAAGGATGCTCGAAGGACCTACCATTTTTCCTAAGAATTTAACTAAAAAGAAAAAATAAATATTATAAAGTGATCTCCGATGATAAGGATCCTATGATCCACCCCGATGCAACTTTTATACCTATACCTAGTGTCGGGAAAGTGACTTTTGATTATGTAATTGTTCTAAATGGTGGCATTGTGGATGCAAGTGCCTACCAATAAACTAAAGTTACCTCTTCAAAAGAGGCCGAGATGAGGGCGGTCCTAGTCACTTTGGGAAAGGCAAAATGTAAAGGCTTCAACAAGGTTCATGTGGTGTTAGATGCCAAAGAAGTGATTCAGGCATTGAAGGGAGATGATGATAGGTCTATTGTCATGTCTCCCGAATCCGATTAGAGAATAAACCGGATTCAGGGAGTGAAATTTTGGGCTAGTTAAAATTTTTGCCCTTTAGGTCCAAGGATCGTAAGTTCACTGTGAGGATATTACATTTTAAACATCAAGTAATATAAAAATTGCGGAATTCATACAATTCAATGCATATTTGAATATCAACAATGAATAATAATCTCTTAATAATTAAAGTTGCAAAGGAACAAATAATGCTAATTGAAGAATATTAAATTATTAACGATGGCCATCCCAATATCCAAGATCGTTTAAAATAACATAAAGTCAATAAAAAGAAGGGTTCAATGATGAATAATAAATGAAAGAATAAAAATCTAATGAATGTCGCATGTGAGTCTCTCTCTCGTGCTGGGAGTTGTCACGCCCTCGAACCCAAAAAGCGGTCCGACCTCGGGGACCCGAATTGGGAAGTAAGTGATAAATAATATTTCTCCTCAGGATCTATATGTGTGAGGAAAACATAATTTCCTACATATCAAAACATTTCGCGGAAACTTACGTGGTGTTGCGACTCGGAGTCCGTACATGGCCATCGGATTCCACGTCGCATTAAACCTATCAGCGAAAAGCTGTTATAGCAACGCTCAAACTCAGACTGAAACAAACCAAGATAATAATATATACAGAGCTGATAATAACAGGCTGATCATTACCCAAGCATATTCAAGTTGTAAATTAACAAGTGCATTAATTACAATCTCAAGAAAAAAAAATGCTAACAAAAGCCGTATAAAATAACAAGCTAAAAATAAATGCTACCCAGGTGTGTAACGTAACTCCGGAGTCAAGCACGGCATCTATATGACATCGCTGACACAACAAACCTGCAAAACTCGTGGCCCTACAGCCATCTACACACTTATTAGTCTAAGACAAGAACCTGCTACCTAGAGCACTAAAGTATAGTATATTAGACACGACGGTCTGGTAGGTGATCAATTTAGACGAGCATATACAAAATTAAAGTTTAAAAGAAATAATATTTGAAACAATCTACTAAATTTAAAATAGATTTACAGAGTTTAAAATAATGCATGAAAAAAATATGCTTATAAAGAAAACAAAAGTCCATGAACAATATACGAAATGAAAACTAGCATGAGTACATAATAATATCATGATTGGTAAATCCACATGAACCCATCCTTTCTTCGTCATATGATGACAAGAGCAAGCAAGACAAAGCAAAGCAAAACAGAATCCCACGCTACATGAGGTAGACGGGGTCCGGCCGCGGAACTGGAGTAAAACGAAGATGTGTATGTAGATACAGGACTAATATGCAAATAGTCCATATATTTAAGGACCCCCGGACAAGTGGATCAGACTGAAGGGGCAGTCCAAACTCAATGGTATTCACCTAAATTCGTGAATGCATAAAACAAAGCGAAACGTATACAAGACAGATCAAGAATATGGGAAAATCACTCATCAAAACAAAGCTAAGCAAAATATAACAGAAATAGCATAAGCTATGAACATATCGAAACATAAGAAGTGATCCCCTTTTTGGTTATTGAAACCATTCGAAACAAAACTGATAATTATAAGTCAAAACAAGTGCAAACTGATATTCGAAACAAAACTGATACTTATAAATCAAAACAAGTGCAAAACGATATCCTTCGTGTCAAAACTAAGTTTTCAAAACGAACTCTCAAGTATATGCTAACACCCTTCATTTGACTCTTGCGTAATTCAAACCCAAATGTTGGAATTAAAAGCAAATTGGTGCCCCTGAAGCTAAACGACATTTTAGGTTTCCAAGTGCATAATATTAAGCTAAAAGACGCTCAACATATTCTGGGTTTTCATCTCCACAAAATTCCATCAAAAGTCCCATTTTCCAAGAAGTTGATGCTCAAACGATACCCTTTAACATTAGGAATCCATTGGGCTCAAGTTAAGGTTCAAAGATCCAATGCTAAGGTCCAAAACTAGGTCCACAACCACTTGAGAACCTTTCCAAAAGAGATAAGCGCTTGGTTCATTGATCCAATACCCACTTCCTTTCCCAATTTCTAATCATCAAGATAATTATACCATTGGATTCTATGTCTCGAGGGAGCGCTTTCCGACGATATGTAGAACTCCAAATTCCGACGAACGGGTCAAAAGTTATGGCTGCCGGAAAAATTGTCATCTTGAGCCCGGAGCAGTTCGCTCGAGCCAACAAAAGTTCACTCTAGCAAACTGCTCACAGAACCTCTTTGGCTCAAGCGAATTAAGGTTCACTCGAGCCCAACTTCCCAGAAGCCCCTTGGCTCGAGCGAACTGAAGGTTAGCTTGAGCCAAGTACCTAGAATTGCAGAAACTAACTCATTTTTTAGTCTAAACCTTGGGGAATCAAATCCCCTCTTTTACAAGACCATTTCCTATAAGAAAATGAGCCTCCTGCTCTCTCCACACCCAATTCCATTTCTCCCATCAACAACCCATATTACACTAAAACAAAACCACTTACAAGACAAGTGATGGAGCTTCCATTCAAAACAGAATTCAAGAACTTTGGAGAGTAAATAACACAATATGTATATAGAAATGAAGCCATGCTATGATGGTATATAGAAATGAAACCATGCTATGATGAATTGACAAACACATGTTTTGAAAGCTTATCAAGTACAATTAATTGCACTTTGCAAATAAAATGTGCATCAAATATTTTAATGCATCAAGGAACCTAGATTAATCACTTGCCTTAGTCCAAAATGTAACACAAATACCTCCTCAAAGATCATTCTCTACAGCTGAATCAAGATCTACATGAAGCCCCAAGAGAATATCTCAAAAACTCAACAAATTTTGAAAACAAAGAACCCATTTCTAAATGGGTGTTGCATGTATGAAAAATGGGTTCCTTAGGATAGAAGAGGACTCCATTGATGAGATGTGCTGAAGCTCTTACCCAGAGATGTCCAAACAAGAAGAGGAAGAAGATGAAGGGGTTGTTAAGCTGAGATTTCCAAACAAAGAGTAGCAATGAAAAGCTTGGAATGAGAGGAAGAGAATGGTGTTTTCAGATTTTTAATCCAAGCCCTGAATGTAAGGCATGCAAGAAGAAAAAGATGGAGGAGAAAGAGTTCTTTCCAAGTTCTGAGAAACAAATGGAGGAGAAAGAGTTCTTTCCAAGTTCTGAGAAACAAATGGAGGAGAAAGAGTTCTTTCCAAGTTCTGAGTTATCCTGCAACTGAGATGGAGTTTCAGTTATGAAACGTGAGTGAGAGGGAGATGGGTTTAAGTGTTGAGTGGGTTGTGGGCCCTATTGGGTCTTAAGGCTTCAAATGGCTAAAACATGTTCTTACGGGCCACGGATGAGATCGACGAAGAAGACTAAAATGATCCTCATAGAATCTAATTTTCACAAAGTATAGTTTTGACATGGTTCAGGAACTTCAAAATTTGTGCTCAGATTTCAATGTGAAAAGGCTGTTTTGCCCCTAGGGCTAAAAAACTGATTTTCGGGGCTTGAAATGGGATCGGTGTGAACACAAAAGTTGTTGGGGCTAATTTGACCTATCAAAAGAAACTAAAATTGGAAATTTTCAAAATCAAGAACAATCCCCCCACACTGACACATGCACCCCAAGGCATCCTTAAGTTGCCAGACTGGGTCCAATGGCTCTCAAGATTCCCAAAACTATAAAAAACTATTTTAAACCACAAACCAACTCAATTAGGCTCAAATTTCACTTAGAGAACCAACTAAAGCTAAAAACACACTAATCACGAAAATTAGGGGTCAGGGTCTTACAGGAGTGATAACGCTACTCTACATCATCGGCACGGCACGGCACACTCCTCCTCTGCTGGTTGGAGATCCTTTGGGATCTCCTCACCTGCCTGCTTCCCATAGTAGTCACATGAGGTGTCTGCACACCAAGTAATAGAGTCAATGACATGTTAAGCAATAGATAAGCAAGATATAATAAACATGGCATGCATTAAGTATGAGAATTATGACAAGAACGTAATCATGATAATATAAGGAATAAAGCTAGGCATTAAGCAAGAATAATAATCATCAGAAGCAATAACTGGAATCCTAACATCAACTAGCAATAACCACTATCCATACAATGTAATGCAAGTATCAAGAGGGGGACTCTGAGGATGTCTTAGCCACTTCACAGTGTATCAGTAACAATCCAATCTAGACTACCGATACCAAAGTCCGGCTCCAAGGGGACTCTAGCTCCTAGTCCCGGGAATAGCAGCATGGTCCTAGCCCGCTCCCAACTATTTAACGTCATGGACATCATCCTATGCCGACTGCCCACTTCGATGTCCAAGTAGCCGACCCATCAATTAAACCCAAAACTGCAGTTGGCCATAACATGCACACCTTTCTACAATGAATCCCACTGTAGTCGGACAATAATAATGAAGTGGTGTTGACACGAGAGAAACCAAGACAAGCAAGTCTGGCCAGCTAAACACACAAGACATGCTCATAGAGATTATCTCAATCAAGACAATACAAAACAAGTCAACCATATGATAATCCCTTATATGCTAGCCAATCATGTTTATCAAATACATGACACACGGTTCCTAAGATATACTCTAAGTCACGTCCAGGTCCAAGTCCTAGTCCTACAAGAATTTATGTTTCATAATTAGTTAGGTGTGTTATGCCAAGAAAGTGTACAAGGAACGATAACAACAGATACAATTCATAAGTCAAGGAGGAATTACAATTCAAACCTAGGCAAGTGGTGTCATTCTTGTACCCCACATGTTATAACGGAGTACATGTGGAAATTGGATCAACGAACCTTTTAGAGAAATCCCTTGGTGTACATTCATGTTAAGCATCGATTGATTAAGTTCTATACACATTCGGTTATACCATTCGTAATACACGAATACTTAGACAACCCATCAAATCACACCAAGCCACGTGCTTGATTCCAATCCCCATTAATGGTCATATAAGAGTTGGTTCATAGGGTCCAACACCTAAGGTCCAAACCTAGGTTAACAGTCTCATTTTCAAATAAACATGAGCTGGATCATTTATTCAGATATTTACATCACTTACCGATCTCCGATCATAATGAAACTAGAACCATTGGATTCTACATCTCAAGGGCTTTCCATCGATATATTATATGTAGAAATCTAACGGACAGATTAAAAGTTACAAGTCTCCGAAGTTGTCAAGTTCTACTAAGTAATTACCTGCCGATCGATCGAATAGAATGTCTAGTGCTTGATCGATCGGACCTAGGCACCTCTTAGTTAGCTGCGGATTTCCTCTGTTTGATCCATTGCATAGAGTGTCCGATCAATCGCACAGTGCGACCGATCGATCAGACAACGAACAGTAACCCGAAATTAGGTTTTCTGGCACTTCCTCCTCAGGCCATTCCATGGCTAAACCTGCAGAAAGCGTGCCTCCATGCTCCCCATCCATTGTATTCATCATTTACACACATTCTAATAGATTAGAAACATTTAATTATACAAATTAAGAATTAATCCAACCCATTCCAAAACCTAATCTAGCATGTTAAAGAAAACCAAACCAAAATCAGAAACAAAACTTGGAATTAGGGTATTCTAGTAAGAAATCATTACAATCAATAGAAAATCATTGCAATCAATATAAATCACACACATGCTTAATCATAAAATGCAAATCTACTTGCCTCAAAGAAGAAGAAGAAGATAATTGGGGAAAAACTTGAGGAGAAGCTCTACTACCACGAAAACCACCAATCCAATCCAATCCAATCAAACACTACCTAGAAAGCAGAGGTAAAGAAAAGAAAGAAGAAGATCAAGATCAAACTAAATTTGAATCTAAGCAGAAGGGAAGATGATTGAAAAGGTGAAGGTAAGAGAAAGCTTACTAAACTGATATCAATGGAAAGATGAGATCAGGAGGATGAAGATGAATGGTCTGGATCGTGGAGATGATCTCTCTAAGAGAAGCTCTGGGCTTGAGAAGACGAAGAGGAAGAAGAAGGGACTACTGGAGTCTTCGTAGTAGAGATTGGAAAATGATATGATTAGGGTTAATCTCTGCTTAAAGAGAAAGGAAGGGGAAAAAGACCAGTTTACCCTTAAGTGAGTCTGGTGAAGGAATGGACCACTTGAAAGGTTTCTGATCGTCGGATCGCGACGAGACAAGAGACAAAAACGATCAGTGCGATGAGACATTTCCAATGAATCCAAAAAATCACGACGAATGGAATTTTTCGGAAAAACACTGAATTTTTCCTAAATTACAAACTACCCCCAGATAGAGTCAATCGAACTCAAAATTGCACAAAACTTCACTGACACTAATCTAGTGCTAGAAAAACTCGCTCATGATCTAAACCCACCTAAATATCTAACAATATAACTAATTATAATAATAGCAAGATAAACGGGTCAACGCCCCTATTTATGGGCCCCAACTAACTCAGTAAGGTCGGGGACCTTACATCTATTAGGTCTATTATTTCAGATATTAAAGGATTAGCCTCCTTATTTAGTTTCATGGATTTTTTTTTATACATAGAAGTTTCAATGGTCAAGCTTATAAGCTTGTCAAATTCTATTATTAATCTATTAGTCTGGATATTGTATGGGAGAGGACAACTATTGAGCTAATTGTGGTGGGAGTTAATTTTGATTCTTTTCTATTCCTCCACCATTTTTTTTTTCTCTTGTTGCGTCCTTTTTTTGATATTGCATGTACGTTTTTTTTTTTTTTTTTTTTTTTTTTTTTTTTTTTTTTGCTATTGTCACGGCCCCGAATCCGATTAGTGATTAAACCGGATCCGGGTTGTGAAATTTAGGGCTAATTAAAATTTTTTGCCCTTAATGCCCAATGATCGAAGTTCGCTATGAGGATTGTGTAGTTGAGCCTTATTAACAAATTAATCAACTAGACTTATCCAGTACACACAACATTAAACTTGTAAGAATATCAAAGCAAGTATAGATTTCATTCCATTATATATGTTCAAGTTTCAAAAGGTAAAACATATAAAGTTTATAATCATCAGGACCATCCCAAAAACCTAGGTCCTGGTACAAAAGATATACAGTACTAAAGTAGACAAGTCCATAAGATCTAAAACCCAAAAGATGTAGGGAGGTGGCACGATAGAAGATATCCCCGTGTAACGTGCACTAGTGCCGGGAGTGATAACGCCAAGCTACGTCATCGGCACCCCACTCTCGTACCTCGTCCTCCTCTCCCGGTTGAGGATCCTATGGGATTGCCTCGGTATCCGAGTTGGCATAATAGTAATAGGTGTCCTCTGCACACCATGGAATAAAGGATCAACAACATGTCGGCAAGAAGATAAGCAATATACATTATTCATAACATGTTTTAAAGAAGAGTAAAGACAAGTACATGATTATAAGATAACAAGGTACACGCTAGGCATGAAAGCATGAGTAATACAAAAATCAATTAACAATGTAAATCCTAGCAAGATAAGTAAGAATAACCATTCATGAAATGCAATGTCAAGCAAGAGAAGACTCCGAGGATGTCCAAGCCATCTCACGGGGGTATAAGTGACGTCCTAGCTTACTACGAATACCCAAAGTCTGACTCTAGGGGGATCCCAACTCCCGGTCCTAGGAATAGCAGCACGGTCCTAGCCTGCTCCCAGCTATTCACGCCATGGACACCATCCAAAGCCGATTGCCCACCCTAGTGTCCGGTATCCGGCCCACTTTATAATCCTCAATCTGCAGCTGATCATGAATGCAAGATGATGATGATAGTTTGCATACAACACAAGTTCCAAGACAAATACATGTGGATCGGTTCTCATGTACAAGATAACAACTTGAGGGCTACTCCAAGTCAAGCCAAAATCCTAGTCAAGTTTCAAGTCCCATGAGTAGTCATCTTTCAAGTCTATCCACATGTGTTTATCAATACAAGACAAGGTACCTAAGAATACACTCTATGTTTGGTCAAGTCCTAATTCTATAAGTTAAGTTACAAGTTATACAAGTATTCAGATAGAGTGTATAAGGTACGACAAGCTACAGATACAAGATTCGCAAGTCAAGAGTGAATAACAAGCCAATTCTAGGTCAAGAGTTGTCCACAGTGTACCGAACGTATCCCTAACGAAGTATGTATAGAGGATGAGTCAATGGTGTCCTAGTTTGGTGGGCCCATGGTGTATGGAAGTTGTTGGGCACTAATTAACTCAATTCTACAGACATTTGGCCAAGTTATATTCAGATACGGAAAATCCCAGACAACCAACGAAGCACACCAAGCCAAACGTGCTCCATTTTCTTTTTCCTCAATTGGTCATGCTATGGTAGGGTCAATGGGTTCCAACCTAGGGTCTAAACTAGGTTTAGAATCCCATTCCAAAAGAGATAAGTGCTTGGTACATTGATCCAATAACCACTTTCTTTCCCGATCTCTGATCATATTGACAAGTATACCATTGGATTCTACGTCTCAAGAACTTTCCAATAGTATATAGAACTCCAAATTCCGACGAACGGGTTAAAAGTTATGGCTTTCGGAAGATGGTCATCCTGAGCCTAGAGCAGTTCGCTCGAGCGAACTTAAGGTTGGCTCGAGCGGACTGGTCACAGAACCTCCTTTGCTAAAGCGAACGAAGGTCCGCTCTAGCCAATCTTCCCAGGGGCCACTTGGCTCGAGCGAACTGAAGGTTGGCTCGAGCCAAGTGCCCATAATTTGCAGAAAATGACTCATTTTGAGTCCAAAACTTGGGAAATCAAATCCCTTCTCCTCCAAGATCATCCTTGTAAGAAAATGAGCCTCTTGTTCTCTCCACATTCCTACCATTCCTCTCATCAACAAACTCAACTATTCAATTAAGGTCCAATCCCATTAAATACCTAATCTAGCATGTGAAATCCAAATTAACCAAACAAGCTTGGAATTAGAGGTTGGCTAGACAATTACATTAGCAAGAATGGAAGTAAATATACATGCATGCACAACACATAGTGCTATTCTACTTGCCTTCACTAAAGAGAGTGAAGCAATGGAAATTCGAGAAGATAAAGGAGGAAGGAGAGCTCTCCACTCACACCCTAGCTAAACCACTTCCAAAAACCCTTCTTCTACACCCAAAGAGTACAATGGAAGAGACAGAAAGTAAATCTATCAGCATGTAACATCTCTACAACAATGAGGAAGGAAATTAGGGAAGAAAGGGTTGAGGAAAACTTACCAATTTGGATGAAGATGTAGAGGAAGAAGAGAGAAAGAGATTGGTGAGCTTGGATTCTTGAAATCTCTCCCTTAGGTAACACATGCAAGAAGAGATGAAGAGGAGGAAGTGAAGAAGTCTCCCAGCTGTGGTAACTCTTTGCAAATGAAGAAGGAAACGAATGAAAGAGCTGGAATGGAGTTAAAACTGAGGGATGGAGAGGGAAATGACTTAAATGCCCTCTTTGAGTGAATTAAGAGAAATATGATTATTTGAGGGACTTCGGGGTGTCGAATCATGACGGGTCAAGAACGAAAAATGACGAGCGTGACGAGATCTTCTCGACGGACCCAAATTCGGCGAAAACGGAATTTTTTAGAAAATACTCAATTTTCTTATTAACCCCTATTAAGACTAGCCGCACTCGATCGGAACCAAACGAAACTTCGCAAATCACTTTCTAATAATAAAAGAAACTTTCTTAGCCACTAAATCCGTCTAATTAGCTAGAATTACAATTAATTAGGCTAATCACAAATATTAGAAAATTCAACACCCTAATAAGGTCGGGGACCTTACAGCTATCGGAGGGTTTTCAACCCTTTGAGCTGGACTAATCCCTCCAAGCCCAAAGGGAAGCCACGTAAACATTCATGTAGCCCCAATCTGGTAGTGCAGTTTCAAACCTACAACTTTCGGGTGCAAACTGTGGTACTAGGCCAACTGAACTACCCTTGGGGTTAATGTAAGCTTATTTAACAAAAACATAAAAAGGCACAACTGGGCAACCCTCATTCTCTATTTGGTTTGAAAAACTTTTTTATTGCTCTCTATCTCTCTCCCTTATCGAAGCCTTCAAATCATGACCATTTGAAATCCAACTAAGCTTAGCTGATTTAAAAGTTAACCCTATTCATGCATAAACCTCAACATCCTCCCATCCTCGCCCTTGAATGATCCCCTGGTGGACCCCATTTTGGTGTTGCTCTTTGTCGCTCACTTAACTATCACTTAGGGGATCATTACTCTCTAATGAATTGTCCTCATCAATGTCCTTATTTTGACTTTATATGTTGTGTAATTACTTAAATTGCAGATGGAAAGAGAAGATTAAGAAACAAGGTGGATGCATAAATAGATAGAATCATGCATAAGTTGACATAAATCAAACCAACCACCTTATAGATGTGATAAGGTTTTGAAGGTCATAATGATTCAGTGAATTGATTAGAGACGTGTCAACGATAAAAGATAATTAATTCTTTATGCTTTTAATTGCAAAAGGGTGTAGAATGAATTGCGCTAGATGAAGCAACAACCAAAATTGTCAACATAGTGGAAAGATTATTGCAACGCGTGTTGTTTTTGTTTATTGGGTTATTTGAAACATTATCATGTAATGAAAAGAAAAATTAAAAAAATCAGTTTATCTGAAAACAATTTCTCCACATATAATCACATGTGTATAAATAATTATTTTATTTATCATTAAAAAATTAGTTAAAATAGTTTTAAAATCTTCAACCAAACATTTATGAGTTTGGAGTTTAATTTATCATATCAAGAGAAGTTGGTATAGACTCCTGGTTGTTCTCTATCTTCTATTTTTAGTACCAAACTGTCCAATCTCCCTCTCCCTCTCTCTCGCTCTCAAGTTGTAGACTTGTAGGTGTAAGTTGTTGGTTTGAATGCAAGGTTTTAAGTACAAATAATAATGTGAATGTAATGGGCTTTTGATTTTATTTTATATTTACTATCTTGTTTTGAATTTTTTGACCATTGAGATTATTTATGTTATCTTTTGAATATGTATCTGCAATGGAAATTACTGCCGTTAGTACAACTAACAAGGTCCCTTAGAAAGAAGAAATAATAAATGAACAATGGGTGATTATAGTAAATGTCTTTAATGTAGCCTACTTTATGTAAATGTGTTATTTACTCAAGATTTTATGAAAGCTACTAATGGCCGAAATACACGCGGTTGTCCTCGGTTTATCAAGGGGCATGTCTCCTCACTTTGCATTGAATTCCAGGTACTCATTGTGAAGTGGGAGAAGATTTTCACCCACGAGCAGATCATATACTGCACTTATGTGGTCTCACTAAGGCCTCCTCATATGCATTTATGGAAAGGTTTCTTTACGTCTAAGGATCATGTAAAAATCAGTCTCATCAGACCATCCTTGCTATTGATTATAACGTACTTAAAGTGTAGTGGTCTTGTTTTTTGTTGGTTAGCTGTAGATTATTATATCAAAAGGAAAAGATGAACATCTAAGAGAGAAAAAGAAGAAAATAGAATGGTTAGATGTGCATACAATAGCAATATACCCAAGGAAAAAAAAAAAAAAAAAAAAAAAACACAGGAGCCAGTAGAAATCTCTCTCTTCCTCTCTCACTGGAAATTGTTCTCCCAGAGAAATGCAGTGCAAGTGAAGTCTGGAATTGTGGAGCCCACTTGGGCCCACCTTTCGTCAATGCAACCCTTTGATCATACTCTTTTCATCTTATGATCCGGCATAAGGCCCACTTTTACATTCATTGAACCTTCCCTCACTTTTGGATTAAATCTCAAAAAAATCTCCATTAAAGATGCTATTCAACTCGATAATCCGGTGGGCCAGATTTCTAGTTTCTGCTTTTCCATAGAGAGATATTTCCATCTGCCTTCCTCTTATTGATAAACTTGCATCTAGGTAAGGCCGCACAATAAAATGGAATGTATATATATATAAGCTATATGCAATCTGCTCTTAGGGTTTCCATCTCTGACCACCCCTAACTTTACCAAAGTATCTGCTAGCTATATAATTCAACGGAACAAGTAGTAATGTTCAATAGAATAAACTTGGGTCCGGCACGTGCCAGTTCATGGGGTATAAGTCTCTAAACACCCCTTTACCAAGACTCAACCCAACGATTGGGTTGCGGGGTGGGGGGGTTGGCGGGGGTGGACTAGTCAAAGGTTAGTTATTTTCTGTGAAGTGTATGTACATACAGTCCACTCATAGAAGAATATTAGGCCCATGGAACTGAGCTGTACAATGAAGTGTACTCGTAAGAGAATACTCTTGTAAAGTGGGTTTTAAAGAAAGAATATTACCAAGGTGAAGAGTGCTGGCTTGGTACTCATCCTTATTTTTTAGACGTTTGGAGTATAAACTTATATAAAAGCTATGGATATATTTAATTTTATGATTTTAAAAGAAAGACTTCTGAAAATGTATTATTGGCCATAGCCGAAGCCTTCACACATCAATTAATGAAAAGGTACTTCACCGATATTAGTTTGTTTAGGCCCTTTTCGCTTATAAAAAATAAACAAAGAAATAACCAGAAAATAAATGATGTCATAACCATTATATTTATATATTTTTATGATATATATAGAGGAATGTTCATGTGCAAAGAGAAAATGCCACATAATTGTCCCTCACCATAGGGTGAGGGACAAACTTGACGGGGCCCACCTAGGGCTCCATTGATCATGGACCTTGGGGGGATGGAGAGAGACATTTTAGATAGGCCCATATATCAAGTTTGGGGTCAAGCTCATGCCTCGAACTCCTCCATCTGTGGCCCACAAATTTATCAACTTTATATTAAAGAAGAAGTCTGGCCTTGATCCAACGGCCCAATCCATTCGGGTAGGTGAAAAGTTGATGGATCCAATGTAATTCAGGGGGTCTCAAATGTGTGGATGGTTCGGATGGATTATAAAGTCCACCCTACTATGTTGTGGTGATGGTAGATGCGCATGAATATTTCCAATATAAAAGAACATTACTTATAATCAGGTACCGGAGGCCTAAGCCCGAACCCCGACCACACCGAAATCCAAATCGGCCTTTAATATGTAGCCCTGAACCTGATCCAAACCCAAACAAACCCAGCCAAAAATGCAGTGTGCATGGCATGTAGGCTCAGGTTGGCCCAGCCCAGTTACATTCTTCTAAGCGTTGAATGATAGCATACTATTAAAGCCTTCAGTACTTGAGGAGAAAGTACCCATTAATGTCATTCCTATTAAAAATTTACTTTGGGGACTGGGTCTTTTTAAATTTATAAATGTAATCAAAACTGCACTTAAATGTTAGAGCTGAGAAAATAAATGATATATCAATTTTCCACCACCCTTCATGAATCGAAATAAAACGTATTGAATATGCCATGTTAATGTTATGTGTATGTTTATGGTCATGCATTTAACAGCTGCTGCTGCTGAACAGCTCATACTGCTTGGTCTCAATTCAAAGGAGAGCTGTGAACACATAAGGGAGGGAGGGAGGGAGGGAGGGAGATTAATGGAAAAAGGTTAGAGTACTATGTTTGAAAGGCTTTCATCAATGAAGCTCAAGCTCTCTCTCTCTCTCTCTCTCTCTCTCTCTCTCCACATAAATCATGGTTCACCCAGTTCTGACCTAAAAACAGTTCTGACCCAAAACATTTTGATCAGAATTTGGGTTCAACGACCTTGTTTTTAGACCCAATACAAATGTCTCAAGTCTTTACCAACCATCCCCTTTTTTGACCCAATGCCTTAATGGGTTTTTCCTTCACCGATTGGCCTGGTGCATCGGCTCATTTAAGACAAAAGACCCGATAAAAAAAATTGTGCCCGATAGTTAAATGGAGCGGACTCGGATATATATTCAGCAAAGCCCAGCCAATGTTCCAAATTAGTGTCATCAAAGCTCATTACCAAGTGCATGCAATAATATCAGCTGACCAGAGTTCAGCACCAAAAGGTCTCAAATAAGTGAATCAGATATCAGGAAGCTTATGGGTAAGTGTGCAATGTAATGTAAGAGGCATGAATACTGGTAGACAGATCAGGTGAGGCTTGTTAGTGGCACTAGGAAGGGAATCTCACTTGAATGCCTTACAAGTCCATACAATTAAATGGTACTCTACGTCCAACAACTGTCAAGCCCTGAGCTACTTTGGCTTCAGGCTTATGACACCATCCTTCATCCTTTCCTCAGTTTTTAGTGCTAGAAAATTGGTGTTTTCTAGGGAAGAAATTCGGGGATCCAAACTAAAAATTCGGATCATGCATGATCATCATCAAAGCCTTTTTTCAACTAAATTGTGATTGGTTATATAAATCTTATTTTTTAATGTCAATCTATCTCAAGTCAAATATTTGGATAGATTGCACTTTTTAAGAATTATCTTTAATACTTTCATCCATATCCTCTCAACCTACCTCCTTTTCTATAGGGCCATCAACACTCGATAATTTTTTTTTTCTCAATGATATATATCGTTGCTGGCCTGTGTTAGGCATGTACAAACCATGTCATACAAGTTTTTCTTAATCCATCACCCATTGATGCTACCCCAAGATGCTCTCAAACGTAATCATTTCTGATTCTATCTTTCCTACTTTTACTATATGCTTATCTTAACATTCTCATTTCTTCTATTATAATATATTAAGTTAGGAGGTTTTGGCTTCAATTTTGACCATTGGTTATAATTTTGACCAACGGTTATCTAACTACTCATGCAACTACCCACTAATTTTTCCATCAAACCACTCATGTTTCAGTTGGTCCTATGTGACTATACCCTTTTTGCTCCAATTTTTCTATTTTTATTTTATCCAACTTGTCCTATGACACTACGTCAAAAAACGCTAAAAAACCACAGCCAATGGCCGTGGTTTTTCCCTTTTAGCCATAGATATGACCGTGGCAATTGCCGTGGCAAAGAATGGTGTAGTATTTCAAAAGCCACAGCTCGAACCTGTGACAAATTTAAAAAATACCACAGCCATTACATGTGGATAACAATAAAATAAAACCACAAACAAAACCCTGGTTGTTTTGACTTTTCTTTTTTTATATATAAAAAATCCATAGCTCGAACCTGTGGAAAATTTAAAAAATTCCACAACCATTGCATGTGGATAACAATAAAATAAAACTACACATAAAATCGTAGTTGTTTTGACTTAAAAAAAAAAAAAAAAAAAAAACCCACTGCCAATGGCCGAGGTTTTTTTATTTTTATTTTAAAAAATATTTTAAAAATAAAAAAAATAAAAAAATGCACCTGTTTGATACCAATAACAATAAACTAAATGAGTCTTCCATAATAATAAACTAAATAGTTCTTCCAAAACATCCAACCCAAATATGTATATAATAATAAAACATCCAACATTATTTCAAACGACCATACAATAATCAACCATCTATCAACTAAAACATTAAGATAATTAATAATGTAACAATACATCACTAAACTTAGTGTCTCAAAATATTCAATTAAAAATGTTAAATGGAGATTATCCTAAATTCAGACCAATCTATGGCATCGCCTGGTGTGAGATCTTCCATCTTGCCTCGTCCGTTTATCAAGTCAACATTCCCATCAACAATCTCGTCTAAAATGATCATTTTCCAACTTGATTCTTCAGCAAACTCATTTGAGTGTCTTCCATATGCGACACACGTATTTTTTTGTCAAATGCAACAATTTTAGCAAAGGTGAACTTGATTGATCAGTGGTTGCTTGGTCGGATTGTGCCTCTTGACGTGAGGAATCTTACCTTACCTACATATATTATATATTAGGAAAAGTGAGTAATTCATCAATAGAATATTTAATTATGTTAGGAAATATATTATTAATGTAAAATAAATAAAGTACCTGAGATGAACTCCCATGATTACTCGAAAATCACATATGTCACCCGCCACGAGATGCAAGAATTTGTTGCATTTCCCTCATATGCTCTTTCAGTTGTTCCACCTCAGTATAAAGGGTGGCATTCAACTTCTTCTTCCGCTCTAATGCTCTCTTATAAGGAGCTGATCGCGAAATGACATACTTAGAAATTCCTAAACCCATGCCCTTCACGTGTCCACGAGTATCACGACCACATACCCGTGCCACCGAGTCTTGATCCAGATGTCCTTGTGCAAAGGAAGGGTTATTCTCATGTATTACGCGAACTCTTCCCTGTAAAATGAAAAACATAATAATGTTTTAAACTCTGAACAATAATAAGGTTTTAACTATGAGCGAGTCTGCTTTGTACGAAAATGATGCATTAAAAAAAATAGTTGATTTAACATCCCCGAATTTTGAGTAAAAATAAGATGATTTGCCTGGGTTTTGAATCGCGTACTTTTGGCCCAGAGTTATGCTGAATCCGCTGTCAACAGTATAGATTTCTTAATTTTCACTGGGTTTTTTAATTAGGCTGGGTCCATCAGATCTGGACGTCTATATACCCATAACCAGCCTTCCTTCAAGAACATCAGAAGTGTAATATATCATGTGGTATTGTAGAAAACCAAAAAGATGGAATTTATATGGGCATATCATCAAAGAGCACCATATTAGATAATCATCTCTTTCTAATCTTTGATTGATTAAATCAGGCCTAATCTTTGATTTATTGTAATTGGGCTGATTGATATCAGCTAGTATCTCTAAATTTCTATTGTATCTATAATCGAGCAATGCTTATAGGGGAAAGAATCAGGAATAAAGAAAGGTGTCCAATCTGCCTAATAGACCATCCCACTCTCTCCATTCTTTGTCACTCTGTTCTTCATTCTCATTTTTCTCTCTTTATCAACATGGTAACAGAGCAAGGACAAGATGTCCCTTTTCCTTTCCGAACCTCACTTGATTTCTACACCGCTCAACCTAGGAGACATGAATAGGATAGAAGGAGAATTGCTCAAAAGAGACATGAATAGTGGAAGAAGATATTCTTATCATTTATTATTATCTAGGTATCTCATACCAAATAATTTATGACTCCCGATTAACTTTCGTTTCTAAACTACATGTGGCAAATCCTTGGGTGAGGATTGCGTGTGACCCACCATTAAATAGAAAAATTCAAATCCACGAATGGTCCTACATTATTATTTTAGTTAAGTGTGACTCACTAACTAGCATTGCGTGACAGCCGTTGCGGGCAGCTCCTCCTTGGGGAGTGGGCCCCCACCCCATCTTACCAACACTATTCATAAGAGATCCATATCTAGTAACCAGATAAATAAAAGCCCTCCGTGGGGAACGACCATTCTTAAGATGGCGCGGGGCTAATACTTTCCTTACAATGGACCTATGTTGGAAAACCATGGGGATTTCTCAATTTAAATGCCTCGCTCCCACTTAATATTTTAAAATATAAATATCAAATCATCTCATGATACAAGTCAAGTTACATTTAAGGAAAGTCTAGTTGCTTAGATTAGTGCTACCAATGGGTCCATCTCATGGGTCCATCAACACTAATTAAAATTCTTTCCAAAAATTAATTTGATTTAACCAATTTTGAAAACTATTATGTTTGGATCAGATTTGGAAACATTCTATAAAAGCATTCATCCATAAATAGAAAGTTTTAAAAAACGAAATTAGTCATCTCTCCTCCACATGGCCCAAGCGGAATAAACTTCTTTAACTTCTAGACTTTTCAAAACTTTGGGATTCCTCAAACTCTTTAGGCATCTTCAAAATGCTTTTGGTAATTTTCAAGTCTCAAACATCGCCAGAATTTACAAATTTAGAAAATTATATAAATTCATATGCCTCAATGATGAGCTTACATGGTAATCTAAACATGAAAATAAAAGGGCCATAGGGAAATTCACCATACCTTGCTCTTTCACGGGAAACCAAGGAAACCATGATGCTCTTTACAAATTGCACAAAATAAATCATCAACCATAAATAGAAAATAAAAGACTTGTGGGCCATATGGAGAGGATCACCTGCAAGTTAGTATCACATACAACCAAGTAACTCACAAAACTAGGTTGCCAAACTAAAGTGGAAAGATAGAATGCCAAAGAAATATTTGGATTAAAAACTAGAAATTTCTTGTCTGCAGTCGGCTAGCCGACCTGACCAAGTCAGCTGACAGACCTAGCCAGGTCGGTTAACCGACCTGACGAACACCCAAAATTCGGGTTTTTCTAAGAACGACTCCAACTGATCCCAAACACCTTCTAATGATTCCAAACATCATCCAATGGCTTTCTATCATCCTTCTATCATACTTAAACCCTTTTGTAACATTCCAAACAAGGATCTACTACAAAAAAGTAAGGAAACCCAATAAATTGATCCTTATATAGCCCTACGTCTATCCTCTTCGCATCTCATGCGAAGATTAGATCTAGACAACCGATCTAACATGATTAGAGATGAGGTATGGCTCTGATACCAATTGTTGGAAGTAGGCGGGCCTCGTGGATAGGTTTTCAAAACTTTTGACCCACTTGACTCAGGGATCAAGTACCCATAAGGCAATAAACCACATCGAGGATCCAATTCCTCAATCTCATCAAACATAATCATTAAAAGACTATCTCTAAGGTAGAATATAGTATCACCATGCAACCATAAACAATCCAATACAAATTCAGAAGTAGATTATACCTTGGGAGCTCGGTAGTGCTCTAATGGATAAGAAGACTTGTAAGATGAAGAAACTCTTTATCTATAGCAAATTAGGATTTCCAAAACCTCTTAGTCTTCCACGATATAACCCATATCAGATATCTTCTCTCAAGGAGATGGGTGGAATCTCCTAAAAGAAACTACTAGAAGCTTTAAGGGAAAACCTGAAGAGAAACTAAAATAGAAAGAGGAGAGAGGGGCGTGTGCAACACTTGCACTAGGAGGGACTGGGCGTGATCCAAGGTGTGGACGTCTAGCCCCTTTCTCCCTTATTTATTGCTCTAAGATAACTCCTCTTACTATTTAACATAGAAGTCTTACTTCCACAATAATTAGTAACTTAATATTACCACTATCAGAAGTCTCACTTCAAATGGAAATAGTAACTTTCTAATTCCTTCTTTTTAGAGTTCAAGTGGAATTAGTAACTATCTAATAACTTGGAAAGTGGAAAAGAAATTAAGTAAGAGTATCAAAACTCTTCAATCAGATCGAGGAGAGGAATATCTCTCTGCTGAATTTTTGGGATACTTATCAGAGAATGAGATTCTATCCTAGTTGTCTGCTCCTGGAATGCCTCAATAGAATGGAGTAGCGGAAAGAAGGAACCAGACTTTTTTAGATATGATCAAGTCTATGCTGAGTTGCTCAGGATTACCTATATCCTTTTGGGGATATACTTTGGATACTGCAATGTACATACTAAACCTCATACCACCTAAGTATGTACCTAAGACTCCCCGAGAGTTGTGGTCCGGGTGAAAGCCTAGTCTACAACATTTACACATTTGGGGTTGTCCGGCACACGTGCTGAAGGTTATGACAGATTAGCTGAAATCGAAGTCGGAAGTATGCACGTTTGTAGGATATCCTAAAGGAACTAAAGGCTGGTTATTCTATAATCCCAGAGAGTAGAAAGTGCTTGTCAGCACCAATGTGGTTTTTCTGGAGGAAAATTATATGATTGACCGAAAATCTTTAGAAAATGTGATTTTGGAAGAGATTCAAGAGCAATCACTTCCAAAGCCAAGTATAACTGAACTTGAGGAAGAGCCACTCTTACCAGACCAAGTAGTTACATCAGTGCCTTGTTGTAGTGAGAGGATTGTTGGACCCCCAGACATGTTCTCGTTCTTGGCAGTCTTACGAGGCAGTCCCGGAAGAACCGGAACACGATTGCTGTAACTATGATGAAGCAATCAATAACATAGATTCGGGACGTTGGCAAGATGTTATAAAAAACTGAGATGGAGTCTTTGTACTCTAATCAGGTTTGGACACTTGTGGACTTGCCTGCCAATATTAAACCTATTGGGTGCAAGTGGGTCTACAAGAGAAAAAGAGGACCAGATGGAAGAGTGGAGGCCTTTAAGGCCAAGCTTGTTGTGAAAGGGTATACTAAAAAAGAAGGTATCAATTATAAGGAAACATTCTCACCGGTAGCCATGCTCAAGTCCATCTGGATACTCTTATCAATTGCGACTCATCTCAATTACGAGATTTGGCAAATGGATGTCAAGACGGCGTTTCTCAAATGGCCATCTTGAGGAAGACATCTATATGGTGCAGCCAGACGGTTTTGTAGCAAAAAAAAAAGAGCAAAGAGTTTGTAAGCTGCAGAAGTCCATTTATAGACTAAAGTAGGCATCCCGAAGCTGGAACATCCATTTTGACCAAACATTCAAGTCATTTGGTTTTTGTCAAAATCCGGATGAGTCTTGTGTGTACATGAAAAGTAAAGGTGTTAGGGTAGTTTTTCTGGTATTATATGTTGACGACATCCTACTCCTTGGGAAAGATATAGGAATGTTGTCAACGGTGAAAGTTTGGTTAACCAAGACTTTTGATATGAAGGACTTGGGAGAAGCTAGCTATATCCTAGGGATCAAACTCTATCGAGATCGAAAAAATAGGATGATTGGCTTATCTCAAGCTACATACATAGATAAGGTGTTGGTACGGTAGCCTCATGTATGCTATACTATGTACTAGACCGGATATTTGTCATGCAGTATGCCTAGTCAGTAGATATCAGTCTAATCCAAGACCTGAACATTGGACTACTATAAAGTGTATTCTCAAATACTTGAGAAGGACTAGAGATAGCATGTTGATTTATGACAGTGATGAGCTAAATCCAGTCGAATGCACAGATTCTAACTTCATGTCAGATTAGGTTATGTGTTTATGCTTGGCGGCGGAGCTATTAGTTTGAGGAATATTAAACGGGAATGTACCGCTGATTCCACCTCGGATGCTGAATATGTAGCAGCTTGTGAAGCAGCTAAAGAAGCAGTATGGTTAAAGAGATTCCTTCTGGAACTTGGGGTGGTACCTTTGGCACGACAACCGCTCACAGTTTACTATGACAGCAGCGGGGCAGTCGCTCAGTCCAAGGAACCCAGAAGCCATAAAAGTAAAAAGCATGTACAAAGGAAGTATCATTTGGTCAGAGAGATTGTGCAGAGAGGTGATATTGCTATCACCAAGATAGCCTTTGCAGACAATCTAACAGATCCATTTACTAAGCCTTTGACTACCAAAGTTTTTGAGCACCATGTAGACGGGATGGGCATGAGATGCAACCCTGACTGGCATTGAGCCCAAGTGGGAGATTGTTAGTTTGTATGGTCACAATTCATCAGTGGATGTAATAAATTGATTAATTTCTTTATTCATCAATAAAATTATGCTTTCCTTTCATGAGATGAATGGTGTTTTATTACTTTATGCACATAACCAATACATATGACATGATGGCTCATGAGATGAACCGGGTCCCATTAGTATATTAGATGTGATATATGTGTATAGATGAGATTTACATACGGGAGACATGTGTCACAAATCTTATACTTAAATATCTTCACAACCAGTGATGAGATTGGGTATCTCATCTGATAAGGTTGCAGCACTTTGATCACTATGAGATAGTGTGATTTGTCTTGATCATCAGAATGTAAGATTCTGGATCATGGTGTTGGTACATTTGATGTATTGAAGGACCATGAGAAGCACCTTATAAAATACTGTCTTTATTTTAAGGTCTGCTCTCATAATTCCCTAAGAAGAGGCTCTCAATCCTGAGACATTCATTAACTGAAGTTTCTGTCTATTCATTTGCTTTGAGTCACCAATGAGTGAAGCCAACTGTAGGTCAACACTTCAGTGTCTTGGGTACGTGATAGTAGAATTGTGTGAACATTCAATGGTCAAGATGAAATCTATCTATATTATCCCTTTGTGTTAATTAATGGATTTATCATTACTAAGTGCGCACCCATCTCGATTAAGAGTTAATTGGATGGTACTGATGATCACTGTAATTGATTGGTTCTCAAGGATAATAAGATATGGATCTAAGATTGATAGACATGACGAATTGATCCATGGATAAGGATGGAGGGGCCTACTTGTGGTCACAGGGAAGTTTAGGGTCTTCTTTGTAATTTATTCCTAAGACTGGAGTGTAATTGCATTTATATAGTGAAGTTATTTGCAATTAACTGTGGGCCCGGATTGCACATGAGATATAGGGTCGCGGTGTCCCAATTGGAGCCAGCTTTTTATGAAATCCCTAGTGGTCCCCACGCTAGCCCAAGTTTTTGGAAAGTTTCTAATTCTACTTGAATTCTAAAAGGAAGGAATTACAAAATTACTATTTCTATTTGAGGTGAGACTTTTAATAGTGGTAATAGTAAGTTACTAATTATTGTGGAAGTAAGACTTCTATTCTCAATTAGTAAAGGAGAGGGTGTAAAGCTATAAAAGGGGAGCAAGGGGCTGGACGTCCAAACCTTGGATTCACACCCAGCCCAGTGCAAGTGTTGCACATGCAATTTTCTCCTCTCTTCCTTCAAGTTCTCTTCTAGTTCCCTTTAGAGCTTCTAATTGAGGAGATCCCACCAATCTCCTTTAAAGATGAGATCTGATACAGGAAATAGCGTGGAAGACTAAGAGGTCTTGGAGATCCTAAGTTGCTTACAAAGAAATGATTTTTTCATCAAGCAAGTATTCTTCTCCATTAAAGCACTATCGGACTCCAAAGGTATAATCTACTTCCTTATATGCTGTAGATTTTTTGGTGGCTTAGTTGTTGCCGGTTTTCTATCTTCTAGATAGAGTTTATTGATGTACATGGTTGATGAGGTTGAGGGGTTGTATCCTGGATGTGGTTTATGGCCTTATGGATACTTGATCCCTAAGTCAAGTGGGTCAAAAGTTTTGAAAACCTATCCATGAGGCCCACCTACTTCCAACATGCATAGCACAGTCCAACATTCGAAGCATCTGTATAAACAATAAATCCACCGCTGCCTGATGGTAATGTGAGGATTGGAGCTGTGGTTAATCTTCTTTTCACCTCTTGGAAACTTGTTTCACACTGTTCAGTCTAAACAAATGGAACATTCTTCCGGATCAATTTTGTCAAAGGTGCTGCAGTGGACGAAAAACCTTGGACAAATCTTCGATAGTAGCCTGCTAGCCCCAAAATGCTTCTGATTTCAGTCACGCTGCTCGGCCTCTTCTAATTAACAACTGCTTCTATCTTAGATGGATCAACTGCTAAACCTTTTCTTGAGATGATGTGGCTTAGAAAAGCAACCTGCTCTAACCAGAATTCACACTTACTGAGCTTTGCATAAAGTTGGTTGTCCCTCAAAAGCTGTAATAATGTCATCAAGTGTTTTTCATGATCCTCCTTACTTTTAGAATACACGAGAACATCGTCAATAAACACCACCGTGGAGTGATCCAAGTACTGTGCAATGACTTTGTTCATGAGGGCCATAAAGATTGCGGGTGCATTTGTCAAGCCAAAGGGCATCACTAAGAACTCGTAATGCCCATATCTTGTTCGAAAAGTTGTTTTCTGCACATCCGAGTCTCTAACTCTCAACTGATGATACCCGGACCTCAAGTCTATCTTGGAAAAATAAGCTGCTCCCTGCAATTGGTCAAACAATTCATCTATCCTTGGCAACGGGTACTTGTTCTTGACGGTCACACGGTTTAATCTTCCGTAGTCAATGCACATCCTCAAACTCCCATCTTTTTTCTTCACAAATAAAACTGGTGCTCCCCAGGGTGAAACACTTGGCCTAATGAAGCCTTTGCTCAACAACTCTTGCAACTGAAGTTTTAATTCACCAAATTCTGTTGGAGTCATTCTATATGGTGCAATAGAGATCGGAGATGTCCTTGGGAGAAGTTCAATTGTGAACTCAACCTCTCTGATTGGTGGCAATCCCGGGATATTTTCTGGAAAAACATCTGGAAATTTGCACACAATGGGGATTTCCTCCACCCCTTGGGACTATTTATCCTCCGTGATAAACGCAATAAATGCCTCACACCTACCCTATACTAATCTGCTTGCCATCAACGCTGAAATAAATCATGTTTGAGTTTTCTTCTTATTCCCTTGAAACATTAATTCTGTCTGTGCTCCTTGCAATATGAATGTCATGGTTTTGCTAAAACAATCCATTGTAGCATGATATGCTTCTAACCAGTCCATGCCTAAGATGATATCAAAATCATGCATGTCCAGAACAAGAAGATTGGCTGGAAATTAATATCTCCTAACAAAACTGAACAGTTAGGATAATAGGTTCTACAGACAACCTGTTTACCTACTGGTGTGGTGACAGTCAAAATGTAATCCAATTCGCTAAGTGGTGCATCAATCTTCTTGGCAAATATAGGAGATAAAATGAATGTGTGGATCCAGAATCAAATAAAATATGTGCTTCTACTCCAGAAATAAGAAGTTTACCTTTCACCACGTCTCCGCTAATTTGAGCATCCACACGATTGAGATAATATACACGTCCATACAACTGTTGCCTATTCTGTGCCTGATTTTGTCTTCCTTATGCATTTTTGTTCTGTTGTGGAGGACGAGCATTCTGATTCTGTGCTTGTGGTCTGCCTTGCTGTTGTTGCTGCCGTTGAGGTGGTCTTGCCTGATTCTGAACTGGTGCCTGATTCTAAGGAGCTACTTGCGAAGTTGTGGACAATCCTTGATTGCATGGTTCATGGCTCCACACTTGAAACAAGCACCTGTGGCTTTACGACATTCATTAGTTTCATGGTTCTTGCCACAATGGGCACAACCCTGCCTTACTTGGTTTTGATCATGTCTTGGTTTCTTGTTATGTTGCTGCCTTTGATTTTGCTGCTGGTAGTGCTGCTTTCTGTCTTGAATAATCTAGTTGTTAATATCTTCAAACTTATATGCCCGTGTGATAGCTTCATCAAAGGCGGCTGGTGGAACTACCCCGTGGTATCTCTCATAATGATCAGATTCAACCCTTCCAAAAACTTGGTTATCTTCTTCTGCTTGGTGTCAATCAGTTTGGCAGCATATCTAGCTAGCCTCTCGAACTTGGTGACCTACTCTAGTCGGTAGCATATCTAGTTGTACTGTCGTCTTTTAGCAGAGTTGTTTGTTAGTGAGACTGTCAGCAAACACGGTTAGCCAGTTTCCATCACGTCTGATAGAAACAGCAGATTCGTCTCGAGATTTTGGAAGACATTGCACGAGTCTATGGGTACGAGGCTACAGTTCAGTACAGCTTACCACCCGCAGACGATGGCCAAT
This sequence comes from Camphora micrantha, assembly GCA_003546025.1. NCBI lineage: Eukaryota > Viridiplantae > Streptophyta > Magnoliopsida > Laurales > Lauraceae > Camphora > Camphora micrantha. The sequence goes on along the minus strand of QPKB01000004.1, from coordinate 42,927,748 downwards.
CAGAGAGAATAATTCAGACTCTTGATGATATGCTCCGTGCTTGTCTGTTAGACTTCAAAACTCAATGAGATAAATGTCGACCCCAGACCGAGGCCCGGGCCCCGCAACGATGATTGATAAAATAAGATAATTATTTCCCACAGGTTCCCGTGGTGAGGATTTCGAGGACACGGAAATCTAGCTCACACGATTAAATAGGCGGAAGCGTGTAGCAAATCACATCATAACCATATATAAACATATACATCATCAAGACCAAATTATCAGAAAATGAGCTATAACATGGCATTCCCATCGTAGTTCAAGTTACAAGATTAATTAAGGTGTGTTAATTTGTTACATCCCAAAATAAGAGGCCAACAAAAGCCAATACAATACCAAAAGTATATAAAATCCAAAATGTGATAAATCGAACTCGTGACCCGTTTCGACGTCTAGATGACATTATCGGGTTGCCACTCTCGAGCTAAGGTGGGCTCAACAGCCTCCTCCGGTCACTCCTCCTCAAAGGTAAAACCGCCTGCACCTGGGCACAAAATAACAAGCATCAAACACAACGGTTTGGCAGGTAATCAATTTAGGCCTGAGCATGAATAAAAATGTTTAATCGAAAACACGTAAAAGCAATTTATTGAACCTAAAATAAATATTTGACTGAGATACATTTCAAAATTAATGACAAACTAGCATGCGTACAAAATATATCATGAATCGTAAATCCACAAAGAGCTCATCCTTTCTCAATCATTTATAATGATAAGAGCAAGCACGCACGACAAGCATAATATATACATAATATAACAAGATACGATTCCCACAAATACAGGACTCCGGCCGCGGAACCGGACACGCACGATGTGTAATAAAATACACGACTAATCTGCAGATAGTCCACATGTTTAAGGACCCCCGGACAGTGGATCAGACTGAAAGGGCAGTCCAAGCTCTGTGGTGTTCACTTGAGTTCATGAATGCACAAAACACGTGAAACACGATCCAAACACGTCGGAATAAAAGGGGAAATCACTTATCAAAACAAGACAAGGCACGGCTAGCAAAATGCATAATGTATATGCACACAACTTAAGAAGTGATCCCCATTTGATACTTGAAACAAATCTTCGAACGAGCTTAAAACTTGGATTCAAAGCGAGTACACGATATTACTTGTTGTATTAAACCAAAGTTCAAAACACGATAATTTCATCAAGTATATGCTAAGGCCATTCATTGACTCTTGTGTGATTGGGACTCCATTGTTAAGATAAGAAGATTGGTGTCCCCTAAGTTGAATCGTATCTTAGAGTCCCATTTACACAATGTCAATTGAAAGACCTTAACATAGCCTAGTTTTCAATCTTTAAAAAGTATGCAGGGGAGTAAAATTCCAAAAACTGGGATTTGACAGGTCGCTCGAGCGAGACAGGTCGCTCGAGCGAACCATCAGGTCGCTCGGGCGACCAAGGTTCTGTCTTGAAACTGGCCAGACAGTAGATAGTTCGCTAGAGCGAACCATCAGGTCGCTCGAGTGGACAACCCTCTGTCTGCGCTCGGACCAGGCAGTGGCCTGGTCGCTCGAGCGAACCCAGAGGTCGCTCGAGCGAACAGGCTTCTGCCTGTGTTCGTGGAGTGCAGAAATTGCACTTCTCATAGATATTTTCTAAGTCATTTCTTCCCTCCATCTTACACTTATACCACCTGAAATACCCTGAGCCTCCATGCTCACCAAGGGGTCAAACTTACATTTCAATACCATTCATTCCATAATCATAAACATTCAAATCTCATTCTTATCAAAACAAGCTCAAATTTCTAAAAGGGGTAAGGCTTACAACAATTAGAAAATCTAAAAGCTTGGAAAGTTACTTAACATCATTACATATACTTGAGTAGAAATCACAAAATAGAAGTCTAGCAAAACATGACATTAGTATTCAATGACAAATCATATGGAAACTTCAAGAGAAATAATGAAATCTATAAACACATATGCACAATCAACCTATAGAGATTATTTGCCTTTGCCCAAAAGCTAACAAAATCTCCTTCAAGCACTCCTACCCAAGAGCTAAGCCAAGAGCTACAAAAACCCCATGAAAAACATTAAAAAAAACTCACCCAAAAATGCAAACAAGAAACTCATTTCGAAATGGGTGTTGAAAGTTAGAAAAACAAGATCCTTAAGAGTCAAAAGGACTCCATTGTAGAGATGGGTTGGAGCTCTTACCTAGAGGTGCCCAAACAAGAAGCAAGGAGGGAAATGGAGAGCTTGCCCAACTAAAAATCCATGGAAAATAGCATCAATGGAAAGCTTGGGATGAGAGGAAGAAGATGGTAATCTTGGTATTTCTTTTGGAGGTCTCTAGCTCAGGCATTCAAGAGGAGAAAGTGAAGAGGAAAAAGGGTTTTAGCCCTAGGTCAAGAAAATTACAGAGATTTGGTAATGGAAAGGGAGAGAAGGGAAAGTAGCTTAAGTACATTGTTGTGGGACCCCCCTTAAGTGTTAATTCTTGCATGTATGAAAACATGGTCTTGCGGGCTTCAAATGAAGTTGACGAAGAAGGATAAAACAATCCTTGAAATATCTAGTTTCCGAAAAGTATATTTTTGACACGGTTTTGAGAGTTCGAAAAGTGTGTCCAGATTTGGGTTTGAAAAGACAATTTTACCCTTTGGCCAAAAACTTGAGTTTCCGGACTTCAAATGCAGACGGGGTAAACACAAAAGTTATAAATAATCATAAAACCATTCAAATGAAATGAAATTCACGATTAACACAAAACTCAACACGATCTTCCCATGCTTGCACGTACACTCAGGCCTTCCCGAGTGTGTCCAGTCAACATTAAACGTCCTCAAAACTCCCCAAAGCTATGTTCAGAACTAAGACTAATGAAATTCTAACCCACGGTAAATGAACCCGCTAGGACTAAGCACACACTAAGAAGACACTATTGGGTTAATCCTGGGTTGAGGTTTGACATCCTCCACCCCTTAGGATATTTGGTCCGCCAAATAAATTAAACGTTTACCTCTGGTAACAAGTGTGGGTATTTTCTCTGAACTTGATCTCTCAACTCCCAGGTGGCTTCTTCTGGTTCATGATTTTCCCAGAGTACCTTGACCCAATGAATTGTCCGATTTCTCAGTTCTTGCTCCTTGGTATCAATGATCTTGGTCGGCTTTTCCACATACGAAGCATCTTCTCGAATCTCTAAAGGCTCGTGCAGTAAAATATGAGAAGGACTAGAAACATATTTCTTGAGCATGGACCGACTATGGTTAGTGAAACCAGTGACAAGGTCAAGAAGATTCAAGAACGTCTGAAAGTAGCCCGGAGTAGACAGAAGAGTTACGCAGATTCTCACAGAAGGGATCTACAGTTTAAAGAATGAGATAAGGTTTTCTTGAAAGTGTCACCGACTAGGGGACATTGAGATTTGGGCAGAAAGGCAAGTTATCACGGAGATACATTGGGCCATATGACATTGTGAGCAAGATCGGTGAAGTGGCTTATAGATTAGCCTTACCACCTGAGCTTTTCGGCGTACACAATGTGTTCCATGTGTCTATGTTGAAGAAGTACGTTCCCGATCCTTCACATGTGCTCCGGCATGAACCTTTGGAAATCAGAGAAGATGCTACCTATGTCGAGAAGCCTATTCAAATCATTGATACGAAGGAACAAGAGTTGAGGACACGGACTATTCGGTGGGTGAAAGTACTTTGGGAGAATCATGGACCGGAAGAAGCAACATGGGAATTACGAGACCAAGTGCAGAAGAAGTATTCACATCTTCTACCTGAGGTGAGTTTTGTATTTTATTTGGAGGACCAAATATTCCAAGGGGTGGAGGATGTAAGTCCCCGACCCGAGAGACCTCGATTAGTGTTAGATAAGTTGTGTGTTAGTCTTAAACGTTGTTAGTGTATTTTGGTTTAGTTTGGACAAGAATAGCTCTGTTATAGCTTTGGGGAATTTTGAGTGCTTTTGTGATTAGTGGGGCCTTTTGGAGGTTCTTTTTTATGACTTTGCGTTTACTTGGGGGATTACTCGAGATTCCATTGATTTGTATTTTTATTCCGTTTTACTAATCTCGTTAATCTCTACAACTTTCATGTTGATCCCGTTTCCGTCCCAAATTCCAAAACCCGACTTTCCTAGCTTCAAGGGCAAAATAGTCTTTTTACACTAAATCTGTACCAAATATTTGATATTCCCAAAGCCCGCAAAACATATACTTTTTGGAAACTAAAAATTTCGACTATCATTTCTTCCTTATTCGTCGAATTCATTTGAAACCCTGAAAGTCATGATATTGACCCCACAAGAATTCTTAGGGGTGGAGCGCACTCCCATTTGCTTTATAAGGGAGTCATCCTCTCCCTTCTTCCTTTTTACAGCACACGCAACATAGTAGGGCTTTTTCCTTGCTTTTCCTTCTACCTCTTGCTCTCCTTCCCTCAATTTCTACCAAAACTTGCACCACTTGATTATTGGATGTCATCATCTTCTTCACCATCTCGAGAGCTCTTCATTAATAGCATTTGTGGAGGAAACCACCTTTTCCAAGGTCTTCTTTGAGCTTGTCTTGACCATTTGGAGAACCTTCATGTAAGCAATCATCTCCATTTTCTAGAATTGTATTATTCAAGCCTTTGAGAAGCTTCATTTCCTTAATTGAAGCTTGTTTCTTCTTTGATCTTTGTTTTGACCCATTTTAGGGTTTGTTTTGGGGGTTTTTTTTGTAGCTATGGAGCTTGGCTTGGAGTGAGTGTTAAAGGCTTGATTTTTCTTGATTTGAGACCTTGAGGCAAGTTGATGAATTGATGTTTTGAACTTTGAATGATTTTCATGAAATGCATTAATGATTTCACTATATGTCTCATGCTATTTTGACTTATATGATTTTCAAATGAATGTATATAAATGAGTTGGTTGGTTATTGTCTAAATGAGATATTGCATTCATGACTCTTCATTTATTGCTTACTTGTAGTATAAATGAATTCTTGTGATTGTAGTTTTCTCTCCTCTTTTTGTGGTTGAATGTGATTGAGAAGAAGAAGATGTTTGATTTGATTATTATGAGAGTGTTGTTATGAAGTTTGAAAGGACTTTGGAGCCTCCTTTTATGGAGTAGAAATGTGGTTAAAAGAGTTTGTAAGGAGTAGAAATAGAAGAGAGCAGAACTGTCTTGGAATCAGTTTCTAGACAGTTCAGTCGAGCGAGTTGTCCAGAAATGACTCAGAGCCATTCCAGTAGACAGTTCACTCGAGCGAACCCATTTTTCACTCGAGCGAACATTCCCAGAATCATATCAGAGCTTCACAGAACCTTGTTAGTTCGAGCGAACTATCTGTTTGCTTGAGCCAACATGTGCGCTCGAGCGAACACTCTATCCGCTCTACCGAACTTCCCCGGAAACCATTCTAGAGAGTTCGTCGCTCGAGCGAACGTCTTGTCTGATCGAGCGATTAACACTGTTATTCTGTGAGCAAAAATGAAATGTTTAAATGATTTAGAGAGGTTTGTTGGGAACCCTATTGTAATGGAATACTTATGAGCAATGTTTGAACCCATTTGAAAAGAGAAACCGAACCACAAGCTTTCATTTGAAGTTTTGAAAATCCCTAAAGTGTATAAAGAGTACGGAATGTCTCCAAACTCAAGGAGTACCAATTTTTATTGAAATTGACATACGGAACCCTTATTCACCTTGATCAAATTTTGAATCCCGATATTTGTCCCGAAATTCATGATTTATGATTTATCATCCCTGAAAATATTGAATTTGCAACTGTAGAATTTTGCTAATCCCGATATGCACTTGCCGTTTGAAATGATATTTGTGCATTCGAGCACCCCGTCCCGCCCGTTTACATAAGTGCATCACATGAATTTTGTACATGCCTTGTTTTATGTCATTTGATCTATGAGTCGGCACCACTAAGCTTAGATTACCTTGCCGGTTTGATCCACCAACTTGAAGATCTCCCTCCCGTTCCGTCAACTGCAATTTGGATCCCGCTACCCGGTTACTACCGTGGTCTTGTCCTAATGCCGCAAATTGCTACTGTGGTTCGCGATGCCCAGTTCGCTACCGTGGTCATGTCTCGTATTATTATGTATATGTATATATTACTTATGTCGCATCTCCTCACTTCGATGACTGATGTCAACATCCCAATATACTCATGTCAATTCGGTGATAGAGGACTTAGCTTCGTATGGTTGCCATTTTGTTTGTTTCCCAATTTCCTTGGATACCTTGCATGTTTTAGATTGCATATATGTTTTGAATAAATGATTCTTCTGTTTTATGCGAAATGTTGTTTAAACAGGTTTAAATGTTTTCCAAGGTAATTTCTATAATCGTTATATCTTTTCACCCACCTGCCAAACCGTTGTATTTGACCCATTGCTTTGGTACTTAGGTCCCGTTGTTGGTGACCCTGAGTAGGAGCACAAGGAGGCGGTCGAAGAACCACATCGTCTAGTTGAGTGGCATGCCGATGACGTCGTTTAGACATTCGGTTGTCCGAGTTGCATAACATTTTGTGTTGGATCTAACCATTCTTTTAGGGATTTGATACTTTGTTTATATTGGCCTTTGTTGGCCTTTATTTTTGGGAAATGTAATTAAATGATCTGTGTTGTAAACTTTAACTTATTTTTGGGATTAGCTAATGATCATTGCTCATTTTGATACGGGTTATAAATATGTTGTCTATCCTATTATCTTATATATGATTGTATGAATTAGATTTGCTACACGATTCCGCATTTAAAAAAAATATTCATGTTGATGTGATATCCTCACTGCGGACACCTGTGGGAAATCGCGTACACGAGTGGCATCCTTTTATGGACTCGTATACGTTTTGATTTAAATAAATATCATTCTTAGTCCCGATCCAGGATTAGGCCCGTCGACCCGGTCCGAGGTCGCGACAGACTGGTATCAGAGCGAGACGTGTTTCAGGCAATTAAAAGACACTAGAAATCCTAAGGACGTGGCGAGGATTAGTTAGAATTTTCGTTAGTTATTATCGTGTGAGCAATGTGTGACCCTTTATTTATTATCTTGTGCTAACGATTTGTTTTGCAGCATTATGCCACCTCGTAAAATGCCACAAAAGGGCAATCTCACAGTGACTAACAGTGAGCATACAGGGTCAGTTCAAGAAACTATTCTCGACAATACCATGCAAAATCAGTTCTAACAGATGATGCAGGCCCTGTTAGATCAACAACTTCAGGCTAATGAGAATCAGGCCAGATTGCAAGAACAGATGCTCAAGAAAGATGAAGACCATGCCAGAGAGTTGGCAGATATGCGAAGGCAATTGTTAGAGGTTTTGCAAAAAAGGCCCAAACCGGTTCAACATCAACCTACTATTGTCATCAATCAGAGACAACATGAACCGAACGTGTTACTTGAATGGTTCAAGAAGAGAGGCCCAAAAGAGTTTCTTGGATCAGAGGACCCATTAGCTGCAGATGACTGGTTAGAACATATTGAGAATATCTTCAAGATCTTCCAATGCACCAGAGGAGAGCAAGTCAAGGTTGCAACCTCTCTTTTTACCGGTTCAGCAGACATTTGGTGGAAGACAGTTAGGGAAGAGTACAGGCATATGGCAGATGTAGTGGCTTGGGCAAACTTCAAGAGGCAATTTCGGGATAAGTATGTACCCACACACATCAAGAGACAGAAGGCAGTGGAATTCCAGCAGCTTGTCCAAGGAAATATGACAGTCCTCGAATACCTCACTAAATTTGAGAGATTGTCAAGATATGCTCTAGAGATAGTGGACACAGTGGAGAAGAAGATTGTGAACTTCCTCGAATGACTAAATCCCATCATTAAGAGGGATGCTACGGGGGTTGTACCACCTACAACCTTCGAAGACGCAGTAAAGAGGGCTTATAAGTTTGAGAATTTCCACTATAAGATCCTCAGACTTCAAGGTAAAGGGCAACCCCAGTAGCAGAACAACCAGCAGAGAAACCAACAACATAAAAGGTAGAGGCAAGATCATAATGTGCAGAACCAAGTGGTATGTATCCACTGTGATAAGAACCATGAGAGTGCTCAATGTCGTACTATCACAGGGGCATGCTTTATATGTGGTTCTATGAACCATCAGATGAAAGACTGTTTAAGACAGAATAGGTAGAATCAGCGCAGCAGGGAGCCCAACGTCTAGCACCACCTCAGAATGCAGTGGTTGTACAGAACCAAGCAAGACCCCTTCAGCAACAAGCATCTCAGCAACAGTATAGACCACAACAATAGCTGTATCAAGCCCGTCAACAAGGGCAGAATCAGAATCAGCGTCCTCAGCAGCAGAATAGAAATGCATAACAAGGCAAGCCACAACAAGCTCAGAACAGACCACAACAGAGAGAACAAATCTATGCAGTCAATAGAGCTGATGCAGAGACAGCAGGAGATGTAGTAGAATGTACACTTCTCGTTTGTGGATTTCAAGCTAAGGTTTTATTTGACCCTAGCTCTACTCACTCTTTTATCTCTCCAAAATTTGCAAAGATGGTTGATATGCATGCTAGAGATTTGAATTTTTGTTTTGACTGTGGCTACCCCAATAGGTAAAGAAGTTATTTGTAAAACTTTTTACCCTAGTTGTTCAGTCATGATAGGAGAGATAGAGTTACCAGCAAATCTCATTTTATTGGAGATGTTTGATTTTGATGTCATCCTAGGAATGGATTGGTTAGGAGGGTATCACGCCACAATGGATTGTTTCCATAAGACCCTCACCTTCAAATTAGAAGAGACACCAGCAGGGGTGTTATTTCGAGGAGACATGAGTAATCTTAATACAGGGTTTATTTCAACGTTGAAGGCTGATAGACTTTTGAAAAGTGGATGTGAGGCCTATTTGGCATTTATCACGGAGGATAAACGGTCCCAAGGGGTAGAGGAGATCCCAATTGTTTGAAAATTTTTGAATGTTTTTCCGGAGGAGATTCCAGGATTGCCATTAAAGAGATAGACTTCACTATTGAGCTATTACCAAGGACTACTCCGATCTCTATTGCACCATATAGTATGGCTCCGGCAGAATTGGGAGAATTAAAGACACAATTGCAAGAATTGTTGGACAAATGTTTTGAAAGACCTAGCGTTTCGCCATGGGGAGCTCCGGTATTGTTCGTCAAGAAGAAAGATGGTTCCATGAGGATCTGTATTGACTACCGAAGATTGAATCAAGTAACCATCAAGTACAAGTATTCATTACCAAGGATAGATGAACATTTTGATCAGTTACAAGGTGCTTAGTATTTTTCAAAGATTGATTCGAGATCCGGTTACTAACAGCTGAGAGTCAGAGAATCAAATGTACTGAAGACAGCTTTCCGGACAAGATATGGACACTATGAGTTTCTAGTGATGCCATTTGGATTGACTAATGCACCAGCAGTGTTCATAGAATTGATGAACAAGATATTTTGTAGAGTACTTGGATCAGTTTGTAGTAGTATTCATCAATGACATTTTGGTGTACTCCAAGACCAAGGAAGAACATGAAGAATGAAAGTCCGGGATCCTAACCCCAGAGTGGGGGATGAATAGGGTGATCTACACTTAATGACTAATTATGGCCAATTTTAATTTCTTAACAATTAACTAGTCACATGTGATGATTAACATACAATATGCGGAAGCTTAAACAAAACAAACACCACAAAGCAAACACCACTACACAATGATTTATAGTGGTTCGGCCTCAATGCCTACATTCACTACCGGCTTGTGATCCAACACCCCACCGGATTTCCACTATTTATGCTTTTGAAAAAGGCTAATCAATAACCTTAACAATATGCTTTCCAAGGCTAAGCAATAACCTAACAATGTTGTTTTTCTAGGCTTAACAACAACCTATACAAGTTGCTTTTCTAGGCTAAGCAATAACCCTTACAATGAAGAGATTTTCTCTCAAGGTAGTGTCTTCACAAAACACTCTAAGAGAATACAATTAAGCTCAATTACAATGCCTCTTAATTAGGCGGATATGAAATTGTAAATCTAACTCACACAAACACTATATGAATGCAAAGGTGTATGTTCATGATGTGTGTGTGTGATAACTTCAATCAAGTTAAAATGAAGGCTCAATTAATGTATGCTTAATGCATTTTAAAGTTTAAAGCACAGAAAGATTTGATTGAAGTGAAATGCAAATCACATGTACAAAATACTAACTTGTTGATAATATGAAAATCAAAAGCTCACAAGTTGTATGGAATTAATTATGTCTAAACATGTGATGCATGTGCAATGTTGTTTTCAAAAACAAAGGTTTAACTAAGGTTCAAATGAATGAAAACAACAATATGATTCAACCAAGTAAATGAAATATGTTATAAAAGAAATCAAAGAATTTGACAAAACATGTTTTATAAAGTTTTAAAACAAACTTGGTTTGAAATCAAGGGTGAAGAATCCAATCCAACTTAGATCAAAGATTAAATGAAGAATGGATTCAATACATCATAGTTATCATGCTAAAAATCATTTACCAATAATTTAAACAAAGCATATAACATATGATTAACAAAAAGTAAAGCTTACTTAGAGATTTAACTTCATTAATCAAAGCTTTAGCTTTCCAAATGTCCCTTATCCTTCCTTAGCTCATTCCCCTTTGATTGGCCTCAAAACATCTCAAGGAGGGCCTCTTTGTTCCTCTCTTTAGTAAAGAAATGAGCTTCATTTTATACCCAAAAAGTGCCCAACGGCTAGTCCCCGGTTGACCTGGACCCTTGCCCGGTCGACCGGGTACTCAACGGTCATAAATATAGCCGCTTGAAAAACTGCTTTTAGCGGGGGCCAGAGACCGCCGGTGAAAGTGGTTTGGCCGCCGATATAAGTCTTGTTTTCCCAAAAATGTGTTTTTTAAAGTAATTTCTTGTGGGGACTTTTGGGCCATCAAATCAAGCTTGGAATCATGATTTTAAATCATTCTAAGAGGATTAAAAACATAAAATATAAAAGGCCTAAAATGATTTGAAAGATTTAAAACATAGGATAGCTTGATTCATAAAACTTCTTTTTCAAATTAAATGCATCCAAGATTAAAAACAAAACATGCATAAATCAATAGTTCTACAAGTCTAAAAAACAATGCATGTGTAAATCAAGATTTCAACATTTTTTAAATCAATGCATGTGTGAAAATTAAAATGATAATGCATCCATCAAATTGCAATATACAAAATTCCTAACAAAGAACACTTGAGAGTAGCATTGCAGCTTCTGAGAGAGAACCAGCTATGGGCAAAACGTAATAAGTGTGAATTTTGGATAGAGCAAGTAGCATTTTTGGGACACATCATCTTCAAGGAAGGATTGTCAGTAGACCTATCCAAGATTGAAGCAGTAGTACAGTGGGAAAGACCGAAGAATGAGTCAGAAATCAGAAGTTTTCTAGGATTAACAGGCTATTATCGGAGGTTCGTGCAAGGATTTTCGTCGATTGCGTCACCATTGACGAAGTTGACAAGGAAAAATGTACCTTATGTGTGGACATATAAGTGTGAAGATAGTTTCCAAGAGCTGAAGAAGAGATTTAACCACAGCACCAGTCCTTACTTTGTCATCCGGAAGCAGCGGTTTTACTATTTTTACCGATGCTTCGAATGTTGGACTTGGATGTGTATTGATGCAAGATGGAAAAGTGATAGCCTACGGGTCCCAGTAGTTAAAAAACCATGAGAAGAACTATGCAACACATGATCTTCAGTTAGCAGCGGTCGTGTTTGCATTGAAGACGTGGAGATGTGGAGACATTACCTCTATGGAGAGAAATTTGAGGTTCATTCAGACCACCACAGCTTACAGTACTTATTTTCGCAGAAGGAGTTGAACATGAGGCAGAGGAGATGGATGGAATACATCAAAGATTATGATTTTCCAATCAAATATCACCCGGGGAAAAGCAAACGTAGTTGCTGACGCCTTGAGCAAAAAGTCAGTGGGCTTGGCAAATCCCAGTGGCACTTGTATTTTTGAACAATTTGAAGAGTTGAGAATAGATTTGCAGCCATTAAAGAAGGGTGTAATACTAGCCAACATGTCAGTGTCAGAGCTTTCTTTTATTTAGAAGATCACGGATAGTCAGTTGCAAGATCCAAAGTTGGTCAAGATTTCAGAGCATATAGCAGATTGTACTAATTTTCGCATTGTTGATGGAGTTTTGTACTACCGTGACCGCTTATGTGTGTGCCAAACATTGAAGAATTGAGGAATGACATCATGACAAAAGCTCACAGTACAAGGTATTTCATGCATCCAGGCAGCACGAAGATGTATCAGAACTTGAAGGGCAGATTTTAGTGGAACAATATGAAGAGAGAGATTGCAGCGTTTGTCTCCCGGTGTATGACATGTCAATTGATAAAGGCAAAGCATCAGAAGCCCACAGGATTGTTACAACCGTTAGAGATTCTGGAATGGATATGGGAACACATAACCATGGATTTTATTTCGGGATTACCGAGGACCAGCAAAGGCAATGATGTTATCTGGGTCACTATGGACCGTCTCACCAAGTCAACTCATTTCATCCCGATGAAGGCAGGAAAGAAGATGCACATGTTACCTTTGGCAGAGTTGTTTGTTAGTGAGATTGTCAGCAGACACGGTCAGCCAGTTTCCATCACGTCTGATAGAGACAGCAGATTTGTTTTGAGATTTTGGAAGACATTGCACGAGTCTATGGGTATGAGGCTACAGGTCAGTATAGCTTACCACCCGCAGACAGATGGCCAATCAGAGAGAATAATTTAGACTCTTGAGGATATGCTTCGTGCTTGTGTGTTAGACTTCAAGACTCAATTGGCTAAAGCTCTACCGTTGTGTGAATTCGCTTACAACAACACCTACCACTCGAGCATTGGGATGACGCCTTTTGAGGCATTGTATGGCAGAAGGTGTAGGACACCAGTTTGTTGGGAAGAAGTTGGTACCCGCAGTTTCTATGGATCGACTATGGTTAGTGAAACCAGTGACAAGGTCAAGAAGATTCAAGAACGTCTAAAAGTAGCCCAGAGTAGACAGAAGAGTAACGCAGATTCTCACAGAAGTGATCTACAGTTTAAAGAAGAAGATAAGGTTTTCTTGAAAGTGTCACCGACTAGGGGACATTGAGATTTGGGCAAAAAGGCAAGTCATCACGGAGATACATTGGGCCATATGACATTGTGAGCAAGATCAGTGAAGTGGCTTATAGATTAGCCTTACCACTTGAGCTTTTCGGCGTACACAATGTGTTCCATGTGTCTATGTTGAAGAAGTACGTTCCCGATCCTTCACATGTGCTCCGGCATGAACCTTTGAAAATCAGAGAAGATGCTACCTATGTCGAGAAGCCTATTCAAATCATTGATACGAATGAACAAGAGTTGAGGACACGGACTATTCAGTGGGTGAAAGTACTTTGGGAGAATCATGGACCGGAAGAAGCAACATGGGAATTACGAGACCAAGTGCAGAAGAAGTATTCACATCTTCTACCTGAGGTGAGTTTTGTATTTTACTTGGATGACCAAATATTCCAAGGGGTGGAGGATGTAAGTCCCCGACCCGAGAGACCTCGATTAGTGTTAGATAAGTTGTGTGTTAGTCTTAAATGTGGTTAGTGTATTTTGATTTAGTTTGGACTAGAATAGCTTTGTTATAACTTTGGGAAATTTTCAATGCCCTTGTGATTAGTAGGGCCCTTTGGGGTTTCCTTTTTATGACTTTGCGTTTACTTGGGGGATTACTCGAGATTCCATTGATTTGTATTTTTATTCTGGTTTACTAATCTCGTTAATCTCTACAACTTTCATGTTGATCCCGAATCCCAAAACCCGACTTTCCTAGCTTCAAGGGCAAAATAGTCTTTTTACACTAAATCTGTACCAAATATTTGATATTCCCAAAGCCAGCGAAACATATACTTTTTGAAAACTAGAAATTTCGTCGATCATTTCTTCCTTATTCGTCGAATTCATTTGAAACCCTGAAAGCCATGATATTAACCCCACAAGAATTCTTAGGGGTGGAGTGCACTCCCATTTGCTTTATAAAGGAGTCATCCTCTCCCTTCTTCCTTTTTCCAGCACACGCAACATAGCTGGGGCTTTTTCCTTGCTTTTCCTTCTTCCTCTTGCTCTCCTTCCCTCAATTTCTACCAAAACTTGCACCACTTGATTATTGGATGTCATCATCTTCTTCACCATCTCGAGAGCTCTTCATTAATAGCATTTGTGGAGGAAACCACCTTTTCCAAGGTCTTCTTTGAGCTCGTCTTGACCATTTGGAGAACCTTCATGTAAGCAATCATCTCCATTTTCTAGAATTGTATTCTTCAAGCCTTTGAGAAGCTTCATTTCCTTTATTGAAGCTTGTTTCTTCTTTGATCTCTGTTTTGACCCATTTTAGGGTTTGTTTTGGGGGTTTTTTTGTAGCTATGGAGCTTGGCTTGGAGTGAGTGTTAAAGGCTTGGTTTTTCTTGATTTGAGACCTTAAGGCAAGTTGATGAATTGATGTTTTGAACTTTGAATGGTTTTCATGAAATGCATTAATGATTTCACTATATGTCTCATGCTATTTTGACTTATATGATTTTCAAATGAATGTATATAAATGAGTTGGTTGGTTATTGTCTAAATGAGATATTGCATTGATGACTCTTCATTTATTGCTTACTTGTAGTATAAATGAAATCTTGTGATTGTAGTTTTCTCTCCTCTTTTTGTGGTTGAATGTGATTGAGAAGAAGAAGATGTTTGATTTGATTATTATGGGAGTGTTGTTATGAAGTTTGAAAGGACTTTGGAGCCTCCTTTTATGGAGTAGAAATGTGGTTAAAGGAGTTTGTAAGGAGTAGAAATAGAAGAGAGCAGAACTGTCTCGGAATCAGTTTCTAGACAGTTCGTTCGAGCGAACTTGACAGGTCGCTCGAGCGACCTGTCCAAAAATGACTCAGAGCCATTCCAGTAGACAGTTTACTCGAGCGAACCCATTTTTTGCTCGAGCGAACATTCCCAGAATCAAATCAGAGCTTCACAGAACCTTGTTAGTTCGAGCGAACTATCTGTTCGCTTGAGCCAACATGTGCGCTCGAGTGAACTTCCCCAGAAACCATTCCAGAGAGTTCGTCGCTCGAGCGAACGTCTTGTCCGATCGAGCGATTAACACTGTTATTCTGTGAACAAAAATGAAATGTTTAAATGATTTAGAGAGGTTTGTTGGGAACCCTATTGTAATAGAATACTTATGAGCAATGTTTGAACCCATTTGAAAAGAGAAACCGAACCACAAGCTTTCATTTGAAGTTTTGAAAATCCCTAAAGTGTATAAAGAGTCCGAAATGTCTCCAAACTCAAGGAGTACCAATTTTTATTGAAATTGACATACGGGACCCTTATTCACCTTGATCAAATTTCGAATCCCGATATTTGTCCCGAAATTCATGATTTGAGACCTTTAGGCAAGTTGATGAATTGATGTTTTGAACTTTGAATGGTTTTCATGAAATGCATTAATGATTTCACTATATGTCTCATGCTATTTTGACTTATATGATTTTGAAATGAATGCATATAAATGAGTTGGTTGGTTATTGTCTATAAATGACTTATATGTCGCATGCTCCATTTCCCGATATGCTCATGTCACTTCGGTGATAGAGGACTTAGCTTCGTGTGGTTGTCGTTTTGTTTGTTTTCTGATTTTCTTGGATACCTTGCTTGTTTGAGATTGTATATATGTTTTGAATAAATGATTCTTCTGTTTTGTGAGAAATATTGTTTAAACAAGTTTAAATGTTTTCCAAGGTAATTTCTATAATTGTTTTATCTTCTCACCCACATGTCAAACCATTGTGTTCGACCCATTTCTTTTGTACTCAGGTCCTGTTGTTAGTTACCCCGATGAGGAGCACGAGGAGGCGGTCGGAGAACCGCAACGTCTAGTTGAGTGGCATGCCGATGATGTCGTTTAGACATTCGGTTGTTCGAGTTGCGTAACATTTTGGGTTGGGTCTAACCATTCTTTTGGGGATTTGATACTTTGTTTATATTGGCCTTTGTTGGCTTCTATTTTTTTGGGAAATGTAATTAAATGATCTGTGTTGTAAACTTTAACTTCTTTTTGGGATTAGCTAATGATCATTGCTTATTTTGATACTGGTTATAAATATGTTGTCGATACTATTATCTTATACATGAATGTATGAATTAGATTTGCTACACGATTCCGCATTTAAAAGAAATATTCATGTTGATGTGATATCATCACCGCGGACACCTGTGGGAAATCGCGTACGCGAGTGGCATCCTTTTATGGACTCATATATGTTTTGATTTAAATAAATATTATTCTTAGTTCCGATCCCGGATTAGGCCCGCCGACCCGGTCCGGGGTCACGACACTATCTCCTCATCCTTCTTTGCCATTTGTTCTTGAAACCTTGCTTGAGTTTCATTTTCTTGTCTTTGCCATTCAACCATGGCCTACATGAGTTCTTGGAACTGAGTAGCTGTAGGTGTATTAGCTGGATTTGTGTCATTGTTATTACTGCCCGAAGCATTATAATTTGGAGCTTTTCTTGGAGGCATGATGCTGTAAAACAAAGCGTTAATACACAACAAATATGGTTTGATGGTTTTCTAGGTCTTATGCTAAACGAATCTAACGAACTCACGAATCCTCGCCACCTTCTAGGATTTTCTAGTTTCTTTTATGTGCTTGAAACAAGTCCCTCTCTGATACCAGTCCTGTCGCGACCCCGGACCGAGACCTGGGCCCGCGACGCATGTAATTACATTTTGAATTTCCCATAAGTTCCTGCGGTGAGGATCCCGAGACACAAGAGATTAACTCACACGATCAAATTTGCGGAAGTGTATAACAAACCACATCAAGACAAAACATGAATAATATTTTCAAATGCATGAGGTATAGCATCAAGACATAATATCAGAATGAGAAAATATAACATAGCATTCCCAACATGATTTAAGTTTCAAAGTTAACCCAAAAGTAAGTTTAGTTATGTTACATCCCAATAAGAGACCAATAAAGGCCAATACATTTCCAAAAGTTCAAATGAACACCAAAGACAAAATGAAACGACTCTCATGATCCCGCCCGACGTCTAGTTGACGTCGTTGGGCTGCCACTCTCGAGCTGGGGGTGGCTCAACAGTCTCCTCTTGACACTCCTCCTCAAAGGCAATGTCACCTGCACCTGGGCACCAAAATAACAAGCATCAAACACGACGGTTTGGCAAGTAATCAATTTAGGCATGAACATGGAACGGTAGATGTTAGAAAAAACAAAACTAAAATGATTTACTAAATTTAAAACAAATATATGACTGAGGTACATATCGAAGATACAAAACAAAAATAGCATGAATTCATATAAAATCATGAATAGTTAATCTACATTGAGCTCATCCTTTCTCTATCATAATGATGACAAAAGTAAGCACGCACGACAAGCACGACATGCAAAACACGATTCCCACGCCACACAAGGTAGACGGGGAGGCCGGTAGCGGAACCGGAACACACACGATGTGTAATATAATACAGGACCAATCTGTAGATAGTCCACAAATTTAAGGACCCCCGGACAGTGGATTAGACTGAAGGGGCAGTCTAAGCTCAGTGGTATTCACTTAAATTCATGAATGCACAAAATACACGATATACGTTCTAAACCGATCAAAATTAAGGGGGAAAAATCACTTGTTAAAATGAGACAACACACGGCTAGCAAAAAGGCATAAATTATATGCATAACACGCTTAAGAAGTGATCCCCTTTAATTCTTGAAACAAATCTTCAAACGAATTTATACTTGAAATTCAAAATGAATACACAATGATAATTATTGTATCAAAACTGAAGTTCAACACGAAGTCCATCAAGCATATGCTAAGACCATTCATTGACCTTTGTGTAATTGAGACCCAAATGTCGAAAAATAAATCGAATTGATGCCCCTCGAAGTTAGAATATATTTCGGATTTCCAATCGCACAATGTCAAGTTAAAACCCTCAGCAGTGTCTAGTTTTTCAATCCCCAAAAATCCACGAATGAAACAAAACTCAGTCCTGGAATTCTGCTCAGGTTCACTCGAGCGGACCTGACACAGAGGCTTGTCCGCTCGAGCGGACCCCAAGGGTCGCTCGATCGGACAGGTCTCTGGTCTGTCTCGCCCCAGGCAGTGGCTTGTTCGCTCGAGCGGACCCCAGGGTCGCTCGAGCGGATAGGCTTCTGCCTGTGTTTGCGCCAGGCAGTGGCCTGGCCGCTCGAGCGGACCCTGTGGTCACTTGAATGTACACCTCTGCATGTGCCCGCTGAGTGCAAAAATGCACTTCTTCCTTCAAATTTTTCTGACCTCTTCCTCCCAGCTTCTCATAACTAAACCACCTGTAATTCCTTGAGCCTCCGTGCTCTCCAAGGGATCAACCCAACATTTCCCAACCATTCACATCACAATCTAAACCATTCAATCTCCATTCTTCATCAAAACAAATCCCAACATTCTAAACAAAGCATACGTCTCAAATTCAAACCAAAGTTTTACACGATTGGAGTGAAATCAACATTAGTGAAATAAAGAAGTGAGAACAATTGATAAGAATGGGTGTTGAGCCAAACACTACAAAAACCCCCCACGAAACCCCACGAAACCCATTCAAAAACTCAACAATTTTGAAAACAAGGAACCCATTTCGAAATGGGTGTTGCATGCTAGAGAAACAAGCTCCTTAGGAGCTAAAAGAACTACATTAAAGTCAATGAATGAAGCTCTTACCTAGAGGTGTCCAAACAAGAAGCAAATAAGGAGATGAAGGGGTTTTCCAGCTGGAAAATTCAAGAAAATTGCAGAAATGGAAAGGTTGGAATGAGAGGAAGAAGATGGTGGTCTTAAATTTTCATTTGGAGTCCTCTTGCTAGTGCATGCAACGTGGAGAAATGGAGAAAAACCAAACTCTCCTCTTAGCTATGGCTTTTGAAAGAAAGGTTGTAGGAATTCTGAAATGTACGAAAGAGAGGAGGAAGGAAGACTTAAGTGACTTGGAAGTGGGGCCCAATAGATATAAAGCTTGCGCTGACAAAAACATAGTCTTGTGGGCCCCGGATGAAATCGACGAAGAAAGATAAAATGATCTTCGAAAAATCTAGTTTTCGAAAAGTATAACTTTGACATGGTTTTGAGATTTCAAAATTCGTGTCCAGATTTGGGTGTGAAAAGTCAATTTTACTCTTTTGGGGCAAAACTTAATTTTTGGGCTTCAAACATAGACGGGCTGAAAACGAAAGTTGTAGCGATTAATAAAATCATTCAAATGAAATCAAAACCACAATTAAAACAGAAACCATAATCATCCTCCCATGCTTGCACGTGCACTCAGTGCATCCCTGAGCGTGTCTGACAAACACTAACGCTCTCAAAATTCACAAAGAAATATCCAGGACCAAAACCAATTATATTCTAACCCAACAGTCACTAAAACTAAACACACACTAAATACACATTAATCGGGCTAATGTGGGTCGGGGTCTAACAACGCAATTAGAGATTGAAAGACGCGCACTGAAAAATTCTGAGCTATCTTTTCCTTTAAAACAAAATTTCACGCAAATTCAGGCTTAAGAAGTAACCTCGTGGGAACTTGAGCGGTTTCTGACTGTTGGTGCAATCAATAGCGTATATTTCGACGAAAACGCATGCTGGGTCATTCTAGTGCATGTTGGGGAATTATGGTTTACGCTTTTACTTTGAATTTCATTTGTTACGATTCTTAGCTGAAATATGCATTTTAGGATATTTTAAGATACGTTTTTCTTTCAAATGGGTTTCGTGTGACTCTAGGATTAGGAACACACTATATAGGACTGGAGTTGTTTAAGACCGAAACACATGCTTCGGGCAGTTCGAAGGGGATTTCCTAACCGTCTCTGCGAAAATGATTGGGGTAAACCACGTTTCACGCACTTCATGGTTGAAAGGCATGCCCCAGAAAATTTTCTAATATTGTCTAACTATAAAAAATGCATAAAAAAATTTAGGACTTAATAACTAATCTCATGGGATTTAAGCCGATTTCTAACAGACAAACAACATATTTCTTGTGGTCAATAGCCTGTAACCAAATAAAGTCGCGTGCTGGATGATTCTAGGACATTTTAGGGTATTCTGGTCAAGTATTTTGCTTTGTAATGCGTTTCATGCGATGCTATGCAGAAACACGCATTTTAGATATCGTTAAATACTTTTCTATTTTAAAATTGATTTCAGGCGATTGTAGGGTTTAAAACGCTTTAAATCAGATTTAGGGTTGTTTAAGACCGAAATGCGTGCTTTGGGCAGTTTGAGGTCTATTTTCATATAAAATCATGTTCTATTCGACTCTAGGAAATTGTTGATTGTAAACTGCATTTTACGCGATTCACGGGTGAAAAACACGCACTAGAAATTCTTTAATATCATTTTAGTTTAAAATGTGTGTCAGCCAAATCCATGCTTAATAACAAATCTCGTGGGGTTCTGGGCATTTTTTGTGCAATCAATAGCCAATATTTGGATGAAAAGGCGTGTTGGATGAATCCACAGCATTTAAAGGTTTAATGGTCTAAAATTTCACACTGAAATATATTTATACGAATATATGCAGAAATACGAGTTTTAACATATCCCAATATACGTTTTTCTTTAAAATTTGATTCACGCAATTCTAGGGTAAGAACGCATCATAGGGGATTAACGGTTGTATATGATTGAAAGTCGTGCTTCGGGCAGTTTGTACGGGAGTCTAGGCCAGTCTGGGAAAATGTTGCGTGTAAATCGCGTTTCACACAGTTCACTGCCAAAAGACGCGCTCTAGAAATTCTGTCGTTATTTTTTTACTTTAAAATGGATTTCAGACAAATTAGGGCAAAAGAACTAATCTAATGGTATTCAAGGCCGTTTCTAGCTGACAAACAACACACGAATCTATGTTGAAATACGCATTTTAAGATATCCTTAGATATTTTCCTATTTAAAATGGGTTTCACAAGCGAAACTAGGGTTAGAAAAGCATTACATGAGATTAAGGGTTGTTTGAGACTGAAACCCGTGCTTCGGGCCGGTAGTAGAATAATATTCTAGACAGCGCTAGGAAAATGTTGGCTCCAATTCGCATTTCACGCAGTATTGATCCGTTTCTAACTGTAATACAGATTTTGATATATTCAGAGATACTTTTCTCTTTAAAATAGGCTGAAAGTGAGTTTAGGGTTAGGAAAGCTTAACATGGGATTGAGGGTAGTTTAAGTCCGAAATGCATGTTTCGGGCAATTCAAGGGTTATTTTAATATGTAATTACGTCATATGAGGCTCTATGAAAATATTGATTCCAAACAGCATTTCACGCAACTCGTGGTTGAAAGATGCTCTCTTGAAAATTGTGGGATATATTTTTCCTTTAAAAGGAGTTTCATGCAAATTAGGGCCTAAGAATTAATTTCGTGGGATTTTGAGTGGTTTCTGACTGCAAACCGTATTTGGTGCAATCAATAGCGTATATTTCGACAAAAAACGTATGCATAGTGATTTTAGGGCAAGTCAGGGAATTCTGATTTTTTCTTTTACTTTAAATTGCATTTTTTACGATTCTTGGTTGAAATATGCATTTTAAGATATTCTAAGATACGTTTTTCTTTCAAGTGGGTTTCATGTGACTATAGAGTTAGGAACGTGTTATAGAGGATCTAGGTTGTTTAAGACCGAAACACGTGCTTCGGGCAGTTCAAAGGAGATTTCCTAGCCGTCTATGCAAAAATATTTGGGGTAAACAGCGTTTCACGTACTTCACGGTTGAAAGGCGCGCCCTATGAAATTTTATGATATCGTTTTACTGTAAAACATGTTTAAGGACATTTAGGAGTTAATAACTAATCTCGTGGGATTCAAGCCCGTTTCTAACGGACAAACAACATATTCTGTGACGTCAATAGCCTGTAACTAGATAAAGCCGCGTGTTGGATGATTCTAGGACATTTTAGGGTATTCTGGTCAATTCTTTTTCTTTGTAATGCATTTCATGCGATTTTATGCTGAAACATGCATTTTAGATATCTTGATATTCTTTTCTGTTTTAAAATTGGTTTCAGTCAATTGTACGATTCGGAACGCTTTAAATGGGATTTAGGTTGCGCTTTAGAAAATTCTAGGACATCTTTTTTCCATTAAAACAGGTTTCGGGCAAATTTTGGCTTAAGAACTAATTTCGTGGGATTCTGAGCCGTTTCGCGATTAAAGCTTTATTTCATGCAATCTATAGCCTATAATACGATAAAAATGCGTGATCGATTATTCTACAGCATTTTACAGTATTTTGGCCTAGTCTTTTTCTTTTAAATGCATCTTATACGATTCTGGGCAAAAATATGCATTTTTTTACTAATGTGAGATACATTTTTCTTCAAAAGGAGTTTCACGTGTTTCTGATATTAGGAACACATTGCAGGGGATTCAAGACTAATTAGGACTGAAAATCCGTGCTTCAGACAGTTCTTTTGGGATTGTAGGCATATCTCAACCTCATTTCACGAGATTCACGGTTGAAAGACTCGCCCTAGAAAATTCGGTGATATCCTTTTACTTTAAATCGTGTTTCAAGCAAATTTGGGCTTAATAACTATTCTCATGGATTCTGTCACGTTTCTAACCGACAAACATATTTCGTGTTATCAACAGCCTATTTTTGTATAGAAACGCATGTTGGGGGATTTTAGGGCATTTTAGGGTATTATGGTCCAGTCTTTTGCTTTAAAATGCATTTAGTGCAATTCTTTGTTGAAATATGCATTTTAGGACATTCTGAGATACTTTCCTATTTAAAATGGATTTTACATGCGATAGTAGCGTCAGGAACGCATAACATCGGATTAAGGGTAGTTTAATACTGAAACCCGTGCTTCGGGCAGGTACTAGGGGATTCTAAATAGCTCTAGAAAAATGTTGGCTCTAAATTATGTTTCACGCAATTCACGGTTGACAGATGCGCTCTAGAAAATTCTGCGATATATTTTTCCTTTTAAACCGAGATTTCAGTAAATTCGGACGTAATAACTATTTGCATGGTATTCTGAGCCGTTTCTAACTGAAATGCACATTTTACTATATTCAGAGATACTTTTCTATTTTAAAGTTGGTTTCAGGCGATTGTAGGGCTTGGACCACTTTAAATGGGATTTAGGGTTGTTTAAGACCCAGACCCGTGCTTCGGGCAGTTCGAGGGCAATTTTGATATGAAATCGCGTCACATGTGGTTTTAGGAAAATGTTGGATGCAAAACATGTTTCACGCAATTCGAGATTGACAGACGCGCATTGAAAAATTCTGTGATATCGTTTTCCTTTAAAAACGAGTTTCACGCAAATTCGGTATTAAGAAGTAATTTCGAGGTATTCTAAGCGGTTTATGACTGCAAACCGTATTTGGTGCAATCAATAGCATATATTTCAACGGAAACGCATGCTGGGTGATTCTAGTGCATGTTGGGGAATTATGATTTGCTCTATTACTTTGAATTACATTTGTTATGATTATTGGCTGAAATATGCATTTTAGGATATTCTAAGATACATTTTTCTTTCAAATGGGTTTCGCGTGACTGCATGGTTAGAGACGCGCTGTATGGGATCGGGGTTGTTTAAGACCGAAACACGTGCTTCGGGCAGTTCGAAGGGGATTTCCTAACCGCCTCTGCTAAAATGATTAGGGTAAACCGCATTTCATGCACTTCACGGCTAAAAGGCACCCCCTAGAAAATTTTATGATAATGTCCTACTGTAAAAAATGTAAAAGGAAATTGAGGACTTAATAACTAATCTCGTGGGATTCAAGCCCGTTTCTAACGGACAAACAACATATTTCTTGCGATCAAGAGCCTATAACCAGATAAAGCCGCGTGCTAAATGATTCTAGGACATTTTAGGGTCTCATGGTCAAGTATTTTGCTTTGTAATGCGTTTCATGCAATGCTGTGCTGAAACACGCATTTTAGATCTCGTTAAATACTTTTTTATTTAAAAATTGATTTCAGGAGATTGTAGGGTTTGAAACGCTTTAAATCAGATTTAGGGTTGTTTAAGATCGAAATGCGTGTGTCGGGCAGTTCAAGGGCTATTTTCATATAAAATATTGTCCTATTCGGCTCTAGGAAAATGTTGTCTGTAAACTGCATTTCATGTGATTCATGGGTGAAAAACGTGCGCTAGAAATTCCTTAATATCTTTTTAGTTTAAAATGTAAGTCGGGTAAATCCATGCTTAATAACTAATCTCGTGGGGTTCTGAGCCTTTTTTTGTGAAATCAATAGCCAATATTTGGATGAAATAACGGGCTGGATGAATCCAAAGCATTTAAAGGTTTAATGGTCTAAAATTTTACACTGAAATATGTTTATATGATTATATGCAGAAATACGAGTTTTAACATATCCCGAGATACGTTTTTCTTTAAAATGTGATTCACGCGATTCTAGGGTGCGAACGCATTATAGGGGATTAAGGGTTGTATAAGACCGACAGCCGTGCTTCGGGCAATTCGTAAGGGATTTTAGGCCGGTCTGGGAAAAGGTTGGATGTAAATCACGTTACACGCAATTCACGGCCGAAAGACGCGCTCTAGAAAATCCGTCGTTATCATTTTACTTTAAAATTGATTTCAAGCAAATCAGGGCATAAGAACTGATCTAATGCTATTCAAGGTCGTTTCTGGCTGACAAACAACTTATTTTGTGCAATCAATAGCCTGTACTTAAATAAAAATGTGGACTAAATGATTCTAAGGCATTTTCGGTTATTCTGGACTAGTCTTTTGCATTAAAATGCATTCTCGCAATTCTATGTTGAAATACGCATTTTAAGATATTCTTTGATACTTTCCTATTTAAAATGGGTTTCACTAGCGATACCAGTGTTAAAAACACATTACATGAGATTAAGGGTTGTTTAAGACTGAAACTCATGCTTCGGGCCGATAGTAGAATAGTATTCTAGACAGTTCTGGGATAATGTTAGCTCCAAATCGCATTTCACGCAATATTGATCTGTTTCTAACTTTCCTATAGATTTTGGTATATTCAGAGATACTTTTCTCTTTAAAATGGGCTGAAAGCGAGTCTAGGATTAGGAACGCTTAACATGGGTGTAGACACCTCATTTGGCCCCCTATGATAGCTTTAGACACCTATCATAAATAACGGTACCCCCACTTCACCCATAATTGAATGATTAATGGCATAATTAAGATTAATTAATGACGATGAAGATGCTTGTTGATAATTTTATACTTAGTTCGACGGTCTCTAGAAATTCGTGACAGAAAAGGCCGAATCGCGTCGAGATCTCGAGTTCGACTCACTACTCATACAAAGAACGAACTACAATACTATCCAAGCCCCTTCCAGACTACATAGAACACATTCAGGTTGTTCCTAAAGAGATTATGCTTAATTTGCCTAAGTATTATATGATTAGCATGAATTAGGAGGTTAGGATCATTGATCCAGGTATCCCTACCTTTTCCCGACCTCTAATCATTATGATGTATAGACCTCTGATCATTATGATGTACAGACCAAAAGAATCTACGTTCCGATAGCTTTCCGACACTATGTAGTGTAGGCACCTCATTTTGGCACCCTATGAGTGGTAATTCAATCCACCCTATTTAATGGTGCCATGATTAGGTCCCGAGTCAAAGGTCACCTATCATTTTTGGACCCCCGATCACCCCAGAAATAGGCTTAATGAAATTTGCTTGTCTACGGCTTTCCGTCCATATGTAAATCTCCGAGATCCAACGGGCAGATCGAAAAATCATAACAGTGGGTCCCACACTCCAAAGGCACCCGCATAAAAAAACCACATCATTTCTAAACCTCTGATCGCCATGAAAATTGGTTCATCATGACCTACACACCGAGAGCTTTCCGCCGATGTGTAGAACGTCGAAATCCGGCAAGTGGATCAAAATCTACGAAGCCTGGGCCCCGACGATGATAACCCGACCAAACTCCATCATACCCCACCTTCTGGGCCCGAGCCAATTCCTTTGGTCCAAACCCGAGCCAAAACCAATCCAAACCGAGCCAAACCAAAACCTGAACCTGACCTGATCCAACCTATTAAAACCAAGCCCAAACCCATCTAATCTAAATCAAACCTGAAGCCCAACCTGAACTCAACCCATACCCGACCTTGCCTGCCTTGCCCATCACATGCATGGGATAAGAGAGTCCACAAGATCTGGACTCTCCCCTCACCCCGGATATCTCTCTCTCCCACTCCCTCTTCCGCTAGAACTCTCACTCGTCTCTTTCTCTCGCTCCTTATCTCTCCATCGCCCCTGATATCTCTCTTTCCCTCTCTATCCCAGACGCAGGTCCTCCACTCCATCCCCGGCTCGCTCACCATCTTCCCCTATCTCCCTCCTCTAGACGCACGCAGCAGCCATCCCAAGGAAGCCCGATCTCGCAGCAGCAGCACGCCCGCACATGGCAGCACCACCAGACCTAGCAACAGCCTCCATCTTCGTCCTCCACCTCAAGCGTTGCCTTCCCCTGCACCAGGTACAACTTCCTCCCCTTCTCTGTCACCTGCACCCCTCTCCCTCTGCCTCCTTTCTTCCTCTTCTTCCTCTCTGCTCTCACCATCTCTCGTTCCGCCCTCTCTCTTCTCCATCTCCCTTTCCCCACCACTTCGTCTCCCTCTCTCGCCCCTTTGCCCTATCTCTCTCCCACTTACCCCCAGATCTCTCTCTTCTCTCCTCTCACTCCCCCTTGCTCCACCTCTCCCTCTCGTCCTCTCTGTTTCCCCTGCGCCTACCCCCCCTCTCTCTCTCTTTCTCTTCTTCTTCTTCTCTCCTCTCACTCCCCTTACTCCACCTCTCCCTCTCGTCCTCTCCGTTTCCCCTGCGCCTGCCCTCTCTCTCTCTCTCTCTCTCTCTCTCTCCTCTTCTCTCTCCTTCCTCTTTTCTTCTTCCTCTCCCCTCCATCACACCATCTCCACCCTCCTCCATCTTCACCTCATCATCCCAGCATCATACCTCGCCGTCTCTCTCGCAGCCTGACTCCGGAACCAAATCGTCGCCCACTTCTTCCTCGTCAGCAAGCCACTCCACGCACAAAGCTTCTCTTCGCCAGCGTCTTCCTCATGCGGATCACGTCTCCTCCTCGCCGCCGGACTCCGAACCAGGTAGGAGCCTCCCCACCTCTCGTTGCATTGCATCTGCCACACCAACACCTCCCCCATTCTTTCTTCCTTCTCTCTCCCTTCTTATTCCCCTTTCCCTGCACTGGGAACCCTTATTTCTTTCTCTTCTTTCTCTCCCTCCTCCTTCTTCAATGGACACCCATTGCACCCTTACCCACATGCACGCCTCCATCTTCTTTTTTTCTCCTCTTCCTCCTCCTGCCACAGCCATTGCACTCACCTTGCTCCACTGCGTCTTCTTCCTCCCTACATTGCACCCACCTGTTGTATAGCACATCTTCTTCTCCACCCTCTCTTCACCCTCACAATAGCATACACCTTCACCACCCTGCATAGCAGCGTTGCTACTACACACACACACCCATCTATCTCCCTGCACCGCATGCACACCGCCCACCAAGCCATCTTTGTTTTATTTTCTCTCTTTTTCTTTCTTCTTCTTCTTCTTCTTCTTCTCCATCTTCTTCTTTCTCCACCAACAACCCACTTACCCGGACTGACCCACTTTCACGAGCCCATTTTAGAACCCACTTTTCCAAACCGAACCCATACATGCATATTTGAGATTATGTTATTTTTTTTCTATTAGGCTTAATTCTCCATTTATCTTATGCATCATTATTCATGCGTAAATTATGTCCCATGCAACAAATATGCTCATCCATCTAGGCCAGTCATATATATTATTATATGTTTCAATTTATTTCTCATTTATGTGTCTCATGAATTTTCAATTTTATCATTTGTTTTAAATTATTCCTAGTTCATGGATCTCAACATGCTCATGCACCCAAGATGCCCATGCATCATATAACTTAGCTGCATTTTCATTTCTTTCTGTTAGATAAAATCCAACACTGCATAATTACCCAAAAAAAAAAGAACAAAAAAAAAAAAAAAGAACAAAAACAGAAAAAACATAAAAATAGAATTCTAAGTATTAGATTAATTAAAACAATTAGGTTACGTTTAATAATTACTTTTTTCTCCTCCTCCCCTTTCATAAGGATTAGGGAATTTATTTAGAAAATCCTAAATTAGTTAGGTAGATTAATAAATAAAAATTAATAATTTATCCCATTCTCTCCTCATCCCCTTTCACTAGGATTAGGAAAATCAATTTTGGAAAGTTCGGATAGCAAGACCAAAAACAAAATAAAAATAATAAAAAGAAAAAAGATCAAAAACAAAGTAAAATATATTAAAAACCCAAAAATATTAATTAATTGGAATTAGAAATTTAGTAATAGTTGAGACTGATTAGGTCAAACCCCAGACTCAGATTTAGGTCTCCCACTAGCCAGGCTAGACTACCCTAGTCACTTTAATTCCAACTAATTAGGCTCCACTCCTCTCCAGGCCCCATTGGGGGACCGGGAGAGCTGATGTGGGCGGTCTAGGACCTAAGGTTCGGGTTAATCCGATGATCAATAAAAAAGCATTAATCACGTAAATCCAAGTAAGATCCCTAGTTAAGCCCTTCTAACCCAATATCAAAAATCCATAAAAACTATCAAACAAACAAAATAAACCCAAAAAGATTTTTCCTTTATTTCTTCCTCCACCTCGGTGCCAGATATTTAATCAAACTTAATGATAAAAGGGAATGAAGAACTGACTTTTAAATTTAATAAATGAGAATGACGAGACGAGATGAGTGATTTCACACACAGTTTTAAACAATCACGGCCCATCGGCCACCTTCAATCAATTATGACCCATCAGCCACCTCCAATCAATTACGGCCCATCGGCCTCTCACTCTCATCACTCGTGTATCGCATATGAAAAACACAGAAATCACAAGTCAAAGTCTCATTTGCATCATCGCTTTGGTTTGAAAAGTCAGCCTTTAAACCCTATTTTGCCAAAGGATTTGAAGGGGGTACTCGGGAACGGGGCCCATCATCTTCTTAAATATTTGGCACCTCCTCCTTTTATATTCTTTATTTTAATTATTTTATTTTACTTGGATGCACTATGATTAAGCTATGTGAGGATTAACCTTTATTTGGACTTTAACTCATAGCCCTGAATTGACCATATATTAAAGAGACCTAAAGAAATCCAAATCAATGTGACAAGACAACCATCGTGTGTTGCCGGCAACACATTAGACGAGAGGAAGAACCCACCCATTTATTTTCACCCCACATTTCTTCGACTTTCGTCGAAGAACGGTGTTATGGTCGTTACTGTAGGTGGCGATCGCGATCCATCGATTTTGAAGATAGTAGGAATCCTCATTTTCGATGTAAAATATAAATAGCATATATAAGTGAATGGAGATTTCCCAAGCCATGTGCGTGGGGGGTCAAAATTCACATCTGACAATGGGATTGAAGGTAGTTTAAGTCCAAAACACAATTCGAGGGCTATTTTAATATGAAATCGGGTCACATGAGTATCTAGGAAAATGTTGATTCCAAACCGCATTTCACGCAACTCGCGGTTAAAAGACGTACTCTAGAAAATTGTGGGATATCTTTTTCCATTAAAGGGAGTTTCATGCAAACTAGGGCCTAAGAAGTAATCTCGTGGGATTCTGAGCGATTTCTGACTGCGAACCGTATTTGGTACAATCAATAGCGTATATTTCGACGAAAATGCATGCAGGGTAATTTTATGACATGTCGGGGAATTATGATGTGGTATTTTACTTTAAATTGCATTTTTCACGATTCTTGGTTGAAATATGCATTTTAAGATATTTTATGTTACGTTTTTCCGTCAAATGGGTTTTGCGTGACTCTAGGGTTAGGAACGTGTTGTAGAGGACTGGGGTTGTTTAAGACCGAAAACACGTGCTTCGGGCAGTTCCAAGGGGATTTCCTAGCCGTCTCGGCGAAAATACCTGGGGTAAACCGCGTTTCACATACTTCACGGTTGAAAGGCGTGCCCTAGGAAATTTTCTGATATCATTTTACCATAAAACATGTTTAACGACATTTAGGTGTTAATAACTAATCTCGTGGGATTCAATCTCATTTCTAGCGGACAAACAACATATTCCATGAGGTTAATAGCCTGTAACTAGATAAAGCCACTTGCTGAATGATTCTAGGACATTTTAGGGTATCCTAGTCAATTCTTTTGCTTTGTAATGCATTTCATACGATTTTATGATGCTAAAACATACATTTTAGATATCTTAATATACTTTTCTGTTTTAAAATTGGTTTCAATAGATTGTACAATTCAGAACGCTTTAAATGAAATTTAGGGTTGCACTTTATAAAATTCTAGGACATCATTTTTCCATTAAAACAGGTTTCGGGCAAATTAGGGCTTAAGAACTAATCTCGTGAGATTCTGAGCCGTTTCGCGATTAAAGCCTTATTTCGTGCAATCTATAGCCTATAATACGATAAAAATGCGTGATCAATTATTCTTCGACGTTTTACAGTATTAAGGCCTAGTCTTTTTCTTTGAAATGCATCTCATACAATTCTGGGCTAAAATATGCATTTTTTTTTTACTAATGTGAGATATATTTTGCTTCAAAAGGAGTTTCACGTGTTTGCAGGGAATTCAAGACTAATTAGGACTGAGAACCCATGCTTCAGATAGTTCTTTTGGGATTGTTGGCGAATCTGGGAAAAGATATGTTTTAAACCTCATTTCACGAGATCCACGGTTGAAAAACTCGCCCTAGAAAATTCGGTAATATCTTTTTACTTTAAATCTGGTTTCAAGCAAATTAGGGCTTACTAACTAATCTTATGGATTCTGTCACGTTTCTAACCGATAAAAATATTTCGTGTTATCAATAGCCTATATTTGTATAAAAACACGTGCTAGGGGATTTTAGGGCATTTCAGGGTATTACAGTCTAGTCTTTTCCTTTAAAATGTGTTCTGTGCAATTCTTTGTTAAAATACGCATTTTAGGGCATTCTGAGAAACTTTCCTCCTTAAAATGGATTTTACAAGAGATAGTAAGGTCAGGAACGCATGACATCGGATTAAGGGTAGTTTAATACTAAAAGTCGTGCTTCAGGCCGGTATTAGGGGATTCTAAATAGCTCTAGAAAAATGTTGGCTCTAAATCACATTTCACGCAATTCACGGTTGAAAGATGCGCTCTAGAAAATTCTGCGATATATTTTTCCTTTTAAATCGAGATTTTTGTAAATTCAGGCGTAATAACTAATTGAATGGCATTCTAAGCCTTTTTTAACTGAAATGCACAGTTTACTAAATTCAGAGATACTTCTCTTCTTTAAAGTTGGTTTCAGACAATTGTAGGGTTTGGAGCCCTTTAAATGGGACTTAGGGTTGTTTAAGACCAATACCCGTGCTTCGGGCAGTTCGAGGGCAATTTTGATATGAAATCTCATCACATGTGACTCTAGCAAAATGTTGGCTCCAAACCGTATTTCACGCAATTCGAAATTGAAAGACGCACATTGAAAAATTCGGGGATATCTTTTTCCTTTAAAACGAGTTTCACGCAAATTCGGACTTAAGAAGTAATCTCGTGGGATTCTGAGTGGTTTCTGACCGCAAACCGTACTTGATGCAATCAATAGCATATATTTCGACGAAAACACATGCTAGGTGATTCTAGTATATGTCGTGGAATTATGGTTTACTCTTTTACTTTGAATTGCCTTTGTCACGATTCTTGGCTGAAATATGCATTTAGGATATTCTAAGATACGTTTTTCTTTCAAAAGGGTTTCGCGTGACTTTAGGGTTAGGAACGCACTGTATGGGATCGGGTTTGTTTAAGACCGAAACATGTGCTTCGGGCAATTCCAAGGGGATTTCCTAGCCGTCTATGCGAAAATGATTGGGGTAAACCGCATTTCACACACTGTACGGTTGAAAGGCGCGGCCTAGAAAATTTTCTGATATAGTCTTACTTTAAAAAATATTTAAGAAAATTTAGAAGTTAATAACTAATCTTGTGGGATTCAAGCCCGATTTTAACGGAAAAACAACATATTTGTTGCGGTCAATAGCCTGTAACTAGATATAGCCACGTGCTGGATGATTCTAGGACATTTTAGGGTATCCTGGTCAAGTCTTTCGCTTTGTAAAGCGTTTCTTGTGATGCTATGCTGAAACACAGATTTTAGATATTGTTAGATACTTTTCTATTTTAAAATTGATTTCAGGCGATTGTAGGGTTTGAAATGCTTTAAATCAGATCTAGGGTTGTTTAAGACACCGAAATACATGCTTCGGACAGTTCGAGAGTTATTTTCATATAAAATCTCGTCCTATTCAGGTCTAGGAAAATGTTGTTTGTAAACTACAATTCACGCGACTCAAGGGTGAAAAACGAGCGCTGGAAATGTTTTAATATCTTTTTAGTTTAAAATGTATGTCTCGCAAATCCATGCTTAATAACTAATCTCGTGGGGTTCTGAGCCATTTTTTTGCAATCAATATCCAATATTTGGATGAAAAAACGTGGTGGATAAATCCAGAGCATATAATAGTTTAATGGTCTAAAATTTTACACTGAAATATGTCTATACGATTATATGCAGAAATACAAGTTTTAACATATCTCGAGAAATGGTTTTCTTTAAAATGTGATTCACGCGATTTTAAGGTATGAAAGCTTTATAGGGGATTAAGGGTTATATAAGACCAAAAGTCGTGCTTCAGGCAGTTCGTACGGGATTCTAGGCCGGTCTAGAAAATTATTGGGTGTAAATCGTGTTTCACGCAATTCACGGCCGAAGGACGCCCTCTAGAAAATCCGTCGTTATCGTTTTACTTTAAAATGAATTTCAGGCAAATTAGGGCATAAGAACTAATCCAATGGTATTCAGGGCTGTTTTTGGCTGACAAACAACTTATTTTGTGCAATCAATAGCCTATATTTAAATAAAAATGCGTACTGAATGATTCTAAGGCAATTTAGGTTATTCTGGACTAGTCTTTTGCAGTGAAAAACATTCGCGCGATTCTATGTTGAAATACGCATTTTAAGATATTCTGAGATACTTTCTTTTTAAAATGGGTTTTACAGGCGATACTAAGGTTAGAAACGCATTACATGAGATTAAGGGTTGTTTAAGATTGAAACTCGTGCTTCAAGCAGGTAGTAGTGTAGTATTCTATACAGCTTTGGGAAAATGTTGGCTATAAATCGCATTTCACGCAACATTGATCCGTTTCTAACTGTAATACAGATTTTGGTATACTCTAAGATACTTTTCACTTTCAAATGGGCTGAAAGCGAGTTTAGGGTTAGGAACGCTGAACATGGGATTGAGGGTAGTTTAAGTCCGAAACGCATGTTTCGAGCAGTTGGAGTGCTATTTTAACATGAAATCGCGTCATAAGAGGCTCTAGGAAAATATTGATTCCAAACCGATTTGCACGCAACTCGCGGTTGAAATATGCGCTCTAGAAAATTGTGGGATATCTTTTTCCTTTAAAAGGAGTTTCATGCAAATTAGGGCCTAAGAAGTAATCTCGCGGGATTCTGAGTGGTTTCTGACTGCGAACCGTATTTGGTGCAATCAATAGCGTATATTTCGACGAAAATGCATGCTGGGTGATTTTAGGGCATGTCGGGGAATCATGATTTAGTTTTTTACTTTAAATTGCATTTTTTACGATTCTTGGTTGAAATATGCATTTTAAGATATTCTAAGATACATTTTTCTTTCAAATGGGTTTCGCGTGACTCTATGGTTAGGGACGCGTTGTATGGGATCAGGGTTGTTTAAGATCAAAACACGTGCTTCAGGCAGTTCGAAGGGGATTTCTTGGCCGTCTCTGTGAAAATGATTGGAGTAAACTGCGTTTCACGCACTTCACGGTTGAAAGGCATGCCCTATAAAATTTTCTGATATTGTCATACAGTAAAAAAACATGTAAATAACGAATCTCGTGGGATTCAAGCCCATTTCTAATGGACAAACAACAAATTTCTTATGGTCAATAGCCTGTAACCAGATAAAACCGCGTGTTGGATGATTCTAGGACATTTTATGGTATCCTGGTTAAGTCTTTCGCTTTGTAATGCGTTTCATGCGATGCTATGCTCCAACACGCATTTTAGGTATCATTAGATACTTTTCTATTTTAAAATTGATTTCAGGCGATTGCAGGGTTTGAAACACTTTAAATCAGATTTAGGATTGTTTTAGACCGAAATGCACGTTTTGGGCAGTTCGAGTGCTATTTTCGTATAAAATCTCGTTCTATTCGGCTCCAGGAAAATGTTGTCTACAAACTGAATTTCACGCGATTCACGAGTGAAAAACACGTGCTAGAAATTATTTAATACCTTTTTAGTTTAAAATGTGTGTCGGGCAAATCCATCCTTAATAACTAATCTCATTGGATTCTGAACCATTTCTTGTGCAATCAATAGCCAATATTTGGAAGAAAAATGCATAGTGGATGAATCCAAAGCATTTGAAGGTTTAATGATCTAAAATTTTACACTAAAATATGTTTACACGATTATATGCAGAAATACGAGTTTTAACATATCCCCAGATACGTTTTTCTTTAAAATGTGATTCACGTGATTCTAGGGTATGAAAGCATTATAGGGGATTAGGGGTTGTATAAGACCGAAAGTCGTGCTTCGGGCAGTTCATACGGGATTCTAAGCTGGTCTGGACAAATTTTGGGTGTAAATCGAGTTTCACGCAGTTCATGGCCAAAAGACGCGCTCTAGAAAATCGGTCGTTCTCTTTTTACTTTAAAATTGATTTTAGGAAAATTAGGGAATCAGAACTAATCTAATGGTATTCGAGGCCGTTTCTGGCTGACAAACAACTTATTTTGTGTAATCAATAGCCTGTACTTCAATAAAAATGCGTACGGAATGATTCTAAGGCATTTTAGGTTATTTTTAACTAGTATTTTGCATTAAAATGCATTCACGTGATTCTATGTTGAAATACGCATTTTAAGACATTCTGAGATACTTTCCTATTTAAAATGGGTTTCACAGGCGATACTAGGGTTTGAAACGCATTACATGAAATTAAGGGTTGCTTAAGACTGAAACCCGTAATTCGGGCTGGTAGTAGAATAGTATTCTAGACAGCTTTGGGAAAATGTTGGCTCTAAATCGCATTTCACGCCGTATTGATTCATTTCTAGCTGTAATACAGATTTTGGTATATTCAGATATACTTTTCTCTTTAAAATGGGCGGAAAGCGAGTCTAGGGTTAGGAACACTTAACATCGGATTTAGGGTAGTTTAAGTCCGAAACGCAGCTCGAGGGCTATTTTAATATGAAATCGCGTCATATGAGGCTCTAGGAAAATGTTAATTCCAAACCGCATTGCATGCAACTTGCGGTTGAAAGATGCGCTCAAGAAAATTGTAGGAAAGCTTTTTCCTTTAAAAGGAGTTTCATGCAAATTAGGGCCTAAGAAGTAATCTCGTGGGATTCTGAGCAGTTTCTAACTGTAAACCGTATTTGCTGTAATTAATAGTGTATATTTCAACGAAAACGCATGCTGGGTGATTTTAGGGCATGTTGGGGAATTATGATTTAGTCTTTTACTTTAAATTGCATTTTTTACAATTCTTGGTTGAAATATGCATTCTAAGATATTTTAAAATCTTCAAATGGATTTCACGTGACTCTAGGGTTAGGAACGTGTTGCAGATTATCAGGGTTGTTTAAGACCGAAACGCGTGCTTCAGGCAATTCCATAGGGCGTTCCTAGCCGTCTCTGTGAAAATATTTGCGGTAAACCACGTTTCACGTACTTCACGGTTGAAAGGCGCGCCCTAGGAAATTTTTTGATATCGTTTTACTGTAAAACATGTTTAAGGACATTTAAAAGTTAATAAGTAAACTCGTGGGATCCAAGCCCGTTTCTAGCGGACAAACAACATATTCCGTGCAGTCAAATCGCGTGCTGGATGATTCTAGGACATTTTAGGGTATCATTGTCAATTCTTTTGCTTTGTAATTCATTTCATGCGATTTTATGCTGAAACATACATTTTAGATATCTTGACATACTTTTCTATTTTAAAATTTGTTTCGGTCGATTGTACGATTCGGAACGCTTTAAATGGGATTTAGAGTTGCGCTTTAGAAAATTCTAAGACATCATTTTTCAATTAAAATTTTTTTTGGCAAATTAGGGCGTAAGAACTAATCTCGTGGGATTTTGAGCCGTTTCGCGATTAAAGCCTAATTTCGTGCAACTATAGCCTATAATACGATAAAAATGCGTGATCAATCATTCTACAGCATTTTACAGTATTATGGCATAGTCTTTTTCTTTGAAGTGTATCTCATACGATTCTCTTCTAAAATATGCATTTTTTACTAATTTGAGATACATTTCACTTCAAAAGGAGTTTTACGTGTTTCTAAGATTAGGAACGCATTAAAGGGGATTCAGGACTAATTAGGACTGAAAACCCGTGCTTCGGACAATTTTTTTGGGATTGTATGTGTATCTGGGAAAATGTATGTTTTAAACCTCATTTCACGAGATTCACGGATGAAAGACTAGCCCTAGAAAATTCGATGATATCCTTATACTTTAAATCGTGTTTCAAGCAAATTTGAGCTTAATAACTAATTTCGTGGATTCCGTCACGTTTCTAACAAACAAACATATTTCATATTATCAATAGCCTATATTTGTATAAAAACGCATGTTGGGGGATTTTAGGGCATTTCAAGGTATTATAGTCCAGCATTTTGCTTTGAAATGCGATTCGTGCAATTCTATGTTGAAATATGCATTTTAGTGAATTCTAAGATACTTTCTTATTTAAAATGGATTTCACAAGCGACAGTTGGGTCAGGAACACATAACATCGGATTAAGGGTAGTTTAATACTGAAACTCGTGCTTCAGGCCGGTAGTAGGAGATTCTAAATGCCTCCAGAAAAATGTTGCATCTAAATCACATTTCACGCAATTCACGGTTTACAGATGCGCTCTAGAAAATTCTGTGATATATTTTTCCTTTTAAACTGAGATTTCATTAAATCTGGGCGTAATAACTATTCGCGTGGTATTCTAAGCCGTTTCTAACAGAAACGCACATCTTACTATATTCAGAGATACTTCTCTATTTTAAAGTTGGTTTCAGGCGATTGTATGGTTTGGAGCACTTTAAAAGGGATTTAGGGTTGTTTAAGACCAAGACCGGTGCTTCAGGCAGTTCTAGGGCATTTTTGATATGAAATCGCGTCACATGCGGCTATAGGAAAATGTTGGCTCCAAACCGTTTTTCACGCAAATCGAGATTGAAAGACGCACACTAAAAAATTATGAACAATTGTTTTCCTTTAATTCGAGTTTCACACAAAATAGGGCTTAAGAAGTAATCTCGTGGGATTCTGTGCAGTTTCTAACTGCAAACCGTACTTGGTACAATCAATAGCGTACATCTCGACGAAAACGCATGTTGGGTGATTTTAGTGCATATCGGGGAATTATGGTTTACTCTTTTACTTCGAATTGCATTTTTTATGATTTCTTGATTAAAATATGCATTTTAGGATATTCTAAGATACGTTTTTCTTTCAGTACGAAGGGGATTTCCTAGCTGTCTCTGCGAAAATGATTGGGGTAAACCGCATTTCAAACACTTCACGGTTGAAAGGCGCGCCTTAGAAAATTTTCTGATATTGTCTTACTGTAAAAAAATGTTTAAGGAAATTTAGGAGTTAATAACCAATCTCATGAGATTCAAGTCCGTTTCTAACGGACAAATAACATATTTCTTGCGATCAATAGCCTGAAACGAAATAAAGCCGCGTGTAACTAAATAAAGCCGCATACTGGATGATTCTATGACATTTTAGGGTATCCTGGTCAAGTCATTTGCTTTGAAATGCGTTTCATGCGATGTTATGCTGAAACAATGTTATGCTGAAACACGTATTTTAGATATCGTTAAATACTTTTCTATTTTAAAATTGATTTCAGGAAATTGTAGGGTTTGAAACGCTTTAAATCAGATTTAAGGTTGTTTAAGACCGAAATGCGTGTTTCAGGCAGTTTGAAGGCTATTTTCATATAAAATCTCATTCTATTTGGCTCTAGGAAAATGTTGTCTGTAAACTGCCTTTCACGCGATTCACGGGTGAAAGATGCGTACTAGAAATTCTTTAATATCTTTTTATATTAAAATGTGCGTCGGAAAAATCCATGCTTAATAACTAATCTCATTGGGTTCTAAGCCATTTTCTATGCAATCAATAACCAATAATTGGATGAAAATAAATGAATCCAGAGCATTTAAAGGTTATATGCAGAAATATGTTTATACGGTTATATGCAGAAATACGAGTTTAACCCGAGATACGTTTTTCTTTAAAATGTGATTCACACGATTTTAGGGTATGAACGCATTATAGGGGATTAACGATTGTATAAGACCGAAAGCCGTGCTTCGGATAGTTCGTACAGGATTCTAAGCCGATCTGGGAAAATCTTGGGTGGAAATCGCGTTTCACGGCAGAAAGACGCGGTCTACAAAATCCGTCGTTATCTTTTTACTTTAAAATGGATTTCAGGTAAACTAGGGAATAAAAACTAATCTAATGGTATTCAAAGCTGTTTCTGGTTGACAAACAACTTATTTTGTGCAATCAATAGCCTGTACTTAAATAAAAAGGCGTACTGAATGATTCTAAGGCATTTTAGGTTATTCTAGACTAGTATTTTGCATTAAAATGCATTCGCGCAATTCTATGTTGAAATACGCATTTTAAGATATTCTAAAATACTTTCCTATTTAAAATGAGTTTCATAGGCGATACCGAGATTAGAAACGCATTACATGAGATTAAGGGTTGTTTAAGACTGAAAGCCATCTTTCGGATAGGAATGGGCTGTATTGATCCGTTTCTAACTATAATACAGATTTTGGTATATTCAGAGATACTTTTCCAATTTAAAATGGGCCGAAAGCTAGTCTAGGGTTAGGAACGCTTAACATGGGATTTAGGGTATTTTAAGTCCAAAACGTAGTTCGATGGCTATTTTAATATGAAATCGCGTCATATGAGGCTGTAGAAAAATGTTGATTCCAAACCGCATTTCACGCAACTCGCGACTGAAAGACACACTCTAGAAAATTGTGGGATATCTTTTTCCTTTAGAAGGATTTTCATGCAAATTAGGGCCTAAGAAGTAATCTTGTGGAATTCTGAGCGGTTTCTGACTGCAAACCGTATTTGGTGCAATCAATAGCGTATATTTCAACGAAAACGCATGATGGATGCTTTTAGGACATGTCGGGGAATTATGATTTAGTCTTTTACTTTAAATTTTTTTTTTATGATTCTTGGTTGAAATATTCATTTTAAGATATTCTAAGATACTTTTTTCTTTCAAATGGGTTTCGCGTGATTCTAAGGTTAGGAACGTGTTGTACAGGATCGGGGTTGTTTAAGACCGAAACATGTGCTTCGGATAGTTCAAAGGGGATTTCCTAGCCATCTCTGCGAAAATAGTTGAGGTAAACCGTATTTCACGTACTTCACGGTTGAAAGGTGCCTTAGGAAATTTTTTGATATCGTTTTACTGTAAAACATGTTTAAGGACATTTAGGAGTTAATAACTAATATCGTGGGATTCAAGCTCGTTTATAACGGACAAACAACATATTTCTTGTGGTTATTAGCCTGTAACTACAAAAAACCACGTGCTAAATGATTCTAAGACATTTTTGGGTATTATAACTAAACCAGGCTTAATAACTAATCTCATAGGGTTCTGAGTCATTTTGGGTGCAATCAATAGCCAGTATCTTGATGAAATAGCGTGCTAGATTATTCTAGAGCACTTAAGGGTTTAATGGTCTAAAATTTTAACTAATCTCATGGGATTCAAGCTCATTTCTAGTGGACAAACAACATATTTCTTGCGGTCAATAGCCTGTAACTACAAAAAACCACTTGTTGAATGATTCTAAAACATTTTTGGGTATTATAACTAAATCGAGCTTAATAACTAATCTCGTGGGGTTCTTAGCCATTTTTTGTGCAATCAATAGCCAATATCTGGATAAAATAGCGTGCTAGATGATTCTAGAGCACTTAAGGGTTTAATGGTCTAAACTTTTACTCAAAAATGTATTTCATACGATTATATGCTTAAATACGAGTTTTAGGTTATCCCGAGATACACTTTTCTTTAAAATGTGTTTCATGTTATTCTATAGTAAGAACTCATAATAGGGGATTAAAGGTTGTATAAGACCGAAAGCCGTACTTCGGGCAGTTTATAGGGGATTCTAGGCGGGTCTAGGAAAATGTTGGAAGTAAACTGCGTTTCATGCAGTTCACAGCTGTAAAACGCGCTCTACAAAATTCGTTGTGATTTTTTTACTTTAAAAAGGATTTCGGGCAAATTAGGGCAAAAGAAATAATATAATGGTATTCAAGGCAGTTTTGGCCGACAAACAACTTATTTTGTGCAATCAATAGCCTGTATTTCAATAAATGCGTACTTAATGATTCTACGGCATTTTAGGGTATTTTGGACTAGTATTTTGCATTGAAATGAATTCGCACGATTTTATGTTGAAATAACGCATTTTAAAATATTCTAAGAGACTTTCCTATTTAAAGTGGGCTTCACAAGCTCGTGCTTCGGGCCGGTAGTAGAAAAATTATCTAGACAGCTCTGGAAAAATGTTGGCTCTAAATCACATTTCACACAGTTTTAACCCGTTTCTAACTAAAATACAGAATTTGGTATATCTAGAGATACTTTGCTCTTTAAAATGAGCTTTAAGCAAGTCTGGGGTTAGGAACCCTTAACAAGGGATTTAGGGCAGTTTAAGTCCGAAACGCATGTTTCGGGCAGTTCAAGGGCTATCTTAATATGAAATCGCGTCCTATGCGACTCTAGGAAAATGTTGATTACAAATCGCGTTTCACGTAATTTGATGTTGAAAGACGCTCTTTAGAAAACTTTGAAATCTTTTTTCCTTTCAAACGAGATTCACGAAAATTGGGGATTAAGAAGTATTTTACGTGGGATTCAGAGCGGTTTCTGACTACAAACCATGTTTGAAGCAATCAATAGCGTATATTTCAATGAAAATGCATAGTGGGTGATTCTAGGGCATGTCGGGGAATAATTGTTTAGTCTTTTACTTTGATTAGCATTTTTTACAATCCTTGGTTGAAATATGGATTTTAGGATATTCTAATATACGTTTTGCTTTCAAATGGGTTTCGCATGACTCTAGGGTTAAGAACGTGTTACAAAGGATCGGACTTGTTTAAGACCGAAACGCGTGCTTCATGCAGTTCGAAGGGAAATTTCCTAGCAGTCTTTGCGAAAATATTTGGGATAAACCGTGTTTCACGCACTTCACGGTTGAAAGATGTGCCCTTGAAAATTTCGTGCGGTCAATAACCTATAACTATAGAAAACCGCATGCTGGATGATTCTAGGACATTTTAGGGTATCTTAGTCAAGTCATTTGCTTTGTAATGCATTTCATGCGATTCTATCCTAAAACATGCATCTTTAGATATCATTAGATACTTTTTTATTTTAAAATTGATTTGAGGCGATTGTAGCGTTTGAAACGCTTTAAATCAGATTTAGGGTTGTTGAAAACCGAAATGCGTGCTTCAGGAAGTTCGATGGCTATTTTAATATAAAATGACGTTCTATTCGGCTCTAGAAAATTATTGTCTTGAAACTGCATTTCATGCAAAACACAGTTAAAAGACGCGTTGTAGAAGATTCTTGATTATCTTTTTAGTTTAAAGCGTGGTTCGGGCAAATCCGGGCTTAATAACTAATCTCGTGGGGTTCTAAGCCATTTTTGGTGTAATCAATAACCAATATTCGGATGAAATAGCATGCTAGATGATTTCAGAGCACTTGAGGGTTTAATTGTTTAAAATTTTACTTTGAAATGTGTTTCATACGATTATATGCTTAAATACGA
Organism: Camphora micrantha; assembly: GCA_003546025.1. Taxonomy (NCBI): domain Eukaryota; kingdom Viridiplantae; phylum Streptophyta; class Magnoliopsida; order Laurales; family Lauraceae; genus Camphora; species Camphora micrantha. Next base: position 42,885,550 of record QPKB01000004.1, on the reverse strand, counting down.
GTTTTAGGATATCCTCAAATACCATTTTCTTTAAAATGTGTTTCACGCGATTCAAGGGTAAGAACGCATTATAGGGGATTAAGGAGTGTATAAGACCGAAAGCCGTGCTTCAGGCAGTTGTAGGGATTATAGGCAGGTATGGAAAAATATTGGGTGTAAACTGCACTATTCACGGCTGAAAGACGTGCTCTAGAAAATTCGTTGTTATCTTTTACTTCAAAACGGATTTCAGGCAAATTATGGCATAAGAATTAATCTAATGGTATTCAAGGCCATTTCTGGCTGACAAACACTTTATTTTGTACAATCAATAGCATGTATTTCAATAAAAATGCATACTTAATGATTCTACGGCGTTTTAGGGTATCCTGGACTAGTCTTTTGCATTACATTGCATTCGCGCGATTTTATGTTGAAATACGAATTTTAAGATATTCCGAGATACTTTCCTATTTAAAATGGGTTTCACATGTGATAATAAGGTTCGAAACGCATTACATGGGATTAAGGGTTGTTTAAGACTAAAACTCATCCTTTGGACAGTTAGTATTATAGTAATCTAGGCAGTTCTAGGAAAATGTTGGCTCTAAATCGCATTTCATGTAGTTTTGATCCGTTTCTAATTGAAATACAGAATTTGATAGATCTAGAGATACGTTTCTCTTTAAAATGGGCTTCAAGCGAGTCTAAGGTTAAGAACGATTTAACATGGGATTTAGACTAGTTTAAGTCTGAAACGCGTGTTTCAGGCAGTTCGAGGGCTATTTTAATATAAAATCGTGTCCTATACAGCTTTTGAAAAATGTTGAGTCCAAATCGTGTTTCATGCAATTTACGGTTGAAAGCCGCGCTTTAGAAATTTCGAGGATATTTTTTTTCCTTTAAAATGAGTTTCACGAAAATTTGGGATTAAGAAGTATTCTCGTCGAATTCAAAGCGGTTTCTGACTCCAAACCGTATTTGATGCAATCAATGGTATATATTTCAATGAAAATACATACTGGGTGATTCTAAGGCATGTCAGGGAATAATGGTTTAGTCTTTTACTTTTTGATTTTCTTTCTTTATGATTTTTTGCTGAAATATGTATTTTAGGATATTCTAAGATATGTTTTGCTTTCAATTGGGTTTGGTGTGACTCTAAAGTTAGGAATGTGTTGTAGGGGATCGGGGTTGTTTAAGACTAAACCCCGTGCTTCGAGCAGTTCAAAGGGGATTTCTGAGAAGTCTTACGAACATGTCGGGTAAATCTCATTTCACGCAATTCACGGTTGAATGACGCGCTCTAGAAAATTTTATGATATCATTTTACTGTAAAACATGTTTAAGGAAATTTATAACTTAATAACTAATATCGTGGGATTCAAACCCATTTATAACAGTCAATAGCCTGTAACTATAGAAAACCGCGTGCTGGATAATTTTAGGATATTTTAGGGTATCCTGGTCAAGTCTTTTACTTTGTAATGTGTTTCATGCAATTCTATGTTGAAACATGCATTTTAGATATCGTTAGATACCTTTTCATTTTAAAATTAGTTTCAGGCGATTGTAGGGATTGAAACGCTTTAAATCGGATTTAGGGTTGTTTAAGAACGAAATGTGTGCTTCCGGCAGCTTAAGGGCTATTTTCATATAAAATCACATTCTTCGAGCACTTCAAAGGGGATTTCCTAGTCGTCTCTACCGAAATGTAGGGGCAAGCCTCATTTCACACAATTCACGGTTGAATGACGCGCTTTAGAAAATTTTCTAATATTGTTTTACTGTAAAACATGTTTAAAGATATTTTAAAACTAAATAACTAATATCGTTATATTCAATCTCGTTTCTAACAGACGAACAACATATTTCGTTTCATCAATAGCGTGTAACTATTGAAAAACACATGCCAGATGATTCTAGGACATTTTAGGGTATCCTGGTCAAGTATTTGGCTTTGTGATGCGTTTCATGCGATTTTATGCTGAAACATGCATTTTAGATGTCGATAGATACTATTTTATATTGAAATTGGTTTCAAGCGATTGTTGGATTTGAAACGCTTTAAATGGGATTTAGGGTTGTTTAAGACCAAAATTCGTGATTCAGACAATTCGATGTCTATTTTCATATAAAATTAAATTCTATTCAGCTCTAGAAAAATGTTATCTATAAACTGAGTTTCACGCGATGCACGGTTGAAGGACGCACTCCAAAAGATTCTTCAGAATTAAAGCCTTATTTCTTGCAAAATCTATAGCCTATAACACGATAAAAACGCGTGATCAATGATTCTACAGCATTTTACAGTATTATGGCCTAGTCTTTCTCTTTGAAATGCATCTCATACGATTTTGGGCTAAAATAAGCATTTTTTATACTAATGTGAGACACATTTTGCTTCAAAAGTGTTTATGGAGTTAGGAACGCATTGTAGGAAATTCAGGACTAATTAGGACTGAAAACCCATGCTTCAAACAGTTCTTCTGGGATTGTAGGCATCTCAGGGAAAAGGTATGTCTTAAACCTCGTTTCACAAAATTCACAGTTGAAAGACTCGCCTCAAAAATTTCGGTGATATCTTTTTACTTTAAATTGTGTTTCAAACAAGTTAGGACTTAATAACTAATCTCATGGGATTCTGTCACATTTCTAACCGACAAACATATTTCGTGTTAGTAATAGCCTATATTTTTATAAAAACACGTACTGGGGTTTTAGGGCATTTCAAGGTATTCTGGTCTAGGCTTTTCCTTTGAAATGCGTTTGGAGTAATTCTATACTCATATCCGCATTTTAGGGTATTCTGTGATACTTTCCTATTTAAAATGAATTTCACAAGCAATAATAGGGTCAGAAACACATAACATGGGATTAAGTGTTGTTTAATACTGACACCAGTGCTTCCGGCAATTTATAAGGGGTTAGAGCTATAACTCTTGTGTTTGGATCAGATTTTGGAAAGAAACAAAAATGCTAAATAAAGTAAGCAACCATGCAAATATAAAAAATTAGAAATTTTAATTTTAGTAAGTCCTTTCCTCCACATGGCCCAATGCGGAAAGATGTCTTAGACTTCTTGGTCTACCATACTCTTTGGTCATCCCAAACTACTTGGTTAAGAGTCCAATGTCGCCATCTATCTTGTCTTGAAAGCCGTCGGAATTTATAAATAATAAATTTTGAAAAATACATAAAATTCCTATATCTCAAAAATTGAGATTTACATGGCAATCTATTAATGAAAATAAAAGGGTTTTAGGGAAACCATCATGCCTTGCCCTTTCGCGGGAAACCAAGGAAACCATAATGCCCTTTACAAGTTGCCCAAAATAATCAACAATAATGACAAAAATAAAAACTTATGGAGCCACATGGAGAGGACAACCTGCAAGGTAAGTATCACATACACAATAGGAACTAGGGCTAAGAAGGTGTCATTCATCATCTCATGATGAAAAACGCGCACTTCATTGAACCGCTCGAGTGCTCGACACGCTATTTGCACAAAAACAACATTTTTTGCCCAACCAGTTCCTTCTCATGCATACAGAAAACACAATACATGCATAAAAACACCAAAAGCTGATCCTCACACAACCCTAAATCCATCCACTCCACATCTCATGTAGAGACTAGATCTAGAAGACCGATCTAATGTAATGAGAATATAGGGATCGCAGTGATACCAATTGTAGGAAGTAGGTGGGCCTTGTGGATAGGTATTCATAAACTTTTGACCCACTTGATGCAGGGATCAAATACCCATAAGGCCAAAAACCCAACCCCAAGATCTAAAACCCTAATCATTAGCATTAAGATCAAATAATCCATCAAGAAAATAGATCAAGAAACAAACAAGCACAACTAGAACTACTAAAACAAATAGATAATAGATCTATACCTCTGAAGCTTGATTACTCTCAAATCGGAAAGTTGAAAAACTCGATCTCTACGAAAACTCTTTTTGCAGATTTTGATCTCTTTTTTCCTTTGTGTTATTCCACGCTATTACCCTCTTAAAGAACTTTTCAAGGAGAATGGTGGGATCTCCAAGTAGAAGACAACCCTAGCAACACTTTTATAGGAAACCAGAGGAGGAAAAGAGACCAACTAAGTGGAGAAATGCAATAGAAACAAAAAAAAAAAAAGTACAATAATTCTTGGCATAATGGTTTTTTTTTTTTTTTTTTTTTTTTTTTTTTTTTCATATTCTACATTCACTAAATCTTTTTACGTAGAAATAGGACTTGCCCATCAAAGATTATTGTTTGGATCATGAAAGTAGGGATGAGGACTTCAAAACATGATTAATGGGTAACAGTGCAACAAAGGTTATACACTGTCATAAAACTAGAGGATTCAGAGAAAAAAAAAAATATGCAATCAATACCTCACCATAAACCTAGTTGATCCTGGGTCGCCTTTGCCTGCCAGCTCTCCCACGAAGCTATAAAATAAACAGTAAAAGAATAAAGAATTAAGCATGCTCATGTGGCATGACAGTAAGACAAGGAATACATGAAAAAGGAACGAACAATGAAAGTAAATCAATAACGCTCAGGTATAAAAAATAGCAGACCAAAGGTTATATTCTATCTTAGTTATATTATTGGATAATAGCATACTGACATGCAACAAAAGTTATACACTGTCATAAAACTAGAGGATTCGGAGAAAAAAAAACTAGAGGATTTAGAGAAAAAAAAAATATGCAATCAATATAAAACTAGAGGATTCGGAGAAAAAAAAACTAGAGGATTTAGAGAAAAAAAAAATATGCAATCAATACCTCACCATAAACCTAGTTGATCCTGGGTCGCCTTTGCCTACCAGCTCTCCCACGAAGCTATAAAATAAACAGTAAAATAACAAAGAATTAAGCATGCTCATGTGGCATGACAGTAAGACAAGGAATACATGAAAAAGGAACGAACAATGAAAGTAAATCAATAACGCTCAGGAATAAAAAATAGCAGACCAAAGGTTATATTCTATCTTACTTATATTATTGGATAATAGCATACTGACGTGAGAGATGCCACAGCCCTAATTACAGCTTTCGGAGCACTTTCAATTTCCATCTGTCTCACTGAGAGAAATTTAACAAGAACTACTAAGGCCCACTAAGAGAGTACAAAAGTATGTTTGGGCTAGAAAAAGCATAGAAAAAAAAAAGCAATTTTCTTTCCTCTGCGTCCTAAATAATAATAACAATAACTATAACTCTCAGTCCGTTGGGCAGAGGTTTCTAGCTCGGGAATTTGGGAGAACAGCAGAACAAGCAAGATCGTTATAGCTAAAAGTTGCTTGGTCACAAGACAACATCAGGAAGTGAGCTAACACGGAAGCCATGGGAAGAATTCAAGGCACAAATGATGTGTAAGGCTGTATGGTTCAAGAGAAAATGTCAAGAAGTAACCTTTAAATGAAAGCAAAGCATAGGTGAAGTATCCAGGCAGATAAATTGGCAATATAAGGTGATGATGTCACACAAAGATGCTTCATGCTAAAGTCTCTATAAAGTGGACCTGTCGTTATTGACATCAACTGCTGACACAAATGTCATTGATAGTTCCTTTGTCAAGCTCATTTGCCAAGTGTGAAGAAGCAAGGGTGATTTAAATGGATGTAAGTTGTGGGTAAGGGATCCAGGCAGTTAGTGATGTGTAAGCCTTTGTATGTTGCTGCATGGAACAGCATTAACTCAACACCAAACAGCCGCACAATATTTCTTTTACAGTTGATATGCCCAATTTATTGGCTGATACACTGTTATATGCCAGTCAACAGCAAAAAAATGCAATGAGCCAATAAGAGCAATTTATTAGCAAATATAATACAAAGCGATATTTTGATCGAAGCATGCAACTATAATATTAACTATATGTGCCCACAGCTAAACAGAACATGGAGGACTTGAGAATCACTCACCTGGTTATCTATTCGCCGAGACTCATGCAAGGATGTCCCAATAACATGAACCACCCCCCCCCCCCCCCCCCCCCCCCCCCCATCCCTCTGTTACTTCAGACCCTTCATGATGACAGGGGCTCAAATGTTCAAACGGTGAGCCAGCTAGGCCCCACACTGCATAGTCATTTCTGGTTTAGCAGTTCTTTCTCCTTTTTTTAGAGTTCTTCTTTCATTTTGGTTTATGTGGGACTAGTTAGTTTAAGTTAGGAGACATAGTTAGCTAGATAATAGATGGATGACTGAGATTAACTTAGGGTTGTAATGGAGTTCTGTATGTACATAAGGAAATAGAGCGGTCAACACTGTACATCTTGCACAGCTACACATACAATTGAAAGCCTCAAAGTCATGTTTCATCGACTATTATGGGGTATTCTAGAAAAAAAAAATAATGCATTATGATATGAAAAAGGAATCTAAGCACTGTCATGGAGATTTTCAACACTGCTGTATTCACAAATCAGTTTGGTGACGGCTGAAACTAAGGCTGTAAAAATGAGGCCCAGTCTGGGTTTGACCAAGGACTGATTATATATAATATGAAAAAGGAATCTTTTATAGTGACAGTGAAATTTTATTGTTCCTTCCCAGTTTGTAATTTTTAAGTTTTATTGTTCCTTCCCACTTTGTATTTTTTTTTTTTTTTCCTCTTACAAGCATTATGATAGTCGTAGTTTAGAGTCTAATTCTCCGTTTTTTATTGTCCGAATATTTTCAATCATGGTTGGGACAAGGCTCTGATGATGGCGGTGGTGATAAATATTTTACAACATGTTCAAATACAAGAATGTCTCCCAAGAAAAAAGACTGTTGATTTGGTCCTTGGAACAATTCTAACATAGCGTCGCCAAATATGTTCTGCACAACTCATTTCCACTATAAAAATCAATTCAATAAAGTAATGATGCCAATACCCAGAAGATAGCTCCATCAAATTAGCAAACCGAGTAGACAGCACGGCTTTCATATCCTTAATTGCTTTATGTCCGAGCAAGAAAGGAAGACAGAAAATATGGTGCTCCAACACTAAAAAAAAGAGTTTAAAAAAATGCATAACTTTGACCTTTGAGAGGTAGAGTAAACTTGAAGAGAGTGAGCAACTCATGAGATTAATGGTTTGGATACATATCAATTAACCGCATGCAAGTATAATATCAAATTTTAAACAAGAAGCGTACATTAATCGGGTATTTGATTGAAACAATTATTCCCATCTTGTAGCCAGAATAACTCCTCTATCCATTAAACATGAGAAGAAAAGCAAAAGTAATCTTTCTTTCAAAAACATGAGGCATAAATATTACTTCCCAAAGATTAAACTAACACACTAATTAAGAAGAAGAACTGGAACATAAAAGAAAACCCAAAACTGTAAATACCCGAAAAAGAGAATCGACAATAGTTTTCTCCACTTGCTTTCTCCGCATCCAGATGAGACCTGAGTTTCCCTTTTTCATTTATTCCAGAAAACTTGCTTTCTTCACCTGTTTTCTGCGCATCCAGATGAGACCTGAGTTTCCCTTTTTCATTTATTCCTTCTTATCAGTAACCAATGAATTACATTGGAATTGAAGTAAGAGCACACGCTTAATAACATAGATGCCATAGAGGAGATAGCATAGGTACAAGAGCCTCCCCAAAAAAATACCGATACCTTATCGAAACGAAGATGCAACACAACAAATTTTCCATTCCGCTGATTGACGATGGAGTGAAGACATGGAAACCTAAAACCTTCAATTTCTCCTCTGGCTCTTTAAGTTGGCTAGATAAAGTTTCAACTTCGGAAGCTATCATCTCTATCATAGCACATAAAAGCCACAAAGAAATAGAACTGTAAACACATTATTTTCGGTAAGTCTTGAATAACTTAAGCTAAAGAAATAGGGAAATCAACCATTTGTTTCTTCCATTTGCTTTTTGTAGTCCTTGAACTTCTTATACATTGAAACCACCTGCCATTAAGTAGCATGAGATATCAAAGGTAAAGAAAAGGCAACAAAATGCATTGTGAACACCTCAAATGAGAATCATATTTTAAGAAACTCAGAAAAGAAAATAAGCCAAGACCTGCTTCAATACCTCGTCAAGCTCTGCCACAGGTTAAGCAAGATTTTAATATTCACTGGGATTTGAGACAATGTCAAGACCTGCTAGCTTGACCTACGCAGCGTCAAGATGCCTCAATTGTGTGTACATATCATCAACAGAAGATCAATGTAACGATCATGTAATGATCAAGGAATAGTTTGTAACCCAATGGCATTCAATGGCATTTTCATGACATTAATATAATTTTCTTAGATACAGTCATGAATCTAAAGTCATATGAAAGATGTAGCCAAACACTTGACTTTCTTAGATACAGTCATGAATCTAAAGTCATATGAAAGATGTAGCTAAACACTTGCCTTTAATTCAACATAAGATTCCATGTGTAAATTTTGTTTGACGGCTTGAACCGGCTATGATAAATAGTGACAACCTGAGAATGGGGATTGAAGATGCGTGTTGTATTCCTTTACTAGCGACCATTATCTCCATATAGACTATACAACCAAAGCCATATTCTATGCCCCACGCTCAATAATCCATTTAAGTGTCAAGATCATCAACCTCGCACTCAAAAACACATAATACACAATTCAAAGAAATGGCCATCATATGAGTTGAAGAATTAAAGGTGACATTCTTACAAACGGCATAAGAAAACTTAGTTTGGTTACTAGTTTCTAAAGTATATATATGGCTACAATCAGTTACCACCATATCCATCCATCATGGCCTATCAATGCCCCATCAATTACTAAGATAAAGTGAGAAAAAAATGGCAATTTAAGGTAAAGATTTGGAAGAGCATCATTGAGGCTCTCCATTGGATAATTCACATTAGAAGATTTGCCTCACCGCACTTTACAATTCATATGAATACGCTCATCGATTTTTCGCGTAGAATGCAATGACGCAAAAAAAACTACATGAGTATAATTGTGAATTTTGAGAAAATTAATGCGATAATAGGAAAATACAAATGAATAATTTCATGAAAATCATGCAATTTAATTAATTTTGACCAATTATGACTTGAATTCCAACATTGAATGCTCGAATAAAATTCAATGAAATCAAGTTATCCTAAATAAGTCCATAAATCTATGAAATAATGACACTATGATGCAATTTCATGGACTCATCACGCCTTCCAACCAACATTTTACCAGTCCCTAGCAAAAGATGTGAAAAGGTGAAGTTAACTAACCTAACCTAATCTAACCTAAAAATACAAAAGAAAACTAATCCCAAAAAACAAAAGCAACTTTCGCTAGCACTCTCAACCGCATTTAGCGTATGGCATGTCTGCAATAAGCCCTTATACCCCTAGGTTACCCTAGTGGATGAATTGTGCTTCGTGACGTTTTGCCCTGAATATACCCACAAAACTCAAAAAACTAAAGAAATAAAAAAAAAACTCTCCAAAAAAAAAAATCATAAACATTGGATACTCTCGATTCTCAAAATAGTCAAAGTAAAGACAAATTCAAAATACGGTACACCAATATCATCTTTGGAAAGAAATTTTCAAAATCATGCTAAATATGATCGTGCACGATGAGAAAGTACATATACATCAAAAAATAAGTGTTAAAAGCTCCGTTAGAACCCCCGTGAAAACAACTCAATCAAATAATCCGGTCTGCCTAGACTTAGGAAAAAAAAAAACGATTTCCTCTCAAGGCAACCATGATGGCTTTCGCACTATTGTTTTTCACAAGGCCGTGAATTTTCAACAAGAAGCTTCTCTCTTTCTTCTTTTTTCTTTTCTCTTAATTTTTTTTACTTTTCAACGGTCCCCAACAATAGGCAGCCCTTTTCATGTACCCAAATCAAGGGTGTACCCAAATCAAGGCAACCATGATGGCTTTCGCACTATTGTTTTTCAAAAGGCCGTGAAATTTTTCCCCTTTTCAACGGTCCCCAACAATAGGCAGCCCTTTTCATGTACCCGGATCAAGGGTGCACCCCAATCAAGGCAACCATGATGGCTTTCGCACTACTGTTTTTCAAAAGGCCGTGAAATTTTTCCCCTTTTCAACGGTCCCCAACACTAGGCAGCCCTTTTCATGTACCCGGATCAAGGGTGCACCCCAATCAAGGCAACCATGATGGCTTTCGCACTACTGTTTTTCAAAAGGCCGTGAAATTTTTCCCCTTTTCAACGGTCCCCAACACTAGGCAGCCCTTTTCATGTACCCGGATCAAGGGTGCACCCCAATCAAGGCAACCATGATGGCTTTCGCACTATTGTTTTTCAAAAGGCCGTGAATTTTTCCCCTTTTCAACGGTCCCCAACACTAGGCAGCCCTTTTCATGTACCCGGATCAAGGGTGTACCCCAATCAAGGCAACCATGATGGCTTTCGCACTATTGTTTTTCAAAAGGCCGTGAATTTTTGTCCCTTTTCAACGGTCCCCAACAATAGGCAGCCCTTTTCATGTACCCGGATCAAGGGTGTACCCCAATCAAGGCAACCATGATGGCTTTCGCACTATTGTTTTTCAAAAGGCCGTGAAATTTTTCCCCTTTTCAACGGTCCCCAACACTAGGCAGCCCTTTTCATGTACCCGGATCAAGGGTGTACCCCAATCAAGGCAACCATGATGGCTTTCGCACTATTGTTTTTCAAAAGGCCGTGAATTTCAGCGACAAGCTTCTCTTTCTTCTTTTTTCTTTTCTCTTGATTTTTTTTTTCCTTTCGAACGGTCCCCAACAATAGGCAGCCATTTTCATGTACCCAACTTAATTCACTAATTTGTGGAAAAATCCACCCACATGAACCAGGAAACCTATAAAACTAAGGTTTGGTTTTCCTTCATATATTCAATCAAGTCGTTGAAAGAATGGAAATCATAATTTCACATTTAAAGGTTTTGAAAATGTATACGAACTGTGTAATGTGAAAGGATCAAAATTTAGCACTTTTTCAAAAAGATTTCCGCAAACAAAAACTCTCTTTTGTCTAAATTTTGAGAATTCTAAAATTCAAGCTATCTTCCTTTTTATTAAAAATTCTCTCAAAAAATTTCTCTTTAAAAAAATCTAAAAAGCCAAAGATAAACAGCAAAAATTCTAGAAAGAAATTTAAAAAACTTCTTAAATATAGAAAATAAAGCAAAAGGTGTGTGAAAATTTTGTCTAAAAATAAACAAGTGTGCTTGTCGCCACCCCCCAACCTATGATGAACATCATCCTCAAGTTATGCATGCAATGCAAAAGAATATAAAACATGAGGAATAAAAGTACAAGAGGGTAAAGTGAAGACACCGGAGAATGCAAAGCTTTTTCAAACCTTGTCAATGGTTTAGACAAAACCCATAAAAGAAAAAAAAAAAAAAAAAAAAAAAAAAAAAGAAGAAGAAATTACCCTACTGGCAACACAACTTAGAATCCACCCGAATCCCAGAAAAAACTTAGTTATATGCCCATTGTTACAAAGCTTTGCTGGCTACTTGCCATGCCCATATCTGTTTAAACTGTACAATTACCCTATTAAATTAAATAATTCAACTTGAATTGCGATTTTTTTTCTCAAATGTTGATATTTGCATTAAGTAGAGAGATGATGTTACATCAAAGGGCGTAAAAGCTCAACATTAAAAGGACAAAATTACAAAAGTACTATCTATCTGGTCTAAAAAAAAGATTCATGCTTGAGAGATTTCAGGTTAGGTCCTCTAAGTAACCGAGAAATGAAGGGTTGGTTGGCCATTCAACCTCATTACATATGTTATGGTACCTTACGTCTTCGGTCAGTTTCTGGTTTTTGCATAATAAAAACAAAGAAAATATAAATAATAACTTGAAAAATGGAAAAAATGCTCCATGATGAGAAACAATGATCTGTCACAAAATAATGTTCACACAAGACCCTATAGAAAGCATAATTCCCAATAACCTTATAGAACTGCCATTGAAGATATTAACTTAATAGACCATAAAACAAAAGGCAAGCTACAAGTGAAACAGTTAGAGAACAAAAAGTAGTCCATAAATCAAAGGGATCTCGGATATTCAAAGACATGAAGTACGATAGGATCACATATGATATTAGAATGTCAGTACCGTGAGGGAGAACATCAAAATAAGCCCAATCAAACAATAAACCACCAAGAGCCAAGCAGATATTTGAGAGCATGCATAGGCAATCGTTAAATGAGACATGGCAGTAAAAAAGTGCTTGAATCAGAAATTCTCAAGAAAAAAAAAAAAAAAAAAAAAACGAAGTAGGATCACAAAAGTTTTCTCCAAATGAAGACATTATTTCACCACCGTGTCCTACTATGTATCAATCATTTAAAATCAATGTGAACTATATGTCTTTTATTTTAGAATGTTTTAAAGCTAACAAATGAAGAAGAATATCCTCTATAGACAGATGGCATGAGGAGACACCTATTGTAGAGTTCCCTCCAACATCTAGTTTGCCATTCACTCATCTGTCAAGTATGTTACAAAGGAAACAAAAGAAAGAAAGAATCACATAGTTCAAGGTACTTTCTTTATATAATATTTAGCTAGACTATAAATTAAAATCATCGAAACCTTACCGCTGCCACTTGTACCAACACTAGCAATACTACTTCCCGCTGATATAACAAATGATATTCCATTAAGTATCTTTTGCTCTGCTAGGTATCTGAAATAAGAAAAAGAAACAAAAGAAATTATGCTCACAAATCAATAAAACTTGAAACTGGAATAGTTATGAGAACGGAAGCATAATAAAATCATGAAATAAAGCAAAGAGGAAAAACACACTAAAGACTTTTAATTTAAAAAAGATGCCCAAAATATAATAGTGGGGGATATTCCTGTGCATCTTTCCCTCACCTTATAAACTTAATGGGACCCACCTAGGGACCCACAAATCATGGGACTTGTGGGGGATAGGAAGAGACACCTTGGATGAGACCATATATCAAAATTTAGAGTCAATCCCATGCCTCTAACCCCTTCATCCGTGGCCCACAAATTTAATAATTTTATATTAAAGGAAAAAATTTGACCCTCGATCCAACGGTCCAATCAATTTGGATAGGCTTAAGGGGGTTCCATGTATGTGGATGGTTCGGATGTGTTATAAAGTCAACCCTACTATGTTGTCCCTCACCATGTTATGGTGAATGTTTAGGATATTTTTATGGTTCTATTTTTGTGTGGTGGTTTTATGTGTGGTGTCATACTTTTGTACTTTTGTTGGTACTTTTGTTGAATGTTTAGCATTTAGAGTGATGGATGCTTTATGACTTTTAGAATTCTTCTAATATTCCTCTTCTTTATTGCTCTAATGTGTGAATTATCTATCTGTTAGGTCCTCCTTAGGAGCATCTGTGTTGTTGCTTTGACTTTGAAGTATTTTTGTGTGGTGGTTTTATGTGTGGTGTCACACTTTTGTAATGTGTGGTGTCATACTTTTGTAATTTTGTTGGTACTTTTGTTGAATGTTTAGCATTTAGAGTGATGGATGCTTTATGACTTTTAGAATTCTTCTAATATTCCTCTTCTTTATTGCTCTAATGTGTGAATTATCTATCTGTTAGGTCCTCCTTAGGAGCATCTGTGTTGTTGCTTTGACTTTGAAGCATTTTTGTGTGGTGGTTTTATGTGTGGTGTCACACTTTTGTACTTTTTTTGGTACTTTTGTTGAATGTTTAGCATTTAGAGTGATGGATGCTTTATTACTTTTAGAATTCTTCTAATATTCCTCCTCTTTTTTGCTCTAATTTATGAATTATCTATCCATATCAAAATATATATTTTTTATCTACAATGTGCGCCTCACTTCAATGAAGCCCGCGCCTCACCTCGAGCCTTAGCGCCTAGGCCCCAGGAGACCTTAGCGCTTTTTAGCGCCTCTCGCTTTTCAAAACACTGGGCGGTGGAATAGGATTGGTACAGTTATTCCATTTACTACGTGAAATCAAAGGAAAGATATTTGAACTTAAGAGTAAATAAAAATCTGTATAAAATGAATCATACCTATGTTTGTTATTATATTCAAATGAAGCAAAATCTGTAGCGCAGAGTCAACCTGTGCTCCGCGACCATGATAATTGTGTGCCTTTGATGAGCAAGCATATAAACCATTACCCCAGGTTTTGCCCCCCATCGTACGCTAAGGACACCATTTGTAAGGGCACACTCATAATAATCCACATATGTTATTACTTAGGTACATCATAATAAGTTGTGTGAAACCTACATAAAAATAGCATAACTACCTATAAGAAAGAAAATTAAGAGGAAAAAAATAGACGATGCATTCTATTGAATAGCTCAATGCTCTTACACGAAAACATAGAGAGAAAAAATCTCATACAGGATATAATCTAAAAAGTAATAAACATTCAATATGGAAAAATATAAGAACATATAATTCTATTTCACAAGATCAATCCTTATGCATACAAAAGACACAGAAAAAGATCTTACAACATACAATTGAAGTGAATAGGATAAAATAGAATGAATACAACTTGAAATATAAATCAATATTTAATTCTCAATTGGAATTACGTTCACTTGATCCAGGCAAAAAAGATAATCATATCATGATGAAAAGCGAATAGATTGCAGACAAACCTTGAGCATATTTTAAGTAGTGTCGGGTTCTTCGTCTTCTGTACCTAGAATAGTAGTTAAATGTTTCAGATCAACACTAAATATAGAAAACGACAATAATGTTTGCAAACAATCACACTTATAACTACTTAAATGAAAATCGCCCATGAAATGAAATGGTAGGAAGAGAAAAAACGAAATGCAGATGTACAAATTTAAGGGAAAATTATTTCTATAGTTTTATTAGCAGAATTCTCTAACAAATGTTCCAGTTGTTGCATAGCAGTGAGAAGAATTGACAATATTCATGAAATAGGTACTTATAGCCTACCACAAATAATATGCAGAAAAGAACAAATGTTCTAAGAAAGGGAATTTTACCTTATTACACTACATATTGACTATTCTTGAAGAGATTTTAAACTAATGACACATAAATTTCAGCTAAACTATGTATACAAAACTTCAAGCATGATTTTCCATTCGCAATTCTTTAAGCATAAGTCAATCGAAAACATAAGGAATTTCTTGTATACATTGTTTTCTTTTCACAGAAAATAAAAAGTAAAGCGGTACAAGCAGGACATTATTATCTATGGCCGAAGCAACCATGAAACCAGTTCTCATGTAGTCCAAACATTGGGTTCTTATAGAGCATGGATCAAGGGTATCAAAATGAATAGAAGGCACATCATGACATGGTTATCTAAATTGATAGATGTATGCAACAGAATCACCCATCCATCCTAACCAATTTCAGGCCATTCACAAACCATTTTGATACACAAAACCAGGTCCTTAATTTCAGTGCAAGAAGATGGACAACCATGTGCCATTTGAATTAAAGCCCAAGCTGGTAGAAGTTTTTATAAGGAAGCTGCAGTGAGTCTTTTTTTTTTTTTTCTTTCTTTTGTTAGCAAGGACTACTAAAAGAACAGATTATGAATTAATGAACATCTCAGGCTACATGACATTCGAAGTTCTTTGTTTTCCAAATTCCAATACAACAATTAAATTTAGCCAATATGACCAATACAATATTAGTATCAAATTCAACCTACAATAGATTCTAAGGTCCTCCAATACATAGCCGCCACCCCCTCATGTACTTGAAACTCAATTGGAAAAGGTGGGGAAGGAAAAAAAAACAGGGCCTCTGCAACAAGGGAGCAGCTGAAAGTTTATATATTTTAAAACACAAGCATTAAAAAAACAGAATATATGTTTCTGAACTCATGAAGAAAATATATGATGAGTACAAAAGATGATACAAGCAAGACATTATTGTCTATGACCAAACAAACCATGGAACCAGTTCTTTTACCAAAAAAACCATGGAACCAGTTCTCATGTAGTCCCAACATGGGATTTCTTTTACAGAAAATGGATCAATTAATTGGAGTTTATTATGAAAAACACATTTCCCTAAAAGGATTCTCTTATTTGGTAGAGAATGCTTGAGAAGAGCTATCTTGGTATGTGAGTTTTTACATAAAAATTTAAAAGCCGACATTACTTTATGCCCCATTTGTTGTTGGGAGGAGGAATTGGTGGAACATGCTTTATTTTATTGTGATTATACTAAGTATGTATGGTTTTCTTTAGATTTAGGCCTTCTTACGCATGATGCTCCTCAGGTGGGATCCTAAAATGGTGGAATCACAGTATGGACCCCGGGAAACCGACTCCTCCCCAACCTAACCAATACATCAGGGCTTAGGGTTTTGCCATATGATGGGCCTTATGGGGAACTTGGAACAATTCTATCTTTAGAGGGGTTGAGTTAAGTCCCTCTCTCGTTAATTTGGCTAAAAGAATGATGATGCAATGGCCAAGTAGGACTATTATGGACACCTCTCCTCCTTGGGCCCAAGGTTTAGTATGGAGGACATTGATTCAGTTCATTCTTTTATAGATGTGGCATTCAAAGTGGCCGTGGAAAGGTCAGTTTTGGTTTCGCAGTGTGTTGTAATAGAGCTTTTAGATGTACAGAGGTGTAGTTGAAGAGTTTCTAACCCTAAGAATCAGAAGTGAGATTAATCCTCCTGCACACAAAAGTAGTAACTTCAAGACTCTTGCCATCCTGATCTTATTAACAAAGAAGAAAATTCAATACTAAACAAATTATTTTCTCTAGACCAAATTTATTTTATTTTACATTTGGCTCCAATGAATAATTGAAAATCAAGAAAGCTATTGATTGGGCGAGGGGAGATTGGTACATTCATTTCATTCAGTCTATGAAATCTATGGAAAGATTCCTGAACTAGGGGTAAAGCAAAAATGGTAGAAAATGAACCATGCCTGTGTTTGTTATTATATACAAAAAAGCAAAATCTATAACACAATATATGTATTGTTATTGTTCTATTCCAGTTTTTTTAATAATTATGAACGGTAAGACTCGTTTGGTGGATCTGATGAATATAGAATAACCAAAATCATATCACCACTAAAAACTCACTGTCATGCAAGATCAGTCATCAAACTTGCAAAAGACAACATGAGAGTTACGAAAGATTCTCAAATAGAATTTATGACTAAATCAGGGATCAAGATAATGCACAGCAGGCTCTGCCCACTTCAATGATTCATGCAAAAGGAGCTTTCACCGTACCAGAACAACCATTGTTCTTTTTTGTACAATCTACAAAAAACAGGACCAAGACCATCACCATTTTCAATAAATTAAGCATCTATTTCCAACAACTAACTGCCATACAAGATTGTCCATATAACTTGCAAAAGGTGACATGGTCATTGGCAAAGACATCCAAATAGAAATATATGTTCAATAGGAAGGAAAGAAAAGCACGCACCAAAAACTTCCAGCTATTTTTATCTTCTTCATCATTCCTACATTTTAAAATCAGTAAAATATCTTAATCATTTCATGAACACACATAAATACCTTCAAATCAAAGCAAAAAATATTAGCTCTAACACGATGAAAATTTCAATGCAGAGCTTCTCATCATGTGTCTTTCACAAATAAATTAATAAAAAGTAAACTAAAATGACAGTTGGAAAAAAAAAGCATGAAAGGATCATGAATGTTATAAGTTATAAAAAGTGAGAAACTTTAAAAGATTCAGAACAGAACAATCTCTTTGTTTTTTCCTTAGATTCTTCATCAAGATTGCCAAATTGCAATGACTCAAGGATTTCTTGTATAGATCATCTCAGCTATGAATTGCATTTCTCTATTTTCTTAATATTTGATAGAAAGTTCAAAGTTGAACTGTATTTTGAGGTGAATGGTGATGGAGAAGTGTAATTCCTTTGATCAATGCATCAAACCCCAGAACAGATGATATCACCTAATCCACTGATTGAACAGAATGATATTGATGTTCCTTTTGCTCTTTTCAACTCTGGTTCTTCCTCCTTTTTTTTTCGAGCTAAACTTACTAGATTTGAATGATGAAGATGATGGCTGTGTATTCATTTCCATCTCCCCTTGATTCAGTTTCCACAGTTAACTTACTGATCTCTATAATTTCTCAATCTTCTACAAATGTCTACAATCAAACCTCTTTTTCTGATTATTTTTCATTGTTTTTGTTATCTTAGAATCCTTTTTCATTATTCTATATCTAGGTTTTTTTTTCCTTAGATCTTGGGTTCTATCCTAGGTTTCCAGTTTGCATTTTTCTTTTGTGTTTTTATGGTTTTGTTGGGAAATTTGAACCCTTTTCGTTTTAATGTCTCATCTTAATATTATCCAAACAGTACTGCTTTACTATCATTGAAAAGAATTCATATATTTAATGGTTTGTGGATAGAAATGGGTGTCCTTGCAAAAAAAAAAAAAAAATTGTTCAGTAGTGGTTCTTGTACATGACTTTGTGGTGGTGGTGTATGTTCTTTGATGCCGGGGATTTGCTTTGTGGAGTAGTTCCAGATTCATGGTTTATGGAGGTTCTGGATTGGGACTCCTCATGGTGAGAGTTTTCATGATTTCTGGCTTTTACTCTTGTTTGAATATGGGTTTTTCTCCCCCTTATCTTTTATCTTTGGATTAAAATTATAGCCATTTGGTTGGAACTAAGAAAGAGTTTTAAAAATTAAGGTTCTTGCTATAATAAAGAGATAAAGAAAAGGATGATTTTCATGGGTTTTGTTTTTTATATTGTTTCAATTGAAGAAGGATTTCATTTTTTTTATAAATATGGTCTGGTTACTAATGTTTATTACCAACTTTGCCCTATATTATCTTCATGGGATATTTTTCCATTAAAATATAAATGGAATTCTGGTTGCTAATTATTTTTCATTTTTACTTTTAAGATTTGATGTGAGAAGCTGGGACTCTCATGTATGGAATTTCTATTTCATCAGACCTTGGTGCAGTTATTGTTATCAAAACAGAAGAGATGGGATGGTATTGAAACATTTTGGAATGAACAGAGATGTGCTTATCTGAACTTCAATGGTTTTGGTTATGACTTCATTTATGACATTTACTTATGAAAGTGCAAAGGGAATTACCTATGGCATTTGCCAGGCCTCAAAAGAGAACCCATGTACTTATGTTATTGTAGAAACTATACTTGTGACAATGATACAAGAGAGAGGTATCTGCATCAGGAATAAAGAAGGTGTAATCCTTTCAAACATAGTGAATAAGTAATAACATGTTAATTTAGCAGTAATTTGACACTAAATAAAGAATAAATCAATCAATTAATATACAAACATATACAAAATTACAAAGTGGAAAGGACTTTATCTATGGGATTTGCCAACGGCAGAAAAACTCTAATTGTAGTTGACTTGAAATAAATTTTCCATTGATGCACAAGATTCTTATTTGTAAGGAACAAAATTCATACGAAGAAAAAGTAAAGAAGTGAGAAGAAATATTACCTGCTTATTTGTCACTGCCCTGATATGAACCAAACCCAAAACTGGTTAAGTATCTTTCATTATGATTGGTTGATGTTTGGAATCTAAATATCCACATAATGTACCTGTAGCAAGTACCAGCAACAACAAAAAGATGAGGACTAAGCTCTACAAAGGGAGCTCCTTTGTAGCAGAGGAATATAAACAAACACATGATAAGCACTGTTTACAAATATCTATACCCTTAATAAAGGAGGAGTTTCTTTTTCTAACTTCTTTAACAGAGGAATATAAATAAACACATGGTAAGCACACTGTACAAATACAGAGAAATATTACAGTAACATAAACAAACACATGAACATTTCAATCAATGACATGGACTGAAATCAAAACAAAGAATTACTTTTGTTCAATGGCTTTGTCGTCGATGATTGTATCCAAGGAATACAGGAGTTGTTGGTGGTAGGAATGCATGTAAGTGGGCCCTAATCAGAGTAATATTAAACACGTAGCATCTGAGCGCCAACCAGGAGGGAAGGAGAGAAGCAGGTAGAGGTATTATAGCCACG
Organism: Camphora micrantha; assembly: GCA_003546025.1. Taxonomy (NCBI): domain Eukaryota; kingdom Viridiplantae; phylum Streptophyta; class Magnoliopsida; order Laurales; family Lauraceae; genus Camphora; species Camphora micrantha. Next base: position 42,865,553 of record QPKB01000004.1, on the reverse strand, counting down.
TAGACAGGAGGGAATGAGAGAAGGAGGTCGAAGCAGCTGAAGGATTCTGTTAACAACTAAATAACCTTTTAAAATTCATAAAAGATCCTGTTAACTAAATAACCTTTTAAAAATAGAAACACTAACAATAAAAAATATCAATATTAACCTCTTGGATGGGGCAATGATGGCCAAATCACTTGACTATAAGATTCACACAGTAACCCTAAAATTCATGTGCCAATGGAATTTGTTGCACAGACAGATCTTTATTTATCCTTGGGATTCGATGTGAATCATAGGATTCAGATACATATTGTAGGATTTCGATAACAATGATGGCCAAGTATTGAAATTCCCAAGGTGGAGTTATGACACAGCCCATTTGACCCATGCCTTGTGGCCAAAAAGGTATCACATAAAAACTCTTAACCAAAGCTAATTATCTTAATATTGGGCACGGTTATGGCTGACTACAATGTTTGGGTTAAAGGGGCAGGTTTAGTGCCTGTTTCGTATCATTCTGAAAATGTTTCATTATGAGAATGAATGAAAAAAACTTTTTTGGCAGGCATTGTCTCTCCCTTAAATCACTTCCCCCCTCTCTCTAGATTTTTCTCACACAAAATGCCTGACAAACAAGTTTTTCTTCATTCATTCTCAAAATGGAACTTTCCCAGGATGAAGCCAAACAGGCCCTTAAACTCCCCTGAAGGAATTTCTGACTTTTGGGAGTCCCTCAATTGCTGCAGAAGGAAATTAATTTTGGTTACTCAATCTAACTTCAAGAACATTGCTGAAGGACGTTGAGACAATAAAGAATAAATAGAACCCAAGTCAAAATGGCCAATTAATCATTAGAATTTGAGTAAAAAAAACTCAAAAGACAAACTAGGCTCATGAACTCGTTCCTAAGAGTAAAGGCCTCTTTCATGCACTGGGAGTATGCCTTTCCACTGTGCAAGTGCTGGTTCAGCATAATAATCTATGAGACACTTAAGAATAACATTGGGGCTGTCTCATTAGTAAGGTGGGATTAATTTGGAAATTCCCCTCTCTGAAATGACAGTGTCTTATGGGATTTGCACGATCAGAACTCAAAACAGCTTTAAGTCGAGGCATCTATCACATTCTCCGTAATTATTGGATGCTGTGAGATTAATTCATACCTTAGCTTCTTTACCAGTAAGTGGAGATTTACCACCATTATATTCACTCCCAGACGAAGTGCCAGAGTCTGAATCTGCAAAACACAGCCGGATCTAAAATCAAGAACGGGTACGGTAAAAGTTTTTAAGTTCAATTCATTAGAGCAAAGGCATTTGCAGAGGAGAGAAACTTAAAGGAGAACATCATCTTCGGTTCAGCTCATTATAGATTAACTGGCTAACAACCTTCCTTATAAATTGGTATATAATCAAGAAACTGGGCTCATGGAAGTGGGATGGAGGGAACCTTGATATGTGAAAGACAAAACTCCAGGAAAGGATTTTCCTAAGTGCATTCAGCAATTTGCTACAAGGAATTCATTTAGCTCCTATTTTATACATAGTGAACAAAAAAGAAGCGTTTATGGTTGCGATAGTTAATTTTTTAGGCATCATTCTGAAAATCAAAATCATACAGAAAATTGTTGAATGTGTCGAATAAGATCTCATCATGATTCATGAATCATGTCATGAAAAAAATAGTTTTCCATTTTTGCAAAATAATAATAATAATAATAAATAAAAAATAAAAATAAAAATAACTAAAAGCATTCGAAAATAATAAAAATAAAATAGTAGCTCATTCCCCATCCATTTTTCAACAATAACAGCATCAATAGAGTGAAACAAACAAAACTAAGATAAATACAATCATCAGAAGAACGTCAAGATAAATACAATCATAAGAAGAACATCCTTAACATTTATCTTCTTTGATTGGTAACCAAGGATGAAAATCGCAGTATCGCCGGGCGTAGCGGCCCGCCGCCAAAACGCTACGAAGCGGGCGCTACGTAACGTAGTGGCGCTAGGTGCATTTTGAAAAAAATTTTCAAAAAATTCTGAAAAAAAAATCCAGAAAATCTAGATTATTGGCAAATGACGGAAAATGTGTTTTCTTTTTTTTCTTTTTTTTGCAAAAGTAACTATGATAAGGGGGCGTAGCGGTCCCCTCATTGTATGAAGTCTTGTATCGCTAACAATATTGATCAATCTATCTACCATATATTCACAGTGACAAACTGCTTATAATGAAGCGCTGAACACGTAAGCAATTTTAGCAAAAATTGCACAACATATTTGGTAAGGGTTATTTTTACTATTAGATTGAAAATTGGCTAGGGCTAATTTCGTGTTAAAAGTAAAATTAGGCCAGGGCCCTATTTCCTATTAGAAAATATTTGGTCAGGCCCATATTTATTGCAGTGAGATTTGGTCAGGGCCTATATCTATTAGAGTCAAATTTGGATAGGCCTATTTTCAATTACACTGAAATTTAACTAAGGCCTGATTTCAGTTAAGAGTGAAACTTAATTAAGGCCTATTTTCAATTAGAGTGAAATTTTATAACTTCTGTTTTTAATTAATGTGATATTTAATTAAGACCATTTTTTTTTATTGAAGTGATTAATGAATAGGATTAGTAATGCATAATATTTGGCTAATCTCATTAATGTTGAGTGTGGTCATTAGTAGGTAGGCCCACAGAAGCATGTAATAGACCCAGATTCGTCCCTTCCTTCAAATAAAAGATCAAGAAAACCAATAAGGGTTTCAAAACCCTATTTCTCATCTTGGCTGCAAGGGTCGGCATTGAGAAAGGTAGAGACCAGGAAAGGAAGGGAGGAGGAGCTCCCTTGCCTGGAGAAACTCATGGTTGGCCTACTTGAACTCAAGTAATTTCTACAATTGTGTTGATCAATTACCAATCATTATTCTCTTGAAATATAATACAATTACAATTTGACAGATTGAATGGATTCCTAATTCTGAACCAAGGAACAATTGGGTAATAAAATCGTCAGGTGTTTTTCATCATCTCAAGACAATAAAGATGGACGGATTTCACGGGAGTGAGAGCCAAATGCATGTAGTGAAATTTTTCCTGAGACCATGGTTTTAGTCACTCCTAGGGAAGTTACAAAGGGATCTGTAGGGAAACGTTCCGTATATAAAGCAAAACTCGATATGGCTTCATTGAGTTCACTTCATGAACAACTTGCACTCATGCCAAAAGGGTCAACAAAGGCTCAGGTTGTATTGTACCAACATGCTGAAGATGATAACAGTTTCATTGGCAACTTATATATTAGGTTTTGGTTGTATATTGAAGTAATGGTACTGTAATGTTATATTGATTTTTTTATAAAGATTTAAGGGATATGGATGTGATTTTGACCCTTAAGAGAATGAATGTAATTGTTCATTTGATATGGTAAAAATAAAAAGCCATGCACCTAATTTGATGAAGAGATCGAGATTTGATGAGAGAGAAGAGAGAGAGAGAGAGAGAGAGAGAGAGAGAGAGAGAGATGGAAGAGCTGAGGACAAATGATAAAGTAGATGATGAATGGGGGCATGTAATAATAAGGGAAAGTTTCAAATAAAGCCTTAAGTTTTGGTCTTGTTTCAAAAAAGGATATAAGTTTCAAAAGTTTTTAAATTGGGGTCTAAGGTTTCCATCAAGGGCCTATTTGCCTGCATTAAAATACATAGATATTGAATACTTACGATTCATGTCCTTACTAGTTCACAATTAAGATTAAAGGTGCATTTTTAAATATAAGCATCAAATAACATCTTTTAGAGAAATAGGAACAATGGAAGAAGAGAAATGAATTACCAGCCATCACCCTAGCGGTTCGTTTCTTTTTCTTTTTTCTTTTTTTAGAAAAAAATGTTATTTCAATATTAATTTTTAGAATTTGCAATTGATCTTCATTTTTAACCACTTATGGTGTAAATTATATGCATTTAACTTTAATGTGTTATAACGCAAATAAATAGATTCCAAGATTTTTTGGGGAAGAAAGAACAATCATCGACAATCATTTAAATAAAAGGTGAGAGCATGCTATATGACTCTATATGAAGCAAAATCGATTTTCTAAAAACTAATCTTACCCCATAATCTATATCAAACCCATCAATTTGAATGCAATCACCATATTCTTGACAGATACACAAAAAGAGGGAAAGAAAAAAAAAAAGGGCAATTAGAATCTAACAAAGCTAAATCACCACATTCAAAATTCACAAAAACCAATGCACATTCACAACAAGAACCCTACTACATCCCAAGCCAAAATGAAATTAAGCAAAATTTGTCGTAAAAAAAAACAAGGCAAGATCAAGAAATCTACACAATGCATAATAGAGAAACTAAAACATTACAGCAGCAACATAAGGAAATAAGGAAGTGAGATAGAAGAGAAACTCAACAACCATTCCAACCTAGTTCTCGAAGCAAAAGAAAAGTATCAAGAAAGCAGTTGTGCTTCACCTATTTTCAGCCAAACGTCATCACCTGCGTGATCCCAGCCGTGAAAATAAAGAAAGCGTGGACTGATCGGACGGCCCAGAATCACCAGACAAGCCGGACGGCGCAGAATCACCAGACAAGCCGTTGATCAACGCTCCTCCATAATCAAAGTTGCTCCACCGTCACCTGAAGCTTCGTTCACTCCGCTGACAAACCCCTTCAATCAAAAAAAGGGAAACTGACAAACACAGAACACAAACAAAAACGAAACAAAAACCACACAAACCGAAGAGAAAAATCAAGTTACATGAAAAGGAAGAAAGCACTTGCACGCGGATCCTTGGCCAGTTTCTCCTTCTTCGCAGGCTTTCGCCTCTTCACAGAAAGCCTCCAAACACAGACAGAGAGAGAATCAATTAAATTAACGAAAACAAAGGAATATTGAAAGAAAACGAAACAATGACATCGAGATCTAAGTAAGAATCAACGAAAACTCAAAGAAATCAGAGAATCAACGAAAAGTCGAAGAAATCTGAGAATCAACGAAAACCCGAATAAATCTGAGAATCAACAAAAACTCGAAGAAATCTGAAATGCTGTCGGCTTTATTGGAGGTACCGTCCATCGATTTTCCTCCTTGAGAAGTCGAGGAAGATCGAAGAGAGATCGAGAAGAAGAAGCAGACGAAGAAGAGAGAGAGTACCTGAGTTAGGGTTTTCTGAGTATCGTGTTTCCGTGTTCCCGTCGGATAAGAAGGTGGGGAATGCGTTTGGTAGCATAAACTGAGTGTTTCAGATTTGGATTTTGCGAACCGATCTTTAAAATCCTGCCCGATGGAACAAGATTTTCAGAACGATTTACAATCGTTTTTTAAGGAAACGTCTCGTTGGCACAAATGACAGTCTTCATGGATTCCTCCCTTCATATCAGGCCAACCTTTTCATTCTCCCCCCAACTACCCATCCATATCTCCTTTCCATCTCTCTCTCTCAACCCCACCGCCCAGGCCAGCCATCTCTCTCTCTCTCCCTTGTTTTCTTCGTTCTCTCTGCCTCTCTCTCTTTCTGCCCATCTTCTCAGAGGGTACGTGTTGGATTGATTTGATCTATAGGTGGGGTGTGTGTTGATTTGGGTTGATCTGGAGGTGAGGTGTGCGATGGGTTTGGTTGATCTGCAGCTGGTGTGTGAAATGGTTAAGGGTGTGGTAACGGAGAGAGAGCAGGCGGGGCGTGTGATCTGTATGTCCACTAATTGTTCACGCCGTACCCAGCTTGACTTTACTGCCTTTGGGACGTGCGTGTTGTTAATCCTCTTTGAGCATGTGACTCCAATCACAATTACTTCTTCGGGCACATGTGGCCCCCACTTTCGGAAACACACCCCGTCAAATCGCTGCACTCCAGAATCTGAGGCAAGGACTGGTTCATATTTAAGTGGACTGGATTACATCTAGGTCTGTCAATGGGATGGAATGAAATGGGTAAAAAGCTCGGTCCGGCCCGTCCCAAGCCCTAAAATACAGGGCTTTTAAAAGAAATTTAAGCCCAATGAATTGGATTTGGGCAATACATTTTAAAGCCCAGCCAAAATGGGACTAAGACTGAGCAGAAGATGCCCAGCCCGTTCAGGCCCGGCCCGTCCCAATCTCTAAAAACAGGGCTTTTTCGCCTCTCCTCTTCTCTTTCTCGTCGGTTCCGTTTCTTTTTCTTTCTTTCCCCTTAAGTCACTTTCGACTCCAAACAAAACATTACAAGAACAATGGAGCATGATTCAAAAACCATGCAGGATCACGTCAAATCGTGTCTGGATCTTGTACGTTTCTCATCCTTTCTCTGTATCTTCTTTTTGGTTTCTTTCTCTCATCATTATGATTAAACTAGTGAGATTCAGCTTATTATCAAGTTTTAAATTTAGGGATTGGAAGATGGGGGCTAGTTTAGTACTGTTTTAATATTTTTTATAATACTGTACTGTAACCGTTTAAGAAGAGTATGTGTTAGGGACTTTAGGATCTATTGCAGCAGCAGAATTGACCTACAAAGTCAATCTTAATTGGTTTAGTTTTTATGTCACAATCATCCTCATGGATTGATTATGGAAGGTTTTAAGCCTTTTTGAAGTGGAGTTAACTTCCTAGTTAGTCAATGGGTTTTAATAGGGTCCAAACTAGGTTCAAAGTCCATTTTTCAAAGAGAATGGATCTTGTTCATTGATCCAATTATTCACTATTTCTCCCAACCTTTGATCATGAAGAGGAATAGACCATTGAGTTCTACACTTTGAGAGCTTTCCAACGGTATAAAGAATTCTAAATTCGGGCGTATGGATCAAAAGTTATGGCCCTTCAAAGTTAGTGTTGTTGGGCTGAACGGGCCGACCCGCTCGAGCGGACAACACTGTTGTCACCCATTTTCCAGGTAGAAACTGAGCTGAAATGCTCTGTTTTCTGGGGTCTATTCTGCCTACCTAAAACCCATCCTTACAAGGCATAAATTTGGACCAAAATGATGTTGGAAGTAGGTGGGCCTCGTTGACAAACTTTCAAAACTTTTGACCCACTTGACTCAGAGATCAAGTACCCATAAGGCCATAACCATATCCAAGATGCAATCACTCAATCTCATCAATCATGTACAACAATATAACCTATCTAAAAAATAGAAAACCAGTAACACCTTGCAACAAAATAATCCACAACAAGTAGAGAAGCAGATTATACTTTTGGAGCCCGGTAGTGCTTTAATGGAGAAGAAGACAAACAACTTAAACAAGAACTCTTCTTGAAGCAATTTGGGATCTCAAAGACCTTGTTGTCTTCCACGCTATAACCCACTATCAGATCTCTTTTCTCAAAAATGATGGTGGAAACTTCAAGAGAAAACTCTACTAGAAACTCCTACGAACTAGAAGAGAAAGAGAGGAGAGAGAAGTGTGCAACTATTGCACAAAAGAGGAGGCTGGGCGTGAATTCCAAGGTTGGACGTCCAGCCCTCTTTTGTCTACTTTTATAACTTTTTGCAACTCATCTTCTTACTAATTAACTAGAAATTCTACTTCCATAATAATCAGCAACTTTCTCCTTTCTAATTGTTATAGAAGTCTCAGTTCCACAATAATTAGTAAGTTAACTATTACAACTATTAGAATAACTATTTCAAATAGAAATAGTAACTTTCTAATTCCTTCATCTTGGAGTTCAAGTAGGATTAGTATCTTAATAACTTGGACTAGCGTGGGGATGACTAGGAATTCCATAGAAAGCTGGCTCCAACTTGGACACCTTGACCCCACATCTCATGTGCAATCCGGGCCCACGGTTAATTGCAAATAATATCACCATATAAATGCAATTGCAGTCCAGTCTTAGGAATAAATTACAATGAAGACCCTAAACTTCCCGATTACCACAAGTAGGCCCCTCTATCAATATCCATGGATTAATTGAACTAAAACTGTCCCACCAATTTAAATACACATCTTACAATTAATCACAATGATCATCAGTACCATCGAGTTAACTCTTAATCGAGATGGGTGCGCACTTAGTAATAACAAATCCATTAATTGGCATAAGGGGATAATATACATAGATTCCATCTTGACAATTGAATGTTCCCACAGTCCTACTACCACCTACTCAAGACACCGAGGTGTTGACCTACAGTTGGCCTCACTCATTGGTGACTTAAAGCAAATGAATAAATAGAAACTTGAGTTCATCAATGTCTCAGGATTAAGAGCCTATTGTTAGGGAATTATGAGAGCAAACCTTAAACTCGAGACAGTATTTCATAAGGTGCTTCTCATGGTCCTTCAATACATCCAATGTACCAGCACCATGATCCAGAATCTTACATTATGATGATCGAGACAAATCACACTATCTCATAGTGATCAAAGTGCTACAACCTTATCAGATGAGATGCCCAGTCTCATCACCGGTTGTGAAGATATTTAAGTATAAGATTTGTGACACATGTCTCCCGTGTGTGGATCTCATCCATACACATATATCACGTCTAATATACTAATGAGACCTGGTTCAACTCATGAACCATCATGTCATATGTATTGGTCATGTGCATTTAGTAATAAAAAAAACACCATTCATCACATGAAAGGAAAGCATGATATTATTGATAAATAAATTAATTAATCAATTTATTACATCATCTGATGGATTGAGTCCATACAATCTAACAATCTCTCACTTGGGGTCAATACCAGTCAGGGTTGCATCTCATGCCCATCCTGTCCACATATTGCTCAAAGGCTTTGGTAGTCAAGTGCTTAGTAAAGGCATCTGCTAGATTGTCCGCAGAGCCTATCTTGGTAATTATGAATATCACCTCTCTGCACAATCTCTCTGACTGAATGATACTTCCTCTGTACATGCTTTTGACTTTTATGGCTTCTGGGCTCTTTGGACTGAGCTACTGCCCCGCTGCTGTCATAGTAAACTGTGAGCGGCTGTCGTACCAAAGGTACCACCCCAAGTTCCATAAGGAATCTCTTGAGTCATATTGCTTCCTTAGCTG
>QPKB01000004.1:42598873-42855712 GCA_003546025.1 Camphora micrantha | reverse complement strand
CTATGTAGCATGTTTGGAAATCTCAATTTGTTAGTGATTCATAATTTAAGAGAAAAACAATGAAGCAGACACAAATCCCAACTGAGAACCTAATTAACTGGAAGAAAATAAAATGAAAAGGCATGCATTATCTTCTCCCCTACCACAAACTCCCATTTAGTATCTATCAAAGGTGCGTTCACAAAACATTAAAAAAAAAAAAAAAAAAAAAAAAAAAAAAAAAACACTTACAAAAAAGAACTATAGAATTTAATAATATCAGAAAATCAATTTACAAATTCCAAAAATCAAATTAAATCTTACACGGTTTCAGAGAAGAGTGTGACAGTATAACAGAATAATCATTTAATAAAACTAAAATTTCAATTCAAAGAAACTAATTAAATCCTAAACAAATGTAAACAGACAATATCTTACAACAAAACAAAGCACATTAAAAGAGGGAAGAGGTCAGGTTTCCAAAAACTAACCAATGCAGCAAGCAGAACCCGAACCATATTGTTGTAAGCATGTTCATAGCTCTCAAGAACCTAATCATAAAGCAAGCTAGACATGACCATCAAAAACAGACACCAAAATTAATTTCAATTAGAACATAAAATTTCTGTATGCAATCATGTTTAATTCCATTTTTCAGTTAGTATGGAGCCCAATAACAACACACAATGGTTAAAAGAAAAGAGGGCGGGAGGGGGAGGGGGGAGGGGGGAGGGGTTTGCGCGGCGAGAGAGAGAGTGCAGTGAATAATGAACAGACAATATTAACAAACTTAATGTTAAAAACAAACATGGACTAAGAAAAGCATGCAGTCATGGTCAAGTTTCCATAAACTAACCAATAAACTAACCAATGCAGCAAGCTCTGTGCCAAGCACTTCCTAGAACTGGAGAAGAGAAACACCAAAGGTATTCCATACCAGAAACTATTAGGAACCAAGATGAAACAGCAAAAGATAGAGAAAAAAATACTTTTCCACGGCAGCCCACTCCCCCATGTTCCATGCAGCACGCAGCAGCCTATCAGCAACCACTCCAATCTATAAATAAGAACAGATAAAAATAAAAAGAAACACCAATAGAGTTTGAAATTATCGCCAAAACCCAACCATAGGTGCCATTGCCAGTCGAGCAGCTGGCTCAGCTGGGGTCCAATACTCCTTGCAAAGGTTGTTAAGTTCTTCCCCAGCGAGCCAATGAGGCAAGGCACTCCTCATCCGACCTACAATGATGCACAGCATTTGATGTCAAGATATAATACAGTACCATCAATCACAAAGCAAAGCTAAGATCTCTAAGGGTCTGTCAAGATGAGGAAAGTGGAGAAAATGGAAAATAAAGACAACTGTAATACTATTTAAAATTTGTACTCACAATCAATGTTTTCTCCACTTGCTTTCTCTGGCGCATCAGATGAGACCTGAGTTTTTCCCTTTTTCATTTATTACAGAAAACTTGCCTTCTTCACCTGTTTTTCTGCGCATCCAGATGAGACATGAGTTTCCTTTTTTCATTTATTCCTCTTATCAGTAACCAATGAATTACATTGGATCATTGAAGTAAGAGCGCACGCTTAATAACTAAAATGCCATAGAGGAGATGCTAGCTTACGGCGATACCTTACGTGCGCTGATTCCACTTTGGTGCATCAAAACCTTCAATATCCTCCTCTGCTCTTGTTGTGTACATATTCATATCACTCTATCAACAATAAATCAATGTAATGATAACTTAAATAGTCAATTGTTTCTTTCCATTTGCTTTTTTGTCCTCTCGTATACTTGAACCAACTGCTATTTAATAGCATGAGATTCAAGGGAAAAAGGCAACAAAAGATGTGAACACCCAATGGCATATTTTAGGAAATCAATGTGCATTTTCATGAAGATTTTATATATCACTATTTATATAATTCTAGCTTAGAACAGTCATTGTGTGTAATCTACAGAGTCATAATGATCATGTAGATCAAGTAGCTGTAACCCAGCACTCAATGAACTTGATCTTAGATACTATGAATCAAGTCATATGAATTGCTAAAACCTGACTTTTTAACTAGTCATGAATGGAAGATGTAGCTAAACACTTGCTTTAATTCAACATAAGATTCCTATGTGTAAATTTTTGTTTGCGGCTTGAACCGGCTATGATAATAGTGACAAAACCTGAGATGGGGATTGAAGATGTGTGTTGGTATTCTTACTAGCGATTATCTCCATATAGACTATACAACCAAGCCATATTTCTATGCCACAGCGGCTCATAATCAATATAAGTGTCAGGATCATCACCTCGCACTAAAACACACATAATACACAATTCAAAGAAATTGGGCCATCATTGAGTTGAGATTTAAAGGTGACATCTACAAACGGCATAGAATTAGTTTGGTTACTAGTTTCTATATATATATGGCTACATCAATTACCACGCAATAATCCATCCATCATGGCCTATCAATGGCCAATCATCAATACTAAGGATCAAAGTGAGAAAAAAATGGCAATTTAAGGTAAACGATTTGGGAAGAGCATCTTTGAGGCTCTCCATTGGATATTTCACATTGAAAGATTTGCCTCACCGTACTTTTACAATTCATATGAATACGCTCATGCGATTTTTCGGTAGAATGCAATGACGCCAAAAATACATGAGTATAATTGTGATTTTGAGAAAATTAATGCGATAATAGGGAAAATGCAAATGAATAATTTCATGAAAATCATGCAATTTAATGAATTTTGACCAATTTGACTTGATTCCAACATTGAATGCTCGAATAAAATTCATGAAATCACAGTTTAGTCCTAATAGTCCATAAATCTACATGATCTACATGAATAATGACACTATGATGCAATTTCCATGGACTCATCACACCATCCAACAACATTTTACCTAGTCCCTAGCAAAGATGTGAAAGGTGAGTTTAACTAACCATAACCTAATCTAAACCAAAAATACAAAGAAAAATAATTGCAAAAACAAAAGCAACTTTCGCTACGCACTCTCAAAGCATTTAGCGTATTGCACGTAAGCATCTTTACCCCCTGTTACCCTAGTGGAAATTTGTGCTTCGTGACGTTTTTGCCGTGAATATGGCCAACAAACTTCAAAAACTAAGAAATCAAAGAATCTCCCAAAAAAAAAAAAATCATAAAAATTGGATTACTCTCGATTCTCAGATTTGTCAAAGTAAAGCAAATTCGAAATACAGGTACACCAATTATTCATCTTTGGCAAAGAAATTTTCAAATCATGCTCAAATATCGATCGTGCACAATTGAGAAGTACATCGTACTCAAATAAGTGATTAAAGAAGCTCCCTTAACACCTCGTGAAACAAGCCAATCAAATAATCCCGGTCCGCTAGACTTAGCAAAAAAAAAACAATTTCCTCTCAAGGACCATGATGGCTTTCGCACTAATTTTTTTTCCCTTTTCAACAGTCCCTAACAATAGGCAGCTTTTTTCATGTACCCGAATGAAGGCAACCATGAAGGCTTTCGCGCTATTGTTTTTCGAAAGGCCGTGAATTTTTTTCCCCTTTCAACGGTCCCCAACAATAGGCAGCACTTTTCATGTACCCGAATCAAGGGTGTATTCCAATCAAGGCAACCATGATTGCTTTCGCGCTATTGTTTTTTTAAAGGCCGTGAATTTTTTGCCCTATTCAAAGGTCCCCAACAATAGGCAGCCCTTTTCATGTACCCGAATCAAGGGTGTACCCCAATCAAGGCAACCATGATGGCTTTCGCGCTATTGTTTTTCGAAAGGCCGTGAATTGTTTTCCCTTTTCAACGGTCCCCAACAATAGGCAGCCCTTTTCATGTAACCGAATCAAGGGTGTACCCCAATCAAGGCAACCATGATGGCTTTCGCGAAAGGCCGTGAATTTTTTTCCCTTTTCAACAGTCCCCATATTGTTTGATGGCTTTCGCGATATTGTTTTTCGAAAGGCCGTGAATTTTTTTCCCTTTTCAACAGTCCCCAACAATAAGCAGCCCTTTTCATGTACCCGAATGAAGGCAAGCATGATGGCTTTCGCGCTATTGTTTTTCGAAAGGCCGTGAATTTTTTTCCCTTTTCAACGGTCCCCAACAACAATAGGCAGCCCTTTTCATGTACCCGAATCAAGGGTGTACCATCAAAATTATAGCATTTTTTCAAAATGATTTCCGCAAACAGAAACTCTCTTTTGTCTAAATTTGAGAATTCTAAAATTCAAGATATCTTCCGTTTATTGAATTCTCTCAAAAATCTCTTTAAAAAAATCTAAAAAGCCAAGACAAACAGCAAAAATTCTAGAGAAATTTAAAAAACTTCCTAAATATAGAAAATAAAGCAAAAGGTGTGTGAAAATTTTGTCTAAAAATAAACAAGTGTGCTTGGTCGCCAGCCCCCAACCTATGATGAACCATCATCCTCAAAGTTATGCATCCAATGCAAAAGAAATATAAAACATGAGGATAAAAAGTACAAGAGGGTAAAGTGAAGACACCGGAGAATGTGAAGCTTTTCAAACCTTGTCAATGGTTAGACAAAACCCATAAAAGAAAAAACAAAAAAAAAGAGGAAAGAAATTACCCTACTGGCAACACAACTTGGAATCCACCCGAATCCCAAAAAAAAACTTAGTTGTATGCCCATTGTTACAAAGCTTTGCTGGCTACTTGCCATGCCCATATCTGTTTAAACTGTGTTAATTACCCTATTAAATAAATAATTCACTTGAATTGGATTTTTTTTCTCAAATGGTGATATTTGCATTAAGTAGAAGATGATGTTACATCAAAGGGCGTAAAAGCTCAACATCAAAAGGACAAAATTACAAAAGTACTATCTATCTGGTCTAAAACGAAGATTCATGCTTGAGAGATTTCAGGTTAGGTCCTCTAAGTAACCCGAGAAGATGAAGGTTTGGTTGGCCATTCAACCTCATTACATATGTTATGCTACCTTATGTCGGTCGGTCAGTTTCTGGTTTTTGCATAATAAAAACAAAGAAAATATAAATAATAACTTGAAAAATGGAAAAAAAATGCTCCATGATGAAGAACAATGATCTGTCACAAAATAATGTTCACACAAGACCCTATAGAAAGCATAATTCCCAATAAACCTTATAGAACTGCCATTGAAGATATTAACTTAAATAGACCATAAAACAAAAGGCAGCTACAAGTGAAACAGTTAGAGAACAAAAAAGTAGCCCATAAATCAAAGGGATCTCGGATATTCAAAGACATGAAGTACAATAGGATCACATTCGATACTAGGATGTCAGTACCGTGAGGGAGAACATCAAAATGAAGCCCAAATCAAACAATAAACCACCAAGAGCCAGGCAAACATTTGGGAGCATGCATAGGCAATTGTTAAATGAGACATGGCAGTAAAAAGTGCTTGGATCAGAAATTTTCAAGGAAAAAAAAAAAAAAAAAACCTAGGTAGGATCACAAAAGTTTTCTCCAAATGAAGACATTATTTCACCACCGTGTCCTACTATGTATCAATCATTTAAAATCAATGAGAACTATATGTCTTTTATTTTAGAATGTTTTAAAGGATAACAAATGAAGAAGAATATCCTCTATAGACAGATGGCATGAGGAGACACCTATTGTAGAGTTCCCTCCAATATCTAGTTTTTGCCATTCACCCATCTGTCAAGCATGTTACAAAGGAAAGAAAAGAAAGAATCACACAGTTCAAGGTACTTCTTTATATAATATTTAGCTAGACTATACATTAAATCATCGAAACCTTACCGCTGCACTTGTACCCACACTAGCAATACTACTTCCCGCTGATATAACAATGATATTCCATTAAGTATCTTTCGCTCTGCTAGGTATCTGAATAAGAAAAAGAAACAAAAGAAAATATGCTCACAAATCAAATAAACTCGAAAATGGAATAGATATGAGAATGGAAGCATAATAAAATCATGAAATAAAGCAAGAGGAAAAACACACTAAAGACTTTTAATTTAAAAAAGATGCTCAAAATATAATAGTGAGGGATATTCCTGTGCATCTTTCCCTCACCTTATAAACTTAATGGGACCCACCTAGGGACCCACAAATCATAGGACTTGTGGGGGATGGGAAGAGACACCTTGGATGAGACCATATATCAATTTGGGGTCAATCCATGCCTCTAACCCCTTCATCCGTGGCCCACAAATTTAATGATTTTATATTAAAGGAAAAATTTTGACCCCTCGATCCAACGGTCCAATCAATTTGGATAGGCTTAAGGGGGTTTCCATGTGTGTGGATGGTTTGGGATGTGTTTATAAAGTCAACCCTACTATGTTGTCCCTCACCATATTATGGTGAATGTTTAGGATATTTTTATGGTTCTATTTCTTGCGTGGTGGTTTTTATGTGTGGTGTCATACTTGTACTTTTGTTGGTACTTTTGTTGAATGTTAGCATTTAGAGTGATGGATGCTTTATGACTTTTAGAATTCTTCTAATATTCTCTTCTTTTTTGCTCTAATGTGTGAATTATCTATCTGTTAGGTCCTCCTTAGGAGCATCTGTGTTGTTGCTTTGACTTTGAAGCATTTTTGTGTGGTGGTTTTATATGTGTGGTGTCACACTTTGTACTTTTTTGGTACTTTTGTTGAATGTTTAGCATTTAGAGTGATGGATGCTTTATTACTTTTAGAATTCTTCTAATATTCCTCCTCTTTTTTTTTGCTCTAATTTGTGAATTATCTATCCATATCAAAATATATTTTTTATCTACAATGTGCGCCTCACTTCAATGAAGCCCGCGCCTCACCTCGAGCCTTAGCGCCTAGGCCCCAGGAGACCTTAGCGCTTTGAAGCGCCTCTCGCTTTTCAAAACACTGGGCGGTGTAATAGGATTGGTACATTTATTCCATTTACTACGTGAAATCAAAGGAAAGATATTTGAACTTAAGAGTAAATAAAAATCTGTATAAAATGAATCATACCTATGTTTGTTATTATATTCAAATGAAGCAAAATCTGTAGCGCAGAGTCAAACTGTGCTCCGCGACCATGATAATTGTGTGCCTTTGATGAGCAAGCATATAAACCATTACCCAGGTTTTGCCCCCATTGTACGCTAAGGACACCATTTGTAAGGGCACACTCATAATAATCCACATATGTTATTACTTAGGTGCATCATAATAAGTTGTGTGAAACCTACATAAAAATAGCATAACTACCTATAAGAAAGAAAATTAAGAGGAAAAAAATAGACGATGCATTCTATTGAATAGCTCAATGCTCTTACACGAAAACATAGAGAGAAAAAAATCTCATACAGGATATAATCTAAAAAGTAATAAACATTCAATATGGAAAAAATATAAGAACATATAATTCTATTTCACAAGATCAATCCTTATGCATACAAAAGACACAGAAAAAGATCTTACAACATACAATTGAAGTGAATAGGATAAAATAGAATGAATACAACTTGAAATATAAATCAATATTTAATTCTCAATTGGAATTACGTTCACTTGATCCAGGCAAAAAAGATAATCATATCATGATGAAAAGCGAATAGATTGCAGACAAACCTTGAGCATATTTTAAGTAGTGTCGGGTTCTTCGTCTTCTGTACCTAGAATAGTAGTTAAGTGTTTCAGATCAACACTAAATATAGAAAACGACAATAATGTTTGCAAACAATCACACTTATAACTACTTAAATGAAAATCGCCCATGAAATGAAATGGTAGGAAGAGAAAAAACGAAATGCAGATGTACAAATTTAAGGGAAAATTATTTCTATAGTTTTATTAGCAGAATTCTCTAACAAATGTTCCAGTTGTTGCATAGCAGTGAGAAGAATTGACAATATTCATGAAATAGGTTACTTATAGCCTACCACAAATAATATGCAGAAAAGAACAAATGTTCTAAGAAAGGGAATTTTACCTTATTACACTACATATTGACTATTCTTGAAGAGATTTTAAACTAATGACACATAAAATTTCAGCTAAACTATGTGTATACAAAACTTCAAGCATGATTTTTCCATTCGCAATTCTTTAAGCATAAGTCAATCGAAAACATAAGGTATTTCTTGTATACATTGTTTTCTTTTCACAGAAAATAAAAAGTAAAGCGGTACAAGCAGGACATTATTATCTATGGCCGAAGCAACCATGAAACCAGTTCTCATGTAGTCCAAACATTAGGTTCTTATAGAGCATGGATCAAGGGTATCAAAATGAATAGAAGGCACATCATGACATGGTTATCTAAAATTGATAGATGTATGCAACAGAATCACCCATCCATCCTAACCAATTTCAGGCCATTCACAAACCATTTTGATACACAAAACCCAGGTCCTTAATTTCAGTGCAAGAAGATGGACAAACCATGTGCCATTTGAATTAAAGCCCAAGCTGGTAGAAGTTTTTATAAGGAAGCTGCAGTGAGTCTTTTTTTTTTTTCTTTCTTTTGTTAGCAAGGACTACTAAAAGAACAGATTATGAATTAATGAACATCTCAGGCTACATGACATTCGAAGTTCTTTGTTTTCCAAATTCCAATACAACAATTAAATTTAGCCAATATGACCAATACAATATTAGTATCAAATTCAACCTGCAATAGATTCTAAGGTCCTCCAATACATAGCCGCCACCCCCTCATGTACTTGAAACTCAATTGGAAAAGGTGGGGAAGGAAAAAAAAACAGGGCCTCTGCAATAAGGGAGCAGCTGAAAGTTTATATATTTTAAAACACAAGCATTAAAAAAACAGAATATATGTTTCTGAACTCATGAAGAAAATATATGATGAGTACAAAAGATGATACAAGCAAGACATTATTGTCTATGACCAAACAAACCATGGAACCAGTTCTTTTACCAAAAAAACCATGGAACCAGTTCTCATGTAGTCCCAACATGGGATTTCTTTTACAGAAAATGGATCAATTAATTGGAGTTTATTATGAAAAACACCTTTCCCTAAAAGGATTCTCTTATTTGGTAGGGAATGCTTGAGAAGAGCTATCTTGGTATGTGAGTTTTTACATAAAAATTTAAAAGCCGACATTACTTTATGCCCCATTTGTTGTTGGGAGGAGGAATTGGTGGAACATGCTTTATTTTATTGTGATTATACTAAGTATGTATGGTTTTCTTTAGATTTAGGCCTTCTTACGCATGATGCTCCTCAGGTGGGATCCTAAAATGGTGGAATCACACAGTATGGACCCCGGGAAACCGACTCCTCCCCAACCTAACCAATACATCAGGGCTTAGGGTTTTGCCATATGATGGGCCTTATGGGGAACTTGGAACAATTCTATCTTTAGAGGGGTTGAGTTAAGTCCCTCTCTCGTTAATTTGGCTAAAAGAATGATGATGCAATGGCCAAGTAGGACTATTATGGACACCTCTCCTCCTTGGGCCCAAGGTTTAGTATGGAGGACATTGATTCAGTTCATTCTTTTATAGATGTGGCATTCAAAGTGGCCGTGGAAAGGTCAGTTTTGGTTTCGCAGTGTGTTGTAATAGAGCTTTTAGATGTACAGAGGTGTAGTTGAAGAGTTTCTAACCCTAAGAATCAGAAGTGAGATTAATCCTCCTGCACACAAAAGTAGTAACTTCAAGACTCTTGCCATCCTGATCTTATTAACAAAGAAGAAAATTCAATACTAAACAAATTATTTTCTCTAGACCAAATTTATTTTATTTTACATTTGGCTCCAATGAATAATTGAAAATCAAGAAAGCTATTGATTGGGCGAGGGGAGATTGGTACATTCATTTCATTCAGTCTATGAAATCTATGGAAAGATTCCTGAACTAGGGGTAAAGCAAAAATGGTAGAAAATGAACCATGCCTGTGTTTGTTATTATATACAAAAAAGCAAAATCTATAACACAATATATGTATTGTTATTGTTCTATTCCAGTTTTTTTAATAATTATGAACGGTAAGACTCATTTGGTGGATCTGATGAATATAGAATAACCAAAATCATATCACCACTAAAAACTCACTGTCATGCAAGATCAGTCATCAAACTGGCAAAAGACAACATGAGAGTTACGAAAGATTCTCAAATAGAATTTATGACTAAATCAGGGATCAAGATAATGCACAGCAGGCTCTGCCCACTTCAATGATTCATGCAAAAGGAGCTTTCACCGTACCAGAACAACCATTGTTCTTTTTTGTACCATCTACAAAAAACAGGACCAAGACCATCACCATTTTCAATAAATTAAGCATCTATTTCCAACAACTAACTGCCATACAAGATTGTCCATATAACTTGCAAAAGGTGACATGGTCATTGGCAAAGACATCCAAATAGAAATATATGTTCAATAGGAAGGAAAGAAAAGCACGCACCAAAAACTTCCAGCTATTTTTATCTTCTTCATCATTCCTACATTTTAAAATCAGTAAAATATCTTAATCATTTCATGAACACACATAAATACCTTCAAATCAAAGCAAAAAAATATTAGCTCTAACACGATGAAAAAATTTCAATGCAGAGCTTCTCATCATGTGTCTTTCACAAATAAATTAATAAAAAGTAAACTAAAATGACAGTTGGAAAAAAAAAAGCATGAAAGGATCATGAATGTTATAAGTTATAAAAAGTGAGAAACTTTAAAAGATTCAGAACAGAACAATCTCTTTGTTTTTTCCTTAGATTCTTCATCAAGATTGCCAAATTGCAATGACTCAAGGATTTCTTGTATAGATCATCTCAGATATGAATTGCATTTCTCTATTTTCTTAATATTTGATAGAAAGATCAAAGTTGAACTGTATTTTGAGGTGAATGGTGATGGAGAAGTGTAATTCCTTTGATCAATGCATCAAACCCCAGAACAGATGATATCACCTAATCCACTGATTGAACAGAATGATATTGATGTTCCTTTTGCTCTTTTCAACTCCGGTTCTTCCTCCTTTTTTTTTCGAGCTAAACTTACTAGATTTGAATGATGAAGATGATGGCTGTGTATTCATTTCCATCTCCCCTTGATTCAGTTTCCACAGTTAACTTACTGATCTCTATAATTTCTCAATCTTCTACAAATGTCTACAATCAAACCTCTTTTTCTGATTATTTTTCATTGTTTTTGTTATCTTAGAATCCTTTTTCATTATTCTATATCTAGGTTTTTTTTTCCTTAGATCTTGGGATCTATCCTAGGTTTCCAGTTTGCATTTTTCTTTTGTGTTTTTATGGTTTTGTTGGGAAATTTGAACCCTTTTCGTTTTAATGTCTCATCTTAATATTCTCCAAACAGTACTGCTTTACTATCATTGAAAAGAATTCATATATTTAATGGTTTGTGGATAGAAATGGGTGTCCTTGCAAAAAAAAAAAAAAAATTGTTCAGTAGTGGTTCTTGTACATGACTTTGTGGTGGTGGTGTATGTTCTTTGATGCCGGGGATTTTGCTTTGTGGAGTAGTTCCAGATTCATGGTTTATGGAGGTTCTGGATTGGGACTCCTCATGGTGAGAGTTTTCATGATTTCTGGCTTTTACTCTTGTTTGAATATGGGTTTTTCTCCCCCTTATCTTTTATCTTTGGATTAAAATTATAGCCATTTGGTTGGAACTAAGAAAGAGTTTTAAAATTAAGGTTCTTGCTATAATAAAGAGATAAAGAAAAGGATGATTTTCATGGGTTTTGTTTTTTTATTGTTTCAATTGAAGAAGGATTTCATTTTTTTTATAAATATGGTCTGGTTACTAATGTTTATTACCAACTTTGCCCTATATTATCTTCATGGGATATTTTTCCATTAAAATATAAATGGAATTCTGGTTGCTAATTATTTTTCATTTTTACTTTTAAGATTTGATGTGAGAAGCTGGGACTCTCATGTATGGAATTTCTATTTCATCAGACCTTGGTGCAGTTATTGTTATCAAAACAGAAGAGATGGGATGGTATTGAAACATTTTGGAATGAACAGAGATGTGCTTATCTGAACTTCAATGGTTTTTGGTTATGACTTCATTTATGACATTTACTTATGAAAGTGCAAAGGGAATTACCTATGGCATTTGCCAGGCCTCAAAAGAGAACCCATGTACTTATGTTATTGTAGAAACTATACTTGTGACAATGATACAAGAGAGAGGTATCTGCATCAGGAATAAAGAAGGTGTAATCCTTTCAAACATAGTGAATAAGTAATAACATGTTAATTTAGCAGTAATTTGACACTAAATAAAGAATAAATCAATCAATTAATATACAAAATTACAAAGTGGAAAGGACTTTATCTATGGGATTTGCCAACGGCAGAAAAACTCTAATTGTAGTTGACTTGAAATAAATTTTCCATTGATGCACAAGATTCTTATTTGTAAGGAACAAAATTCATACGAAGAAAAAGTAAAGAAGTGAGAAGAAATATTACTTGCTTATTTGTCACTGCCCTGATATGAACCAAACCCAAAACTGGTTAAGTATCTTTCATTATGATTGGTTGATGTTTGGAATCTAAATATCCACATAATGTACCTGTAGCAAGTACCAGCAACAACAAAAAGATGAGGACTAAGCTCTACAAAGGGAGCTCCTTTGTAGCAGAGGAATATAAACAAACACATGATAAGCACTGTTTACAAATATCTATACCCTTAATAAAGGAGGAGTTTCTTTTTCTAACTTCTTTAACAGAGGAATATAAATAAACACATGGTAAGCACACTGTACAAATACAGAGAAATATTACAGTAACATAAACAAACACATGAACATTTCAATCAATGACATGGACTGAAATCAAAACAAAGAATTACTTTTGTTCAATGGCTTTGTCGTCGATGATTGTATCCAAGGAATACAGGAGTTGTTGGTGGTAGGAATGCATGTAAGTGGGCCCTAATCAGAGTAATATTAAACACGTAGCATCTGAGCGCCAACCAGGAGGGAAGGAGAGAAGCAGGTAGAGGTATTATAGCCACGTAGACAGGAGGGAATGAGAGAAGGAGGTCGAAGCAGCTGAAGGATTCTGTTAACAACTAAATAACCTTTTAAAATTCATAAAAGATCCTGTTAACTAAATAACCTTTTAAAAATAGAAACACTAACAATAAAAAATATCAATATTAACCTCTTGGATGGGGCAATGATGGCCAAATCACTTGACTATAAGATTCACACAGTAACCCTAAAATTCATGTGCCAATGGAATTTGTTGCACAGACAGATCTTTATTTATCCTTGGGATTCGATGTGAATCATAGGATTCAGATACATATTGTAGGATTTCGATAACAATGATGGCCAAGTATTGAAATTCCCAAGGTGGAGTTATGACACAGCCCATTTGACCCATGCCTTGTGGCCAAAAAGGTATCACATAAAAACTCTTAACCAAAGCTAATTATCTTAATATTGGGCACGGTTATGGCTGACTACAATGTTTGGGTTAAAAGGGCAGGTTTAGTGCCTGTTTCGTATCATTCTGAAAATGTTTCATTATGAGAATGAATGAAAAAAACTTTTTTGGCAGGCATTGTCTCTCCCTTAAATCACTTCCCCCCTCTCTCTAGATTTTTCTCACACAAAATGCCTGACAAACAAGTTTTTCTTCATTCATTCTCAAAATGGAACTTTCCCAGGATGAAGCCAAACAGGCCCTTAAACTCCCCTGAAGGAATTTCTGACTTTTGGGAGTCCCTCAATTGCTGCAGAAGGAAATTAATTTTGGTTACTCAATCTAACTTCAAGAACATTGCTGAAGGACGTTGAGACAATAAAGAATAAATAGAACCCAAGTCAAAATGGCCAATTAATCATTAGAATTTGAGTAAAAAAAAACTCAAAAGACAAACTAGGCTCATGAACTCGTTCCTAAGAGTAAAGGCCTCTTTCATGCACTGGGAGTATGCCTTTCCACTGTGCAAGTGCTGGTTCAGCATAATAATCTATGAGACACTTAAGAATAACATTGGGGCTGTCTCATTAGTAAGGTGGGATTAATTTGGAAATTCCCCTCTCTGAAATGACAGTGTCTTATGGGATTTGCACAATCAGAACTCAAAACAGCTTTAAGTCGAGGCATCTATCACATTCTCCGTAATTATTGGATGCTGTGAGATTAATTCATACCTTAGCTTCTTTACCAGTAAGTGGAGATTTACCACCATTATATTCACTCCCAGACGAAGTGCCAGAGTCTGAATCTGCAAAACACAGCCGGATCTAAAATCAAGAACGGGTACGGTAAAAGTTTTTAAGTTCAATTCATTAGAGCAAAGGCATTTGCAGAGGAGAGAAACTTAAAGGAGAACATCATCTTCGGTTCAGCTCATTATAGATTAACTGGCTAACAACCTTCCTTATAAATTGGTATAATCAAGAAACTGGGCTCATGGAAGTGGGATGGAGGGAACCTTGATATGTGAAAGACAAAACTCCAGGAAAGGATTTTCCTAAGTGCATTCAGCAATTTGCTACAAGGAATTCATTTAGCTCCTATTTTATACATAGTGAACAAAAAAGAAGTGTTTATGGTTGCAATAGTTAATTTTTTAGGCATCATTCTGAAAATCAAAATCATACAGAAAATTGTTGAATGTGTCGAATAAGATCTCATCATGATTCATGAATCATGTCATGAAAAAAATAGTTTTCCATTTTTGCGAAATAATAATAATATTAGTAAATAAAAAATAAAAATAAAAAAAACTAAAAGCATTCGAAAATAATAAAAATAAAATAGTAGCTCATTCCCCATCCATTTTTCAACAATAACAGCATCAATAGAGTGAAACAAACAAAACTAAGATAAATACAATCATCAGAAGAACGTCAAGATAAATACAATCATAAGAAGAACATCCTTAACATTTATCTTCTTTGATTGGTAACCAAGGATGAAAATCGCAGTATCGCCGGGCGTAGCGGCCCGCCGCCAAAACGCTACGAAGCGGGCGCTACGTAACGTAGTGGCGCTAGGTGCATTTTGAAAAAATTTTCAAAAAATTCTGAAAAAAAAAATCCAGAAAATCTAGATTATTGGCAAATGACGGAAAATGTGTTTTCTTTTTTTTCTTTTTTTTGCAAAAGTAACTATGATAAGGGGGCGTAGCGGTCCCCTCATTGTATGAAGTCTTGTATCGCTAACAATATTGATCAATCTATCTACCATATATTCACAGTGACAAACTGCTTATAATGAAGCGCTGAACACGTAAGCAATTTTAGCAAAATTGCACAACATATTTGGTAAGGGTTATTTTTACTATTAGATTGAAAATTGGCTAGGGCTAATTTCGTGTTAAAAGTAAAATTAGGCCAGGGCCCTATTTCCTATTAGAAAATATTTGGTCAGGCCCATATTTATTGCAGTGAGATTTGGTCAGGGCCTATATCTATTAGAGTCAAATTTGGATAGGCCTATTTTCAATTACACTGAAATTTAACTAAGGCCTGATTTCAGTTAAGAGTGAAACTTAATTAAGGCCTATTTTCAATTAGAGTGAAATTTTATAACTTCTGTTTTTAATTAATGTGATATTTAATTAAGACCATTTTTTTTTATTGAAGTGATTAATGAATAGGATTAGTAATGCATAATATTTGGCTAATCTCATTAATGTTGAGTGTGGTCATTAGTAGGTAGGCCCTAGGCCCACAGAAGCATGTAATAGACCCAGATTCGTCCCTTCCTTCAAATAAAAGATCAAGAAAACCAATAAGGGTTTCAAAACCCTATTTCTCATCTTGGCTGCAAGGGTCGGCATTGAGAAAGGTAGAGACCAGGAAAGGAAGGGAGGAGGAGCTCCCTTGCCTGGAGAAACTCATGGTTGGCCTACTTGAACTCAAGTAATTTCTACAATTGTGTTGATCAATTACCAATCATTATTCTCTTGAAATATAATACAATTACAATTTGACAGATTGAATGGATTCCTAATTCTGAACCAAGGAACAATTGGGTAATAAAATCGTCAGGTGTTTTTCATCATCTCAAGACAATAAAGATGGACGGATTTTACGGGAGTGAGAGCCAAATGCATGTAGTGAAATTTTTCCTGAGACCATGGTTTTAGTCACTCCTAGGGAAGTTACAAAGGGATCTGTAGGGAAACGTTCCATATATAAAGCAAAACTCGATATGGCTTCATTGAGTTCACTTCATGAACAACTTGCACTCATGCCAAAAGGGTCAACAAAGGCTCAGGTTGTATTGTACCAACATGCTGAAGATGATAACAGTTCATTGGCAACTTATATATTAGGTTTTGGTTGTATATTGAAGTAATGGTACTGTAATGTTATATTGATTTTTTTATAAAGATTTAAGGGATATGGATGTGATTTTGACCCTTAAGAGAATGAATGTAATTGTTCATTTGATACGGTAAAAATAAAAAGCCATGCACCTAATTTGATGAAGAGATCGAGATTTGATGAGAAAAGGAGAGAGAGAGAGAGAGAGAGAGAGAGAGAGATGGAAGAGCTGAGGATAAATGATAAAGTAGATGATGAATGGGGGCATGTAATAATAAGGGAAAGTTTCAAATAAAGCCTTAAGTTTTGGTCTTGTTTCAAAAAAGGATATAAGTTTCAAAAGTTTTTAAATTGGGGTCTAAGGTTTCCATCAAGGGCCTATTTGCCTGCATTAAAATACATAGATATTGAATACTTACGATTCATGTCCTTACTAGTTCACAATTAAGATTAAAGGTGCATTTTTAAATATAAGCATCAAATAACATCTTTTAGAGAAATAGGAACAATGGAAGAAGAGAAATGAATTACCAGCCATCACCCTAGCGGTTCGTTTCTTTTTTCTTTTTTCTTTTTTAGAAAAAAATGTTATTTCAATATTAATTTTTAGAATTTGCAATTGATCTTCATTTTTAACCACTTATGGTGTAAATTATATGCATTTAACTTTAATGTGTTATAACGCAAATAAATAGATTCCAAGATTTTTTGGGGAAGAAAGAACAATCATCGACAATCATTTAAATAAAAGGTGAGAGCATGCTATATGACTCTATATGAAGCAAAATCGATTTTCTAAAAACTAATCTTACCCCATAATCTATATCAAACCCATCAATTTGAATGCAATCACCATATTCTTGACAGATACACAAAAAGAGGGAAAGAAAAAAAAAGGGCAATTAGAATCTAACAAAGCTAAATCACCACATTCAAAATTCACAAAAAACCAATGCACATTCACAACAAGAACCCTACTACATCCCAAGCCAAAATGAAATTAAGCAAAATTTGTCGTAAAAAAAAACAAGGCAAGATCAAGAAATCTACACAATGCATAATAGAGAAACTAAAACATTACAGCAGCAACATAAGGAAATAAGGAAGTGAGATAGAAGAGAAACTCAACAACCATTCCAACCTAGTTCTCGAAGCAAAAGAAAAGTATCAAGAAAGCAGTTGTGCTTCACCTATTTTCAGCCAAACGTCATCACCTGCGTGATCCCAGCCGTGAAAATAAAGAAAGCGTGGACTGATCGGACGGCCCAGAATCACCAGACAAGCCGGACGGCGCAGAATCACCAGACAAGCCGTTGATCAACGCTCCTCCATAATCAAAGTTGCTCCACCGTCACCTGAAGCTTCGTTCACTCCGCTGACAAACCCCTTCAATCAAAAAAAGGGAAACTGACAAACACAGAACACAAACAAAAACGAAACAAAAACCACACAAACCGAAGAGAAAAATCAAGTTACATGAAAAGGAAGAAAGCACTTGCACGCGGATCCTTGGCCAGTTTCTCCTTCTTCGCAGGCTTTCGCCTCTTCACAGAAAGCCTCCAAACACAGACAGAGAGAGAATCAATTAAATTAACGAAAACAAAGGAATACTGAAAGAAAACGAAACAATGACATCGAGATCTAAGTAAGAATCAACGAAAAATCAAAGAAATCAGAGAATCAACGAAAAGTCGAAGAAATCTGAGAATCAACGAAAACCCAAATAAATCTGAGAATCAACAAAAACTCGAAGAAATCTGAAATGCTGTCGGCTTTATTGGAGGTACCGTCCATCGATTTTCCTCCTTGAGAAGTCGAGGAAGATCGAAGAGAGATCGAGAAGAAGAAGCAGACGAAGAAGAGAGAGAGTACCTGAGTTAGGGTTTTCTGAGTATCGTGTTTCCGTGTTCCCGTCGGATAAGAAGGTGGGGAATGCGTTTGGTAGCATAAACTGAGTGTTTCAGATTGGGATTTTGCGAACCGATCTTTAAAATCCTGCCCGATGGAACAAGATTTTCATAACGATTTACAATCGTTTTTTAGGGAAACGTCTCGTTGGCACAAATGACAGCCTTCATGGATTCCTCCCTTCATATCAGGCCAACCTTTTCATTCTCCCCCCAACTACCCATCCATATCTCCTTTCCATCTCTCTCTCTCTCAACCCCACCGCCCAGGCCAGCCATCTCTCTCTCTCCCTTGTTTTCTTCGTTCTCTCTGCCTCTCTCTCTTTCTGCCCATCTTCTCAGAGGGCACGTGTTGGATTGATTTGATCTATAGGTGGGGTGTGTGTTGATTTGGGTTGATCTGGAGGTGAGGTGTGCGATGGGTTTGGTTGATCTGCAGCTGGTGTGTGAAATGGTTAAGGGTGTGGTAACGGAGAGAGAGCAGGCGGGGCGTGGTGAGTTGGGTTGGGTTTGATTTGCAAATGAGGAAAAGTTCCCCGATCTGTATTTGAAAAAGGGTATGTAATCGATCTCCTTTTTTAAGTGATGAATTGATTATGATGATATTAAGGGCCGATATTAAGGGACCGCTTGGCAATTTATTAACAGGGGTAAAGTGTCCCCAACGGACACCTTCTGTATGTCCACTAATTGTTCACGCCGTACCCAGCTTGACTTTACTGCCTTTGGGACGTGCGTGTTGTTAATCCTCTTTGAGCATGTGACTCCAATCACAATTACTTCTTCGGGCACATGTGGCCCCCACTTTCGGAAACACACCCCGTCAAATCGCTGCACTCCCGAATCTGAGGCAAGGACTGGTTCGTATCTAAGTGGATAGGATCTGGCCTGTCAATGGGACGGGATGAAATGGATAAAAAAAGTCCGGTCCGGCCCGTCCCAAACCCTAAAATACAGGACTTTTTAAAAGAAATTTAAGCCCAGTGAATTGGGTTTGGGCAATACATTTTAAAGCCCGGCCAAAATGGGACTGGGACTGAGCAGAAGATGCCCAGCCCGTTCAGGCCTTGCCCGGCCCGGCCCGGCCCGGCCCAAGTTCTAAAATACAAGACTTTTTCGCCTCTCCTCTTCTCTTTCTCGTGGTTACGTTTCTTTTTCTTTCTTTCCCCTTAAGTCACTTTCGTCTCCAAACAAAACAGTACAAGAACAATGGAGCATGATTCAAAAACCATGCAGGATCACGTCAAATCGTGTCTAGATCTTGTACGCTTTTCATCCTTTCTCTGTTTCTTCTTTTTGGTTTCTTTCTCTCATCATTATGATTAAACTAGTGAGATTTAGCTTATTATCAAGTTTTAAATTTAGGGACTGGAAGATGGGGGCTAGTTTAGTACTGTTTTAATATTTTTTATAATACTGTACCGTAACCGTTTAAGAAGAGTATGTTTTAGGGACTTTAGGATCTGTTGCAGCAGCAGAATGGTTCTGTTTGGCAGTGTATGATTGCTGATCATGTTAAGGTTGAAGGTAGGTTTTGATTTTTGTATTTAAAATGATCCATGAGTGGGAAGTTGAGCCAGGTTACCACTCTACAAGTGACCTGTGTTTGTGTTGTGTTGGGTTGTGTATAGAAATAGAGAAGTTGGGTGGAATTGGGGCTGTCTTTATGGTATGTATGGGCTGTATGTGTAGGTGATGGGTATTGGGGTTTGGCTGAATAGAATGGGGTAGGTCAGTGTTTTATACAGATTTTGTTTTGGGGGGAAGAATTAGAGTAATTCAAACAGGGTTTTGGGATTGTGTGGAGTGTGCACAGGGCCAACCCGTTGCAATGGCCCATATGGATTCATTTCTTGACCCATATAGCACATAGGATACTCATTCATATCTATTGATTTTCTGATTTCTACTGTCACCGGCAAAAAAAAAAAAAAAAAATTTAAGTCCGCCATGTTACTTGTTGCATTGCATTGCTAGTCCCAAGCCCAAAAAAAAGGAGGAGGGTTTAAAGTCCGGTTCACACCGGGTGTCTGGTGACAGCAGGAATAATTAGAGAATGTTTTACTTCTGTCTAGGATCGGGCTAAGCCCAGGCCCGGCCCTGTCCCAGTCCGGGCCCGTACGGGACGGGATTTGATGTAAGCCCGTTCAATTTAGGGCCGGGATTGAACAACACCTGGCAGGCCCGTCCTATTTTTGGGATGGGATTGGACAACCTAAGCCCATGCCCAGCCCGTCCCATTGACAGGCCTAATCACATCCCCACCTTCTTCACAACAGCAGCTGATTTTGTAGGCCCGAGTAAAGAAGCCTCATGGGGATTAGCGCCATAACCATGAAAATATGCGAGCCAACGTTAATGTTGCAGATGCTCGGATATCAATATGGACGGTACCTGCTTGACGCTTCGCATACCCTAGACCCAAAAAAACTTGACATACCAACGTACTGGTTGAGGTAATGGCAGTGAGTCGACGACAATATCTTCTGCAAATCGAGTTAGACGCAGCATAAGTCCAGCCCCGTCCTTCCGGAGAAAGCCCTGGAAGTCGAGAACCATTGAATAGCATCATGAGATTGAAACAGAGAGTGAAAGTTGCCATCTTCTACACAGCCTGCGGTTTTGGCGAAAGTTGAAATTCAAGTAATCATATGCTGTGGGTCGGCGCCATTGCAGAGTGGTTGGGTAATCAGTTTGCAGACCATTCTCCGCTCTTCTCTCTAAAACAGGTGCGACCTGCAAAACTCTAGTAGGTTTATTGATTTTTTAAATTAGGGTTTATAAAATCATATTTCTCGCCAATTGCAATCAGCCGAAGCGTGGAACAGCCTCAAGGATGTTACAGACAAAAGTATTGCGACCAAATTGTGCCTTTGTTTAACTATTGCGCAAGACGTTCTTCTAAAAACGTTCAAGTTTCAAAGAAAATTGAATATATCCATTTCTGACCCCAAATGGGTAAACATGGCATCCAAAAACAAAAAAGGGTTGTGTAATGTTCAGTTTACAATAACCTAATTAACCTACGCACCTCTGCTTAGTATCTGAAATAACAAATTGATTACAGCCATAACCACACGGGCTAAAGTAATTTCACATCGCAGGCGAAACCAAGATTTGTAAAAAAAATGCGACAGCAGACATTCAGATACGTGCAATACATGTATAAATATTTCATAGGTTATTTGCTATCATTTGCAGGTGCTTAACCGTCGCGCTCGTCATCTACCGAATATGGGGGGAGAAGCACAATCGTATGACATCTTGTCATACGACCAGGACAATCAAACATCCTCCTGGCTGAAGCTCGGCGAGGTAATTCGTGCATTCTGAATCGAATTGAATTTACCCCCTGTTTGGGATTCATTATATTAAATCTTTAATTGCTTCACTGTCTTTTGCCCTGTCTTACAGAATATCGGTACCCTCGAACTCATACCAATTGACCCACACTATGACTCCTAGCCGATGACACCAAGGATGCAGGCTTACGTAAAGATGACCGGACTAGAGCATTTAGCAAAACTGAAAAAATGCAAAATAGATTACTCCCTAATCAATGCTCTTATTGAGAGATGGCGACTAGAAACAAACACCTTCATTTCATTGGAGGTGAGCAGACGATAACCTTGGAAGATGTAGCGTATTTGTATGGACTTCAAGTAGACGAAAAGCCGATGACAGGTGCCGTATGGACCAACAAAGACAAGCTAGAAGATACAATGTACAGACTGCTCGGGGTCAATGGAATAAGATACACTGTGGATCTTTAATGGCCATGAAGCAAGAGTTTCCACCTTGTGACTCCAACGTCCAGCAGCCCCGGAAACTCCTCATGACTTAATCTCGTCAATCTCTATCGGCGCAGGATTGCCCAAGCCCAAGGAGGGAGAATACAAGATTTGAATTTTTAAATTTCAAAATTTTATTCTTAAAAAGGTTGAAAGGGCAAATTAGTGATGAAATATGTGATCATGTAGATATAGGGACCTCTGGCTGTAAATTGTCTAGCTGAGTGGACCAGAGCCTTTAAATAGAATTTGCCTGAACTTGAGGCTGAATACATTCCACTTTAGGGACCTTTCGCTAATTTATTCTATTTATTTTCCATCTCCTCTTATTCATTTTCTATTAAAGGGAGAAGTACTTGATGTGATTTTTATCTATTCACCTTTGTTTCCCACTTCAAACCATTGTTTAGGATACAACTCAAAGTCTTAGGATTTGAATTACTAAGGTAATTGCTGGAATTTATGCCCCTCTTCCCTTGAATCATTTCCTATTAGAGAGGGGATTATTTTTATCTAGGGGGTTATTTACCTTAGTTTCTTCATTTTTAGCCACTTTAAATAGGAAAAATATATTCCTACGAGCAACTACAAGTGTAGTCTAGCAATGTGGGGCTCACTTGGGCTCACCTTTCATCTTTGCAACTCCTTTGATAGTCTTTTCATGGCATGACCTGCCATTATAGGCCCAATTTTATACTCACTAAATCTTCACTCACCATTGGACCGAATCTTTAGAAAATCTATAGTTATGATGCTATTAAGTTTTTAAGCCGTTAAGTCAAGGGCTAGGATAATCCTTTGAGGTTGATTTTTTAGAACCCTCTGGTCCATGAGGAGGCCTTTCAGTCAGCCATCCTCCCATTTGTAAACTAGCAACTAAATGGCCTCACAAGCTGGACTGTGTATAAGCTATAGTGAACATTTTCCCTTTAAGTAGTAGCAGTCTTAGTCTTGTTAGAAACTAAATTACACAAAACAAATGGGCCCCTATGTTCTTTAATCAAGTAGGTACCCATCCAGCTCCGGTAAGGAACTATTTTGTTTAAATCCTTTCCAACTTCCTCCTTCTCTCTCTCTCTCTCATATATCGGGCCTGTTTTGTTTGGAAGAATTGTATGAGAATTCTTGTATGAGAGAATTCGTACCCCACAACCAAGTATTATTCCATATGCTCAACCCCTCGCTAGCATTTGGAATGTTAGGATTGTGGGAGTTCATAAGGCTAAAAGTGCCCTTTCATATGGTCTGGAATTTTGAATTCTTACATCAAGTGGATTACTTGGAATGCTATGGGGACAAAAGGTGAAGGCATATAAGAAATCCCTAACAAATTGTTTTTTTTTTTTTTTTGGTCCTCTTTTGCAGAACAGGAGGGGTTTGGTGGGTCGTCTGGTGGGTGGTAGTTTTGATCAGAGGTGTATTGATTATGAGAGAAAGACTCACTCGAAGGGGGACGCAGATAGGGTTTGATGGATCGACCATGGCATTCTTAGACATGGGGTACTGCAGCGAGAGAAGCAGCTGGAGCTCTAGCCCTGGGTCCATGAAAGTCGGGAAAGGAAAATCACGCAGCTGGAACGCTGGAGATCAAGCCATGTGTCCTGCAACATCGGACGAAGTCGTTGGAGAGATTCAGAACCCTAAAATCTCCTTTGAGAAGGAAGGGGAAAAGGCACGCCAATCAAATCCATGACGGATGCACCTTGGAAAGCCACTGCTATTGGAATTTCGAACGAGATCGAATGGAAGCACCTATGGAAGAAGAAAGGGAAAACGAAAGAGGGATGGATGTGCTAGATGTGGAAACGAAAAAGACCCTAAAATCTCTCTCTCTCTCTCTCTCTCTCTCTCTCTTTTGGCGGGCTCCGAATTTAGTCAAGAGGGCTTTGGCGAGCATTGAGTCCAATCAAGAGGGCTGGGCTGGGCTTCCTTAATGCTTTAAATGGGTCTGTCGTCCACGTCAGCTGCTCCTCACCATTTTGGCCAGGGGTGGAAGCACCTGAATATTATCCTATATATAAAGTTACACTTTTTAGATTTAATCAATAAAAATGTGCATATCATTCTCGAAGGAGTAGATTTAAGACTAATTCAGACGTGTGCATGTGTTGGGATATCAATGGGCCTTTGATTTCCTAATTGCCAAGGTGCATTTATGTAGTGAGACGATTTTGTAATATAGAGTAAAATTGTTCTGGCAGCCCACTATTTCACTGTTTGGTGCGATACATCTTCCTCACAAAAGAGAAAAAAAGGAGAATATGAGTTGATTTCTCTTAATAAAGAGGATTTCGGTTTCCCATAAGAAGGGTAGGAAAGCGGGATTCCTTACTTTTTTAGAAATGGAAATCCACAGAGCATGGAATCTTTTCATTGTACAAACAAGTCCTTGTATCGAACCCCTTCCTTGTAATTGATTAATAACTGGTTCAAGTTAGATCTAGTCAGGTCCATACCTGATTACCCATGAACTTGATTAATACAAAGCACGCACGCACACACAGATATGAATAAATATATATAATTAGAATAATAAAATAGATGAGAACTTAGGTTTGGTCCATCCAAAACCTAGAATCGACCAAGTTATCTGTCAAGATTTTAATTTTTAAAATAGTCCATATCTGGTTGTCCAAGTTAGATCTGTTTGGTAGCCAGGTATTTTGGGGCTCATTTGTAGCATTCAAATAAGAATAAAGCATTAGTAATAAGCATTGTGAGCATGAACATTTATAATAAAATCTGAAAAGCAGACCAAGAAGAAATTGAGTCATTTCTACTTGAAGTGATGGATCACGATGTGGAAGACTCCGATACACGGTTGGAGATTTATGTGCATTCTTGACGGTTAGAGTTCTCACAGATCTCCTACAAATGTATCCTTATGTAATGCACGATTTAGGGCTCTTATCTCCTTTATATAGATGATCCCGAAGAAGTCATTTTACCTAGAGACTTCTCCGCCAAGAAATCCACGTCCCTTAATCTTGCTAAGAGTTTCCTATGTGGAAATAAGATTTGATTTGCTAATCCTAAATTACTGCAGATCTCTATCTTATCTTCATCACATATCAAGTCTTAATCTAAGTAGGAGTCCTAATCTCTCTTAGCAACTACCATTTGTTTGATTTGATGTGGAACCTGTGGTATGCAAGCAAGGCAATTTTCTATATGAAGACGATAGAGGATGGGGACTATGGAGGGCTAGACTTACACTCGCAACTCACTTGGGGACATTCAATGTCCAAGCCTATCTTCATACACTACAACAATTTATATATTTAGCCACAAAATTTTTCGTTGCTAAAAGTCACCAAAACGTTTGGTAAAATCCTTTATCGATGCAAATATTTTCGTCGCCCAGACGTCGGTAAAAACTCATGGATAAAACCTTTTACTGACGAAATTTTTTTTCGTTGGCAAAAATATAATTTTTACCGACAATTATTTCACTTTTACCGACGTTTTAACGTTGGTAAATTTATTTTACTTTTCTAAAAATTTAATATAACATTTACTGACATTTTTTTTTCTTCCGCAAAAGAAAAAATAAAAATAAAAAAATAAAAAAAACTTTTATCGACTTCTTTTTTCGTGGGCAAAAGAAAGTAGAAAAAATAAATAAAAAATAAAAATACTTTTTACCGACGAAAAAAAAAAAACGTCGGTAAAAGTATTTTATTTTTTTTAATTGTTATATTTTTTTTCAATATAATTTTCTTGTAAACCTGTTTATAAACTTGTATAAAAAATAAACCTGTTCATGTACCTATATTCAATTTAAAAAATGCATACAAACAAAAGTTGCGAAATAAAGAAACAACCATTGCCATTTTTCATCAAATCATTCATCTCATTAACCAAATATTACAATCAATAATGATACAGTCCCATATAAATGTCCAATATACATATACAACTAAACAAAAAAGAATAAAAAGTCTGCAACCGACCCCAAAGCGTCAATCAATCTGCAATGACAAAAACAACATTAGAATCTTTTCAATGAACTAAAATATAAATAAAAGACAAACATGTATATATATATATATATATAAAAAGTCTGCAACAGACCCCAAAGTTACTTTGGCCTTGAACAAGGCACCCATGCTGGCTTCTAGAATGTCCGATGGCCGTTTCCCGTTCTCAACCTCCGACGGCCTATTTTCAAGACTGTGTTAAGAATCCAACGTTTTTAGGTCTAATTCGTTAACCTGGAGTCCGATTTACGAGCCGTCAGTTCCTGCAAGTTACTTTACCCTCGAGTGAAGTGCTTGTGCCGGTTTTGAAAATTTTCAAGGGCATTTCCCATTTTCAGGGGGCCTTTTCCCGTTCTGGACCCCCGGCGGGCCATTTTCGAGCCTAAGTGTTGAAAAATCCGATGTTTTCGCTTCTAAATCTCTAACCAGGAGTCCTATTTACGAACCATCAGTTCCCACAAGTTACTCTGCCTTCGAGCGAAGTGCTCGTGCCGGTTTTCGATTTTTCCGACGGCCATTTTCCATTCTAGACCCTGGCGGGCTGTTTTTGAGCCTAAGTGTTGGAAAATCCGATGTTTTCACTTCTAAATCTCTAACCGGGAGTCCTATTTGCAAACCGTTAGTTCCTACAAGTTACTCTACCTTTGAGTGAAGTGCTCCTGCCAGTTTTTGATTTTTCCGTGGGCCGTTTCCCATTCCAGACCCCCGGCGGGCAGTTTTCGAGCCTAAGTGTTGAAAAATCCTATGTTTTCGCTTCTAATTTTGTAACCGAGAGTATTACTTGCGAACCGTCAGTTCCCACAAGTTACTCTACCCTCGAGTAAAATGCTTGTGGAGGTATCTTCATGCCACCGCCAAAGAATTTAGCATTTCCTATGCAAAGGGCTGTTACTTCAGGAACTATCTCCCACTCTCCCCCATTGACCTAGAGAATGGCATGTGCTAAATTAGGTTAAAAAGGGACAACTGAGCTGCTACCTAAGGGCATTTCAATATTAACTTAAATTACAAAAGGAATCCTCTTTTTGGATCTGTAACAGGACGTATGTTCATTTTTAAAAAATTAATCACATAAACTGGAATCACAATTGGTGGAAGCATTTTACTAGCTCTCCTTTGAAAAATCATTATCTGCATCACCACTCTTTAATTTTGATTTGGGCAGCAGCAAATGTGTGTGTGCATGAGTCGATAAAGTTTGCTCCCACTTATTCAAAACTCATACATCAGGCCAACTGTTCATGAACATAAACCACTCATCACAAAAACATTTAAAATATGGTCGCTATAAAAAATAAATAAATACATAAATAAAACTTAATTGGAGTGTTCAGTTGGAGGGACCACATTGGATCAATAAATTTTAGAAGATACTGAAAGGAACCCAAAAGAATTTAGATAATATACTATAATTTTGTGAATGTATGATATTAAAACTTATCGTTTATTTATTAGTAATGAATTAAGTTGGTACAGGTGCATATATTTGTATTTCACAATGGGATGAAGAGAAAAAAAAT
Organism: Camphora micrantha; assembly: GCA_003546025.1. Classification (NCBI taxonomy): domain Eukaryota; kingdom Viridiplantae; phylum Streptophyta; class Magnoliopsida; order Laurales; family Lauraceae; genus Camphora; species Camphora micrantha. Next base: position 42,828,268 of record QPKB01000004.1, on the reverse strand, counting down.
CCATTCTAGAAAGAGAAATGAAAGCTTTGCTTGTCCTATGTTGCTTTTTCTTCTTGTTTCACCCTTTGCTTCCATTTAAATGATGTACCAGACCACTCACCCTTTTTTTTGTTTTTTTATGTGTTAATGTTAGGAGACCACTCACCTTGTAGATGTCATTGTGGATTGGCCGCATGAAAAGGGGAAGAAACACTGATATGAGAAATTGACCATCATCAATATGGTCCATGGAAAGGGCAATTGCAAATAATGGTGAATATTTAAACAGTTCTACATGAATGATGTGGAAGAAATAAATCTCTAATTAGTGGGGACTTGCATGTGGCATATCCATGGAGTGATCTACTAGATGAGCAGTCCAGACCACCATACAGAGAGCAACAAGGAGCAAGTAAAAAGGGAAAGCAAGAAAGAGCAAAGATAGCATTCGCTCTGCCAAATAATCAAACTGAATTGATATAAAATAACAAGGGAGGACAAATCATTATATAAAAGTTAAAACTTCATTCTAGGTAAAGCTATACCCACTGACCTTCATCTTGAGGTCCCAATTTTTGTGCCCAATGACAGCTCTCAAAGCACCAATCACATAACACAAATTCCCACATCTCTTGTACTTAGAAGCATAATAACCTGCCTTCGCACTCCTGCAGACTTCCACAAAAAAAAACAGTGAGAAGTTCAAAATCAGCACATAGGATTTGGTTCATATCAATTGCATCATAAAATCTCTAAATAAATGAAGCCTTACAAATGAATATCAGCGACATTTATGAAGGTAAGGTCGGTACTTCTTTTATTCAGATTGTCCATCTGGTGGACAACACACTCTGGATAAGCAATAAAAAAAGGCTTCTCCATCACTGAATTCAAGTTGTTTGACTGGCGAACTCTTCTGGCAGTTCAACTAGAAGCAAATTATTGGTGTGACTTGTATTGTCAGTAGAGAGCTTGAAAGAAGAAGAGCCACATGAGAATGGGACTTCATCATGTGGCCCTTCTTCTATAAGCTTCACATCAGTGGTCATCTGGAGGGACCAATTAGATTAAAAGTCATTGGAGGGGCCTCCTCTAGAGAGCTCAACTCAATGAAATAGCCAACAAATTCATGTCAGCAATTGTTTATTTCTTTATTTCTATAAACCACAAAGATTGCATCCACTTGATTCTTATTGGAAGGAATTTGAAGTTATTCTTAATGGACCAACTCCAATTTGGTCCATTGGAGTCCAAGCTGGGTCCTACACATTAGACTCATATCCTGATCCGGGTCCATGTACAAAGACCTTAATTGGGTCCAGGTTAGGGTCCACCATGAACCCAACCTCTTTACATCCCTATTCAAATTATTCTTCCTTTATAACTCTCCTTTAATTATGTTTCTACTGTCAATGAACAATGCGGCATCAGCATCATTTGGCACCTATTTGAGCATCTACACAAGTCAAGATAATCATCCAATGAAGATGGTGTCCCAATTGAGGTGAGTAGACTTCCTTGCTATAAAAGAGCATTACAACTTTGATAGTGAGCTAATATATGACACTGCAACCCACCAGCCGCCACCACCACACCCACACACAAACACAAATAAAAATAATTATAGGAAAAAAAAAAAGAGAGAAGAAGAACTTGAGGCATCCATCAAATTCAGTTGAATTCAACTTATCTCAGACAAGACACAGATCAGAAGCTTACAGCATATAAAACAACAACTATCTCAAACCGCGTCAAGTTCCAATCTATGGAGTCAGCTAGTTGCAAATAACCCCGTCAGTACCATCAATAATGCACCAAAAAAATATGAGTAAGCTGTCAACGATAAACTGGAAGGATACTTTGTCAAAAGTGGAGCCTGCAAATGTTAAACAATGCTATATCAAACATCTAATTGAACACCAAACAAGTTTTCATTAGATAATCAAAATAGTTTTCATTGCACATATGCCGGTAAAACATATCACTACTTTTCTTGAAAATAGAACTATATCATTAGCTTAACTATCAAAATGATTGATCCTTAAAACAGGAAAGAGTTCGCGGTTGAATGTGATCAAGGAAAAGGTGTAAACAAGTCCATTTCTGACTACATTTCAGGTCTTTATTTGTCTACCCTTTCTCTTAGTTCATTGTACTTCTAGAAGTCCAATTACTTTAGACTGCCCAATATATGCTTCGGTGTGGATAATCTGTATTACAATATCAAAATCCAGCAATTGCTGCTATAATCAAAATAGAGTAATGAAAACTATGCAAAAGCATTAATCACAAGAGAATGAAACAATAAACCGTTATGGAAATGCATGGAAGAACTTGTCAGAGTTATAAGTTATGTGTGTTGTAGTTGCCCAGTCCCACCCTCCCTTTTCTCCCTCCCTCTCTTTAAGGTAGCTTCCTGATTCTATTGCTAGGCATCTAGTGAAGCTAACGGCAACAATTCACTTGGGAGTTATTCTTGTTTTTCCCATGCATTTTCTCTCTTTCATGTATACAATTCACTTAGTAGTTGAAGATAGAAGCGGCATTTATACCTAATAAACTACAACCACAATACAAAACTAGGAAACATACCTGTCTGTGCATATTATTAAGCTCAACAACATCATTATCAGCAATACCCAAGCGGCCTGAGAAGAAAATCCTATAGTCAAAATTGGGCAGTTCTAATATAAACAACACCAAAATGAGCTTCATAGACAATAGGAGGTGTTACTCCAGTTACAGACAAGACAAAAGCATCAATCAATATTTATGAGTATTAATAAAATATATCGACTCTGAATCTAAAATTATGCTATCAAGCAAGCGCAAGCAATTGCTTAATCAAGAAGCCCGTGTATGAATGAAGAAAGTTCACATTGTCTCACCTCAGACCAACTATGGTTAATTGATCAGCATAATCAAATAGATAGTGCATTTTGATCATATCATTGGAAGATAAAGTAACTAGAACACTAAAAAAAAACCTGATAATGTGTTTGCATATAACAAAAATTGGTAAAGCAACAGACATTGTGGCAGAAGTAGTCGTCTTCCATTCCATATCAAGGGAAATGAGCAGTAACATTCTTCTCTAACCAAAATCAGCTTCCAACATGTTTGGGTTTCTACCTTTGGGCCAGTAGGACATTCATAAAGAAAATGCAGGAAACTTGGTTTACATGATAAATTCCCACCATATATAGGCGTAAAGCTTTAAGAACCTAAAACTAAGGGATAGGATCATTTGAATATAGCTTACGACCTTAATCCATGCCCAATTCTACCCATCCTTTTTAAATGTAAAAAAGAAAAAAAAAGCAGCACTCCATTACTATATATCATGAATCTATAAATATATCTTTTAAGTGGGTTTTAATTTTCCATAGTTAGGAACATTACCAACACCACAAGCTGCAAGATACGGCAAGGCAGGTGAGACAAGACCTCCAGCTCCAACAACCAGAATTGAAGACTTCAAAAGCCTTGACTGTGCTGCAAAATTTCCATAGACAAACTTATCAAAATCCCAAATTTTGAAAACCCCAAATAAGATTATGCTCATTTACAACAAAACCAACAAGGAAACTCAATGTCATTAAAAAAGAATTCAACTTCAATCAGTTCTTTGAAAAGAAAAGGAGAGTAACTAACTGAATTACTACTAACCATTGACTCCAAAGGAAGGAAGCAATAGATGGAGACTGTATCGATGAATCATGTCAGGCCGATTTCTAATTTTTTCGAGGGCCGGTTCCCTTTTCGGACTCCCGGCGGGCCGTTTTCGAGCCAAAGTACTGGAAAATCCAATGTTTTCTCTTTTAAATCTCTAACCGGGAGTCCTATTTGAGAACCATCAGTTCCTACAAGTCACTCTACCCTCGAGCGAGGTGCCCGTGCAGGTTTCGATTTTTTTGGGGGCTGGTTCCCGTTCCAAACCCCCGGCGAGCCGTTTTCGAGCCTAAGTGTTGGAAAATCATATGTTTTTGCTTTTAATTCTCTAACCGAGAGTCCTATTTGCGAACCGTCAATTCCTACAAATTACTCTACCCTCGAGCGAAGTGCTCGTACCCCGATTTTTCCGAGGGTCGTTTCTCGTTCCGGACCCCCGGCGGGCCATTTTCGAGCCTAAGTGTTGGAAAATCCTATGTTTTCGCTTTTAATTCTCTGTTTCATTCAATGCCCTATAAATTCACAGGAATAGCTAGTTGATACATTGTCATAATTTGAGATCATATTTGTCTCTGCTAATTTCAATGGGAAATAATTGCCTCTGCTAATTTCTCCATAATCTATGAAATGGAATTCATAATGTCTCTATAATTTTCATTTGAAGTGTATTTTGGTCTTGAAGTTTATATCCAATGCATTTTCCTTATAATTGTAGTACTGCAATCAGAGATAATGTAGTAACAAAAAACGAAAGTCATTCTTCCCTTTGATCTTTCTAGAGTTGTAGCTGATATATTCCACTTATTGACTTTGAACTAAAATATCTAGCTATATACTGTGTTATATATGTAGATATCTTCTCTAACAAAAGAAAATAACATCTTGGTGGAAAAGTTGGGGAAAACAAGAAATATTACTGTGGGCCATAATGGAAATTCAAGCAGAAAGGAATCTGCCTTTCTCAATAACAATTCTGCTACTGCTCAATCTCTGAAGTCATTTGACAAATTAGTACCAGACCCTTCCACTACAACTCCACATGTTTGTTCTATTGTTGATCTACTTTCTTCATAAATAAGCAACATTGCATGCTACTCAATCAAAGATACAGTTTTCTGCTTGACCCTATAGCTCATCAGGTTGGTTTAGTTTTGTAATGCACCAAATTCTAGAGTGTTTATGTGGTGGGATTTAAGTGAGCCATAAGCCCAACAGCTTTAGCAATCCTACTTACTGGTCAATGACCATATCAATGAACTGTGGTAAATGGATCCACACATTTTTTTTTTTTTTTACAAAGTGTGACTAACCCTCAATGAGAAAAAACAAATAAGTCATGCCAAACGGAATCATTACACAATCTAAACTCATTCTATATATATTCATCACGATCAATGGAATACTATATTAATAATTTACAAAGATCCATGTTAACATCACCACCATCGTCTGCCTCCGGCCTGCAATATTCATCGCACATGGAGCCATGTGCTTATGCTTTATCAGACACCCAACAAAATAATTCATGTGGAGTAAACAGATCAAGATAACAAACAACCAACCCCATAAAGGGAAGGCCAGTCAGAGTAATGGCAATGAAGAAGGGGGCATTAAAAACTTAAGAAAAATCCAAATACCAAATCATTAAATAACAAAAACCAACCCCATAAAGGGAAGGCCAATTAGAGTAACGGTAATGAAAACGGAGGGGGTCATTAAAAACATAAGAAAACCCCTCAACACCAAAACATCAGAGAGAACTATTAAAAACAACAAGAAAAATCCCAACACAATTAAAGAGAACTACATTGAGATGCCAAAAGAAAGTTAAAGTTGAAAATGTAATACCATTCACTCTCAAGGATGGTCAGGGCGATATAATCTCCACTTTTAAAGGATCCGAATTTGCTTTACCCCATCAGAGAAATTGGAAAGCCCAAAAAAAATTTACTTACTTCTCCACCAAAGGGCAAGGTTAAACCAGTTGTAGGCAGAACAACTACATCCTGAACATCAGCACATACACTAACAGAGAATAAAGGCGTAGTCCTCTTAGACTGGTAAAAATTCAAACAACAACTAATGATCAACAGTACATTCGGATCAATACACAGTCGATCTAATGATTCAGTAAATTTGGATCTGACCAAAAATTGGTTGACATGTGCAATTCATCGGGGTTGTGTGTTTGGTCCATCAAATGGACCAAGGGTGGGCCCCATAAGCGCGAGCTTACAGAATTTTATTCTAAACTATAGCTTAGGAGAGCCTTGCCCTTATATAAATGGGCTTCCCCACTTGAGCATTGGTGCTCATAATAAGGCGGGTACCATTTCTTGTGGGGCCTACCTATGGCCCAGCCCCACCCAGGGATGGGACATGGTGGGATTGAAAGCGCCCCACACACCCCCCCCCCCCCCCCCCCCACAACAACAACATATTGTCATTCCAAAGGTCCAACCCATTTGATTGGTACCAAACTTGGGATTAGTGACTATTAGGTGGGGTCCTTGTTTTATGGTCCACTTAGATGGACCACCAGGTGAGCCTCACTAGGTATTTAGGCATGCGGTTCTCACCTGAGGTTTTTCCTATATAAATTTATAAATATATATCATATTTATATTACCTTATGCAATAAGGTAATACATGATAGCCTCCAACTAGGGATGCATGTGGGTATTGATGCTCTGATTATTTGAAGGTTTCAACTTGTAAAAAGAGTTATGTTTGGAACTTGTTTTAGGTTTCGATTCATAAACGAATTCAAGTCTAGAACCCAGTTTAGGTTTAGAATAATAAACGTGTCCGGTTTCGAACTATACAAGTTTCAACCTATGGACTTGGACCCGACATATGTGTCTTTAATGTTGCAAACCGTACCACAAAATCAACTTTAGTTGGATACTCTTTTATGTTTGATTGTTGAGGTAATAGACTTGATGCACTATTATAAGTTGAATAATACTCTTATTTTAAGAAATAAAATAAAATAAAATAAATTAGAAAAAAATATCAGAACTAGCGAAGACTTGATGTACTATTATAAGTTGAATGATACCCTTATTTTAAGCAAAAATAAATAAAATAAAAAATAAAAATAAAAACAAGTCAAAACTGGTTTTGAAATTAAATCTTGGTCCTCCGGTCATAATTTATTTCGAAACTAGATCCAGGTCCTCTTATCAAAACCGTATCTGAAACGAACAAAAATAGGCTCCGAGTTAGAACCGAAACTATTATTTAGAAACAACTTCAGTTCTAGATCCAGTATAGTTCTAGCTTGGAGCCGACCCATTTGTGACCCTACCCCCAACATGGTTGGTTGACCCATCTGATGAAATGCCTTTGCTAAATTTTGCTCAATCGATATTGTACTTTCTCCACATGTTTAGAACTTAAAATGGGCCCGGGGTCAGGCCGTACTCTAGGCTTTCTGAACGATATGGATGGTCTCAGTCCCAGCCACCACCCATTTGGAGCCCTTCTTTTACATCCCATTAACCATCAATGTCATAATAACGAAGTACATAATGGTGAATTGAGTTTTTGTGATAATCTTACATAATGGAGCCTCTTCGTTTTTGTTTCGTCATTTGTGCTTGTTTAGTCTCCTTGTGTTTCCCCGTTTTGTTTCTCTAATTTTTTTATTTTTTATTTATTGAAGTAGAAGCATAGTTGTATTATACTGACATGATAGGATGAGTGATGGTAAGTCTGCCCATACAATAAGAAACATCTACCTTAACTATGTACTTTCTGGTTTTTTTTTTTTTTTGGTACCACTAAAGAGTAAACATGGTATAATTAAAAGCTACCTATCCAAGATCCAGTGGGACCAATGGTTTTAATCCTACTCCACTAAATATTTTTCTTCTTCTTTTGTTTAATAAAGACATTTTAGGTTTCTAACAATAGGCATTATTTTGGGCTAAGATTAGTAAAAAAAAAGGGGAAGAGTGAAGGCTTGTTTGTTTTCAAGGAATTGAATATACAAGAACTCATGATCGAACGAGTACCAATAAATGGTTCATTAAAGAGGCAAGGATTGCAGAATGTGAAGTAGAGACGTAGATGATTGACTTTCTTCGGGTTTGAATTATTAGGGTAAGTGTTGGGTATTTATTTGGGGGATTTAGACGGAGGTCCCTCAAAGTGCGACTTTAAGGCAAACAGTCCACAAAAAAAAGTCACGCAGCCAAAGGTCCCTCACACATATTCCCATACCCGAAATGTCCAATTTGCCCTTTCTTTAAATCACATCCCATGATTGGTGAGGATATCCCATTAATAATAGTCAACTATCCTTTAATTGACCACGATTAATGGAATCCTATTAATGAGATTTTCAAATAAATTCAACAAACACACATAAATTTCTAAATAACGAAAATAAATTTAAAAAAAAGTAATAATTTCAAAAAACGCAATAAATTGAAAAAAAGCAATAAATTTTAAAATAATGCAGATAAATTTAAAAAGATGCAATTAAATCTCAAAAGATCCAATTAAATTTCAGAAAATATAAATAAATTTCAAAAGATCCAAAGAAAATTCAAAAAATATAAATAAATGTAAAAAGCCGCAAATTAATTTCAAAAGACGCAATTAAAATTTAAAAACCCAAAAACATTTGCCAAAACTAAGATAAATAAATTTTCCAAATTTCTGAAAAATTTGCCAAAAACTCAAGTATTTTTTTTCTAAAACTCAGTTAAATTTATTTAAAAAAATGTAAATAAGTTTTAAAACACTCAAATAAATTTCAAAAGATGTAAATAAAATTAAAAAATGTAAATAAATTTTAAAAAATGCAAATACATTTGTCAAAACTAAGATAAACAAGTTTTTCAAATTTCAAAAAAATTTGCTAAAAACTCATGTATTTTTGTCAAAACTCAGTTAAATTTATTTCAAAAAATATAAATAAATTTGAAAAGACACAATAAAATTTAAAAACACAAATAGATCTAAGAAAATAAAAATAAATTTCCCCAAAAACACAGAAAGATTCGTTCAAAAACTCATATAAAAATTTTAGAATGGAGATAATTTGTCAGAAACTCAACTATATTTTTCAAAAACTCAAATAAAGTTGCCAAAAACTTAGATAGATTTTTTTAGAACTCAGATAAATTTGTTACAGAACTCAGATAAGTAGCCAAAAACTCAGATTTATTTGTTCGGAACTAAGAATAAATTTGTTTAAGAGCTGAGATAAATTTGCGCAAAGCTTAAATAAATTTGACAAAAAAAAAATCAAAAACTCAAATAAATTTGACCAAAACTAATATAAATTTGTCAAATGACGTCAGCCCTGGCTGGCTGCTGGTTAATGCTGAACTGGGCTTCCTGCTCCGGACAGGTTAAAACTGACCCGAACTTGACCCTGGCTTGGAAACTGAGTCTTATCTTCTTCCTCGACAAGCTCTGTTTCTACAACAAATTCAAGGACACTGCAGCGCCTTGCTGCTTTTTTCCGGCGACAGGCGAACTCTAACGGCAGTGGCCTGCGTCATCGTCTAGCGATGACAACGACATACAGGCAGCCTTCTCCGATGATCAATTTACAAAGAGATATATTATTTGCACCTTGTCTCTTCCGGCGATGGCTCATGCGATGAGAACCCAGCAAGACCCGAACCCCCCCCCCCCCCCCTGATTTTTTTTAAGTCAAAAGACCTTTTGTCTTTTCTTAAGACTTCTCCACTACTTGTTTCTATCAAACGAACAAGATACATTGTGGATCTTTAACGGCCATGAAACAAGAGTTTCCACCTTGTGACTCCAACGTCCAGCAACCCTGGAAACTCCTCATGACTTGATCTCGTCAATCTCTATTGGCGCAGGATTGCCCAAGCCCAAGGAGGGAGAATACAAGATTCGAATTTTTAAATTTCAAAATTTTATGCCTAAAAAGGTTGAAAGGGCAAATTAGTTCTGAAATATGTGATCATGTGGATATAGGGACCTCTGGCTGTAAATTGTCTAGCTGAGTAAACCAGATCCCTTAAATAGAATTTGTCTGGACTTGAGGCCGGATACATTCCACTTTCGGGACCTTTCACTAATTTACTCTATTTATTTTCCATCTCCTCTTATTCATTTTCTATTAAAGGGAGAAGTACTTGATGTGATTTTTATCTATTCACCTTTGTTTCCCACTTCAAACCACTATTTAGGATACAACTCAAAGTCTTAGGATTTGAATTACTAGGGTAATTGCTGGAATTTATTCCCATCTTCCCTTGATTCATTTCCTATTAAAGAGGGGATTATTTTTGTCTAGGGGGTTATTTACCTTAGTTTCTTCATTTTTAGCCACTTTAAATAGGGAAAATATATTCCTACGAGCAACTACAAGTGTAGTCTAGCAATGTGGGGCTCACTTGGGCTCACCTTTCATCTTTGCAACTCCTTTGATAGTCTTTTCATGGAATGACTTGCCATTAGGCCCAATTTTATACTCACTAAACCTTCACTCACCATTGGACCGAATCTTTAGAAAATCTACAGTTATGATGCTATTAAGTTTTTAAGGCCGTTAAGTCAAGGGCTAGGATAATCCTGTGAGGTTAACTTTTTAGAACCCTCTTGTCCATGAGGAGGCCTTTTAGTCAGCCATCCTCCCATTTGTAAACTAGCAACTAAATGGCCTCACAAGCTGGACTGCGTATAAGCTATATACAGTTTGCTTGTAGGTGAACATTTTCTCGTTAAGTAGTAGCAGTCTTGGTCTTGTTAGAAACAAAATTACACAAAACAAAGGGGCCCCATATGTTCTTTAATCAAGTAGGTACCCATCCAGCTCCGGTAAGGAACTATTTTGTTTAAATCCTTTCCAACTTCCTCCTCTCTCTCTCTCTCTCTCATATATAGGGCCTCTTTTGTTTGGAAGAATTGTGTGAGAATTCTTGTATGGGAGAATTCACCAACCCCCCCCCCCCCCCCCCCCCAAGTAGAATTCCATATGCTCAACCCCCCTCTAGCATGTGGAATGTTGGGATTGTGGGAGTTCATAAGGCTAAAAGTGTCCTTTCATATGATCTGGAATTTTGAATTCTTACATCAAACGGAGTATTTGGAATGCTAAGGGGACAAAAGGTGAAGGAATATAAGAAATCCCTAATTTTTTTTTTTTTTTTGGCAGAATGGGAGGAGTTTGGTGGGTCATTCGGTGGGTGGTAGTTTTAATCAGAGGTGTATTGATTAAGAGAGATAGACTCACTCGAAGGGGGATGCAGATAGGGTTTGATGGATCGACCATGGCATTCTTAGACATGGGGTACAACAGTGAGAGAAGCAACAAGAGCTCTAGCCCTGTGTCCATGAAAGTCGGGGAAGGAAAATCACGCAGCTGGAACGCTGGAGATCAAGCCTTGTGCCTAGCAACGTCGGACGAAGTCGTTGGGGAGATTCAGAACCCTAAAATCTCCTTTGAGAAGGAAGGGGAAAAGGCACGCCAATCCAATCCATGACGGATGCACCTTGGAGAGCCATTGTTACCGGAATTTCGAACGAGATCGAATGGAAGCACCTGTACATGGAAAAAGAAAGGGAAAACGAAAGAGGGATGGATGTGCTAGAAGTGGAAACGAAAAAGACCCTAAAATCTCTCTCTCTCTCTCTCTCTCTCTCTCTCTCTCTCTCTCTCTCTCTCTCCTTTTGGCGGGCTTCGAATTTAGTCAAGAGGGCTTTGGCGGGCATTGAGTATAGTCAAGAGGCCTAGGCTTCGTTAACGCTTTAAATGGGTCTGTCATCCACGTTAGCTGCCCCTCACCATTTTGGCAAGCGGTGGATGCATCTGAATATTACCTTGTATATAAAGTTACACTTTTTAGATGTAATCGATAAAAATGTGCATATCATTCTCGAAGGAGTAGATTTAAGACTAATTCAGACATGTGTGCATGTGTAGGGATATCAATGGGCCTTTGATTTCCTAATTGCCAAGGTGCATTTCTGTAGTGAGACGATTTTGTAATATAGAGTAAAATTGTTCTGGCAGCCCACTATTTCACTGTTTGGTGCGATACATCTTCCTCGCAAAAGAGAAAAAAAGGAGAATATGAGTTGATTTTTCTCAATAAAGAGGATTTCAGTTTCCCATAAGAAGGGTAGGAAAGCAGGATTCCTCACTTTTTTAGAAATGGAAATCCACAGAGCATGGAATCTTTTCATTGTACAAAAAAGTCCTTGTATCAAACCACTTCCTTGTAATTGATTAATAACTCACTACAAGGAAAGTTACTTTTAGTGACACATCAATAGCGACGGTTGTAAATTTCCGCCGCTAAAGATGATCATCAGCGACGGATACTTTATTCCGTCACAAAGTTGAAATTTTTTTTCAATACCAGCGACGGATAACATTTACCTCGGTTAAAAGGTTCCGCACAGTCCCACTTATTTCAAAAGTGGTCCCCACTTTTTATTTCTCTTAAGTCAAAACTCTCCGCATTCGAAGCCAAGCCCGAAAAGTCTAAAACTCGATCTCTTCAACGAAACTCTCACAGCGATTTGAAGCTCGATCTCTTCAATGAACCAAACAGTAAGATTCGAATCGTCTCAGCTATTTCAACTATTTCTTCCGATCAAATCTGCTGCATGCAGGAATTCTAGATCGGAAGACTTCGAATTCCGATTTGCGGTTCTAAACTTGTGCAGAAGAACGGATTGTGGTGCTGTGTTGAAGTAGCCCTGATACCTTCTCTCTTTTCTTCGTTTTTTTTCATGATTTGGTGCAGAGGAAGAGCGATTTGCTTATTTTCCTCACTCATCTCGTGGAGTTTTTGCAGGTAATAAATCCAATCTCATTTCTCCACATTTGGATTCTCTCTTCGATTCCATGATCCTCCTCAGTGTTGTTTTTTTTTTTCATCGCTCAATTGAATCAATCTCTCTTTGGCTGTTAGATTCCTGTTTAGGTTTCTCTTGTGCAGTGAAGTCGATCTTTCTTTGGACTGTGGATTTCCCCTGTTTTTGTTTGTCTGAGGGCATAAAATGATTTTCTGCTCTTTGGCGTTGGCATTTGGGGCGGTTTTTGTTTTAAGGGAAAAGCATTTCCGCGATTTTCGTGGAAAGTGGTTTTGGATCGAGGTGGAAAGAGATTTAGTGCGGGAAATGTAATGTTGTTCTCCGCTCAGAAACTATGGAAAAAAAATGAAGTCTTTAGGTTTTCAGTTTTTTAGTGCAGTTTCTTTTCAAGATTTTTGAGAATGGCAATGGTTTTGATTTGATTTCTACTACTATTTCTATGACCTTTGTGTAGTGATCTCTTCAGTTCAGTTTGATCTTATTCTTTTATTTGACATTCTATCTGTTATTAGTGTATATAATGTTGCTTTGTTATTAGATTTCGTTTTATTTTTTTTACTGAGTGAATGTGGTTAATGCAAGAGGTTGACCTTTAATTCATTGATCTCTTTATGGTTGAAATATTGTCATTTCTCTGTTTTCCAAATATCAAGTGAATTAAATTGGAAGGAGGGATGGCTTTCTGGAAGAGTTCTGCAGCCTGTTTTGATTAGGGCAGAAGGGCATCCAACCTGTCCAACTTGTTTTATAGTTCTGTGCATCCAAATCATGAAAAAAAATGAAACTTTGTTCATCTCCAACCTGTCAAAATCACATAAGAAAAATTAATATGCCCTTGCTAAAAGAAGTTATGGACTTAGGAAGCTGTAAACAAAGACAAAAAAACATTAAGTGTTACAGAGTTGCTGTAATTTGCTTTGAACTCTTTTAAGTTGTATTACATGTTCAAGTTGGTTAAAAGTTTTGTCAAAGAACAAGTTTCAATTGCCAAGTAATAACAATCAATCCAGTGCAAAAACATGTAGATAATTTAAATATTATTCTTCTATTTCTACCATAAAGGGTTAGTCAAAAGAACAACTTACAACGAGTGGCATGAGCTCAGAGTAGAATAGAGGTATATCATTGTTGTCTCCATCTCCTCCCCCCATTTGAGGTACTTTCTCATCTTCTTTCTCCTTTGCCACACTCTCCTAGACAATTGAAAGCATCAAAGGGAACTATTAGAACAAGAGGTGTAATTCATTAACAAAATAACTGGGTAAGTTACATGAAGGTTAAGGGGTGCTATGATCATAGATCAGTGTGAAAGTGTTTCATGAACAGCGAAGTGCATGTTTAGCATGGAAAAGCTTCCATAGCTAAACATCACCAAGAGTGAATTTCTATGAAATGCCTCTCTTCCAGTTTTTTCATCTCCCCAGAAGGTGATATTCACCATGGACCAGCTAGCCAGCTACTCTGCTGATCCTTGTGATGTCATTTACCAAATCATCTTTGGTAGCTTTAGATGGAGAAGCAAGTTGCACTGCTTAGGTGTCAGCAAGAGAGTTGACTACCTTGTATTTTTTTTAATGAATACAAGGACAAAAACTGGTGTATGAGTATGATGGAATGACCCTTACCTAGCATGAAATAGAACTGTTCAGTGTGGCTGACATGACATACAAAGCTCTCTTAAGCACCTAGAGATTTCCCATATTGTGTTTCGAAATCATGATATAGTGGTTCCATGAGAACTTGTTCAAATGCATAGTTTATTTCAATTAGCAATGCCGAATTCTCATGTAGAATTACATATTAGTATATAATCTCCCTAATTTTGTAGGAATTCTTAGACAACCTAAGGGGGTCCACTTAAAAGATTTGCACAAGTCCATAAAGCTTTGCGAAGAAGCACTGATTTCTACTCATCCTACATATATTTCTCTTGGTATGAATTTGGAGGTATGGTTCCTTTTGTTAAGTTTTCTATCTGATGTCTCTCTGTTTCAGGAAACAAGAACTTCGTTCATCAATGTTGTTTTCGCACTGGTTTCTGTTTAGGCCAACATGGCTCACTTGTGATCAAAAGGGCTATATCCATTGCTAAGCTGTAAGTAGTTTAGCCATAAGCCCATAAATAATCTCTTTAAGTCTTCACCATCCCATCAATTAAGTGGAGGACTCGTTAAATTGTGGACTGTACTCATGTACTGTTAGCCAGACCAAATGTGATGTTCTTCCAAGTTCCAATTGCAATATAAAATAGGGAAATATCCATGCGCATCCAGAAAACTTCCAAGAAAATTACATTCAAGGACGAAATATCACAAGTAGCACAGTGACCTGATCCTCACAAGGGAAAACTATAAACTATGGAATTATGTGTCATGCCTTGTTATGTGTTTCTTCTTATTGGATTAACCCCCTTTATAATTGAATATGCTAAGTGACCATTATTGAATGTGAGTTCATTGAATTTACTAAGTGACTATTATTGAATATAAGTTCATTGGTGCACATACTAGATATGTCATCTTCTCCTCAAGCAGGGGTCCGGCCATTGCAAATGGACACTCAAGCATCTACGTCTGGTAATTACATAGCACCCCTCTTATTGCTGTGTTTTTTTCCCGAAATGCAATGAACAAAAGAAATACAAGACAAAATCACATTTCTCAGGCACTAACTTCATGGTGTTGGAGTGTGAAAGGTGGAGGTTGAATTGAATTCCGGACTTTGCTATCTCCAATCAAAGTCCACAATGCAAGTTCAATCTTTTCATCACTGTTTTTCGGCCAATATTAGGAAAAGTACAGTCATACATAAGCCACTAATGGAGCTAATCACTTTACTGAAAGATAACCATCAGACAACTCAAGGAACACAATCATTCAGAAGGATATTAACACTGAAAACTAGTTACTATGTTCATGTAACAGATTAAGCATCCATACTTTGTCATGGCACCGTCACAGTTACATCCAAAGAGCCAAAACAAGTCTTATAGAAGTTAACAGTTAACACATCTAAAGAAAGGGAATTAAAACAAGTACAGAGAACATCCAGTTTTAAGACAATTAATTGCAAGAAAGTCTTTAATTGCTGCAAGACAATACAAAACAAAATAACAACACAAAAAACAGTTTATGGTCCTTTTAAGCCTTCCATTACTGAATCTCCATAAAACTGACAGTTTATGGGAGGAAAAACAACACAAAAAGAAAAAAAGAAAATCCAAAAAACAAAACAGAGAAAACACCAGTAAATTCATGTTTTGAGCTAACTTGCACATGCTTCCATATCCCAAAAAACAGAAACTAAAAAATCAAGTTCTAATAACCAATAGCAAAGCAAATACATCTAGATATGCTTTCACCTAGATCTCTTAAATTTTCTTAACTGAAACTCCACAAAACATGAGCAGAACAGATCAGCCAAACAGCCACTAGCAGCAACCAGAAGTAATACATAAACAAACAAAAGTATCTTTACACATCAGACCCAATCCCTGACCGATTGATTTCCATAATAACACCCCATATTATAAAAAAAATAGTGGTACTGGACTTGCATTTGGACCTTCAGACAGTCCAATCATCAATCTCAAACCCCATGAACCCGCTCTAATGGAAATACCAATGGATCAAGGTGGCCATGGGCTTTATGTGTTTCTTGAAAAAAAAAAATTGTTGGACCTTTTTTTTTTATTCATTTGTTTGGATCTTTGTTGTTATGGCTGCAATACCAGATTCATAGAAAAACCCTTCTTCCTAAATTTTCAATTACTGTCTCTTTTGAAATGGGTTTACATGTTTTACTCTAACTGAAACTAGAGCTGTGTTGTTTGATTATTGTATTTTATTACAATTCATATCATTGGCATCACTTTGTCTCTGTGAAATGGTAATTGGCTCATGGAACCATAGAACTACCAATTTGGGAAGATTTGTAGGACTTTTTATCCTTTTTGACCAGGTCAGTGTGGGCAGGTAAGGAGAAACATATTCAGAAAATGTCAGACTGATATCTTTTCTCAAACTTTTTTTGTAGCACTTCACCTCCCAAGTAAAAACTAGTATATTCGAGGTTGTTTTCCTATTATCAACTCCTAGTTGCTCACCCAAACTGAGCATCATCTTTCTTAGGTTTTTGAAAAACTTTTTTTGGTTAAGTTGGGCAACTGGTCCTATTAGTGGTACTTTAACTTGGGCACTGTCACTTGAGGGAATTGTAGTTATGAGGGCATAAGAAGTGTTGTCCGGCTGATAGGGCAGACCAAGCATCTTATGTTTGTTGAATTGGTACATACTATGAGCTTGTTTCATGTAATTGAGTGCCTAGAATTGTATTTCTATCAGAGGTTAATGTGAAAAACCAAAGTTAAAAAATTCGAACACTAGCATCAAACAACATTCTCAATACTTATACAAAACAATAAAGGTAATTTGGTCTTAGCCTTTTACAGAACCATGAAGAATTACTTATTCAAACAAAGCTATGAGAGTGAAGAAGAAGGTCTGAGAAGTAAACAGATTCATAGGAAAAAGTCAGGAGTACCCAACTCACAAAATTTGATTGCAGAGTCTTGTAATTCGTAATTTGCAATTTTTTTTCCTTTCTCTATATGGTATACATCCTCGATAGATCTTTTACTGTTGTACAGTTTTAATGCAGGAGTTTGACTAGGAGGCAGCTGTCAAAGAACTTGATTTTGTCTGTCAGGT
Source organism: Camphora micrantha (assembly GCA_003546025.1). NCBI lineage: Eukaryota > Viridiplantae > Streptophyta > Magnoliopsida > Laurales > Lauraceae > Camphora > Camphora micrantha. The sequence goes on along the minus strand of QPKB01000004.1, from coordinate 42,811,091 downwards.
TGTGGCCTTCACCGCAAATGGGGAGAATTTTAGCAAGTTCAAGTCTTCTAAGCCCAAAACATTTGTTGGTTCCAAGCAATCGACTCTTGATAAGTTTGTCAGAATAGGGGGAAGATCTAGCATCCCTCATGGGAATAGTTTTGATATGTATGACAATGGTATCTGTCCAAGAATTGACTTTTTCATCATCTTGTATAGTAGGCAGGTGACATACTAGATGTCAAACCCCAACCCAGGATTAACCCAATAGTGTTTTCTTAGTGTGTGCTTAGTCTTAATCGGGTTTAGTTACCGTGGATTAGAGTATGATTAGCTTTAGTCCTGATCATAGCTTTGGGGAGTTTCGAGAACGTTTAGTGTTGACTAGGCACACTCAGGAAGGCCTGGGTGTACGAGCAAGCGTGGGAAGATCGTGTTTGGTTTTGTGTTAATCATGAATTTCATTTCATTTGAATGGTTTTATGATTATGTACAACTTTCGTGTTTAACCCGTCTGTGTTTGTAGCCCAGAAACTCAAATTTTGGCCAAAAAGGTTAAAATAGCCTTTTCACACTCAAATCTGGACACAATTTTCGAGATCTCAAAACCGTGTCAAAAATATACTTTTCGGAAACTAGATATTTCAAGGATCGTTTTGTCCTTCTTCGTCGACTTCATCCGAGGCCCGTAAGGTCATGTTTTCCTTGATACAAGAATGCTCTCTTGTGGGCCCTACTTGCAAGCACTTAAGCCTTTTCCCTTCTCTCCTTCTCTATTTCTCAAATCCCAGCAACTTTCTTGACCTAGGGCTGAGAAACCCTCTTTTTCTCTTCATCTTCCCCTCTTGAATGCATGAGCTAGAGATCTCCAAAAGAGATTCCAAGACCATCATCTTCTTCCTCTCATCCCAAGCTTTCCATTGATGCCATTCTTGTTGGATTTCTAGTTGGGCAAGCTCTTCATTTCCTTCCTTGCATCTTGTTTGGGCACCTCTAGGTAAGAGCTCCAACCCATCTTTTCAATGGAGTTCTTTTGACTCCTAATGATCATGTTTTTCTAACTTTCAACACCCATTTCGAAATGGGTTGCTTGGTTGCATTTTTGGGTGAGTTTTGAATGGGTTTCAAGGGGTTTTTGTAGTTCTTGGCTTGGCTCTTGGGTAGGAGTGCTTGAAGGAGAGTTTTGTTAGCACTTGGGCAAGGCAAGTAATCTCTTTAGGTTGTTTGTGCATGTGTGTTCATGGATTTCACTATTGCTCTTGAAATTTCCATATGATTTGTCATTTGGTATTAATGCTTTGTTTTACTAAATTTTCATGTTGTGATTTTACTATTGAAATTGCAAGCACGCCAAATAGCTCTCCAAACTTTCAGATTTCATCATTTTTAATTAGGCCTTACCTTTTTTAAGTTTAGACTTGTTATGGAAATAATGGGATTGAATGATTATGAAATGGGTTTTTATATTAATGGCTTGTTTAGGTTTGAAATAAATGCACCATAGTGAGTCTTGATAGCTTGTTATATTCATGAATCAAATTGCTAATCAGGTTGGAAAGAATGTAGAAAAGGAAGGGAGAAATGGATGGACCACTGAACTGCAGAAATCAGAACTGGGTTCTGTTTCCGCAGTTCACGCGGTTGACCTGCTAAGGGGCGCGGTCAACCGGGAACACTGGATTAGGCCCCCAGTTGGATGACCTGATGCACTGTGGGAACTATTGTTACGCAGTTCACGTGGTCGACCAGCCAAGGGGCGCGGTCGACCGGCGACACAGGGTCAGGTTCCCTGGAACCTGACCAAAACACTGTGCACCCATTTAAATTTACAACTGCTGGTCGACCGGGCCAACTGGAATTTTCCCTTTTTGGGAGGATTTTTACCCATTTACATATTCTTTAAAAATTTGAAAACTAGGCTATATTAAGAACTTTAACTTGACATTGTGTAATTGGGACTCCAAGATATGTACCAACTTCGGGGACACCAATCCTTGTATTTTAATAATAGAGTTCCAATCACACAAGGGTCAATGAATAGCCTAAACATGTACTTGATGAAATTATCGTGTTTTGAATGTTGATTTAATACCGCAAGTTATATCGTGTACTCGCTTTGAAGTCAAGTTTTAAGCTCGTTCTAAGATTTGTTTCAAGTATTAAATGGTGATCACTTCTTAAGTTGTGAGCATATATATTATGCGTTTTGCTAGCCATGCCTTGTCTTGTTGTGACAAGTGATTTCCCCTTTTATTTTCAATGTGTTTGAATCGTGTTTTGCGTGTTTTGTGCATTCATGAACTCAAGTGAACACCACAGAGCTTGGATTGCCCTTTCAGTCTGATCCACTGTCTGGGGGTCCTTAAACATGTGAACTATCTGCAGATTAGTCGTGTATTTATTACACATCGTGCGTGTCCGGTTCCGCGGCCGGAATCCCGTATTTGTGGGAATCGTGTCGTGTTATATTATGTATATTCGTGCTTGTCGTACGTGCTTACTCTTTTCATTACAAATGATAGAGAAAGGATGGGCTCTTTGTGGATTTACAATTCATGATATATATTATGTATTCATGCTAGTTTGTCATAAATTCTGAAATGTTCTTCAGTCAAGTATTTATTCTTGGTTTAATAAATTGTTTTATATGTTTTCGATTAAACATTCTTATTCATGCTCTAGCTTAAATTGATTACCTGCCAAACCGTCGTGTTTGATGCTTGTATTTTGGTGACCAGGTGCAGGAGGTTATCCCTTTGACGAGGAGTGTCAGGAGGAGGTTGTTGAGCCTACCTTAGCTTGCGAGTGGCAACCCGACGACGTCATCTAGACGTCGGGACGGTTCATGAGTTCCGATGCATCACTTTTTGGGCTTTTATTATTTTTGGTATTGTATTGGCCTTTGTTGGCCTCTTATTTTGGGATTGTAATAACTTAACACACTATGTTAACTTTGTAACTTGAACTATTATGGGAATACCTTGTTATGTCTCCATTCTGATATTTTAGTCTCGATGACATTTATGTTCATATTCTGTTATGATTTATTAAGATGTGATTTGCTACACGCTTCCGCATATTTGATCATGTGAGTTGGTTTCCCGTGTCCTCGGAACCTGAGGGATGTTATTGCTATCTTTGCACATCAATTGAACTAAAATTTGTAAGAGTTGTGATGCCAGGTACTTCACCTATGCCCATGTTTTCTTTGTTCATTCCAGAAGGAAGTTCTCAATTAAAGTAGTGTAGACCATATAGCAATCTCCTTGCTATATTTTAGATGCATAATTATGAGCTCCTTTACAAGCTTAGCTTGAGTTTATATAGCACACTCTTGGGCGTTAACAAACTATGCTCGATCCCAGCTAGGTGAAGCTAAGTCTAGACGTAAGCTTGGCTTATGTGACTGCAAGTGAACCTTGAGCTGGAGCCTAATCAAGCCAAGGTGATTTCCTTTGCAAGTTAGCTGAGGTTGTTCATATCCCTCTCATTATATAATTTTTTTTTGAAACAAATAGCCTTACAACTCATGCAACTCGACCTGATGTTCTTTTGCGGTCTTTTAAACTATAAGACAACAAGATAGATGCACAAAGCTGCTAACCTCGTTGGGCATAAGCCAACACTGGAACGTCAGCTAGTATAGTATATTGTAGCTCTATATCGCACATAACTCTTCAACTTCGACACAGGTAAGAACAACTTCAAAGTGCAAAAACTTATACTTCATTATCATTAGATCAGTTTCTATATGAGTATGACTCCCTCTTCTCAGTCCTTTCGATCCAATACTTGTTTGGTTTTGAGAACCTTAACCTCCCAGCTTTCATCACAGAAATCAATCAATCGTTTTAAGGAACGAAGATGGTGTGGATGATAGAAAGAAACTGTAGAAAGAACATGAAAAAGAAAATTAGTAGGTACCTGGTGAAGGCTGGTTTAAGAGTCTGATTGGTCATGCTAGAAAGATCCAGAATCACATTACCAGCTACCTAAAAATAAATACACCACAAACAAACACACACACAATGAATGAATACATGGGGATTAGGAGGCATATTAAGAAGATGGATTGGAGACTGATTTGATTTGATTTGATTGAATACAAGAGTGCGGCCCATCTAATTTGGACTATCCACCTCAAGGCAATTTACGCAAACACCATTGGAGCTAGTATTGATGCCCAGATACACGCAATGGGCCTAGGCCAATCCTAGCTTGGCCTAGCAATTAGTGAAATTGACCCTCTGTAAAACTTTTCAGGCCAACCCAGGCCATGATTTAGCTAAGCTTCAGGTTCATTAGGCCCAAGGATAGCCTATTTATCAATGGACCCAAACTTCAGTGGAGAAGAAAGAGTTTTTATATATAGATTTTGGAACATGGAATGATGACTGCTGTCTGTGCATGGGTTGATCCACTATGCAATACATAACTTTGAAGTTGGTCAAGTGGGGGAAATGAGAAACATCCAGGAAAAGAGTGTATCCCATGGTGTATGGAACATGGAGCTTAACAGTTTCTGAGGAAAATTAAATAAGCATCACATATTCTACACAAAGTATCCAATCAATTCAGAAAAAAATTAACCAATCTGGGTTTTTTGGCACCCATATCTCCTCTATTCACATTCAAAGAGGTTTTTGTATGCCTTGAGATTTCCAATATTTTTATTTTTTGCCAATTTGTAGCTTGTGATGTCATCACTGACATGCAAAGATGATATGGAAGCTTTGGTCACATCCATAATTAGATTTCCTTTAAAAATTTAGTTCCGTGGTATATATAATGAGGTTAAAATATCATTTAATTTTTTTTTAAAAAAGAGGTTTTAGCGGCAGACACAAAAATTGCCTCTAAAAGCATTAGCGGCGGACACAAAAAACCGCCGCTAAAAGTATGGCGGAATTTGGTCTTTTCACCGCCGCCAAAAGTGAAAAGTGCTGTAGTGACTGGTTCAAGTTAGATCTAGTCAAGTCCATACCTGAATACCCATGAGCTTGATTCATACAAAGTACGCACACACACAGATATGAATAAATATATATAATCAGAATAATAAAATAGATGAGAACTTAGGTGTGGTCCATCCAAAACCTAGAATCGACCAAGTTATCTGTCAAGATTTTAATTTTTAAAATAGTCCATATCTGGTTGTCCAAGTTAGATCTGTTTGGTAGCCGGCTATTTTGGGGCTCATTTATAGCATTCAAATAAGAATAAAGCATTAGTAATAAGCATTTGTGAGCACGAACATTTATAATAAAATTTGAAAAGCAGAGTAAGAAGAAATTGAGTCATTTCTACCAGAAGTGATGGATCGGGATGTGGAAGACTCCGATACACGGTTGGAGATTTATGTGCATTCCTGACGATTAGAAGTTCTCATAGATCTCCTACAAATGTATCCTTATGTAATGCACGATTTAGGGCTCTTATCTCCTTTATATAGATGATCCCGAGAAGTCAGTTTACCTAGAGACTTCTCCGCCAAAAAATCCACGTCCCTTAATCTTGCTAAGAGTTTCCTATGTGGAAATAAGATTTGATTTGCTAATCCTAAATTACTGCAGATCTCTATCTTATCTTCATCACATATCAAGTCTTAATCTAAGTAGGAGTCCTAATCTCTCTTAGCAATTACCATTTGCTTGATTTGATGTGGAACCTGTGGTATGCAAGCGAGGCAATTTTCTATATGAAGATGATAGAGAATGGGGACTATGGAGGGCTAGACTTACACTCGCAACTCACTTGGGGACATTCAATGTCCAAGCCTATCTTCATATATAGAAGGTTTTCACCTATGAGAAAAATGTAAACTATTCTTATATGGCACATGGGGCCTACTTGAAGGTATTGCTATCACTAGGGGAGGATAGATTAAAAGGCCTTTTCACGGATAAAGGGTCATACAAATAATCAGTCCCATCAAATCATCCTGACTCTTGAGTTAATAACCTTAAAATTTGATGTGAAATAGCTGCATTGATCAAAAGGTGAGCCTACACTATAGAGCTGCACTGTACATGCAATCCACTTGGAAGAAGATTCTCTCATTCTTGGTACCTTTTCATTAATTTCTGTATCAGTTTTCTTACATATTATTGTCTTTTAGATGGTTTTTTTTTTTTTTTTTTTTCATTTTTTATTGAGTTATGTGAAGGAATTGGTGTATATTTTTACAACAACGAGACAATATTTACTTGAAGAAGTGGCATATAGAGCACAGAATCCCATTGAAAAGGCTTGATGTTAGGAAACTCACACCCCATTTAAGGCTTGACTTTCGGAAAGGAAAATCATTGAGATCTTGGGGGCTGCTTGTTTGCATTAAATTAAACTTTTAGGAAATCTAAAATATGCATTTGTAAAAATAGTTAAAATTGAAGAAACAAATAGGAAGATCCATAATTGGCCATGAAAGAATCTCCTCTTGAATTGAAAATAAATTAAGGGAAGTTGAAAAATAATTACCAAGGTAAATCAAATCCTTGGAAAGTCAGAGTTTCATCAATATCTCTCCTTATAATAGTATCCTTCACTCTTCATTTATTTAATAGAGATAATTAGCGAAAGGTCCCTAGAATTGAATCTATCCAGCCTCCAATCCAAGCAAATTATTTTTAAGTGCTCTAGTCCAAGCAGCTAGACTATTTGCAGCCAGAAGTCCCTGGATACATTGTACATGACTAATTTGCCCTCTTTCAACTGTTTAGGCATCTAATTTTGAATTTTAAATTTCAAATCTTCCATTCTCCCACTCATTACTTCAAACCAGATATGGACATGGACAGATTGGATCTCAACAGTTGAGATCGATCTCTGAAGAAGAAGACCCTTGCAACGAATAAGAAGAAGAAGAAGAAGAAGAAGAAGAAGATCCTTGCGAAGAAGAAGAAGAAGAAGAAGACCCCTGCGAAGAAGAAGAAGGAAAAGAAGAAGAAGAAAACCCCTGAAAAGAAGAAGAAGAGAAGATGAAAAAGAAGAAGAAGAAGAAAAAGAAGAAGACCCCTGCAAAGAAAGAGAAGGAAAAAACCCTACAAAGAAGAAGAAGACCCCTACAACGAAGAAGAAGATTTTATGCGCCATCAAGAAGACCCCTGCAAGAAGAAGAAGATGACTTGTAGAACACAAAACAAAGAAGAAGACGATTTTCTGCGTTATCGCCTGATTTCCTGCGCCACCGTCATTCGTACCTGTTGCCAGAGAAGGGGAATCGTCATCGGACGCCACACCATGCCATCGCCAGAATCGAGGAAGAAGGCGAGTAGAAGATGTCTTTCGTGTATCTGATTCCCAAACAAAGAAGAAGAAGAAAGTGGGCCTAAGATCTACAACAGTTCCGGGTTGGTTCTAGGTCAGGTTTGACCTGACCCATTCCAGAAGTCCATCCACATTCCAGTCAAAGTTAAATTTATCTGAGTTTTGTATTTTTTTTTTATCAAATTTATTTGTGTTTTGGACAAAATCTTTCTGAGTTTTTGGCTATTTATATGACTTCTGGCACAAATTTATCTGAGTTCTGGACAAATCTGTTTGAGTTCTGGATGAATTTATCTGAATTCTGGATGAATTTATCTGAGTTCTGGACAAATCTTTCTAAGTTTTGGATGAATTTATCTGAGTTCTGGACAAATCTATCCAAGTTTTAGGCTATTTATCTGGATTCTGGAACAAATCTATCTGAGTTATAAACAAGTCTATATGAGTTTTTGGCAGATTTATTTGTGTTTTTGAATTTTATTTGTGTCTTTTGAAATTTATTTGTATTTTTCGAAATAAATTTAACTGAGTTTTTGACAAAAAGACTTGAGTTTTTTGCCACATTATTCGCTAATTTGGAAATCCGGCGATGTCTTAGTTTTAGCAAATGTATTTGCGTTTTTTTTTTAATTTATTTACATTTTTTTAATTTTATTTACTTCTTTTGAAATTTATTTGAGCCTTTTGAAATTTATTTATATTTTTTTTAAATTTGTTTGGATCTTTTGAAATGTATTTGGATCTTTTGAAATTGATTTTCATCTTTTGAAATTTATTTATATTTTTTGAAATTTATTTGTGTCTTTTTTAATTTATCGGTGTTCTTTTGAAATTTATTGCTTTTTTTTAAATTTATTGTGTTTTTTTTTAAATTTATTTCATTTTTTGAAATTTATTTGCTTTCGTTTGAAATTTATTTGGGTTTTTTTAAATCCATTTCATTTTTTAAAATTTATTTGTGTTCTTTTGAATTTTATTTGTATTTTTTAAATTTATTTCATTTTTAGAAATTTATTTGAAATTTGTTTCCTATTTTTTGAAACTTATTTGTGTTTTTTTGAAATTTATTTGAATACCTCATTAGTGGAATTTTATTAATTGTGCCTAATTTAATGGTAGTTGACCATTATTAATGGCTTATCCCACTAATCATGGGATATGATTTGAAGAAAGGATAAATTAGACATTTTAGGTTTCCAAGTGTGAAAAAAGGACCTATCACACTATAAGAAAAGATTGTGAACCTAAGGCAATAAAGTGAAATGTTCAGGGATCCGTCGCCAAATCCCCCTATTTAATATTCCTTTGAGGGACCCATTTTGCACCTATTTAATATTTCTTTGCAGGAATCCATTTTCTTGTGAATTCCTAGGTGTTCAACCCCACCCATTTTGCACCTATTTAATATTTCTTTGCAGGAATCCATTTTCTTGTGAATTCCTAGGTGTTCAACCCCATGCAAATAAATTGGTCCTTAGGGGAATGGAGTTTTGAAAATTGGTAAAGTTGCTAATTTCAGATCCTTTCTTAATTTGGTTTCAGGTTTAGGTCCATGGTTTTCATTGCAAAGTGGGTGACGGCATCAATGCTGGATACCATCACCATCTATAATTTGTGCAAACAAACATACTTAGTATATTAAGTATCATTATAGATATATTAGTAAATGAGTCAGAATCACCTATCGCATTTGTCATACCTTCACCGTGAGTGGACCAATAATACTTCGTCACGTCATCCAAGAATTTAGGTGATTCTCTTTCATCTGATTTAAATCACCTAAATTTTTGGATGACGTGGCGAAGTATTATTGGTCCACTTACGGTGAAGTTATGACAAATGCGATAGGTGATTCAGACTCTAAGTAAATTGGGTCTTAGTTGGATTCAGGTTTGGTTTGAATCTTTAACTTAAAATCTTATAACTTGAAAAAACGAGTGAGATCAAAGTCCACATGGAGTTTTCTATTAGTAATTTGGTTTTAGGTTTGGGTTTTGGTGTTGGAAGAATTATGAATTTTTTTATAAATGCACATGAATTAAATCTCTCACAACAGAGCCGCAAAATAACATAGCGTAAAGTTAATAATCGAGGCATTTATGAAAATAATCCTCAAATACTCAGAAAGGATGAACTGAAGTCTAGAATTAATAGATTGCCCAATTGGAGCATGTTGTACCAATTTTAGATTTTCCTTGTCCAAATTGCCCATGCACTTTCGAGCTAGTCAGTGTCTTGTAAAGCCCGTATCCATCATTTCTCGTCTTTCTTTGAATTCACCAAAACTAATCGTCTATCCTTTTTAAAACATCCCATTTAAAAAGTGGACCCCTCATTTCCCATTTTTCCTCTTAGAAGCCCTTATTATTTCCTTTCCTCTCTTAGTCCTAATCTCTCCTATTTGTTCAACTTTCACCTGCATCAATGAAAGATCATGCATCGTTCTGGTAAAGTAGACCCTTAAGTCATCATCTTCCACCTTCAAAAGCCATATTTTTTCCTCTCCTCTTATCTTCCCAAATCTATCCTCTTTGCTCAATTTTAACTAGCTTCAGTGGAAGATCGTGGTCCAGCTTCCTCCCCTTACTTCATCGCTTTGAAAGTGGTACCAGATTGTGTGTTTGTTTTAATGGGTGCTTTCCCAAGTCTTGAGATTCCTACTTTTGTTCCGTAGTACAACCTATTGTCTCATTTCTCCATTTAACTAGGGTTGTTATCTGTATTTGAAGAAGGAAACAACAATTCTTTTAGTGAAGCGTGCTGTGTGGTCCCCTTTATTAACTAGGTCAAAGCCCAGTTCAAGAAGGCCCATTTACTTGGTCAAAAGAATAAACATCTACATATATGTGTGCAACTATGTAATATCATCTATTGCCTTACTAGGAGTTCTAATGAGATAGAAATAGCTGTGATCACTGTAAATAGATAGGATTTGTAGCATCATTATCTCTTTATTAAGGAATGAGACCCTCAAAGGAGGATCATCAAACCTTCCCTTCGTATTTGTGTATCACTTCTTCTCCCAGTCTTTGACATGGTATTAGTAAACAAAACTCTATACAGGGTTCTGGAGTGCATCTTCTTCATCTTCTAAGCATTGGAAGTCATCCTGCTCCATAAATCCTTCCATCTAAAGGTTTGATCAAGCTATGAATATGATCATACATGGCCCAACTCAGATCATCATCACCATACCAGCAAAAAGAAACCAATCTGGTTGCCTGTTTGTTTGTTTGTTTGGTGTTTTTTTTTTTTTGGTGTGTGTGTGTGTGTGTGTGTGTTTATAGTCATTTGTTGGGAACTTTTGCTATTACAGAGGTCATTTTTCTACCCTTGCAAGTGATCTTTAAGATTATTCACTATATTTTGACCACAGGGGTCCAAATTTTTGGATCTGGCCTTTTTTGGTGATCAATCTTTTTCTACTAAAGCATAATTTGATCATTTTTACATCTATGATAGCTGATTGATGATTGGATGCTTGAATCCAAGGACGCCCAGGACACTTTTAATTTCGTTTTTTGAACTTTCACATTCTATTTGATTTAGCAGAGAACGACACTGCTCGCTATGATATTTCTGTCATTTTGAATATTCCATATCTCAATTTGGGAGGCATCTCACTTGATTTTTGAAGACAAGATTGTTGTTCTGTCATAATGGAAAAGACTGAAATTGCTCTAACAAAATCTAATGGCAAAAACTACACTTCCTAGTCATACCAATTTCAAGTTTATCTTGAAGGGAGCGAAATATGAGGACTTATTTCAGGATTGGATCCAAGATCCAAAGAAGATGACGGAAAAACACTTGTCTTGGAATACAAAAGATGCCAAGATCAAAACTTGGATTCTTGGTTCTGTTGAGCCACAATATATCTTGAATCTCAAACCCTACAGAATCTCTAAAGACATATGAGAATATTTGAAAAAGGTATATCACCAAGGAATTCTGCCCGTCAATATCAACTTGAGGTTGAAATTGCTCAGTATTCTTCGGGGACCTCCTTAATACAAGACTACTATTCCGGATTTCTCAATTTATGGGCAGAATACGATGAAGTAAAATATGCCAAGGTATCTGAAGCAACCCTTTATGAGATTCAACAACTATAGGAACTAGTCATAGGGACCGGTTTCTCATGAAATTGAGACCCGAATATGAGACTGTCCGTTCTAACCTTGTGAGTAGGGTCCCATCTCTAACCCTAAATGAACGTCTTAATGAACTTTTGCGTGAAGAACAATGCCAGATCACTAAGCATGCACTGAAGCAACTGTCGCGACCCTGGACAGGGGTCGAGGCCCTAATCTAGTGCCGTGACAATTTCCCACAGGTTCCCGCGGTGAGGATTCCATACATATTTCGAATCATCTCACTATCACACATAAAGATGTATTTGCAGAAGCGCATGGCAAATACAAGTAACATCACACATAAGATAGAGTATTAAAGAACTCATATCAGAGGGAGAAACATAACTAGCATACCCATTAGTTTAAGTTTAAAGTTGTGCAAACACACAAAGCATAAAATTAAGTTTTTACAATCCCAAAAGATAGCCAACAAAGGCTAATAACAAGTTCCTAAAAGTTAGATGGTCAATCCCTAAGGTGTTTCGCATCTCAAGTCCCAACCCGACGTCTAGATGACATCGTTGGGCTGTCATTACAGCTGAACAGGCTGCTCTACAGCCGCCTCCTCGTGCTCCTCCTCAAGGGAAACGAAACCTGAATATGAGCACCAAAACAAAAGGGTCAAATACGACGGTCAAGAATGAAGTACAATCATGCTATAATACAATAGTTTGAAATTTTGTAAAACAGCAAGTACGATAAAGAAAAGCTGAATAAAACAAAGTAAATCAATGACAATAGCATTTATAAGATCCCATGATAAATCAAGATGACCATTCAAAACAATACCTTAGCAACCACATGTAGCTATATTCTCCATCACACGAAGTGACGAGAGCACTCACGACATAAATTCTCCGTCACACAAGGTGAAGGGAGACACTATCATAAATTGTTGTAACCCAGTAAAACTGAGAACCACACACGAGTTTCGCTGCGGAACATGCTAAACAAGCAAGCACGTATGTATTCTCCAAAATAATGTTGGACAAAATTTAAGGACCCAAGGCGGCGGATTAAACCGACAATGGCCATCCAAGCTTAGTGGAGCCGACACAAAATACACATGCTTTCAAAACAATGTTTGACACTTTCAAATCCAGGAACTACTCACTCTATATTCAACTACAACAACACTCGTTCACGAAAGTTCACGAAATAGTCGTCCCGACACGATATGTATAAAACACTATTCACTAAATAATTCTCAAACGGGTTTTAAATCAAAACCTTGGAAACATTCTTTTCAAGACGATACAAATCACAAAACGAGAATTTGGTTTATAAATCACAATTCCACATCAAGACCTTGAGACTGTAACCGTCGAATCATATATACTTTGAAATCCCATGTCGATCATTCGTTTAGATGATGCCCAATTTTTAAATGACATTAAGGATATCAAGGTATACACATCGACCAAGAAAGGTCCACAAGTGATTGGAATAGAAAAACCCCTCCATTTCTCTTCATTCTCCAAAAATCTCTGAGAAGTCGGTCACCTGGCGGTCGGCAGGCGGTTAGCCGCCTGGGACCAGGTCGGCAAGGCTACTGCTGACCGAGTACTCACCGCCCCTTCAGAAACCAGAATTTTCACCTTACTGATATGGTGACCTACCATGTGCGGTCACCAATCGGTCACCTAGTCGGCTAGCCGATTGGTGATCGTCTGCTGACCACCCAGTCAGTGGGTAGTTTAGTTTTGAACTGTTTTTAGCCCCCTTTTTCCTCTAAAATATTTCTCTTACAACCCACTTCTTTCCCTGCAATAAACTGATCTCAAAAGCTCCTTCAATTCATCATTCAACACTTCCATTTCATCACTTCAAATCCACACAACCAAATCTCCTTCATTCACTTCACAATTTCCAACAATCCAAGCATAAAATACCAATTTAAATGAAACCAATGACAAAATTGAATTCAATGAAATGCATCAAAATATATGAGCATTAAAACACATGTTTAGTAAACTGAACTTCAAGACAAAACAAGATTAAACATAGTTAGTTCAAAAATAAAATAAAATAAGAGGAAAATCCATAAATCAACACATGCACATTCATATGTCATTGATTCACTTGTCTTTGCTCAAAATGCACTCAAAGGTGATCCCCCAACACTCCTCTCTACAGCTGAACTCCAATCTACAAGAAGCCCCATGAAAAGAGCTTAAAAACAAATAATTTTTTTAAAGAAAAAGGGTTCCTCCTTAGGAAGTCTTGCATGATAATGGAGCTCTAATGGACTCCAAAAGGCCATGGATGGAAGATGGAAACCATTACTTACCTCTAGAAGCTCTAACAACGGAGAGAAGCCTCAAGAGGAAGATGATCCCAGCTGAAATCCCTTGAAAATGGTACCAATAGAAAGCTCGAGAGATGAGAAAGAGTTTGGTGAACTCAAATATCCATTTTGGTCAAGAAAATCACAACATGCAAAGGAGAGAAGACAAGGAAGATGGTTGGTTTCTCTCTCCCTGGACTTAGTTAGTTTTGAAACATGCGGATGAAGTGGTGGGGAAGAGAACAAACGTAGGTTTCATTTGAGTTGGGTGGGGTGTAGGCCCCACCAGGCCAATTCATTTCAAAGGCTTGGAAACCCATCATGCGGGTCTCGGATGAGATCGACAAAAGAAAGTAAAATGATCGTCGAAATATCTAGTTTCCAAAAATATAGTTTTCACATGATTTTGCAAACATTGAAATTCATGTACAGATTTCGAGGTGAAAAGTCTGTTTTGCCCTTTTTGCTGAAAAATTCGATTTCAGAGTTTCGAAAACGAACAAAGAGAACATAAAAGTTGTAGATGCTATTTTAACAAATCAAAGGAGTTTAAAATCATGATTTTCCAAATATCAAGAATCAATTCTCCCCACACGCACACAGGTCCCACCGGCCACCTCCGGCCCGTGTCAAGCTAAATTCAACTGCTCTTAAAAATTCACAAAGCTATGGAAAATCTATCGAGCTCACTTTCTAAGCTAAATGTCATCTAATCGCACTTAAGATCTAACCTCGGCTAAAACGACGCTAATCAAAGCAAACCTGGGTCGGAGTCTTACAACAACAGTCTTCCAGAGATTCTCTTGACGTAGTCTATGTAGCAACTGAAAATCGTTCACCTGCTACATCTCAAGGACCAGTAGGGGAGTCAATCATATTATTTATGCTACAAAAGGACATCTTGCTACACGAGATCTTAGTAAAATCCAATGTTTTGGCTGTAAGAATTATTAACATTATGCCTCGTTGTGCAGGAACAAGTTCTGCAATTATCGCAAATCTAATGGATATATCATTGCCGAATACAGAAGGCGGCCTCAAAATCGCAATCCTCGAGCTTATCATGCCAACACTACAGCTAATAATTCCTTTGCTGATACGCCTTCGGCCTCAATCATATCTCCACTATCTCTTGCGTCCAACTCTACTCCTCCTATCACCCTTGAGCTCATTGAACAAATGATTGTGGATGCCTTCTCTGCACTTGGTATTTCAGGTAATCATCAACCCTTATCTTCATTTTGATAACTTGATTCTGGTGCTTCAAATCACATGACCTCCTCTTCGGCTCATCTGTCTAATATGCAGAAATATAATGGGGTTTTGCAAGTTCATACCGCTGATGGTCAAAAGCACCTCATTATAGCTCTTGGCAATGTTCATCCATTGCCTCTGAAAAATATTTCTTTTCCTCCATCTCTAACTACAAACCTTCTATTAGTTGGACAACTAATTGATGATAATTGTAATGTCACTTTTTCTCGATCTAGTTATGTTGTGCAAGATCAAGTGTCAGGGAAGGTGATGTGACCCTTGTTTCCTTTTCTTGTGCCTCTTTCCTCTCACAGTAATCTTGCCTTTGTCTTTTCTTGTTTCTCTTCTCAAGCTGCTTGGAGGCTCTATCATAATAGATTAGGCCATCCTCATTCCAAATTGTTATCTTTGATGTTGAACAATGGTATTATCAATACAAATAAAAATTCTTTTTAGAATATTTCTGGTGAGTGTTCTACATACAAACTTGGAAAAAGAAAAGTTCTTCCATTTTCTCTAACCACTACTATGGCTTCAAAGTGTTTTGACATTATTCATAGTGATGTCTGGTGAATATCTCCTGTAATTTCTCATACAAATTATAAATATTTTGTAACATTTATCAATGATCATAGTCTGTTCACATGGGTATATTTCTTACATTCTAAATCAAAAGTCTTTGATACAAAAAAATTTATGGCTTATGTAGAAAATCAGTTTCCCAATCGCATCAGAATTCTCCGCTCTATTTTTTTTTTTTTTTTGGGGAGGGGGGGGGGGGGGGTGGTGGGAATACATGTCACATCAATTTCAATATTTTCTGAAAAAGGGATATTATCCCAAAGATCATGCCCATACACTTCTCAATAGAATGAGATTGCTAAATAAAAGAACGTGCATCTTCTAGATACTATTCGCTCTCTTCTTTTAGAATCCTCCACGTTTGCTAAATTTTGGCTGTAAAATCTAGCTACTGTGGTTCACTTAATCAACCGCCTCCCATCCACATGTCTCTTCAATCAAACTCCATGTTTTCGATTATTCCACACACATCTCACGTACACACACTTACGGATTTTTTTATGTGTTTGTTTTGTCCATCTTCCTCCCTCTAAACACATAAAACTTACTGCTCAATCAGTTAAATGTAAATTCCTTGGCTACACTCACACCAAAAAGGGTATCTCTGTTATTATCCTGTACTCAACCACATCCGGGTTTCTCGAAATGTCATTATTTTGAAAACCAGAGCTTCTTTTCTAAACATCCTGAGTCATTGCCTTCTTTTACTCACTTGTAAGATTTTCCTTATGAGGTTTCTCCTCCACTCATGGTTTATGAAAGATGTCGTCACAAAGATGTTCCACTACTTCCTCCCCCTTCAGATCCATCACCGACACCTGATCTTGCCCCCGCCACATCACCTGATGCTACGTACTGCTCATTCATCTCCAGTTCCACTTAGACGACCATCTCGTCTTTATCGGCCTCTAGATAGATACGGTTTTATTCATACCTCTTTACTTACCACTCTATCTTTCATTCCCATTCCTAACTTTTATTCTCAGGCTGTGAAGCATGACTATTGGAAAAAGACTATGCAAGAAGAATTAGCTGCACTATAAAGCAATCGTACTTGGGGTATCGTTCCATATCCATCTTCTTCAAAACCCATTGGCTGCAAATGTGTTTTTTCAGTCAAACCTAAAGTTGATGGCTCGTTGGATCGCTATAAGGCACGACTGGTTGCACTGGGCAACCACCAAGAATATGGTATCAGCCATGTTGAAATGTTTTCCCCAATTGCAAAGATGATGATCGTCCGAACTATACTTGCGATTGCTTCATCTCATTCTTGGCCTCTTTAACAACTTGATGTTGAGAATGCCTTTCTCTATGGTGATCTCAAAGAAGAAGTCTATATGTGGCTTCCCAAGGAATTACCGATGTTTCATCAGGAGATGTTACTCACTTATGACGGTCTCTGTAAGGTCTTAAGCAGGCATCGGGCATTTGGCTTGAAAAATCTCAAGATGCTCTCCTTCATCTGTATTTCTCTCAAAGTGCCTTTGATCCCTCTCTGTTTTTGCATAATTCCTCAAATGGGATTACTTTTCTCTTGGTTTATGTGGATGGCATCATTATTTTTGGGACATTATCACCCATCTACAAACATCACTTCATGAGTCATTTCATATGAAAGACTTCATCAGTCCAAGAAAAGTCTAATTCTAGATCAACACAAATATGCTATGGATCTCATCGAGATGGCCGGTTTTAAGCATTCCACTCCTATGGATACACCTCCTGAAGTCAATCAAGGTCGCACGAGATCTTGGTGATTTTCTTCCTGATGACACATTATATCGACGCTTAGTCGAGAGCTTGATCTACTTAACCATCACCCGACCGGATATTTCATATGCAGTGAATCTAGTTAGCCAATTCATGACACATACACGTCATCTGCATCTCACTGTGGTTCGGCACATTATTCAGTATATTCTTGGCACACCATCTCGTGGCTTATTATATCATGTGGGCAATTTGACTTCTCTCACTGCTTACTTAGATGATGATTGGGGTGGCTGTCCTGATACTCGATGATCAACCACGGGTTGGTGCATGTACTTGGGAGACTCCTTGATTTCATGGAAGTGCAAACAATACGATAAAGTTTCTAAATCATCCACAGAAACAGAATATCGTGCCATGTCTGCAACATCATCTATTTTGGCTTCGTGGTCTACTCTCTGAGCTTGGATTTCCACGATCTAGTCCTACGCCCTGTATATTGATAATACTAGTGCCTTTCGAATTGCTGAAAATCTTGTCTTCCACGAACAGACAAAACATATTGAAGTGACTTGTCATACAGACAAAACATATTGAAGTGACTTGTCATTACATATGTGATTAATATGTGTGTCAGACTATTAGTCTTTTTCATGTTCCTACAGGCCTTCAAGTTGCAGATATATTTACCAAAGGGCGTCCACGACCATGACAGTAATTTTTAGTTGGCAAATTGATGCTAGTTGATTCCATCACATCATTTTTTTTTTTTTTTTTTTTTTTTTTTGGGGGGTGGGGGGTGTTCTTAACTGGGTCAAAGCCCAGTTCAAAAAGGCCCATTTACTTGGTCAAGAATAAACATGTGCATCTATGTGTACAACTATGTAATGTCATATGTTTCCGTATTAGGAGATCTAATTAGATATAAATAGTTGTAATCAATGTAAATAGAGAGGATTTGTAGCATCATTATCTCTTTATAAAGGAACGAGACCCTCAAAAGAGGATCATTGAAAAATCCCTTCGTATTTGTGTATCACTTCTTCTACATGTCTTTGACACTCCTATCTCAGACGATCTCCTTCTCACAAAACAAGAAAGTTAGCGACA
The DNA here is from genome assembly GCA_003546025.1 of Camphora micrantha. NCBI lineage: Eukaryota > Viridiplantae > Streptophyta > Magnoliopsida > Laurales > Lauraceae > Camphora > Camphora micrantha. The sequence continues at coordinate 42,792,764 of QPKB01000004.1, read as the reverse complement.
TATGAGAAAAGTTAGAGATCAAGCATCGTTTCTCCTTTCCTTAATGCCCACAAGGTAATAGACAGTCTAAAGCTACAAATAAGATGGTCCATCAAGATCTTAAAGATGGCCATATCTGGTAACCAAGAAGCCAGAGATTGGACTGAAAGCTTGTAGAGGTTATCTGGGCATATCATATGTCCATAAGAACTCCTACCGGGGGGGCAATACCCTTTTCTCTTGTTTTTGGGAGTGGTCTCATTTCTAATTTTACTCCTCCATCCTGTTTCTTTCCTCCACCACCTTTTCTTCTTCTTGGTAGTAGTGGACCACAAACCCCAAACTTTGTGGGGCGATTTGTAAGTGTTCAGCCGTTTGTTGAGTTTTAATCTTGTTTCATGTATTTTATTTTCTTCTAAATGTTGGTTATTATTATTTTTTTAAATATATTTTGTATTTTTTAACTTTGGCAATGAAAAAGTCTGGTTAGATTTGAATCAATGCAGCTGATGTGATCTTTAAGATGCTAATTACATTAAGTGCACAGCTGCCTATTTGAGACAGTGGCAAGAATGGGTTGAACCCACATAGAGCTAATTAAAGAAACTTTTAAATTAAGGAAACTAATTAACTAATAATTAAGAAAAGTTTTGGATAAATCTAGAAATAAAACCAAGCAACTAATTTAGAAAGATGAAAACTACCAATTAATGAAAGCGATTAGAGCATAGGAATCCAATAAGAATCTACCAATTTATTTATCAAGTAACCATAACTTGTTCCAAATTTTTACTTCAAACTAAAGACAAATCAATGTTCTTTGATTTGGATAATCTAACTTTAAAAACCCTTTTTAATCATAAAATTCAAAACCCAAGACTTCCTTCACCTCATAAAAGAATAAAAATAATCTAAACACTATCCATCAAAAGTAAGCATAAACCATCAAAAGATCTAAGTCCTAAGCATGACCTATCAAACCTAAGCACAGATAGTCAAAAATTAGTTTTTATTTTTAGAAATCAAGAATGAAGATTTGCCTAGGGCACGAAGACAAGCCTATTAATCATTAAGCACTTAATCATGGAATACAAATTAGAATTATTAAACAAATAAAAAGAAGTCACTTATCTTCATCCATCGCTCTAATCAAGAGAATTCGCTAGCCATCGCAAAGAATGCTTCTTGATTTGTCATAAAAATTACATCTTTACAACTTCTCTCCTTCACAATACTTCTCCTTCAAATCAAGCCCTTGGACATGGCCCAAGGCTACCAAAATAAAGAAGGAAAAAAAACTAATGGAAATTAAAGAAGAAGGAAAGAAAGAAAGGAGGGAATAAGAGAGAGGGCTGGACGTGAGATGTTGCTTGATGGCTATGGGACGTCCAATATGTAGAGTCAGATTTCTTTGTTTTACTACAACACTCGCCATCAATTGACATTTCTCATTCCATGCCTTAATAATTCTAAGTAGAATTGTCTTCCTTTTTTGGCTACAATTCTTACTAAATCAAGCTCTTTGATTGGCCACCAAGACAGTCTCCTTTTATCATGGTCCACCCATCATGTAAATCTTCAATGGACATTTCCATATAAAATTTCATGTGTGGGCCACGTAAATGATTATGAATCACATGATTTCTTTAGGCCACATGGTCATGCTTTGACTTCCTTGCATTATAGTATATTTTCCAATCTTGGTGATACTCTCCAACATGTCCTCCTCCCTTTATAATTTCAGCCACTCATCTTTATTATATCTTGAAATGCACGATGGCCTGCATGGACGTCTTTGACTTGGAGCCTTCCTTCTTTGTGAATACTTGTCTCCCAATTGGAGGCTTCCTTCTCCTTAGCTTATAGTGTCCAAGGAAATCTCCTATAATAGGTAAGAATTTTCATTTCAAAAGATTCCTTGCGACGGATAGGGTCTTGATGTGCAAGTCTTTCCAGATTGGGCTCCTTCAAAATCTCTCATGATACCAATGATAAGCTTGCAAGAAAACTTCAGATTTCAAAAAATCATTGATGCTTCCCTATGTATGGACATGTAAGGCCATGTGGACCCATTCTCTTTGGAAAATAATACTAGGAGTGTGGTGTGATGCTTCGTGGAATTCAATGTGCAACTCCTTAGCTTCTTTTCTTTCTCTCTCTTTTTTTGTCTTTTTCTCAACATATGTGGGACCCTCCCCATGGCTGCCCCATGCTTAAGAATTCACTCTTACAGGGTGTGGGTCCCAATTTCCTACAGCAATAAAATGAATACTTCAGTTATACTTGATTGTGTAAAATATTAGTGCCATGCATGGGACCCAAATCAATTTGAAAACATGCTTATTAGTGTATCAATGTGCATAATTTTTCATGAGCTATATTATGATGAACTAATTGGTGTGACCTTAAGATGATGTAAACTATTGATTTTCATAAAATTCATGCAAGATTAATGATTTTGAATAAGATTCCAACTTTGATGCTCAAATGTATAAAATTATGAAGTTCTATGAAATTAAATGTGAATTACCCTAATTAAGTCCACAAAGTAATATAAAATGATGAATGAAAACTACAATTTTGTGGATTCAACAACAACTATAATGAGTGAAGTGGATATGTTTGGTTTCCAATTTATTCTCTCTTTGATAAAATTGCTAATTGAGGAACTACTACTGACTAGGTTGGCAATAGATTATTAACCTCAATCTGAATATAACAATAGATAATAAGTCCTTAAAAATGCATGTTCTCATCATCAATTTTAGAGGACGTAAAGACTTATTCATCAAAACATGCATCATTTTATCAGAAATTCATGATTTTGTGTTTTCATGCATGAAATCTGAATTCAAGTCAAAAGTCATTGGAAAATAACATTTTTACATGAAATCATGAAACTTTATATCTTTAGCAGGAAAAGTCAGAAACTTCTCATAACTTTTAATTCACACACACATGAAATGATGATATTTCTTTTCACCATTGGTTTAATTAAATAAAATTAGATAAAATGGTGACATTTCATGCATACATTTAGTGTGAATTGAACCCATACTATGCATCATTCGTATCTTACATGCAAAGTTATTCTTTGATTATTATTTTATTTTTCATGTAAGGAAAATTCAGATTTTTGGGACCCACTTTGAGGGAAAATTCAAAGGAGAATAAGAGAGAAAGAAAATAGAGGAGAAATCAAGAAGAAGATCCCATGGGACCCTCCTTGGGTGTGAATCCCAAGGTAGGGGCGGCCGTGGTGGGACCTATGGGGCACCCATGGTTGTTCTAAAACTTAGTAATTCTCCATTCCAAGTTGAGAGAAGACTCTTTGAGATTCAAAATTCAAAATCAAATGCAAAGAAGGAAAGAAGAACGAAGGGAGGAGACTTTTTGCAAAATTATTCTCATTTTTCTTAGGGCTGTAAATTTAAAACAAATATAACTTTCAAACTGAGTATTGGATAGAGCAATTTACCCACCGTTGGAAAGCTCTTTTCTAGTAGATATTTGTAGATCCCAAGATTTCATCGATCAGAGTTGTATTGAGGAAGATATGACCTCAGAAAGTTGACTGTTAATTTTAAGTAAGACAACACTATAAGTTGCAAGAAATTCCTATTCCATAAGAGTTCCACTAGTGTTCCACGGCCAAGAGGATCCACCCTTCTTGCAACAACTAAAAACTTTAGTTTCTTTTGGGAAGATTTTCTTAAAATCAAATGAGCCCTTTTGCTTGACAAGGAAGAAGCAAGAAGATAATGAGGAAAGACTCCAAGATTTTAAACAATCTCCCCAAGTTGGATTGCAAGTGAAGGATTTCCAAGAATTATCCAAAAATTGGGAAACAAAGTTACAAAAATAATAAAGAGGACTTTACAGGAAAAAAGAACCAGCAGTTAGCCATTGCACAAAAAAGAAACTCGTAGTTCATGCCACATAAACAGCGTTGTCAGCCCATTTTCGGTTTTCTTAGAATTTTGAGAGGAGTGATGTTGACGGGGGTGACACTAGCGTCGCTCCATGTCTCTTTCTCGTCCACGTCATTGATGAGAACCTAAATACACCATTTAGGCCCCTCAACGTGGACTTTGTTATACCTACAAATGATATTAATCAGCTTAATTATGTTAAATCAGCTTAATTATGTTATTTTAATGTTTACAGGTGTCTTAGGTGGAAAGAGAACGAAATTAGAGAAAAAATGGCAAGAAATAAGAAGAATCGGAGCCTACTGCCTCTTGGTGTCAGGACGCCAGAACCATCAAATGTACGGAAGCTACTGCCTCCAGGCGTCCAGATGCCAGACCCCAGAAAGCGACTCCGAGGCTACTACCTCTTGGCGTCCGGACGCCCGACCCGAGTGAAGTCCGTCCTCAGCGTTTTGAAGTAATTTTTGGAGCAAAAGTTATAAATAGCGAGCCTAAACTCATTTTTAGGGCATTCACATCTTGGGAGACGATCTGGAGGCTGATTTTGGAGCTTTGGGAGGAGCGCCAATGGGAATTTTGTCGAAGATTTTTCGTCAATCTCTCTCCATAAGTAACTAACTCTCCACCTTAGGGTTGTGATGAAACCCTAATCTTGTATTTTGGTGATGTATAGGTTTTAGGGTTTTACTTTGAACTTTTTGGTTATATGACATGGATGTTATCCATTGATTGGATTTTAGTTATTAATGCAATATCCTTTTTGGTATTTTATTCTTGTAGAATTGAATATCAGTCATATAATGATGCTTGAATGAATGTGTTGTTAGATTTACGATAATCTATGCCTTAGAGATAAGTTATACCCAGATCTGAACCCATATATCTTATTTGTTGACTCTATGAAGGTTTATAACTAGAACGAGTCTTTAAAGCGTTGATAGTGAAACCCTAGGTCTATTCTCGCCATTATGCGAGGTTAGAGTGGAATCGTGCCCTAAGATCTTTTCTTTGATTGAATCAAACTTTGTCTTTACTTTCTAATTTAGGAATCAAACCCATCAAATCAACACTTCGTTTTCTATTAGGATTAGCTTAGGAATTCGGGAACCAACACAACTTAGCTTTTTTGTCACAATGTATACGACACTCAGTCAACATCTTTACTCTCACGAGTAGAGATATAGCTAGGCATAAATTATATTTGCAAACCCTATTTTGGAAAGATCAGTCCTCAATGATGAACCCAGGGAAATAAAACATCACTCGAATACACTACTCTATTTTTTCTTAAATCCACCTCACTACAGAACTCTTTCATTCCCTATGTACTCCACCACATTTTCTCTAGAATGCACTCTTTCTTCTCACTCTTAACTTCACTATCCCATGCACTCTCTAAATTGCATGAGGCCTCATCTGTTTATATATAAACTCATCCTTTGATGGCAGTGGAAAAGTGTGGCTGGCAGTGGACCACACTGCCTCATCAAATACCACTCATTTGAATCGGCTATGGAGGGGCATTGTATAGGCGGCGAGTTGCTAATGACTAGATTAGACAAAGGTTCAGCATGTCATGTGATTGAATTAGCTACAGATGATGGGAGATGAGACGTAAGTGTCTCCTTTCATGCTATTAGCAACTTGATGGAGATGAGATGTGGTGCCATGTTATGGAGTCTGCTGGACCAATTGATGATGGAGGTTGGACGTGGGAGTCATGTGATTGAGTCAGTGTTGCCAACATTTTTAGGGGGCTTCCCTGATCTAGCAGCGAGAGCTATCATTTTCTAGATTTTTCGGGGTGACGCAATCATCGCTCAGTCAAAAGTAAATACAAAAATTAAAAAAAAATGGCGGAGGACCAAAATTGTGTTACCTGAACTATGGAGTCCTTTCCCGTGAGTGAGAAATTAATTTTGTAATTATGTGGAGCGAGAGAATTTGAAGATGGAGGAGTAGATTCCAGTTTTGTAATCTAAGATGATGGGACTATGCCATGTAATTCTTTGACTGATTCTTCACCTAATAAATCCAGTAAAGGTACTTTTCTCAAGTTGTTTGGTCTATCTTCTTAATTTAAGTTCCTTTGATGTTTTGTCTTCCCTGGATACATAACATGCTAAATTCTGAAAATAATTGTTGGAGCCTAGATGAGGGTGAAGTTTCTCAAATACTAAATAATTCTGAATTTATCTTGGCTCATATCTTGACTCATCCTTATTAGCAAAAAGCCCCCGCGCTTAGCACGGGCAATAGGATTCATAAAAAACTATACTTAATTTTATGAAATAAATAAAAAAGTGATTTTTATATATATTTATATTATATAAAATCTAAAATAGAACTATTTCTCAAAAAAAAAAAAAAAAAAACTTGTAGACTTTAAATTATAATCACAGATAGGAAGGATGCTATGTCCTGTGTCTCAGACGGCAGTCTCCCTCCTTTTCTTTTCATTTTGTATCATTTCCTTTGTATTTGATCTCCTAAGCCCGACAAGGGGTTTTATAAGAATTTGTAAACAACCTATACTCAAAAGGTGAGACAACAGAACCCATGTAAACAAAAGTGGAGATGACTTCCTAAAGCACAATTAAATACATGGGCAAATCACCTTCACATCTTTCAGTAAAATTGAAGAATGAATAAAAGTTCTCCCTTTTCATTTTTGAATGAAACAAATTTAAATGCAAAAAGTAGTTTCAAAACTTGGTCATAGTTCATACCTTGCTTGACTCGGTTGAAATCAACCGAAATGGCAATAAATCTTGAACTAGTTATAAAAGCTCAATCCAAAATCTTTTGGCTAGACTCGGAAAAAAATAGCTAGACTTAGGTTGACATAGTCAAGACTCGGTATCTTAGACTACGATGAAAAAAAAAAAAAAAAAAAAAAAAAACCCTTATATATGCAAAGTCTTGATTGACTTAGGTTTAATTCTTGAATTGAGTTAGCTTCAGAGATTCTCGAACTAAAGTGAGTTTGAGCTTGTTTTACATATTTTTATTTTAAAACTAAATCCAATTTAAAAACAAAGTTTAAAACCATTAGTTGAACTGATTAGACACAACTAAAATATTTCTTAGCCAAATTTGGTTGAATATCAGTTAGACCAAAGTGTTCACTCTATTAGTTAACTCTCCGGTTTGGTTTTGAATACATTGGTCTTACCCATAAAGTGTACAATAAATACAGCGAGGAATGAAACTACGTGAAACATAAATAATGGATTGCATGATATGAAATTTCACATATCTTGATCTTGATTTGTAGCTGACTGTTGTTGTGGTATGGTGATTCATTTTCTACTATTCTCTATGTATCATAATTACCATTTGATCAAAATAAAGTGATCAGATGAAGGTGAAAAATACTGAAACTTTAATTGGACAATTGAAACATGCATTATGTGGCCCATATTTCATTAATCCAGATCATTCGTAGTCTCTTGATCAAATATCTAAGGTTTTGCAATCTCCAATTACCATCTTATATTTTGTTTAGATGACATTGTGAATTAATTACTATCAAGTTAGTATTCAGCGATGATCAACACTAGATACTCTTGTATATGAACAAAGATCACTATTAAAGATATGGTTTTACTCCATGCAAATGGAACATACAACCATCCCAGGAGTCGGTGGCCCACCAAAAGCATACCAAGATGGAGGTCACTTTTCACACACATACACACACACAACACAGAGAGGGAGAGGGAGGGAGAGAGAAAGAGAGAGAGAGAGAGAGAGAGAGAGAGAGAGGAGTCAATGAACCAAGATCCGATTTAAAATTTGGGTCTAGGGTCTCGACCCAGGTCTATTCAGGTCCATACATGATTACTTAGAGTTTATAACATAAAGTGGGAATGGATATTTAGTTTTTGAATGAAGAAAAATAAGAGGTCAGCAAATTTTAAGGCAATTAGTGTGTTTTAGAGAAAAAAAAGATAGTTATAGAAAATCAAAATTTAAGAAAATAGATGAAAAAGTAGAGCTTGGGATTGAAATAAATTAAATGCAAAACAATTAATAACTATCCTAATTTGTAGAGATGCGAAGATTTACACTTGCGCAACTCACTACTTCAATTTATGGGGCATGGAGAGGATACTTAGATGTTCCTTGGGTTTGTTTGGTAAAAATACTTGTACGGTGAACTGAAGTGAAGTGAATATTGATGAGAGAATCAAATATCATGGGGTATAATAATTGTATGATGAAAATTTATTTTTAGTAGCTTGATAATGAATCTTTTTGACTTTTTGGGTAAAAGGTAGATGAATTTTTGTCTTTTAGTGGCCTGAGAATGTTGTTTTTTAACTTCTTTCTTAAATGTAGGAGGAAATTTTAAAATTTTATACTTTTGATATGACCCCTGGTCTTTTCTTGCCTGGTGAAATGAGGCTTTACTTCGCTTCACTTTATTAGTGAAATGGCGAAACAAACCCCGATAGAGTTGTCCAAGCTCGTTCATCTTTGATCCACATTTCAAATAATATCAATTGGCTTTAAATCTACAAGTGTTATTATTTATTATTTTATTTTTGAAAGGTTAAACCTTGCAAAAAGAAATTTTCTTTAAAAAAATCTATGAGTTCTGTTAGTGTTAGTTTTTATAGAGGAATTATTGTTTGGACAATTTCAAAATATCTTTTTTCTAAGAAATTCAATCAATCAAAGTCCTCATATACCGATTTCCAAATGTCAATTTGAATGATTTTTTATTAATATTTATTATGTTTTGAAATTCTCCTATAAATACAAGGAAGCGATGATATTGACGTTCTCTAAAAAAAAAAGGGAGCAATGTGTATGTAAAAAAAAAAAAAAAAAAAAAAAAACAGAAGTGGCCCCAGAGGACCACTCCTTTTACGAGGGAAACTAAAAGGGCTTTTTTTGGTGCGATTAACATCTAAGGTGATTTCTTTAATAAAATACTTAATGTTATATATAAAAGTGATTCTTTTAAATATTCAATATTCATTTTTTTTTTAATGATAGAGTTAACCACTGCCAAACCAAACTTCGACCCATATCTATGGTAGAGTGCATTTGATTGATATGCTCTCTTAAATAGGTCACAAAATAACCACAATGGCGAAGGTGTTCACAATTGTAATCTTGAAGGGTCGATTCATTGCCCTCATTTATCTTGGGCCAAATTTTTCTATCTCCCTAAAAACCTCATAAGAATGAATATAGGTGGGCTCCAAATAATAATAAATTTGTGGGGCATATAAAAAAGTAAATTTTCACAAAGTAATGCTCCAAAGTGGGCCACACAGAGCACGGACGACGGAACAATTTGTTATCATATTGCCAAACAAGTTCTATCCAGCAAACTCCCAGCACATCCAAACCCTGGTACAACCTAGTCTCGGCACAGGATCAGAAACAACATGGAAATGATGCCAAACAGGCCCGTAGGTTTGGGTGGGATTTTGAAATCTACCAGATATAAAATCCAAAACTATATTTAACACTTCAGAAGGCTCACTTATATGGACGAGACCTTCCTTTAAGATCATCATAATCAATTCACCATTTAAAATGAGATAGATTTCAACCCCCTTTTCAAATACAGATCGGGGAACTTTTCCTCACTTGCAAATCAACCCAACTCACCACGCCCCGCCTGCTCTCTCTTCGTTACCACACCCTTAAATCAATCCAACCATCACACACACCATCTGCAGATCAACCAAACCCATCGCACACCTCACCTCCAGATCAAACCAAATCAACACACACCCCACCTATAAATCAAATCAATCCAATATGTACCCTCTGAGAAGATGGGCAAAAAGAGAGATAGAGAGGCAGAGAGAACGAAGAAAACAAGGGAGAGAAAGAGAGAGAGAGAGAGAGAGAGAGAGAGAGAGAGAGATGGCTGGCCTGGGCAGTGGAGTTAAACTAGTCTCGACACAGGATCAGAAACAACATGGAAATGATGCCAAACAGGCCCGTAGGTTTCAATGGGATTTTGAAATCTACCAGATATAAAATCCAACACTATATTTAACACTTTAGAAGGCTCACTTATATGGACGAGACCTTCCTTTAGGGCCCGTTTGGTAATTCAACTTGTAAAGTCAAGTTAAGTGGAGTCATGTCCCAACAGTCATATAAATCACTTCACCGCGTTCGATATCTGAAGTCCTACAGTACTGCAAAATCGCCCCTATTCCCCCATACACCTGTCCGTGCAGAACCTACGATACTCCATTTGTAACCTACCAATCTCCATATGGTGAAGTAGTGGGGTTTCTTGCAGCCAAAGCAAGGCAACAATCAAGTCACCCATCCCATCAAAGAGAAAGAGGATGATCTTAACCCCTTCCCAACTAATGAAGGCACCTAGGAGGAGAAGACAAAGAGTCATCCCTACCAACTATTATTCAATACACATTACTCAGCACCTACACAAGGCAGATTAGTGTAAATGAGGTCTTCAACTCTGCTACAAATCTAAGGATTCAAGAACGCCCAATCTTTGATATTTTTTGAGATTTGAAACCACTGGCTACACCGGAAGCGGATCTACACCACCTAGGTCCACGAAAATTAGGGATTTGCAAATTTTCATCTCCTGGAAGATCTGGTGAAAATCTCTGTGCAACACGTCCCGTCAACCTAAGACCGGATCCACCCCAACTCTACCATAAGATCGCCTACTCCCTCATCTGTAGATCTACCGAGACTTCTCTCTGTTGCTACTATTCCATCTCTCAATCAGGTGATTGTCCAAACCCAGATCTCGTCATGTGCCTCGCTAATTCTCTCCTCTGATTTTTTTCTTCTTTTTCCTATTGAAAATGAAAAATCAAAGACCCCAGTCCAAAACACAGCACAAATTCTCCTATAAGAAGGCACCCCAAGGATGCAGTATGATGCAACAACGATCGGAAGTCGCCGGGAGGGGAAATGGCTTCTGATGCGCAGGCTAACATGTCGATGGAGTCGCAAGGTAATCAGCAACCCTGACTTAATCACCTTTACTACATCTGTGCGTTTTAACATATGCTTATATTGGTTGAAAGCTGATAATGGCTGCATCATACACTTATGGCTTAAGCTTAGTCGCATGTTGAAATTATTCTTTGATCTGTCTGTAACTAAGATATTTTCCTGTTTGTATATAGACTTACTTCATTGGAAAAATTTTGCTAACCATTGGCCCACATAATGAATTATCAAACATGGACGAGATTCAAAATCACCATCGTACAACCACTGGATGTCGATCAAACCTATTATGCCTCTTGATGATATAAATTATCCAGTCTAACTCGATTTGCCATAAATTCATAATTGATTAGATGACATACTCATATTCTAACCAGAAACCGATGCTGATTGAAATGCCAATTACCTAAATTTGATGGAACAAACATCACTGGTAAGGCCCCTATAAATGGAGGGTGAACGTTCGTTTTATTATAGTTCAAATAAGAGGAGGAGGGAGGCCAAGATCAAGAAAAAAAAGCAGTCCTGGCAGTGCTCTAGGCAACTCTAGCAGCCTTGCAAATGCAGGTTGCGGCTGTGGCTGTAGTAATTTTCGCCTGGGAAAATAAAAGGGAATACAGGAAAAGACGGAGTGCCGAACGAGCACATTATCTGTCTAAGCTTACGAGGGGGAGGGAAGAGGGATGTATTAGTCAGCTCGTTGATTATCTGTGCGAGCTTCTAAGAGTGAGGGGCCTGCTGCAAGACAGTCGTGAGGTAACCGTTGAAAAGGAGGTCGCAGTGTGCCTGCACATTCTTGCACACACTGTGAAGAACCGAACGATAGCGTCCAGGTTCATGAGGTCCGGGGAAACGGTGAGCAGACACTTTCACGGAGTATCGAACGATATCCTTGCGCTCTCTTCTAATTTCATCCACCCGGCTGGACAGCATATGCCCCCCGAACCACCGAATTTCCAGATACATTGTTACTGGGACTTTTCAATTGACCAATATTCACATTACAACTGTGAACAATGTGCAATCTTACTCATCCAATCTAACAATGTTTGTCATGCTAACAGGATTGTGTAGGGGCAATCAACGGCACTCACATCCTTGCCCTTTTACCAATACATTCACAGCTTCCTTATCGAAATCGGAAGGGAACATTGTCACAGAATGTTCTGGTAGCTTGTGGTTTCGACTTAAAATTCCGATACGTGCTGCCTGGTTGGGAGGATTCGGCAACAGACGCGCGAATCTTGCATAATGCACTATCAAGGGCAGACCCGCTTGTCTTGCCGCCAGGTATGAGACATAATTCACACATTTAAGTCTCTCAGCAATAAGAACATGGTCCAAATGAGTGGAGTGTAACCACTTCATTATCCTATCTATTGGATTAGGCCGATACTACCTCGTGGATACTGGATTCGCCAACGCACCAGGGTTCCTCGCTCCATACCGAGGAGTTTGATATCATTTGAAGGACCTCCGTGGGCAGACACCAGACAATACGAAGGAACTGTTTAACAAGAGGCATTCTCAAGCAAGGAATGTCATCAAAAGGTCCTTCGGCCTGCTTAAAGGGAGATTCAGAATACTACGGACAACACCCCAATATGATTTCACCCATCAGGTGTCAATAGTGCATGCCTATTGCACATTGCATAACTATATCCTCAACTAGAATGAGGGACCAATGCCTGATGGGGACGACAACAAAGCATCTGATGTCGGTGATGCTGTCCATTATGATGATCCAGTCGATGAAATCGATCTAGCAAATGTTTTCAGGCCGTACACTCAGCAAGAGAGAGATGAGTGGCATGCATTCCGGGATAATTTTGCAGCGAGAATGTGGCAAGAGTACCAGTCTAATAGGGCTCATAGAGCAATTTGATGGGTCTGAGGAGATGTTGATGTCATATATACTAAGGATTCCATTTGGAAATTTTTTTTTTGTTCATCTCCTAGTCATTTTCCCTTTTTCCTTTGTTGTTTTTGGAACACTTTCAGACCGAACCGCGTATTATTAAAGCTATTAATTAAGGACCAAATCTCATGAAGTTCTCGCTTGTATTATCACTGTTTTGGGTTGGGATTACAGTTTCATCAGTTTTTAGATATAATTTTCAGTTTTAACTGTTATCACTGACGAATCTCTGTATAGCCCCTCCTATGCCGCAAAGGAAGAATTATGTTATCAACGCAAAGATGGACGAATTACTATTGGAACTCATGCTTGAACAAGTGGCATTGGGAAGGAAGGGTGACCGGAGCTTCAAGGTCGAGCCATACGTTGCCGTTGCGAGCGCGATGACTGCGGCTAGCAAGGTAGGAAGGGTCTTGATAGAGGGCACGATAAGGATCCGATGCAAAAATCTAAAAAAGCAATGCGTTGTATGCACGAAGTTGCTAAATACATCCAGTTTTGGCTTCTATAATGCAACGAAGCGGATTGTGGCTACTGATGAAGTCTGGAGGGATATGCTTCAGGTATGATGCCTAGACGGTCAAGCATTTTTAAGAAATTTCTATACATTGTGTCAGCCAACAACATGTATCATTTCGCATTGCAAGGACATTCTGATGCACATTCTTGCCATTCTAAGACAATCGACTACGACAAGCTATCGCTTGTTTTTTGCCGTGACGTCGCAACAGGCCACTTCGCATGTTCGTCGCAGAATGCCACGCCTGTGTACGACTCTCAATCACGCATAAACACGCAGGCCATGTCCGAGAATGCAGAAATAGGAATCGAGGACTGCTTGGAGGAAATGCACATGAGCAATGGTGGGTGTGAAAGTTCGACGGTATCTAGAAAAAGGATGAGGAAGGGCACAAGCATGACAGAATTCATCACAGGTTTTAAAGAAGCCTCTGGTACGATAGGCAAATCGATCGAGGAGGTCGCCCACACGATGCTGGATCCTTCAGAGCGCCTTTTAGAAATAATCGTTGTCGAGCTCAAAAAAATACCCGAATTGTCCCATGCCAATCTGGATATTGAGCATGAGTGGCTGAGCAACAGTTCGGACAGTTCGACGACATTCCTACACTCAAAGGACAAGTCAGCATGGATATTCCGTCGCCTAGAGCCCATGCACAGGGAAGCTGGACTCTGACGGATGTGGGCAAGAGTCATAGCCAGAGACATAATTTGCTATGACAAGCCTTGTTGTCTAACTCTAGAACCATTTTCATGTACTTATTCTGAATTTCAAATTATAATGTGTATTAATATGGACATACATCAGTCCACACCAAGCTAACTTCCCTCACGCTGATGACTAGGGAACTTTTTGTCTCTTGAAAACAGTTGGTCCACAATAGGACAATATTAATATGGACACAACTGCTGGTATATGGCTTTCGCAGCCAATCCTGCAGTTTTGGAATCGATAGTACCTACTACTGTTATTAGTGCTATGTAGAGTTTCTATATATTATGAATGTTTATCTATATTATAGGATATGCAGCGTCCCTAGTGCAACTCGACTGTATTAGGCTAATATAATGGTTTTGTAGGATATACCCAGTCTGTCTGCCTGAACATGTGTTGTGATCATTCGTTGTTGTGAATTATGATAACTTGTTATTCTTGCACTATAACGCATGTTGCTCCTTGAAATTTTTTAAATCTGATTGTGCACACTAATTTAAATTTTTTATTCTTGCACTCTGTATTCCCAGTAGCTGTATGGATGTTACTTTTGCGTCTTCTCCTAACTTATGTCATGGGTTAGCTGTTTATGTTTTCAGTTGCAGAAATCCAGAAGGTGAGCTTGCATGTAGACTGATATAGAGTGACCCCATCTTCGCAGGCCTCAATTTCCAACATAACCATCTATTCCGACATTAGCCAGGTGGACGATTGCCAGAGCAGGAGTGGTGTTGTTTGCGCCCAACTCAAGCGACTAGAAGCAAATACCCTAACGGTCACTACATCATTGCTTACACCCGTTGTAATTGCTGCGGTATGTCACATTCTACCACCTCCAGTTTTCAAACAGCACCAAATTGCCGTTGTAGTAATGGAGACATGCATCTATTTACATCCCATACGAAGGCCAATCCCAATAGGAAGTTCTAGGGATGCCCGAAAAATGGACGGTAAGTCAGCTATGTGGTGTGATTGACTACAATAGATTAGAACGCCTGTGTTCTTAATCTAACACCGTCCTCTTTCTATGTAATTTGTACAGGAAGGTTACGGATGTGGCGCATTCCTTTGGAAAGACAGAGTATCGATCAATCACCACACTGATTTGGATGAGGTGCCATTCCATATAATCGACATCCGTCCTGATTTGCAGAGACTGTCAACCAGTCTGGACCGGCTGAAAGGGGAAATCGAGATGCAAAATCGACTTGTTCAAGTGGAGATGGATGGGAGGCACGAGAAGAGAAAGTTGGTTGGTGAACAACTTACGGTGCTGGAGAAAATTTTATATGCTCTGTTGCTAACTGCCTTCCTTATCTGTGCTGCACTATCCATGCTCTACATGTAGTCTGTATGTTCCAGTTATCACCCATATGCTTAGAACGATCAAATGTGCCTGCTTATTTATATGACTTTTTATCTGTTATATATCCTTTTGGGCTGTCTGTTAAACACAATGGCTATCACTATAGAAACCCATGTGTCTCTATTCTAACGGCAGTTCGAAATGTGCCCGGATTTGGATTAGTGTGATGTTAATAGCTGCAAAATAGACGTCAGATTGTGCATTAGCGTCATAATTTCAATTTTTAGTTTGAAGGACCGGTTTTTGAATTAGGTACGGTAACCCATTTAGATGAACCCTACCATTGTATGAAACTTTGTTGAGATAATCAAGTGCCCACTAAAAATGGAAACTGGTGTGACATCATACAATGTAGCTCACAGTGGCCCACTCAGCTTTGAAAAGGGCTTGCCATCACACTGGAAGCTCATAGTGACCACATGGCCACAGACGGAGCTAGTACGTCTGAAACTGCCCAGATGCCAAACGTTTGAAATCACTATTGGAATTAATAGAAAATAAGATATGAGCCACATGAAATCCCGAAACCACCCCCCCTCCACTCGAGTGAAAAATCAATAGCAGCCCCTACTTTTATACCAAAGCATATAAAAGTTTAATGTGGTCCTCCCAAGCAAATCTTCATATGCAGTGGCCCCACTTGCCTAAAGGGGAAGAATCTATGTCTTCACCCATACCCTCGAGTGAGAAACAACCAAAACGTGGGCTCACACACGTGTTGGGTGTTCGTGAAATGACGCTCTAGACAAATTGAGTCGGTCGACGTAAAATGTTCAATCCACACATGCATGCATGATATTCAAAACATGACATATCCAAATTGACGATTTTCCCACTATGAAGTGATACCCAATCCACAGAACTAGCGATTATAAAAAGTTCTTCTGGAAAGGTCAGGGGACCACCAAAAGGAAAAAAGTATATAAGACAGTTTGACAGATTTAATTCAAAACAGATTTAATCCAATATAAGAAAGGGCATTCAATAAATGCCCTAACCCAGGGGACCACCCTTGTGAGTCTCGAAAGTCTTCAGCTGGTTGCTGTACATGTCATGAACCATCTTCTGGCGAAAATACCACATATCCGATTGTGAGAAATTGAGTGCATGGCCCCTGGCCAGATGATCTGCAATGGCCATGACGAAGATACCGCAATCATTACTGATTACAAAACGTACGAGTTTACTTGTTAGACGATTCCATTTCAAGATTTGTTTAATCTCTATCGAATGTTATTTAGTTAATTGGTATATGTAAATTACCGTCGTACTAATCCAATGCCTTTATAGGACCTGCATCATTTCTTCTACAGTGATGTACTTGCATATATGTTTTATACTATCCCATCTGTATAACGAGAGAAACATTAAACATAGTAGAATAGATTACATATGAACATTATGTCAGTGGAATAGCAGATAATCATACGCGACGTGTGATTTCTTCCAGAAATCCACCAACAACGTCCGTTCATCGCTGGAAAGTTGATATTCAGGATTTGGCAACGAATCATTCCCTTTCAGCAAGGTAGGATACAAACAGCGTAGTAGTGGGACGCCGTCAGCCTCCATGTGTCGCTATCTAGTGCTTTTGGATCGTTTCTAAGGCCCGGGTGCTTTGCGTTTCATGCTATTCGTCTCCTCATTCGTAACTGTAGTTGAAAAAACAACATTTGGACTTGCAGCTGGTTTGGTTTCCATATGTGTTTGAGGACTACACCTATCCAGAATAAAGGAATTAAATGGACTTTCTAGCGACAATGAGGTGCTGTAGCCCTGAGTATATAAATTAATAGTATTAATACATAATCTTTTAAAATCGATTTGGTAAGTAGGGTACAAAGAGAGGGCTCTAGTGAAAGGAGATTGATATTTACGGAGGAGTTGAGGCTGCTGCCGCTGCTGTTGTCCAAATCTTCATATTTCCAACGTTCTAATGCCATAAGTGATGATTGTAAGTCCATGGATCCGAACCCTAGAGGGGGGTGAATAGGGTGAGCCTCTAATTAGTGACCAATTATGCCAAATTCTAACTTCTTTAAAATCAATTCGTCACAAGTGATGATATAGAACTAAAGTGCGGAAGATAACAAAAGTAATCATCACAAAGCATTCACCATAACACAAGGATTTATAGTGGTTCGGCCTCAATGCCTACATCCACTACCGGCTTGTGATCCAACACCCCACCGGATTTCCACTATTTATGCTTTTCAATAGGCTAAGCAATAACCTTTACAATATGCTTTCCAAGGCTAAGCAATAACCTCTACACTATGCTTTTCTTAGGCTAAGCAATAACCTCTTCAACCAAAAGGTTGGTTATCTCTCTAAGTAGTGTCTAACATACACTTGATGGAGATACAATTTAAGCTCAATACAATACCTCTTAATTAGGCGGATATAAAAGTTTAAATCAAATTCACACACACACACACACACACACTATGAATGCAAAGATGAATGCACAATGTGTATGTATATGATGTCCTCAATCAATTTGAAAATTAAATCTCATAAATGTATGCCAAAGGCTTTTAAAAGTTTTAGCTCATAAAAACATTTATGATTGAGGTAAGAATGCTAATCACATGTTTAAAAACAACTTGTAAAAGATTTACCTATCTAGTTCAAGCAAGTTGTGAAAGTTTAAGAACAAAACATGTGATGCATAAGGATTTCAATCAAATTAACAATGTAGCTTAATATATGTATGCTTAAAGCATTTGAAAGTGTAAAGCACAAAAATAGATTTGATTGAAATCAATGGACAAATTATATGTACTTAAAAATACAACTTGAAAATGATATACCTATCAAAGCTAATCAAGTTGTGAAACTTTAAAACAAAAGTACATATGATTTGTGAAGTTGTTGAATCCAAAACATAAGATAGATTTGAAAGTGATTTTCTTATGATGAAAAACAACAACCAAAGATTCAACCAAGTATAGGAATCATGTTTACAAATAATTTCAAAGATGTTTACAAAAACATGATTTACTTAGATATACCAATTTAAGTACTACTTGGTTTGAATCAAAGTGTTGCATTCAAAACAATAAATCAATTCAAAACATATACATGTTAAGGACACAACAAATCATAGTTTATCATGCTAGAAAAGATTTACCAATATTTAAAACAAAGCATGAAAATATATGATTAAGAAAAGTAAAGCTTACTTAGAGATTTAACTTCATTAATCCAAGCTTTAGCTTTCCGAATGCCCCTTAACCATCCTTAGCTCATTCCCCTTTGATTGGCCTTAAAACATCTCAAGGAGGGCCTCTTTTTTCCTCTCTTTGGTAAAGGAATAAGCTTCATTTTATACCCAAAAAGTGCCCAACGGCTAGTCCCCGGTCGACCTGGACCCTTACCCGGTCGACCGGGTACTCAACGGTCATAAATCTGACCGTTTGAAAAACTGCTTTTAGCGGGGGCCAGAGCCCGCCGGTAAAAGTGGTTTTGGCCGCCGGTAAAAGTCCTGTTTTTCTCAAAAATGATTTTTTTAAAGAAACTTTCTTGTGGGGACTTTTGGGCCATGGAATCAAGCATGGAAACATGTTTTAAATCATTCTAAGAGTTTTAAAAACATGAAACCTAATATGCCTAAGATGATTTGAAAGTTTTAAAACCAAAGGCTTGATTGATTCATAAAACTTCTTTTCAATTTAAAATGCATCCAAGTTTAAAAACAAAACATGCATAAATCAATATTTCTAAAAGACATAAAAATAATACATGAGAAAATCAAGATTTTCAAGTTTTCTTAAATCAATGCATGTGTGAAAATTCAAATGATGTTAAGATAATAATGCATCCATCAAATTGCAATACACAAAATTCCTAACAATGATGTGGCTTACTTAAACGCCTGGGTCTTCCCACCGATCCTCACGGCTTGTTGGTACAAATCCTTGGAACATTAGATCAGGAACCATGTGGGCAATCGGCCCAAGTTCCCATTGGAGAAAGAGATCGACCTAAAAGGGCTAACAGTGAAACCATTGTTATACATAGAACACAACGCCACAAAGAAAGCACAGTTTGCGATTCTCGAACCAAATACCTTTTAAAGTGCATTTTCGACCCTTATATGCCTACAGCTTGAGGTTGTACTATTGACATCCCTGTGGAGTTGTTAAATCAGTTGAGATAATCTTCGCAGGCCCTGCCATTGCCTTTTGCTGAACTCCTAGTTATGACCATGGATTTTCTCGCCTCCCATGCCTCCTGGTACATCTGGCTTCTTATTCGACAATCAACGACGGTGGCTGATGCTCGGTCGTCATATCTCTACCATCGATATTGTGGAGGTGGCACGGGTTGAATTTTGCCAAATTGTTGGTACACCCTATTGGCATTGTGTCTCTCGATAATCCAGTAGTAAATCAATGGACCAGTTGAACGGAAGATGCATCTCTCCTCTTCGTCAACAACGGCATGAAGCTTTTCCGCCCACTTCAAATACGGTTGATTCTCAATCTGCCAATTGTTAGTAAAAAAAATAATCATAAAAAATGCCGAGAGAAATTGGCACCTGTACTTGGTTACCATAACAATAGGTCGCAAATACATAGCTTATTATCCATACCTGGTCAGGACCTATTTCTTTGAGCTCATCCTTTCTTATCTGGATACTGTTTGAGACAGTTTGCTTCTCCAAAATGCTATGCCACATCCGAAACAGTGGGAATTCAAAGGGAAGGGCAGCCAGTTGTGCTCTTAGGGGATGACCTACCGCAGTATGCGAATAAGCCCAAATATGAAAATGAAGCAGGACAATGAGGCTTATAACAATGGAAGGTGACGCAGCCTAGAATAAGAGACAAAGTTAATGAAGGTGGACTACCTGTACAAGATGCAGAAGACCGGTGATAGTCCTGAGGCGGTCATTTATCTGAGTGGCATGGGTCATACTACGGTAGACAGAAGCCAGACAGGCGGGGCCCCATGCATACCTCTCGAAGTCCTCGAACAGTTCAAGTATGTAGGCGTGGTCGCGTGCACCAGCATTGTTGGTGCATAACTGTGAGGAGACGAGGGTGAACAGAAATGCGCGTGTGTATCTCTTCTCATCGGCTTCAGTAAATTTGGCGAGCATCATATCAAATTTTCTTCTTAACTAAGCTAGACTTAACTGCCCGACCCTCATGTAGGCGACCCTCATCAAATTCTAAGATGACGTTCTTTCTTGTGCTGACTCATATGGCTCCAAAGCCATCCCCGGCTTCCCACTCGAGTTCGTTAATTGGCTCAAACGTTTGAAACGTTTGATCCTCCTCCGTCTCCTCGGTAATGTAGGGCTCAGTACCTATTCACCAAATATTACAAAGTGAATAGCAAGTACATAATCATAATTCGAAATTAAATATGATAACGAGAAGAATATAGACAAATGTAATCATATAGAAGTAATGACAATGACAATGACAAGAAAGAACGTATAACATAATCCAAATAAAGCAAAAGGAGCAGTATGATTCACACGAAGACAAGTGTCCTCGTTTTGGGTGGTCAGTCCTAAATAAATCGGGAAAGCTCATCCATAACGGCGGTGGTCATAAATCGATCAAATAAAAAATCAGGATAACATGTTCACATTCATAGCGGATTATATATAAGTGATCCGGTCACATCGGTGATCAACCGTCCATATATCGATCTACAGTCGTCCATAAATGACCTACATAAACATAAACATATAAGCATAATAAACCCAAATAATAAAGCTCCGACACAAGAGTCCTAAGTCAAAGTAAAGTGCTGGTCATTCCACATTCCATATCATAATCAAATCGTCATACAAAATTTGCCAAGCCCCTTTATAGTCCATAACACACAATAGGGTATGCATCTAAATGAATACATATTCTAAACCAACATATATATATATATATGCATGCGAAGGTTAAGGCATAGATACGAATCGATCCTAAGGTCAAATATAAGGTCTCGTACCCAACAACCACATGAATCTCTAATAGATAAAAGATCAACGCATCCCTTTTCCATCAATGGTGCATAGACCCAATTAAGGGTTTCCCAATAGAGATGGGTTGAGCTCGAATCCATTAGGATTTTCTTAAGGTCATACGAAGCACTAAACCTCACGTTAGTAAGATACCGTTTGCCCGGACGGTATTTACTCAGGTCCAAAAAATACAATAATAAAGTACAAAAATATAATTGAACACATCAAAACCCAAAGATATCATTTAATATTAATTTCTAAATAATAATAATCTTAGTTTATAATTTTAGAAAACTCAAAGACCACACCTAAAACATTTTCCAAATTCAATTCTTTATAAAATAAGCCAAGGGGTCTAATTTGAATTCATTAAAAGTTAAGGGTCATTTTTTTAAAATTCAAGAAACTAATGGGCCAAGTGTTAAAAGTCAAATGCCATGTCCTGTCACAACAGTTGTCACCCTCCCCCACGTCATCAACATCCTCTCTCTTATCCCCATGTATGACAAGTCCTAAGTTATCTCCACTTCCCTCATTCGCACACAGAACGAGTTCTATCATGGATTCTGCGCCAACAGTAACTATGCGAATTTCCAAACGATGGACATCACGCCTAGCCCATCAAGATGAATTGAAAGAGTGAATCACACAGATCAAGATCCACATCAGTCAAATCTTCAAGTTTGTTCATGCCTGTATGGCCACATGATCGGACCTGATCCTTGATCAAAACATCCAGTGGATCCCACAATCAATACACACTAATAACTTTCATGGTTTTGTATCCGAGGTTCTGCTACGAATCTGGTTCTTGCGGGCATTGGGTGCGTGTGATAAATAAAATAAGAAAAACAATTCAATCATCCCCAATCTCCGATCCATCATCAAAAGGGCATCAAAGGCTTTCTATATGCACCAAATTGGAATCAACAAGAAAAACATGTATTAAATTCACAAATTATGTTTAGGTACTTGCCTTCGCCGCCGGATTTAAGGAAAATGCAACAGATCCTAACCAATACCCAATCCGAGATTAATCTGACATAGAAAATGGAATAAGAATGTTCAGATGAACAGATCTATAGTATTCCTACCAAAAACGAAACATTAACAATGTAACCCAAGAGTACAGATTTACTTACTCTTAACCAAGAATCACGAAGAATAACCGTGACAAGTTGCAAAGATAAATGGGGAGAGGTAGGACGTGCGGTTATTTAAAACAGGGATTAGGTTAAAAGATGATATTCTCTGGGCTTAAGTTATTGGGTCAAACTGTGGGTCAGGTCATCTACCCATTAGCCCAACTTATCGATCCACGCATCTAATCTAACATATGCCCCACTTAATCCTAACCACTTAAATAACTAAAATACATTTAATTACAATTATAATAATATTTTAATTAAAATATAATAAAATATTATAACCAGGACCGAGATCTTACACAGAATATCCAACTATCATTTGGGGCTTTCAAACCCTGTGGGTGATCTAGTAGAAGATATGTGTTCCTACTATCATGCCCTTCCAATCCTAATTAGTTTGGGTCATCTGTAAATATTATATGTAATCTCTGTATTAAATAAAAAAAGGCCAGGATATTCAACTAGCATTTGCGCATTTGGGACGATTTGGGTTCAACTGGCATTTGGGCATTTGGGACGATTTGGGTCATCTAGAAGGGAATGGATGTTTGGGGTTTTCCACTTTGCCTCAATTTCATCTCCAAATATCAATTTTCCCTTCTTCTCCATCCAATCCCTCCTCTTTGCTGCATTTCCTATTCTCTATTATCTTTCATTTTCTTTTTAATGCTAATAAAATAATTCAATTTTATTTGGGCACGGCATTGAAGTTGCTTTAATTTGAATTCAAGCAGTAATGAGTGAAAAAACATTTACTTATCAAAAAAGGGTTGGAATATTAAACTTATTTAATCATTTAGTGGCCTTATAGAAGTGGAACAACGTTTAGAGTTGCCGTTTTTTTTTTTTTTTTTTTGTATATTTATTGCTTCATTAATTGTTATTAATTTTGTAACATTCTTTAATATGTTTTTACTTCTTATCTCAATTTAAAGATTTAACATTCAAGATGTTATTTTTGTTTGAAATAAGTATGTGACACAAAAATGCTTTGAGCTGGAAAAGCCAACGCTGGAGATAGGAATATCCATTTTTTCTTATTTTTTATTTCAGTTACAGACTACGCTGATCCAAGTTTTTAATCAAATAACCTTTCATTGATATCGAATACATATGTGTATTTTTAAAACAGGAAAACCTATGATATCCAACAACCATTTGGGGCTTTCCAACTCTAATTAGTGTGGGTCTAATTGAAATATGTAACCTCCATATTAAATAAAATAGACAGTAGCCTCTCCATTTCATCTCCAAATGTCACTTTTCCCCTCTTCTCCATCCAAATCCTCCTCCTTGCCGCATATATTTCATTTTCTTTTTAATGGTAATATTGAAGTTCCTACAATTTGAATCCAAGCAGTAATGAGTGAAACAAATTTACTTATAAAAAAAAGGATTGGAATATTGAACTTATCTAATCATTTAGTGGTTAGCCTTATAGAAGCGGAGCAACATTGAGAGTTGCATTTTTTTTTATGAGTAGATTTATTGCTTGTTCATTGTTATTAGTGTCGTAACATACTTTAATATTTCTTTGCTTTTTATCTCAATTTAAATATTTTTCATTCAAGATGTTATTTTCATTTTAAATAAGGATGTGGCACAAAATTTCTTTGAGGCTCTTTCATGGATATCGAATTTATCTTGATCAGAGAATAATATTTTTTTAATATGCATAAATGATCTTGCAATGCATATATAACTGCATAGTTGATGCATTTGAAATAATATACTGCTTGCACAAAGACAAAAAAAATTAAAAGACAAGACAAGGGAGGACAATAATTCTTTCTTTCCTTATGCTTTCGTCTTTCCCAAAACCCACATATATATAAATATGTATTTGTATAAAGGTTTTCTACTAAACAAGAAATATGTTGAACTCACCCATTGTGATGTGACTTAATCAAGGCTTTGAGAAGTTAATAAATGATAATTAAAAAACATAATAAATATTGGAAAATATCGAGAGAATTACTCTTTCAAATATATGTCTTAACTATTTGAGAATAAATAAATAAATTTAATTATAATTTAATTTTTCTCACCTATATATGAAAATAAAGCTTCTAGCATAATATTATCTGTAATATTTATGCAGTTTCCTGTAAATCCTCAATAATTACAGGTGGTGAAAAGTATAAATAAAGAAAATTGCAGAAATAGTACTTCGTTACATGAAACCTTAGGTTGACGCTTAGAAATTTAACTCTTCCAAAATATATATATATATATATATATATATATATATACACCCACTTATTTACTTCTGTTTCCTCCAATATCTCAACTCACTATCTTTGTTTACTGTCATATTTCGTGTTAAGAATTTATGAAGCAATGTTAAAAAAAAGAAATTGGGAGATGCATTATATAGACTCTTGCTTCATATTTTAAATGTGCATGCACATAAAACTTATTTCACATTGAATATGCATGAATGGTTTTAGAATGAGTGCCTTCTACTAAAAAAATATCAACAAAAAAAATTCCAAAAGCTACAATCCTAACCAATTTATACAAGTAATTAAATGAGCTAGATAAGATTGTCTCATTCCAACTGTGGGTTACACTCTTTAGTTGACTCACACATTTCGTATACAGTTGAATATATAAGATTATTCAAACTGGGGGCAAAATAAGTGAAAATTCTATGGATTTCTTTCAATAATTGTTTATTATTATTTTTTTGGAGTTGATGGTTGAATTGCTATGGAGAATTTGTTAACCATGTTTAGTTGGAATTCATATCATTGCTTATTTTTGCATTGCTATGGAGATCTTTGTTGATTGTATTTGACTTTATGATTGGATTACAACTTTCATCTAGATGGAAAAGCATTCTGTCTACAGTCCTTTTTAAGCATTTCCAAACACTACATCATATTTATATAGTTGTAATTTTGTCTGAATTATGGGATTTTAACTTCTTCTACACTTCCTTTTCCCCATCCCTAGGCCAAATCAAAACTCAAATGCTCTCAGATTCCATGTGGGTTTCAAGATCCAGGCTTCATGCCAATCCAAACCTCAACATGCCAAAACATATTTAACTTATTTTATGTTGGTTAAGTTGGGCAATGTGGGATTCGACCCGAATCAGTCTTTCTCAAAAACGCTAGATAATCTAGAAGTACCACTAGAAAGCCTCAGTCATGCATGAGATTTAGTTTGTCTAGATACTCCATTCTTCTTTGCCAATGCATCCATCACCAAGTCAATAAGTAATGAATAGTTCATGATATCACTTCTGTTCCCAGGATGATATTTTTGAATTTGTAACTTGTGCTAACAAAGAGAGATACTCATCATTCTACTTTGCATTTGGACTATAACGTAATCAGAACACAATTTTTTTTAAATTACTTACGAACATTTACTGCTTCCATAATTTATTAATGCCATTTCCTTCTATTAATTTCTATACACAAAAACTCAATAAGATAGTAAACCTGATTGATTCATTATGTATAAAACATGTGGTTAAAGTAATTAAAACCTGGGATCTAATCATCAATAAAAGGTACACATATAAGTATATAAATAAATTAATAAATTTCTTAAATAACATTTTAGGACATCCATTGATCTTGTCAGTATATTAAAAATGTGTAATTTAGGGGTCCATCCAAAGCCATCTATAATCACTAATCCGGGAAATTTCTCTCTTATGATTGGAGTCTTTCTCATTCCTGCCTATTTAACTAGAACCAATTTCATAATGATTCTGCAAATAAAAGTTCACAAATGTGGAAGACACATAGTAGTAGAAACTTAAATGTCAGCAGCAATATCATAATGCTTTTAAATTTATAAATTTATTATCATTTCTTTCCTCATGGTTATAAAATACAAACAACAAATTATATATAGTGTCTGAACAAACAAGAGTACACAGTTACTTTATTATTGACCTTATTCTTTTCAGAAAATATTACAAGAACTTGAGTGATAATAAGAAGGAACAAGTACTAAGAAATAAAATAAAGGCAAAAAGAAAGAACAAATTAATAAATGTTCTTGACGCACCCTTAACTTAATGGATTCATATTCCTAACAAATTTGATAATTTTACAATAATTTCAAACTTTCACACACTACAACAAAACTCAGTTTTGCCAACGCAGTCATCGCGTCTGGAAAGGTAGGTTTTGCGTCAGTAAAGGATTTCCCAACGCATTTCAGTACGTCGACTGCTTGTCGGCAACCATGTGTAGCCAAATCCATAGCCGACGCTATTTTAACTGCGTCAGCATATCCCTGTACAATTGCCAACGCACTGCAGAGTCGGCCAATACGTCGGCAAATAGATGTGCGTTGGCAAAAAGTCCAACTATCTTGATTCGAAAGCCATATTTGCCAACGTAGTACCAGCGTCAGCAAAATAAACGCCAACGCTGGTAGTGCGTTGGGAGTTCCTAGTAATGGCCGACACTGGCAGTGCGTTGGGAATTCAGAGTAATGGCCGACGCTTATAGTGCGTTGGAAATTCCTGGTAATAGACGATGCTAGTAGTGCGTTGGGAATTCGTGGTAATGGCCGACGATGATTAAGCGTTGGGAATTCATGAAATAGCCGACACTACCAATACGTTGGGAATGCATGAAATAGCCGACGCTACTAATGCATGGAGAATTCATTATATCTTTGGGCTAATGCGTTGCAACTTTGCCAACGCACAAATCAGGTTGGGAAATGTTGTAATACATTTTCTTCTTTGCTTCTTTGCAACACGCGCTAGTTCGTCGAGAAAGATTATTATTATTATTTTAAATTAAATTTTCATTTCACCCTGTATACCACAAATAAAAATTTGAATACATGTTCGAACCACCAAACTTGATGCACAACCCAATTTAAAATAGATTCATCAACAAATCGAAAATAACATCCACAACCAAATATTCTACATACATAAACCAAAATAAACCCACAAATCTCTAAAGTATACAAATATTACTACTTGATAATTTCAAAAAATCTTTAACATATACAAATGTCTGTGATCAAAATAAAAAAGGTAATCCCTAAGAGCCCGCAACCAACACAATAAAATCCAAAATCAATCTGCAAAACCAAAAAAGAACACCGTCAGAATACAAGTAGCAATAAATTCTTGTAAGGCAAAGCATTCACTCCAAAAAAGATCTTGGGATAACGAGACAAAATGTGCCTAAAGAAGTAATCAATGCACTTGAAAAGACAGAGGTAGAAGCCTTTTACTCTACTCCATTGAGATTCAGGTTTCCATCGAATGTGCTATGGGGAGATATCTGCAAGGGGGGTGTTTGTGTGGTTGGAGATGCACTTCATCCCATGACACCAGACCTTGGCCAAGGTGGCTGATCTGCATTGGAAGAAGGGGTAACTCTAGCTAGGTGCCTCAGACTACGATAATCCCAACTCCAACCTTTGCTGCATTCTCAAAGCATTTATATAAAATTATAATATATGTAAATACTGCTATATAAAGCATGACATACTAATGATTTTTCAATAACTCACAAATGTCGCTTCAGCATGAGGTGTGATCCACTTGTTCTTCTTCTTGCTCTAGTGTTGTTGCCGGTATAATTCCGCTTGGGAGGAAGGAACTTCCTCAGCAGGCAACCGAGCCAATTGTGTTTGCAAGAAGGCAAACCTTGACACCAGCAGAAAAGAAAAAGGATAAAGAAGGTAAACCTTGACACTAGTGTGCAAAGTAATTAAGTGTTGATATCCTGAGCTTACTAGACACCTTGTAAGGTGATGGACTGCCTCCACATCTACAAGCTCTCTATAAATCCCATTTATGCATTTATGGTCATGGGTTGAACCTAGAAACAGTGACCAACTTTCATCAACACAACTCACAATACCACATGCAACTCGGATTGAAGGGATCTAATATAACTTAACCACAAGCAATGGTCAATAGAGAATTCAAAAGAATATATAATTCTTAAAATCCACTCTGCAGGCACCAAAAAATAAAAAAAAGTAAGTGAATTTATCTCCCCCCCCCCCATTGAATCAATAAAAAATCAGTTAAGCCACTGCTATATGATCCATTGACCCAAGTCAAACCCTCAGATTATAGTAGCCATCCCAGAGAGATGCATCACTAGTAGAAATATTGGAAGGATCATAAATAATACTAAAGTAGAAAACCATAAACTTGCTTTTAAGAACTAAAATCCTCACTTATTCATATATCATATTAACACACTACAGAGATCTTTATCTTTCTTCACCAACCATACATACTACACTATAAACAACTCCAGCCATACCCACTTCAGCCAAAAAAAAAAAGCAGGACTAAAACACTACCAATAGTGAGAGAAATATTATTGATTATCATTGAGCTCCTTGTAAAGCATTTAGCACTGAAACTTGTTTGAAATCCACTCCCTCTAAATAGAATTATTGATTAGGAATCACTAAAAAATAGAATTACCGAGTTTCCTTTTCTGCGTTGGTCAAGCTTTATGCCAACTTAAAGTGGCCTAGATTGGCCACTTCCTACTGCACAACCCTAAAAAAGTTGTTTTCTTCCTCTTGAGTTCCATTAAGGCCCTGGTAGCAGTCTGTCAGATTGGACTTAAAGAAGATTTTGAGAAAAATAATGAAAGACGAGAAAATTAGGAGAAGATAAGAATCTAAACACCAAGCTGCAGTATGTCCAACATGGGTCCCACTGGATGGTCAGTCAAGACTCAAATTCTTGGAAGGTTCGCTCCTTTCCACCCTCGTTGGCCACAGAGTTGATTAGTTATCCCTCGGATTGGATTCACCAATGATCATGTGGCCGCTATAGTAAATTAATTAGCAAATGCTAAACGAGGATGTCAATAGGTTAGCTTGGATGCCATACCAGCGTGAAAATTAAAGGATCTGATTTTAATGCCCAAGTCTAGATTTTGGAACCCTAACAGTTAATCAGGTTGAGAAGGGTTTGGAGGCGCCACCAGACCAAACTCATGTATCAATACAACATAATTCTATAAATATTTTATGAGTTAACAATCTTGGATCCAAACCAATCCGTTGAGTAGCGGTGCTCAAGTACGCGCCAGCTTCCCCATACCCATTTTGGCACATTCTAGATCATTGATTTCTGTCTGCAGTAGTGTGATTTGTTCAATATGGCATGAGTAAAGGAAATTGGCTGCTATAGCCAACGCACTAACGGTTGAGTGGTGCTGGCTCCTTGATATCATATACACACTCAGGGATCGATCCCCGGGTTGTCAAGTTGAGAGTATCACATGTAATTGGCCAACCTATAAAGAAGAAGAAGAAGATACGAAAAACTTGCAATATCACACCTAGGGGCATTTGGTCAATTCTCACTGTGTACAATCGGTAACATGCAAGGAAAATTACAAACTATAATGAAGAGGGAAGGTTTTTCTAAATGAACAGCTCACCCTATGATTAAAAGAAAAAAGAAAACGACAGGGCTAAGAAATCAAGCATTGTGTTTTGAGCCACCTGCCATTAGCTTGCAAAACCAGCACATGGCACGCCCTTTGCTAAACATTTGAATACTGGGCACAAGTAGAATGCACCCCTCGTGCATTAGAGTATGGTCCTGTAGAAACACACAACATCAGTAGGTCTGCGCTGATGATTCGGCGAGAGATTGGATCGGTGGTGGTTTCCGTCAGTAGATTAAACTCTACAATGATCACCTTCCTGGTGCATTCATAGCTAAATGAAGATGAAAAGGAAAAGTGTAGATTTACTGCAGATGGGAACTGTAAGATTACCTGAGGAAGTTGCAAAACCCTAATCTAGGGTTTGGATGCTCTTGAATCTTAGTACCGATCGAATGCAACGTCCTTCTTCTAGTACTAGTAGGGTTTTTTTTATGTAGATCTGACTGATTGATTGATTTGGTGAATGCTCTTGCCTGTTCGAGGTAGGTTGCAGAGGAAGGAGGGGAAGGAGAAAGGGAAGACGGAGAGAGACAGATTGATTGCAATGGAAACCATGTATTTGTTGGGCTAATCTCATGTCATTGAGTACAATGAAGCAGCCCATATCAGCCTGCTCATCCCACTCCGATAATATCACACAACAACATATGTGCAATGCCATTGACTGCCAGTCCCTTTTTTCATGGAAGCTACCAAATGGTTCTTAAAGCCCATTGATCTTCAACACATTGCATCTCAATACCAGTTAGCTAATATCTTCACAAAAGGGCAATAATC
This sequence comes from Camphora micrantha, assembly GCA_003546025.1. NCBI lineage: Eukaryota > Viridiplantae > Streptophyta > Magnoliopsida > Laurales > Lauraceae > Camphora > Camphora micrantha. The sequence goes on along the minus strand of QPKB01000004.1, from coordinate 42,762,037 downwards.
ATCTCAACAGTTCAATGCCTTCAAAAAAAAAAAAAAACTTCCTCTCTGTTTCCGCCCCTCTTGCTCGCCCCCCAATTCTTTTGAAAAATATCCCTTCCCCTCTCTTATAAGGGGGTGTAATTTTTCATGCCCACTTCAATCTAGCCAAGTCTTCCAGAGATTCTTAACAAAATCATCCCCAACCGAGTTTATGTTGATTAAAATCTCATCTTTACATCAAAAACCATCAAATAGCTATATAAGCATCGTTCCTAATCATGTTTCCAGAAACCCAATTCTATCATATCTATTCCTAATTCCGTATCACATCCCCTTTCTTCTAATTCCTTCCATTCATGCACGAATCAGATGAAGATTCAAACAAAACAAAAAAAGAAAATCAGAGAGAGAATCAGACCTTGAGATGGAGAATTGCAGCAGTGGAATCGTTGGTGAGCTCGAGAAAAGCTTTGTTGCCATAAAAGCAGTCGCCTTTCCATTCAACGGGAGGGTCGTCTGGAGAGACGGATCTGACGAAATAGGGTAAGAGATTGACAGCGCTGTCGATGTTATTGAGTATGGGCCAAGAGATCTGTCGAGGTAGAACTGGAAGCACGTCCTTCACCCTAAAAGGCACGAAAAGAGCTTGTGCAGATTCCAGACAGAGAAACCCTAGAAGAGGAAGAAGAAGAAAAAGAAAGCAGAAGGCCTTACGAAGAGCCATGTGTGGACGACACAAAGAGAATAAGAGCTGCTCGTGTTTCCCTTTCTCTCTGTTCTCTGTTTCTCTCTCTGTGGGAGCGCAGCACCCGTTCGCGGGGTGATTTTTCCTCTTTGCCCGGCTCGTTCGATGACAGGGAGATAGAGAGCAAAACAGAGGGAAAGAAAATATAGAGAGGAAAAACGAGGGAAATAAAAGATTAAATGTGACTTTTGCCAACGCATTCCTACCATGCGTAGGAAGTAAGTCTTTTATGAACGTAAATTATCACTACATCAGTAAATAGTGTCAAAAAAAATGTACAGTTTATTATAGATGGGGATTTGCGGACGCAAATAATGCGTTGGCATTGGTGTAGATAAAAGGTCAAGCTTTTCCAATGCACACCTATGCGTCACCTGTAGGTAAAATAATTGCCAACACATTATTGAGTCACCAATAGGAAAACACGCGTTGGTAAAACTTTGCCTCACTTTTGGGGAAAATTTTTATTGGCGCCAACGTTTATTTCACAATGTTTTCCAACGCGATCTTACTTTTGTCAGTAAAAGTAGCAATTCTCTGTGACTTTTTCCAATGCAGTCCAAATATGCATCGGAAATAAGACTTTTGCCAACGCCAATTTTCACTGGGTCGGCAAAAAGTGTCGAGAAAGTTTTTCCACGGTTTTTTCCAACGCGGTCTTACTTGTGTCGGAAAAAGTAGTAATTCTTTGTGACTTTTGCCAATGCAAATTTTCACTGTGTCGAAAAATGTTGTCAGGAAAGATAAGTTTGTCAAAGATGGGGCTTTGCAGACGCAACTCATGCGTTGGCAATGGTGTGAATAAAAACTCAGACATTTCCCAATGCACACATGTGCGTCGCCAGTGAGCAAAATAATTGGCAACTCATTATTGCGTCGCCATTAGAAAAACATGCGTTGGCAAAACTTTTCCTCTCTTTTGGGGTGATTTTTTGTTGGCGCCAATGTAGTTTCCATAACTTTTGCCAATGCGGTCTGACTTGCGTCGCTAAAAGTAACAATTTCTGTGACTTTTGCCAACGCAGTCTAAATATGCGTTGGAAATAAGACTTTTGCCAACGCAAATTTTCACTGCGTCGGCAAATAGTGTCGGGAAAGATGCAGTTTGTTGTAGTGACATAAGACAGAAAATTATGTTGTATCATAATTTTTAATTATTGTTCTCAAGTCGTATTTATGTTTCACAAACTTTTAGTTAGAAAGCTACTTTATTTAAATGATTTAGAATGCTAAAGATATAAAACTTTTAGTTTCAAATAAAAGTAAAAACACATTAGATGACAATTTTTGCTTTTAACAGGTTAGTCTTATTTTCATGTTCATTTTTCCTACAGAAAAAATTACTTACTTCATCTGAGACCTTTACTGGCTTTGCTATAATACATAATATATACAGTACTCATCTGAAAATAATTTATTTTTACTTTCATTTTTACATTTTCTAACATTATATTCTTCTCATCTTATATCAATAGATATGATTAATTAACTATTTGTTCTTTCTATGCAGTAAAGAACCACTTGCTTCATGTGAGCCTTTCATTGTCTTTAGTATTACAGACAATATATACAATACAGGTATGAAAATAATTCATGTTCATTTCCATCTAATTTTTCATATATTTTAAATGTTATATTTTTTTTCATCTTCTGTCAATAAATATGATTAATCAGCTATATGGTCATTGCCTAATGTTTATATATTCTTTATTTATGTTTGTAATTCTGTAAATGAAAAAATTAATTAATCAGATTTTCATTGGTCGTTAAAAAATTTTATACTTTTTATTGTCTCTTACTCATTATATCCTATCTTTATATCCTTTACATTGCATAAAGAATTTTCATTGTCTCACCTCATCATTGTAAAATGTTGATTAGAAACTGCATAATTGATTCATTATTGATCTTTCTTTTTTTCCCTCAGAAGAAAAAATGAGTGAAAAAAAGATGGAAGAGAATATTTCAAAAATTATTACAAAAGTTTGAAGTGATGGCAAGAAGGAAGAACTACGGAGAAAAAAACACAGAGAAGCATACAAAATGAAGAAATTAAAAATTGCCCTTGATTCACAGTTATCATCATCTCGCAAGACTGTTTTTAAACCAGGTATAATGATAACAAAACTAAAATATATTATATTATCTTAATTTCAAATTTCTGTATTAATTACTAAAAAATCTCATAAATGACTAACAATTATTTGGTTTTCAATTTACTGGCAATCTTAGTGAATGAGGTCGGTCATGTTCTATCAAGAACATCAAATGACTGCAAACAACAAATTGAATTCTACAACAGTTATGAAGTTGGTAAGAATTGTAAATTTTATTTTTTAAACACTTAAAGTGAATACATCTGATAATATTCTTGAAAATCATTTGAATAGGATCAACGTCAAAAGCAAGCCGTCGTTCTGCTTCATCAAAAAGGCATAATGAAGCTGTTGGAGGTGATAAAACATTCATATATACTTCATTTTTTCTTGGAAGAAGTAACAAAGTTTTATTCATAATAAAACTATGCTCTTTCTTCCAATCTTGCAGGAAACTCAATTCAGCAATTGATTAATTCTGAATATTAGAATTCTATCATAACATTCATTCAATCACAAAATGCACAATGACAAAAAGTATTCGGGCATTTACATAAAAAACGCCTAAGAGGAGAAGGACAGATATAATTATCTGTATTCCCTTTATTTACCCTTTCACGATAATTAAACAGTACTTCATTTCTACTTTTCTTCTTATTGTAGATAAAATCCCTTCTACCTCCATGTGCATCGATTCACTTCTTCAAAATATACCTCAAGAACCATCTATTTTACCACCTTATCCGACATGCGAATATTGCAATGCAAGAGATTTTATTGTGAGCCTGCAGGCTTCTGTTGCTCTTCTGGTCAATTATCATTGGTTTCGAACAACGCTCTTGAAGAACTCCAGTTGCTATTCAAGTCAAAATCGAAAGATGCTATTGAATTTATAAAATATGTTTGTACATACAATAACACTTTCGCATTTACATCATTCAGAGTAAAATACGATACAGAACTTTGCAAAAGAGACAAAGGTATATATACATTCAAGGTACAAAGTCGGGTATACCACTACATCAATGACTTGGTATCGACTGATGAACATCCTTCTTGCTTCCAACTTTATTTTTATGATACGGATCATGAAGTAGAGAACCGAATGCAGGCATCGTCTAAAGTTAGTTTAGGCATCATTCAAAAGCTTCTCAATATCTTATCAATTAATCCATAATGCTCATTTTTTCGAAGCCTTTGGCATGTACCTACTTCGGAAAGCCTTCACATTGTGATCAAGTGTGATGTCGGGTAAGATCAAAGAGTCTATAATGCTCCATCAGAATTACAAGTAGTAGCAATATGGATAGAGATTAATAACTCCGATACGCCTGCTGAACGTGATATAATTGTCCAAAGTCATTCAGGACATAGTCACAAAGTGCAATACTATTTTGGGTGTTATGATCCATTGCAATATCCATCATTATTTCCATATGGTGATACTGGATGGCATAAATGCATAGAAAGATTAAACAAAAAATACTTCGCTGTATATTGTCAATGACAGACGACTGTTAATCATTCCCAAATATCATCAATAGAAAATCTCCTTGAAAAAGAGAAACAAGGTATTAACAATATATATTGCTTATTGAAATTATACAATTAATATTAAACATATAATAATAATAATATGTTCTCATTTTCTCCAGCGATACAGAAAAAAGTTACTAAGAGAAACAGTGTGTCCTGTCGTGAGTATTATTGTTAAAATTGCAAATAAGGAGAGATACAACTTCACTACTATTGCACTCAGGTCGTCTGTTGCAGCAATATGTTGTAGACATGTACATCAAGTCGGAGAGCCCTCGCTTAGACTACTTTCGTTATCGACAGGATGAAATCAGAGATGATTTATATCAAAGACTTGTTGATAGCGTCGCAATTGGAGAAACTCATGGTTCTAAAGTCCAGCATAGAATTGTATTGCCAGCATCATTTATAGGGGGCCCAAGAGACATGAGATGTCGTTATATAGATGCAATGGTATTGGTTGAACGTTTCGGAAAGCCTGATCTATTTTTAACAATGACATGCAATCCGTCTTGGTCTTAAATCAAGAAAGAGTTAGAATCATATGAAGAAGCACGTAATAAGCCTGATTTGATTGCAAGGGGATTTAGAGCAAAACTGGAAGAGTTAAAAGATAACTTGTTCAAGAAACAAATATTTGGACAAATTGCAGCTTATGTATATGTTATTGAATTTCAAAAGAGAGGACTTTCACATGCTCATTTCTTATTTATCTTGAAGCCAGGCTATAAAATCATCATGCCATATGCATATGACAAATTTGTTTGTGCTGAATTACCTGCGAAAGCTATAAATTCACACTTATATGCAGCAGTTGTGAAACACATGATGCATGGACCCTATGGAAATTTAAATCCGCGAAATGTATGCATGAGAGAAATGGTAATTGCAAAAACCATTATCCCAAAGAGTTTTGCTCTTAGACAACTCAAGGAAAGAACTAATATCCAATATATAGGCGGCGTAACACCAATGAACAAGTCAAAAAAGTACGGGGTGCATATTTAGACAACCGATGGGTCATTCCATATAATTCATACTAGCTTGCAAAGTTTGATTGTCATATAAATGTTGAGATCTGTTCAACAATTAAAGCAGTCAAATACTTATACAAGTATATCTATAAGGGTCATGACCGTGTTGCTTTTCATATTGTTGGTGATGAGGATATTTCTGATATTGACGAGATAGAACAATTCCAAATAGCAAGATGGATCTCACCCCCAGAAGCCGCATGGAGAATTTATAAGTTCTTACTTAATGAAATTTATCCATCTGTCAGAAGTTTACAGTTGCATATAAAGGACAGACAAATAATATCATTCAAGAATCAAGATAATCTTCTTCATGTAATTTCCAACGACCGTGCATCAAGGACAATGTTGACTCAGTTTTTTGAAATGAATAAAATTAACATAGAGGCACAAAAATGGTTTTACAGAGATTTTCCAGAACATTTTGCATGGCATGACAACCAAAGATACTAGACAGAGATTTTCCAGAACATTTTGCATGGCATGACAACCAAAGATACTGGAGCGAGAGGAAGAAAGAAACTGTAATTGAAAGAATCATCACTGCAAATCCAATTGAAGGTGAAAGATACTATCTACGCTTATTGTTGAATCATGTCAAAGGACCAATGTCGTTTCATGATTTGCAATGCTTTAATGGGATTGAAACATCATTATTTCATGAGGCTGCATTACTATGGGGCTTACTAGAATCAGATAATAGTTTTGAAGAGTGCTTACAAGAGGCATCTCAATATCAAATGCCATAAAGTTTGCGTCGATTATTCGCTACCATTTTAGTCTACTGCAACCCAAGCAATCCTAAAATCTTGTGGGAAAAATTTGAAGATGCTATGTCTGAAGATTATAACCACCTTCAACTTTCTTCTAACAGAAGGCAGGCAAAAGTATTGGCAAACATAAACTCTGTTTTACAGTCAATGGAAAAAAAACATTACTGACTATGACTTTGTTGATATAGATATTGAAATTGATGAGCAAAAATCATATTCAAAAGAAGTTGAAGAAGAGTTGAATATTTCAATCTCTAAACAAGATTTACTTATAGTACATACGCTTAATGAAGAACAAAAGCAAGCATACAATATTATATTGCAAAGAATATTTAGTCACAAATCTGGAGCATTTTTTATTGATGGTCCTGGTGGAACTGGAAAAACATATCTCTACCGCGCTCTTTTAAGTATAGTGAGATCAAGAGTGAGAACAGGTGGTAGAACCGCACACTCCCGCTTCAAAATACCACTTAACATTGAAGAGATCAAGAGTTGTCATGTAACCAAGCATGGAAGTCTAACTCAATTAACTCAAATGGCAAAGCTCATTATATGGGATGAGGCATCAATGGCAAAAAAGGATGCAATTGAAGCATTCAATCAGATGTTATAAGATATAACAAAATCACAATTGCCGTTCGGAGGTAAAGTAGTTATATTTGGAGGAGATTTTCACCATGTCCTTCCTATTGTCCCAAGAACTAATAGGCATGAAGCAATCAAAGCAAGTTTAGTTACATCACAATTGTGGCCCACATTACAAAAAATCAAATTGACTAAGAATATGAGAGCAAGATTTGATCCATTAAATAGCCAATTTTTTGCCACGGGTTGGAAATAGGACAAAAAATGCTATAAACAATGATAAAATAAAGATTCCAAATGCCATGGTTATTCCTTTCAAAGATGACGTGACATCGATGGCTGATTTGATAGAGACTACATTTCCAAATCTAGAAGAAAAGGTCAATAATTCACATTTCATGGCAACTCGTGCAATATGAAGTCCAAAAAATGATTTTGTAGATGAAATCAATGATTTACTCATAAACCGCTTCCCTAGTTCAGCTCTCAAATATTACAGTTTTGATTCAGCAATAGATGATACAGAGCAACTTTCGCAAGAAGAATTCCTAAACAGCCTAACAACAAATGGACTACTTCCTCATGAATTGATATTAAAGGTAAACTGTCCAATAATGTTGCTGCGGAATATCGATCCACCCACGGGATTATGCAATGGCACAAGGTTAGTGTGTCGAACATTTACAAAGAATCTTATTGATGCAGAAATAATTGTTGGTCACTATAATGGAAAACGAGTTTTCATACCAAGAATTCCACTTCAACCAGCCCAAATTGATAGCTATCCATTCATGTTCAAAAGGAAACAGTTTCCAATTCGCTTAAGTTTTGCCATGACGATCAATATAGCACAAGGTCAAACATTGGAACATGTCAGTATATATCTTCCACAGCCTATCTTCTCCCATGGTCAACTATATGTTGCCCTATCCAGAGCAAAAACAGTTGCTTCTGTAAAAGTCCTTATTAAACCAGGCATAGATGACATATCAGAAAAAACATGCACTTCAAATGTTGTATACCAAGAAATACTAGCACTTGCCAATTCTATTTAGCATCTATTTTTATACGTAATTTGAATCACAATATTTCATATCAATATCCTTTATTTGCTAATATATATTCTGCTTTAGCACTCATGCAAAAAAAAAAAAAAAATTACTTGTGCAATCCTAACCAATGAATTATTTAATAGTTCTTTTTACAGGTGAACAATATGCCTAAAGATTGTAAAAAAATCCATGATATAACAGAATGCACATCAAATTGGACTGCCAAAATCAAGGTTAATGAGAAAAGCATTCCTCGTCAGTCACGAGCTGGAACCAAAACATATCAGAATTTAATATTTAGTGACGCTAAGGTAAATTATGAACTTTATATGTGTGTATATATATTTTCTTATTGCATAATTTATATGTACAAGTTTTATATTTTAAAAGTTTGTAAAATATAAGTCATTTAAAGGTAAATACATTTAAAATATATGCAGGGAAAGAGAGTTCGAGCCACTGTGTTCGACAACAATATTGATTTATTTGAAAACACGTTCAATGTATTGAAGAGCTACTATGTGTCAAATATATCTCTCCGGCCAGCTCATCCAAGATATCAATTTGGAGAATCAAAATATCAGTGGATCATAAATAGTCAATGTATCATAGCAGAAGTCATCAAAGAGGAAGAGGATATCAGCAGCAACATTTACACTTTTGTTCCATTATCTAATATTAATAACTACAATTCAGAGGCAGAAATATGTAAAAAAAATTTGTACTCAAATAATATTTCTCTACTATCATCATCCTTACAATATAAATAAACATGTATCAATTTTATTCATTACAATACTTTCTTCATTAGAAAAAATGAAAAACTCTTATTTTGCATTATATAATATCACAGACATAATTGATGTGGTTCTCAACATACTGCCCCCAAAGATGGTCAAATCAGAAAGCCTTCCACTTCAACAAATAGTGCTAACAGATTTAGCATATGTCACCTCCCTTTTTTAATAACTTATACACTCAAATAACTTTCTATGTCATAAATTATCAATTTCTACTACTAATCCCCTTTTTTTTTTATAATTGTTAATTTCACAATGATGAATCTATCTATATGGAACAACTTTATGGCAACAGAAATCGATGTTCTATCCAAAGTGTTGGATACAAAGCCAATCATTATTGTCACTCGAACAAAGAAATCACATTATAATGGTATAAAAATAACAAATGTATTTACTGTAGTTTTTAAAAATAAATACATTAACATAATCATACTTCCCTTTTCTCAGGTGTAACTGGCCTAAATACAAGATCTTCATCAACAATCATTATCAACCCTAACATACCATCTGCTATTTCATTACGCATTTGGTAATTATAAATCATTTTACATATCACTTTTTCCTCTTTTATAATAATAGCTAAATGTAAAAACATAATATGAATAATTATTGCTTTGATTTATTTCTTACCAGATGTTCTAATCATGAGGCCGAGCTTATTGAACTACGAAAAAATATACTCAAACATCCATTGGAACTACATCAACAGCAACAACAAACATTGAAGACATTCTAAATTCAAAAATATTGGTACTTTATTTAACAAGCTTAAAATCCTTTCAAATGAACAACATTTCCCTATCTATAAGTTTATTTCAACTATTACCTGATAACATAAATTCTTCCTTTCAGAATGTTGCATATCACATAAGAGCATCAATTTCATTTGACAATCTACAACAGAAATTCTGGTATATGGGTTGCAGTGGTTGTAAAAAGAAAACAACAGAAAAATATAACATTCCAATCTCATGCTCATGCACCTACAAAGAAGTCACTGCACAACCATGGTATCACAATTTTAAAATAAATATATACTCATTTCTCATTAATTACTATTGCTAAATCTTACAAAAAAAAAAAAAAACTAATGCTGACTATTATCATAAATTTTCAGCATTAGACTTGTAGCAACTCTATATAACTCTACAGAAACTATTTCAGCAACGTTATTTGGAAATGACATGAAGAAATTGTCTTCATGCACACAAGTTGAAATTATGCATTTTTCTGAAGAGGTATAAAACTATCAAGCCCATCTTCATATAACTAGCCACAAATACATATAGAATATTTAACTAATTATTTTATTTAAATATTAGGGACAAACTGGTCAAATCAAAAAAATCATCAACAAATTCAATCGACATGAATACATGTTTCAGCTGAAGTCCTATGAGTATAACTCAAGAGTAAATTTCACTATTTTATCGATTGATGATGTTCTTAAAGAAAGTCAAACATAGAGAATCTGTCATAAATTTTGTTCTGTAAATATTACTTGTAAATAGTAACTTCTACTATGGTTACTACTTTTGCTATGTAAACAAATCAAATAAGAACAACATTTCTTTTTCGTTTTTAAGGTCTGTAAATATTACTTGTAAGTAGTAACTTCTACTGTAGGTCCTACTTGGGCTAGGTAAATAAATCAAATAAAAAGAACATTTTTTTTTCATCTATAAGGCTTAAATGGATATATTTCAATTGAATTTAGGAATTGATTGATTTTGCTGCTTATACTTTTGAAATGGATTTCAATTGGATTTACTGGTTGCATCATTTATCAATAAGGATATTTGAATTACCTAATGTTGTAATTAATGTTGCAAAAAAAATTTTTGTGGACTCTATTTTCAGCAGAACAATCAAGTATGATGTTGCCAAATAAGTTCTTACAACTCATTTTCAATATCAAGTATGATGTTGCCAAACAAGTTCTTACGACTCATTTTCAGCACAACCATGTAAGTTAAAGTTACGCAGTAAATTATCTGCTCATGCAACGTTTAAATAAAATTGCATTATCTATATAAATTATACCTGAACCTATATCCTTATTATCCAATTCTATAATACTCATTCTTTCTTCTTTGCTAGCTCTTTGAATTTGCCCCTCGATAAGTATCAACATGACTTGTATAATATTTTTAAAGGTCTCCAATTCCTTTTCATGTCATTTTGAACTTTTCAGGAATTAATGTTGACATTGAATATTCGCTTATCAACATTTAATCTGTCCCTTTCATCATTACTGGAAGAAAGCATCTACAACCTTGCTTAACTGTTAGCCCACCAAATTACAACATGGTAGTTACTTAAGAACAGTCTACATTTTAGTTTTTTTTTTCCATTGAAGAGCATTCTTTTACCTTGATGAATTTATTGCTTGTCATTTTGTCTTTTGCGAACACCTTTCCGTCAACTTGAATTTCAAAATTTTCATGTATTTAAACAAGCCAGCCAGCTCTATTTTTTTCTTTTTTTATTACGTTTTAACTATTATCTAAGCTTCAAGCTTATGATCATCAACCTCCTTAGCCATTATCATTACTGCAGTGACCAAATTAGAGGAGACATGATACTATACGGCTTCTTTCTTCCCTTCTAAGATCTTACTTGCATGCATATAAGATAATCTCCTTTCCAATTTGTAATTTTATGTGTCTGCAAATTGATTGATAGATTTATTCTTTCGTCAATGTCAAATTACTGTGAAATTAATGCATTATTACTTATTCAATCTTTTTGAAATGATAACATCTTCTTTATTCCCAATTCAGATATCTCTCTCTTATATCATCGTCACAAGTACAATTTCTGGAATTACATAAGTAGATGGGTTATCTTTTGGGGCCTGCCAAATGCCACAGGTAATTTCCTTTTCACTTTCATAAGTAAATGTCACCAATGAAGTCATATCTTATCAATAACAAAATGCATTTATTTGTCTTGGGCAGCATGTTTATTTGTATGTATTTCTCTTTTCATATGCATTAACTTCTTTGTTGTTAACTTATTGTCTGGTTGTGTGTTATATTTATTACTAGCAGGGAAATTAGAAAGGAGGCGATGCTCAATTCTGCCAAGGCTATTGGCTATATTATTGTCAATGTTGCCAAAAAAAAACTTGATTGAAGGGCAAGTTCCTGTGATGGAATTCCATCTTCGGTAGTCCAACAAAAATCAACAACTTAAAATGAAAGCATGGTTAGCCCTATTCTGATGATAATATTTTATTTCACTTCTTCAATAGATGTGCAACAATAATAATAACATACTGACAGAAATCACAACGAGTAAACACATAAATACAATGACAGATTAAAATTAATGAATCTAATCCTCTAAGAGATTGAAATGAAAATCATTGCTGCAAAGCATAGATCATACCATTTATACATGCATACTAAATGATATTATGGAGAGTTAGAGCAATCTGCCAAACTAAAAATTCTGGAATTAAGCATACTCATATTGCAAATCCCGTATAGTAGCTACTTTCATATAAGCACCTTAGAACCTGCTCAATGTGTCTTGTCTTGTTGAACATGCATCTACCCACTCTAAATCTAATAACGCTTAATAATAATAATAAATGGACAAAAAACTATAATACTAACTACGTATGCTATTTAAATAAAAGGTGGGGCTAATTCAATCCTGTAAATAGGAGATGGAATTTTTCTATTTTACTTCCAACTTGATGATGGTATGCATCAAAATAAAGATTAACCAACTTGTTATTTGCAGGGTTCATCAAAGCAAGGTGTACTCACCTTGGAAATGATAACATTCATAAAGGCCTATATTTTGTTCATTCACAATCACCTCTATTAGCATTCAAGTCTTTCTCAATTGGAGTGAATTCATCCATGCTCAAAGTCATATCTGTATCCAAAGGTGTAAAGATGAAGCCAAAGGTAAAAGTTATGGCATTGCCGCAATTTAATCTCTCTTTTTGGTTTTTAGAGACTTAGGTGTGACTGCTTTCTTCTTCATTCCCATTTTTTCTCTTTTAGTGTATGGGATAATTTTATTCGTCATCCATGTGTCCCTCATGTGATGTTTTGTGATTTATACTGAATATTGTTTCATGTTATTCTCTACACGCATTTGTTGTAATTATCTTTTCAGAAGTTATGGTAGTTTGCTTATGTAAGTCCGGATCTGATTTGCAGCTTGTAATGGTAACTGTGCAGCATCCCCTTCTTCCCTGAATAGTTTCTTTTCCTTTTTTTATTTTTTGATACATCTACATGGATTGTTAATGACCCTTTTTTTTTTTTTAATAAACTCACAGAAAGGTTCAGTAGTATAAAACTTTTCTCCTTTTCTGGTATAATTCTTGGTTCTGTTTGAGTTAACCAGAAGCGTGGTGTAGTTACCAAATGGAAAAAGGATAAAGTAAAAGAAAATCTTTTGAGGGGTTGTGACTTAAGACTTGCCATTTGGAACATCCTCTCTGGATGTGCTTTCAGCATGTATGATTGTAAAAACATGAAGGATGCAACATGGACTGATGTGTTTATTTATTATATAGATCAGCCTGAGATGTCTGCTTTTCGTGCATTAGTCATTTTCATGCCGATCTATAATATAGGACTTCATTTTGGCCATCTTCAGGCTGTTGTATGCAAGTTCTGTATTTTTATCATGCATTCCAAGAAATAACTATCCTTCTCTCTTGAACCCCTTCAATCTCATATGCTTGTTGTCATTGCTTGTTTACATGCTCTTTTACTTTGTACTCACATAAGATTAATTCAAACAGTAAAAATTGTAGTACCTATATATACAAATATACATGCATTATTAACCAAACATTTTCTTCAATGGTTTATGTAAGCTTGGAATTAGTGCTCAGCCGATTGTATAATTTTGACATTCGAAGTTCAAACATGATTAAATGTCCCATACTCTTATTAGCGTTTTGTTATGCTGAAAGTGATTTTTTTCTAGAAGTCACGTTGAAATGTCTCATGATCTCCAAATATCATTTAGTTGATCAAATAGATACACAAAAAGGATGTTCAATCCTTCTTCATTTAACACACCCATTGCCTCTTGATCACTCCTGCTTTTTTCTCTTCAATCTACTATGGTCTGGGGAATATAAGAAAACACTTGAAGATCCTTTATTTGAATGCCTTGAAAAGGGAAACTGGCCTGAGCAGAAGAAAACTTCCTTTTCATTTCCTGTCTCATGTCATATGAACTGCATAGCTTTCATTCTTAAGCCAATTCAGGTCAACATTTTTAAGTTATTTTAGCCCTACTTCAGTTGCCCTTCTTACTTCATGGAAACTTTTTTTTTAAATGCCAACTATAATTTTTTACACATATACATATTCAACAATACATTATACATATTTTATAATATAACTATGTATTTCATGCGCCTTGCACGTGCAGGGCCTACCTAGTATATACTAAAAAAAGGAGAGGAACAGTAATCGTAGCCGCCACCCACTTTCTCTCAACCATGTTTTGTTGACAAAATCGAGTGGGAAACTTAATTATCCAACCACCACCCGCTTTATTACCTGATAAAAATGAGGTAATGTTTGGTAAGGTAAACTCAAGACAAAAGGTGCCTACTTTACCACTTTCTCACATTACTTTACCACATACAAAACAAATACAAACATTACTTCACCAAAAACGTTATCTCACCTTTACCATTGATGTGACATTCACTTCACTACCAGTAATGTAAACAAACATTCCCTGCCAAAAAAAAAAAAAAAAAACCAACGATCTTAGAAGTTTTAACCTCAAAAGTTGAGATCCTGTCCTTTCTTACCCAGTTGAGAAGTATTTCCTATCTCCTCCGGAGAAGATCCCTTCCCTCTACACCCTTCACATCTCCCAAGGGCAGAACCTACCAAACGCTTGGTCCTTGATTTCAGCAAGATACTAGAAACAAATTACGCAACTTTCCTGTCATCAATCGAGATGAAAGGATTGGCACGACCAAACAAAGCTTCATGCATCATTCTGAGAGCTTCATTGTCCACTTCAAAGCTAAAGAGGATCTTGCATCAATCCATCCCTCGGATCCTTTCACAGCCACAAAAGCACCAGAATCTTGTAGCCAATCAGCCAACTCAACCTCTCAGCACAACAACAATCAGTGATGTTCAGTTCCCCTGTTCTCACCATCTATGACTGCTTTCGTTCTTCAAAATCTTTTGCACCATTTGTCCATTGTCACTCTCCGTACCATGCTCTTCGTCTACTGAAGCTTCCCTTGTCCTGCCGGTCAACTTCTTCCATCCCAGCTCCGCTTTACATTATCCCTGTGATCTCTCTATGCATCATAGCCAATGTGCCCTTTCCTCTCGGGCTTCTACCATTTAAATCTAGTATTGCTCTCAGCCTCCGGTTTTGTGCCAAAATGTGCCAAAATGAACGAGTCAAATCCATAGCAATTACCTGGTGTTCATCTATCCGCCGGACGAAACTTATCCGATGCCTTCCATGTCTGATGGAATAAGCAAGTAGCTCCAGCTTTGAAATCTCATGGAAGATTGCGCATGCGGACACGTGCACACACACACACACACAGACGCTCTTGCTTTTCGAGATGAATGCCATCTTCCCCAGCTCTCCAACAATGGCTTATAGAAGTTTTTTTTCCCCCTTTATATAAAACTTTATCATTTTACTTGAATCAACCCAAACACAAGCTGCTATAGACAAATATGAGGCAAGTAGTTTTTGGGTAAAGTTCTGTTCTTTTATTTCAATACATAAAGCTACATCAGTCCTCACAAAACTCACATGAATAAGAAAACATCACAATTATATAGAAATGAATTCCTAAAATGATATGGTAAATATTTCAAGTGATGCACTGAATAAATGAATATAAGAAAAGTCACTGCTTTTCAAAGCTAGAGAACTTTCTCGTTTAAATATCCTTGTCCTATCAGATCTAACTTTGAGGAACATAATTTGATCATGATATTTCTTCATACTGTTTTTTAGAGAAATTTGCTAAACTTTAATTTTCTAATTCCTATTTTCCTTTGTCCAACTTTTCTGTGAAGTTAAAAGGTAAATAGAGTGTTTAACCATTTGATTATGTTGAAATGTTTGAAGCATATTTTCTAGGCTGCAAAATTTAAGGGTTGCATTGTAACCAAACTGACTGGTACAGAGAATTCTAGCATCAGCATCTGCTACAATTCTTTTTTGCAAGGATCTTCTATGAAGAAAATGGGTCTTGCTCAGATGAGTAAAAGAAGTGGCAAGGTCACAACCAGTCTTGAATGATCCAAATGGTTACTGTATCATCCAACAATGAAGTGAAATTAGAGCTTGTTTGGATGCACATAAAGCAGAAGAATATATGGGCCCATTTGGATATGTGCACAACAAAACATTTATAGAGAAATACTATCATAATAAAATAGTATAGAATAGAATATGTATCAACATATGCAATATTTCTCAATTCAACAATTTCTTAAGAACACTACAAGTTTTAAAGTAAGTTGTTTGACAGCTACTGCAGATTATAATATATGCTGAAAAAAATTAAGAAAAATATTCTGAAATTCTTGATCAATCAAATTAATCACTTATAAAATACTTTATTTGTACGTAGTTTGTCACTTCAAATCCATTAATGGAGACCGCGATTGAAATCCAAACTACTCATTCCCTTTGCCACCTTGTTCAATCATTAATGAAAATTTGTGTCTGATGCCCCACCATAAGATTGGCACATCTAAACCACATGCTTAAACTAAGAAAAGAAAACTAAAATCACACGCTTCACACATTACCAGTCTGATGGTGGGAATAACTTTGATTGGAGAAAAACTTTCCTTGATAACAAGGTGGGACATCATCATTACTGCCACCATCATGGGCCACCATCACCACCACAATTGTTGTTTAAAAAGCTAGGATTCATATGCCAAATCCTACGGAAAAGGATTTGTATATTTACAATGAATCCCATCTACAGCAGATCTCAAGATTCATGTGTGAAACTTATGATTTGATAATAGATTCATTGAATCTCACAATTCATGCTAGTTGAATGGCTAATGTTAGTAATTTTTTACTTTCTTTTTTTTTTTTTTTTTTTTTTTTTCAATGTTTCCTCACTTTAGAGGTTATCTAGTGATTAACAAAACCTAAAAACAATTCAATCAACAGAATTTTGTAAGGGTTAAGAGACAAAATAAAGAATAGGCATGTAATTGGAGCATTCGACCACACATATACATATAGTTTTGTCATATATCCTTTTCTTTTAATTTTTTTTTTTTTTTTTCTGATTTTTCTCCATGAATCACTTCTTTAACTTCAGGAGACACATTCTAACCATGTATTAGTTAGAGATTTAAGTGGAATGGCGAAACCTGCAATGATTTTTTCTTTTATTATTTTTCTTTTTCCTTTTTTTTTTTTTTTTTTTTTTTGGTTGCTTAGTTGGACTAGTCAAGAGTGATACTTTAAACTAGAGGACCCCTGGGTATGTGTGTCTAAGGTGCCAACACCACTTAGCAACGACTGTGTTGGTAAAACCTGTAACTATTTGTTTTTCCTATTAACAATAATAACTTAAACATATTCCACCATTTGCACATATCAATTATGATATGCGTTAATGATGTTCTTCTCATGATTCTATTATAGTCCTTGTCACTATATTGATGCTTTTGTAGATGCAAAATTGATGGTTGTTAATAACTGATTTTTTTCTTATTCTTCTAATTTTTTTATTATTTTTTCAATTTTACAAAAAATAAAAAACTTACAATTCGCAATTTGATTCAATTTGACCCATCTAATGATTTTTATACGATTCTTATTTTCAAAACAAGGACCACCATCATCAAAACCCACCAACCACTGCCACTATCATCACCACCACTACGACCATCATCATCACCACCATCACATTTAGCCCTTGTTATCCTAATCTCTTTCAGGAAGAGTGACTGGTGAGTGATTCTTTTTTAAAACCTATGTTTTGAGATGCTTTTATATTATAGCAAATTTTCTAGGGGGAGCTGTAGGAAAAATATTTAACTTTCTGAAGAAAAAGAATATATTTTCTTCTTACTTTTCTGGGCAAATAAAAGATTTCTTCTCTCATATATTATTTCCTATGCTTTTTTATGCATCCAAAAAGGCCATAAAATGAGAGAGAGAACACAATCTTCCATTTCCTAAACTTGAAAAGCTTTTTTTTTTTTTTAAACCATAAATTTCATTAAACTTGAAAGTCTTTAGGAAACCTAAGAAAAAAATTTCAAAAAAAAACAATTCTTTCAAAAAGTTGAATATATTTACCTGTAGCTCTGCCCTCTATAAAACTTCCTATAATATAAAAATCTCTCAAAATATAAGCTCTAAAAATCACTCACCTCTCACCCTTCCTAAAAGAGTGCATTGACTAGGATGACAATAGCTTTGTGGTTCACCTTATCAGCAAGCCCTTCCTCCTCTATCCCTTCCCCGCCCTTCAAGTGAAGCCACCACAACAATAGCAACATTTTCAAGACATATCGTATCCAAGTGGCCACGTTCTTGAGTTTGTGGTGGTTGAGACAAAGAAGGTTGCAAAGGCCACATAGAGTTGTTGTGATTGTTCGTGACCCCCTCTCTACCCAATCCATGTTTGAAGGCAAGGAGTCGAGGGTTCTAGATTTCAAGCACTCTAAAAAGGTAAGGAGATGGTGTGGGAGGTGGGAGGGAATCAAAGAGATTTTGTAAACCTGGATAGATATTAGAGACTTCTTTCTTCGTTTCTCTGTATTTGCTAGTTTAGGTATGAGGTTTAAGGTTCTAACAAAGAAGTCATTGGAATGATGTTTGATAGTGTCTCAAGGGCAATGATAGTGGTGGTGGTGGTGATGATGGCAAGTTGATGGTGTGGCTAAAGGGCTGATATTGATGATGGTGGCAATGACAGTTTGAGGGTGTAACCGAAGGGGTGATGATGATGACGGAGGTGGTAGTGGTGATGATGGCAATGGTGTGGTGATGATGATGGTGTCCCACCAAGTTATATCATCAAGGAAAGTTTTACTCTAATCAAAGTTATCCTGACCATCATATCGATGATGCATAAAGCATGTGATTGAACTTTTTTTTTTTTCCTATTTCAATCATGTGTTAGACATGATCAATCTTATGGGGGGCTAAAGACTAATTAGAGTGAAGTTTTGCTTAATAGAACAAGGTGGGGAAGTCAAATTGAGTAGTTTAGGTTTCAAAAGTAGCATTGATGGATTTGAAGCGAATTTTATGTGTGATTAATTCAATAATGAACCTTACCCAGATTTAAAACTTTAAAGTGTTTTAGTAATCTTGCATTTTTTTTTTTTCAACATCTCTTATAATTTGCAATAACTGCCAAACAACTCAATTTAAAATCTATTGCATCCTTCAGAAATTGCCACGCAGGAGAAATATTGTAATATTTTAATGTTACACTACTCTATTTGATACTATTTCATTTTAACAGTATTTAAATCTATACCTATTTTATTGTGCACATATCCAAACAGCCCCTCATCAACCAAAAAATTCATTTACATGAGGAATCAAAGATCTAGTTGGATATTTCAATAAATTGAATATGTTAAAGTGATCCTAGGAGTGCAGCTAACTGCTGTACATAGCAGCAAATATACATGGCACACCAAAGCCTGAAAACAAGGAGTTTTTTTTTTTTTTTTTTTTTTTTCTCTCTTTTTTTAGGAGGGTGTAATCCTTACGTGGATTTATTAATAAAAATAATCACGCGACAGAGTTTACAGCAAGAACTATTCCATCATCATTGAGAACAAGTACTATTATGATACCTAATTACTGAATGGTTTTGGTTCTAGTCTTCTAGAACCTAATAGATCAGTCTTCAAGAATCTGCTTCCTCTGTAGCTCAATTACACGAGTAGTTGGAGAGTTTGAAATGCCATCTGTAATATTATTACTGCCCCTACATTGGACCAACTGCTCTCGAAGATTCTGCACGAGTTCTTTGAGTCTCTGGATGTTCTTTTCCTGAGATAAGATTATCTGCAATTGAATGGAAAGATCTTCAGTAAGATCAACAGAAAGAAAATATCCAGAACAGAGTCTTCTAGTCCGAAGTTTCAAAATTTTAATCCATGACAGAACCAGCCACTATATTTTGATGCAACTGTTTTCACCGTTTTAACCCAACAGATACTTTGTCCAAATCTCCAACAATTTAATCCATAACAGAACCAACCACCAAATAATAACAAAGCAAGACAACTGAAAATTACAATCCCCAAACAACCAGCACTATATTACAGTGTTTCTACGAAAGGAGCACTGAAATATAGTGTCTCTCTCTAACCCTCTCAAGTCTCAACTCTCAACCAATCAGCATTCAATGGGCTCAGGAACTAGCTCAAAAGGTTAGTTTGAACTCTTAAGATTTTTCAGATAAAATGCCATTTTAAAGTTCCAATTATTTGAAATTTATACCCATTTTTTCTCTAGATCATTGGTAGCTTCCAAGAAAAATCTGCCAATCATCCATTGGAACGACAATGCTTCATACGTCAACAATGTATGATACAATGAAACATCTGTACCATATGATGCAATCAATAATCAAATACCAGTAGAGTCTCTTCATCCCAAGTCCTAGATTTCCATTTGACATTACAAATAAACCAAAAATTAAAATTCCAGCCTTAAAAAGAGTAAAACGTATAACCGGAACAATGGTCCATGCCCAACATAATCCTAAGT
This sequence comes from Camphora micrantha, assembly GCA_003546025.1. Classification (NCBI taxonomy): domain Eukaryota; kingdom Viridiplantae; phylum Streptophyta; class Magnoliopsida; order Laurales; family Lauraceae; genus Camphora; species Camphora micrantha. The sequence continues at coordinate 42,741,674 of QPKB01000004.1, read as the reverse complement.
TGAAACTTAAAATCCATGAGAAAATTAAACCTAAAAGATTAAAGAAGAAGATTAGGGTTATAGAGAGAATTTGAAAAGAACCACGGGGACTGGTCATCCAACCCTAATAATGACCAGCCCTAGCAAGGTTTTAAAAATTGGAATTGAAGGGGGCAACTCAAACCCACCAAATTCGAGTCGGACAAGTAGCACCAACTCACCCTACACCTCCAGAGCCCAAAACTCTTAAAAATTATTGAAAATATGATAAAAAAAATTTTAATGAGAAACAATGTAAGATAATTATAGAACTTTAAGAAACATCTTGTTTCAACTAATATGAACAATTTTAGATACGAATACATGTGCTCAAAGTTTTTCACTTTGAACAGAGAACAGTACATATGATCTTTGAATACTTGGGGAACATTTGTTTGCAACAATTTCATGTGTAGTGCATTTGCATATGTAATCACTACATATATGATAAAACTATAGACGGACCTTTGTTTGTTGTAACTTACAAGCGTAAATTAATCACCCCTGTAAAAAATGTTATATAGATGGGTCCTTTTGATATAAAAATTTTCCCCTCCATCCTTGACAAAGTGATTTACATATGTAAGTGTTATGTATCGATTACATGCTTAAAAAAACACTAAGTTGGCTTTTCTTTAAGTGTTTCCATCAATGAGCAAAGTCAAGTTGCGCCAGCCCGAAAAACGCAAATCGCCTCATCCCATTTTTCTCTTTTTTTTTTTTTTTTTTTTTTTTTTGCACAGTTGTGGCTGCCCCTAGTTCATGATCCAAACCATTCAAAATTCTCATATAACTGAGAAAAACCCAGGGTATGAAGTCTCACTTCTTAGATCGTTTTGGATTTTGAGAAATATCGAGAAAACGTAAAAACGGCATAGTTACATTTTTCTCTTCATTTTATAGAGCAGACTATAAATTTCCTTTTCATTTTTCTTTCTTACGATACATACTGCTCTATTATTGTCCTTCTACAAGTTTACATTGCCTATTCAAAAAGTAGCATAAATAATGTAGTTATGAAATGGTGAATTTCATTTGTCCAATGACAAGTAAGATGAGAATTGTAATATCAACATCCTGTAATCATTCAAAAAACAAAAAAAAAAAAAAAAGTAATATCAACATCATCATCAAAGCTTTGTCCAGTCTATATGAGCCAAATCCTTTCAGAATTTATGTTGTAGTTTTGACAAAAGTTTTACACTCGCTGTCAACCTACAATTTTAATATATAGATGAAATACATTTTAATTTTGTGCATATATGGATGGGTGAATGACTATGCTGACCAAGCATGTACATCTCTACTATTGGCATTATAACAAAAAAAAAAATGCAATTAGCTTAACAAAAATAACAAATAGTAAAATAACCCTAATATGAGAACTTGTTACTGAAATAGCAAGAACATAAATTCTAGAGGCTTACTTTTTCTTTGACAACTTCTTCCCTCTTTGAAATCTGTTGTTGCTTCTGGCTGATACTAGGACTTGAATCCATGTCATTCACAAGTTGCTGTTTCCAGTCAAACTGGGATGTGATTATGAGTATCAATAGCAGAAAAACAAGGACCATGGGCTTTGACATCATTGCAAGAAGTTTATACGAGCCCTGGATTATAATTACGCATTTGAGTATCATAATCAATGGCAATACAAAATTTATAATTATGCATGTGAGTATCATAAGGAACACAACCTATTTGCTTAGTGCAGAAAAAGAAAGAGCCAAACAATTGCCGCACTTGGTTAATGTGAGCAAGATTTTAATCCTTAAAATCTGCCATTTCAGTTATGACTAAAACAGAAATAGATGCCATCAAGTCATGTCAATAAACAGTTGTTTTTTTAATATGGACAATGGCGAGAACGCTTGTCAATTATTGAAAGAAGAAAAAAAAAAAAAAAAAAAACAAACCAACATATTTATGACACCCTTCCTAATTACTGGCATAATATTCCACCACATAGATTTCCCATCGTCATTTAACCCCATTCAGAGGGAAACTCGCACATAAAGTTAGATAAAAAAAATCTTTGGGAAATTAAAAAAATTTGCCAATGCCAATGTGGTGTGTTGCAACTTGCAAGGTACAGATACCATAGCCCCCACAGTCCATAGCAAAAGAATTTTGTCCATTCATGGTTTGTTTCCCAACAAACTTTGAACGGAACGGACATCACCCATATGCATACAAGTGAATTCAACTAATTCATAAAAAGATAATCAGCTCTACCACTACATGTTGAAGAGCTATTGGTACATATAACTAAGAGAAGAGGGGGACCAGTTAGGACCTTGGATTAAGTGACAAAAGACGGGTTACAATGCAAAGTTACATCACACGGTCTCAAATAGGGGTGAGCTAAGAAAAAAAAAAACAGAACTCACAAAGGCAATCCGAAACAGATGGGATTAGGCAACAATGATGGTTACAACCTCAATCCCTTATGCATGCACAACACGCATGGTTTAAAATCACTATAGCGGCCGGCAGCCGTCGACAGGTTCACCCTAACGATTTGTTGCAGCGATAGATATGTCACAGTTTGTAAACATCCCAGCCCATTGCAGCATGAATTTTCTCAACCCAAATAATTAGAAAAATATTTTAAAAAGGAGAATCCTCTCCTCAACTCACACGGACGGGAGCTTCCTGTCCACTCACACGTGTAAGGAAAACCACCCCACCTATGATGCACAGATACGTCATGGATACGGCAAGGACACGTCGTGGACACGGAACGAACACGGATTTTACACATAAAAAATAAAGTATCGGATACGATACGACACAATACGTTGTCCATTTTGAAGTATCCGTACATCATAGCACCCCACTCTTTCTTCCCCTTCCCCTCCTAAATAGTCACCGGTCCCAGGGTTTGGCACCCATCCAAATGGACTGGACCATACCGTTGGATCAGCCGTGCACTCATTTTGAACGGCAAAAACCTTGTTGGCCGTTGATCAAGGCTTTAGGATGATCATCCGAGCTCTGTCACCATACACAGGTAGGCCCAATCCCCAAGTGGGTTTCAGGTGGGCCCCAAATGTGTGAGCGGATGGGAAGCTCCCGTCTATGTGAGCTGAGGAGATGGGGACCCTTTAAAAAATCTATGATATTAGACGAAGCCAAAACCACATGTTTTTATATTAATACACATTATAAACCAAATTATCGTTCCCCTCAAACATAACATCATGTATAATTGTTTGGTTAGAAGCTATCCAGAGTTCATTCAAATTTAATTACAAAATGCAATATATATGCTAAAAGTTGTAGAAATAACAGTATAAGAACCATATATGATGCATATCAAGTAAACATGTTTAACCAATATTATTTAATAATTCTAGAAATTCAAGTGTATACACAACACTATAACTACACATACATGTTGTAACTCATAATAATTAAGTTGCAATAATGATTTAACTTAAAAAGAGCTTGCAAGACTATAAAAAAGTTGGTGAGAATTTATCCAGATTAGTGGAGCTTAATGCCATGTGGCATGTTGATGCAGGACAGACCCATGGTTCCCATGGGCTGACCAGCCAATAGGCCCAGCTCACCTATCTTTATTTTATTTATAGTATTTGATGATAATGTTTTAAGTTATTTAAGTGAATGCTATAATCCCGGCTATCAACGTGTTTGGATGGTCCACATTAGTTCTAGAGTTATTTCTTTTCCTATATAATGATGTAAAGCCTCTTTGGCTCATTAATGGCTAATGATTAATGAACTTGAGTTTCTAAGTTCCCTTTCGAGTTCTTCCCAAGTACTCTTTGAGACCCTTTTGCCTCCTGGATTGGAGTAAGGGTGCGAGGCCAATGTTCAGGTAATCCATGACTTCCCCTATCCTTTTCTTCATCTATCCCGCCCACCTTGCAATCTCATAGTCGGGATGATTAAAGTAACAGACATACTCTCTCCTCCTTCCTCCATATGCATTAGGTGGCAAACTTCAGTGGTGTAGGACAAACCCATGGTCCCCATGGACTGATAAGCCAATGGACCCAACCCATCCATCTCGACCTATCATCTTGGGCCCGGCCCACATATTCTACTATATTTAGAGTTTTTATTTTTATTTTAAGCTGATTTATATTAGATCTTTTAATCCTAGCCATCAATGTGTTTGGATGGTTCAGATTAGTTCTAGGGTTATGTTTTTTGCTATTTAATTGACGTAAAGCATCCTTGGCTATTCAATTGAAGATTATGATGAATGAGAATTTTCAAAGTGATTTGGGTTTCCCAATTTCTCTTTTTCCTCGCCGGTGATAGGGAGTTCAGCATTAGGCCAAGATATTTTCAGGCAAAAGCCTGACCTACCACTCCATCTTCACCTCCATCCTGCCCACCCCGCATCTCAATCCGTCGACCGCATCATTAAGAACTCCTATGAGGAAGAACTGAAGAAGAATCTTCTTGAGAAAACTAAGGATAGTCATAGCACATACTTCACCAATGCACAACACCACATCCGAACCATATCTAAGTCCCTCTCTCTCTGACTGGAAAGGTCGTTCTAAGGATGGAACTTGATTTGGTAAAATATTTTTCTAAGAAATTATTTTTTATATAAATAATCTTTTTTAATTTGAAAATAATTCATAGATCCAAATAATGTGGATCTAAATATTCATCTAAGTTAGGATGGAAGATGTAAGGTTCCAACCCTAATTACGCGTATTTATTTTAATTAATTGTGCTTCTAGCTAATTAAGTGGGATTGGTGGTTGAGTGAGTTTGTTTAGTGTTAGGATAGGGCGTGCAAAGTTTGGTTCAATTTGGACTGCGTTTAGTCATAGTAGGGTGGTAGTTCGCAATTTAAGGAAAATTGTGAGGGTTTTTCTGCAAATTCATTCTTCGCCAATTTTGGGTTCGTTAGTCAGACTGCTGTGTTTCCCAAACTTTTTGTTAAGCACTCGTAGTGATCCGAACCCTAGAAGCCTTTCATTTTCCATCATTTCCAAAACCCATGACTTAAGGGTCTCTTTGAAAATCCCATAAACTTCTCCACCAAAAGCAGCCCTCATTCCCCAATTTTCATTTCCTTCTTCTTCCTTTGCATGTCTCAGCTCTTTCTCTCAATTTCTCTCTTGCTTCATCACCTAGGAGCCAAATCAAGACAAGGATCAATTTTCAAGCCAATTCTTCATCATCATCTTCTTCCTCTTGTCTTCTTTCCCAAGATCTTCAATTTTGGTAAGTTTTCATCCATGAATTCCCTTCCATTCTATCTTTTTGGTCCCTAGGGCTGTGCATGTAGCTTAGCTTCTTCCCATTTCTTCTTGTGTTGTAGGAGTGGTTTTGAGTTGATTTGAGAGAGTAGGTTGGAGTTTCGGTGTGGAGGTCGGAGCTAGGGCTTTCTCTTCTACTTACTTCTCTCCATCAAAGCAAGTGAATAAACATGGTTTAAATGATATGCATGTGACTTTAATGTTTGATCTTTGTATTTTAATGCTCTTGGCTACCCAATTGTTAGCTCAATTGTGTTGGAACTGGATATATATATATATATATATTAGAATTTAGGTGTACGGTTGATTGAACTTTAACGTGGCTGGTTAGGGGTGTAAATCAAGAGGATAGACCTATGTTTATGTATGCTACAGGTGGAATTCTAAAGTAAGGGTAAAAGCCCCCAATTATGAACTGAATTGGGTTCAAAATTTTCATTTCTGGGAGCTCACGGCTAGCTGTAAGGCTCACATGGCTACCCATACGACCACAAGTTCGGTTCTGGAAGGAGACCCTGAGAGCACCCTGGGTCACTTGACTGACAGGTTTTTCTATGGTCAGCTCACGTTTAGCCATAACAGCTAACCGTAGTCAACCGCAGAACAAATCCACGGCTAACTGTACCCATCCAGAGGCAAAACCTGTTACTGACTGACAGGAATTACAGTAGCAGTCTGTGACTTGGCCTCAACCCTGTTGCTCTACGGCTAGCCGTAAGCTATAACTACTGCTGACCATAGAGGACCTCGCGTCTAACCCTAAAAGGGTCATGGCTAACCATAAGAGATCTGTGTTTCCTACTTAAGGGGACTCAAACCTAGACTTTTGGCCTTACTTGTGGGACCCTTAGCCCTAAATAATGAGAACCAAATGGGAGACATGGAGTGAGAGATGTTTCATGTTTGAGCTTAACGTACTCTTACAAATTGTCCGGAAAGCGTACGATCACCGATAGCAGGTCAAAGCTGTACTGAACTGGAAGTTAGGGATGTCCATCACCATCAAAGACACCAAGGTACTATCCTAAGGATATCAATGCTCCTGAAACCATATAGGATTGAATGGTACCAAACCCGGTCCAGCCCATTACCAATCGGGCCGGCCCACTTTTGGCACCCAAATCAGCCCTCTAATTAATTTTCAGGCCCATTAAAACCTGATTTCAGTTCTTTTTTTTTTTTATTTGGGCCTTTAAATAGTTCAGGAATTAATTCAATCAAATCTAAAATTGAACATTATTTCGCAAAATCCCCCAAATTATCAATTGGAGCCATTTGAGTCAAGCTACCATCAAATTCTCAAAAGGCACCGCAAATCTACTTGTGTCGATGATTCCCTGTACAACGTGGAAGTCCTAACATTCCATTGGATCATCTTCAAATAATTGAGGATCTCATTGAGGATTGTGACAAGCCTTGGATAACCATTAATTACTTACCCAATTCTACATTGAATTGTGTGCATAGCTTTAATTTTTAAGATTTAATTATAAATGTTAACTAAATTCTTGATCTCATAATTGATGCAAATCCTAGGATTAGGATTTGGATCAGAGGTGCCATAGCACAATGACAAGGTTCCGCAAAAACAATCACACGATGAAGACCAATCTCCAACAATAAATCCCACGAGGGAAAATTCTGTTAACTCAAAAACTCTGAGATTATGATCGCTACAATGCCATATAGATAATGAAAGAAACTTAGGGCCTAAGAAAACAAATAAAAATAATTTTCAAAAAAAACTAATAAAAATAGGAAACTAAAAAAACCTATCCTAATTACAATTCTTTAAATAAAATTAGAAAACTAATGACAAAATAAAAATCCTAAATTAACTTGGGCCCTACACATGTGGCCTTTGAGGTCTATCCTGCATCAATAATCATATCAATTAGGCTAGCCACCCCCATCCTGCATCACTTAGGAAGTGAGAAACATGGGTCTCCATTCTCCAATCCTCTACAAATGTGAAATAGAGAAAGAAGAAAATAAGAACAGGTTTTTAGGGGGGTGTCAGCCGATAATTTCATATTGTCAGCCAATATCGATAAGTTGACCGAAAAATTGGGGATAAATTGGCGATTCAATCCGAGAGCAATAATAAAGGAACGTAAAAAATGATAATTTCATTAATTCATAAGTGATCTTAAGAAAAAAAATTTAGGGCATCTGGTTAGTTCTTTTAATTTTCTTACTTCTCAACATAATAAGAGAGTCATGTCAAAATCACATATGAGTTTATAGTTATGCATGTGATTCTTGGTAGTTGATGCAGCCTGGATCAGCCGCACCTAGCCCATATTTTGGCACAAATAAGACACAAAATCATACAATGACACAATCTCATTCCCCACAAACCTCAGCCGAGGTAGAAGAAAGAGTCACAAATCCAAATCACAACAAAAATAACAGAACAATATCCACGTGCTCAAGCTGAACAACTAAAACTAGCCCCGCAACTAGAATTAAATTTTCCAAACTCCACTTATAGTGAATCACATAACAAGAGATCTGAACGCTAACTATAATCTTTTATTTTTCCTTCATTTCATTTGGTTTATAATTTATATCAGATTATGACATGAAAGATTAGCTAATGACATACTCATGGGAACTTACAACAATGCAATGACATGCAAACCTTCTTATGAACATAGTAATTGCACCCGAATCTCCCATTAGACTCTTTTGACTCACCAGATGCAAACACTGACTACTCACCCATTCTCCAAACACATGAATTGTATATACCCCAATCTCACATATAACCATTTTAACATGAAAACACATGATCTGTATACCTCTTTTCAAACAGAGATTCTGTAAAAATAAAAACTAAAAATGGATTCGACTCTTCGATCCCTTTCATGCTAAAAATAACAGCGGCTCGATCCGGATCGAAATCAAGCACTTTTACCACTTACCCTAGAAATCCACAAAATTAAGACGAAAACACACACAGGCAGAGAAGATTACGACGAAGGAAGATCTAGGTTAGCAAATTCGAAGAGAAAACTCACCGATCGAAGCTCGATGCGAGCAGCATCCCATCAAATGCCAGGTTTTCTATAATAAAAGATCAGATCTGGGCCAAATCGAGCCCGTCGTTTGAGCGTAGGGATGGAAGCGGAATCTGCTTTTCGCTTTAGGGGCATCAGTGAGGTCAGGGAATCGGTTTTGGGCGCTAGCTTGCAAATGTCGGTACGACTTTTTATTTTGCCTTGGGAGTCTCGATGGAATTATTGGGCAACGCGGGATTGCTTGGCCTAGACAATGGCAGTCATTCGTTGCTCTGGTAAAGGCTTATGGTCCATGGCCGTGCACGTGCGACCCTATCTGGGCCGTTGTAATAGTGGGACACGGACCGCATGAGACTCGTAGCAGGAGGTTTTCACTATTATCAGGCTGCAACCAAAGTTTGGATTAAAGTACTCTACCGTACCGTACCTACCTTGTTTGGTAAGGGTAGGCCTGTCAATGGGACCGGATGAAATGGGTAAAAAGCCTCGCCCGGCCTGGCCCGTCCCAAGTCCTAAAATACAGGACTTTTAAAAGAAATTTGAGTCCAATGGGCTGAGTTTAGACAATACATTTTAAAACCCGCCCAAAATGGGACTGGGACTGGGTAGAGGATGCCCAGCCCGTTCAGGCCCGGCCCGGCCCAAGCTCTAAAATACATGGCTTTTAAAAAAATTTGAGTCCATCGGGCTGGGTTTGGACAATACATTTCTGTTCATTTCTTTTTTAAATTACTTGACCCATATAGGAAAATAGGATACTCATTCTCATTCATTTTATTGTGTTTTTTTATTTTCTACTTTCACCGTCCAAAAAAAAAAAAGAAGAAGTTTTTAACTAATCCAACATTACTTTAACTTGACTCATATATGATACTCATTCATTTCTTGACCCATATAGCCTATAGGATACTCATTCATTTCTATTGATTTTCTGATTTCTACTGTCACCGGTAAAAAAAAAAAAGTTTTTAACTCCGCCATGTTGCTTATTGCATTGCATTGCCGGTCCCAAGCTCAACAAAAAAGAGGAGGATTTAAAGTCCAGTTCACACCGGGTGTCTAGTGACAGTAGGAATAATTAGATAATGTTTTGCTTCTGTCTACGATCGTGCTAAGCCCAGACCCGGCCCTGTCCCAGCTCGGGCCCGTACGGGACGGGATTTGATGTAGGCCCGTTTAATTTAGGACCGGGATTGGACAACCTAAGCCCAAGCCCAGCCCGTCCCATTGACAGGCCTAGGTAAGGGTATAAAAATTTGAATCGTGCTACAGAGCCCGGATTTTGTCCTGGGCTCTGGCACGACTCCTACCGGGAGCCGTTGGATCCCAAGTGTAGCTGGGATTTATAAAAATTTGAATCGTGCTTTTGTCTCGGGCTCTGTAGAATTTTTATAAAAATTTTGAAGGATCGTATGATTTATAATTTGAAGCCCTCTTTTTATTATTTGTGGGGCTCTATTATTCTCAAATGTGGAACCCACGTATAGTAAATATAATGTAATACCCACTTTTAAAAATTAAAATATGGAATTCATTTTTATAAGTTTACAATATGGGCCCACCTTTATATGAATTATAATATAGGGCCACCTTTTATTAAAGTAAATATGTGACCCACCTTTAAAAATTACAATATGGAACCATATTTAGAAATTAGAATATGAAGCTCACATTCATAGGATTTATAATGTGGGTCTTGTTAGGAATTTTGTGTATTGCAATTTAATGGATGCATTATCATTTTAGCATCATTCGAATTTTCACACTTGCATTGATTTAGAAAATCTTGAAATCTTGATTTACTCATGCATTATTTTAAATCTTGTAAATCATATGTTTCATGCATGTTTTGATTGGATGCATTTTAAATTGAAAAGAAGTTTTTATAAATCAAGCTAGCCAATGGTTTTTAAAAAAAAGTTTCAAATCATTTTTGGCTTTGTATGTTTCATGATTTTAAAAGAACTTAGATTGAATTAAAATCATGTTTCCATACTTGATTTATTGGCCCAAAAGTCCCCACAAGAAAAATCTTTGAAGAATACAATTTTTGGGGAAAAAGGTCCCAGGCCCAGGTCGACCTGCAGTGTGCTCGGTCGACCGAGCCCATGGACCCGGTCGACCACGCACACTGCGGGTTGACTGGGAAAGAGTCGTTGTGCTCTTTTTCAAACGGTCAGATTTTTTACCATTCAAAGCCAGGTCGACCGGGCAAGGTACTAAGTCGACCGGGGACTAGCCGTTGGGCATTTTTTTGTAAAAAAAGAAGCTCATTCCTAAAGAAATTTTGAGGAACAAAGAGGCCCTCCTTGAGATGTTTTGAGGCCAATCAAAGGGGAATGAGCTAAGGATGGCTAAGGGACATTTGGAAAGCTAAAGCTTGGTTTCATTGAGTTAAATCACTAAGTAAGCTTTACTTTTCTTAATCATATGTTTTCATGCTTTACTTTAATTATTGGTAAATCTTTTCTAGCATGATAAACTATGATTTGTTGTGTCATTAACATGTATATGTTTTGAATTGATTTATTATTTTGGATGCAACACTTTGATTCAAACCAAGTAGTACTTAAATTGGTATATATAAGTAAATCATGTTTTGTATACATCTTTGAAATTATATGTAACATGATTCCTATACTTGGTTGAATCTTTGGTTGTTGTTTTTCATCATAAGAAAATCACTTTCAAATCTATCTTACGTTTTGGATTCAACAACTTTACAAATCATATGTACTTTTGTTTTAAAGTTTCACAACTTGCTTAGCTTTGATAGGTATATCATTTTCAAGTTATATTTTTAAGTACATGTAATTTGTCCCTTGATTTCAATCAAATCTATTTTTGTGTTTTGTACTTTCAAATGCTTTAAGCATACATATATTAAGCTTCATTGTTAATTTGATTGAAATCCTTATGCATCACATGTTTTGTTCTTAAACTTTCACAACTTGCTTGAACTAGATAGGTATATCTTTTACAAGTTGTTTTTAACATGTGATTAGCATTCTTACCTCAATCATAAATGTTTTTATGAGCTAAAACTTTTAAAAGCCTTTGGCATACATTTATGAGCTTTAATTTTCAAATTGATTGAGGACATCATACATATACATTGTGCATTCATCTTTGCATTCATAGTGTGTGTGTGTGTGTGAATTAGATTTTCACTTTCATATCCGCCTAATTAAGAGGCATTGTATTGAGCTGTAATTGTATCTCCATCAAGTGTATTCTAGACACTACTTAGAGAGATAACCAACATTTTCGTTGTAGAGGTTATTGCTTAACCTAAGAAAAGCATAGTGTAAGAGGTTATTGCTTAGCCTTGAAAGCATATTGTTAAGGTTATTGCTTAGCCTATTGAAAAGCTTAAATAGTGGAAATCCGGTAGAGTGTTGGATCACAAGCTGGTAGTGGATGTATGCATTGAGGCCGAACCACTATAAATCCTTGTATTATGGTGTATGTTTTGTGATCGTTTTTGTTATCTTCAGTACTTTAATTCTATATCATCACATGTGACTAGTTAATCGTTAAGAAAGTTAGAATTTGGCATAATTGATCACTAATTAGAAGCTCACCCTATTCACCCCCCCCCCCCGCCCCTCTAGGGTTTGGATCCCGGACTTACAAGTGGTATCAGAGCAAAGTTACTCCTTTATAGGGCTTAACAACCCGGAGTTGATCCTTATATAGATTAGAACCCTAGTGTTGTGTTTTATTGCATATCATTAAAATGATTTCCACTATGGTCGAAAATGAATTTTTTCCTTCCTAGCTCTTTATTTCCCCAAAGAATCATTTCACCACTCTAAAAAAAAAAAATTTATTAAATCTCCAAGAGTTTATGGGTCTTCAAAGTGAACTCTCAAGGACAACCTTATCAAGACCTTAGGTGAATCTTCAAAGGTAGACATTTAGACTATCCTTAAGGCCTTGAACCTCTCTAGACCAACCTATTCTTTTTAGTTATATTAAATTGTTGGTCATGTTACATTTGCATTTTGTTTCTATATAGTCACATCTCTTTAAATGCAATGTTTCTTTGTGATCATTTGATTTTGTCTTCATGATCTTTTAGTTATATCTCATGGTTTTCAAAATCCTTTGATTGCAATATTATCATGATAGATTTGCATTTTGATCATATAGTTATATCTCTTGTAGTGCATTTCTATTGATGATCAATTGATTGTGATTACATAAGCTTTCTTAGCTAAGATTTTTCATGATCAATTGATGTTGGAAAATCATTTGATGTATGTCATAATTAAATATATTTTGGTAAATCAAATGATTTGAAGCAATTTAAGTTTTCCGTTGATTTTTAAAGTCATACTTTCAAATGGAAAATTATTGTTTTGCAAAATCAACATGTATGTGTTTCCAAGTAGTTACATTTTTTGAAATACAAGTTTTATTTAAAAAAAAAAAAAAAACTTTGGAAAATGTTCTAAGCTTTATTGGTTATATTTATAGAAGCATTTTCCTTGAATTTATTTCCTTGTGCTTAGTTATGAATATATCATTTGGAAGGAAATAAAATTTACAAACAATTTGCATTTTTACTCAACAAAGTCACATTCTTTCAAATGCAAATTGGTTTTGATGTTATGTTTTACATTGCGTGGTTGGGTATGGTCTCATTGATTTGCATATTTTTCTTAACTTTGTATATCTTTTCATTAATGCAAATTGATGTTGTTTATGCTCTTTATAGTAAAATCTTTTGTTTCATGATCATTTGAGATTCAAAAGTACATATGAGTTTTTATATGCTACACTCATTTGATATGATCTTCATATCCCTTTTCATTGCATTGTAAGCTTAGTACATTTGCTTGAGTGGAGATTTTGCATGATAGATTAATGGATCACCTTAGATGAATTGGAATTAAACCATTGTTCTTAATAGGTAAATCCATATATAAGATCTATTTTCATCTATATGTGATCTATGATATCCTTCTAACTTCATACCTTCTTGTGCACACATGGTTGTATTCTTTGTTGATGATATGTTATGAGTTAGATCTTGATTGTGATTGATCTTCTCTATGCAAATGTCAATGAGTTCCATGTATGGTTGTGATCTTAGTTATATTTGAAGATACCATACTAGAACTCTCAAATCCATCCTTTGTACTTTCTAGTCATTCTTTTTTTTTTTATGGTTATGTTGTTGATTCATGTGTATTTTTCTTATTGGTATCATTCTTTATACATGCTTCAACTTCATAATAGTGTGCTTGATCATATAAACCTCTTTGAAATCCATTACTTGTATTTTATAGTTATATCTATTGTTTGATGGATATCTTAGATGTTGAATTCATATGATTTGACACTTTTTTAATTGCATGCATCACCAAGTCATATTCTTTTATGCAATTTAACTTGTTCATCATAATGCTCATTAGTTATATCTTTAAAAGTGATGAATATCCATTTATGATGCGTGATGAAATTTTGTGTTTGTCACATCCTTGCTATTAATCATGCCGTTAAATTCAATTGGTTTCAATTGGTATAATTTTCGATTGATTTCATATCCATTTGATGTCATTTCTTGTGAATGTGATAGACCTTGTGTACATTGGATTGAACTTTATAATAATATGTTTTCATTCCATGTCACAATCCATTAGTATCATAATTTTCATGCTTGCCACCTCTTTTGCACATATAGGTAAATCTCATGACCACCATGTTTATGTGATCATAATATTGGTTGGTTAATAGTTGAGGTTGGCTTCATGTTTGAATTTCATTTCACTCATCTTGCACTTGATAGTCATATTTAAAGATTTGATGAAATGATTTCAAAACTTTCATAGCATATGATTTTCATAGTTATATTGATTGATGCTATGTTTAGTAATCCCCATAACATCATGGATAGCTCTAATTTGGATTTTTCCTAATAGTTATATTCTTTTTAACTCCATGTTAGAGTGATTGTTTTAATAGTCATATCCTTCAATCTAAATTGGTATATTTGTTTTATATATATATATATATATATATTCCAATTGGTATCCATGATCGCTTTTCTCCATGGCCTTGCTCTTTATATTGGCAATTTGATCATATTGAGCTCTATAGTTATATGTGTTTAATTCTTTCTTTGAAGTTTTTCCTCAATTGGTAAAACTATCTTCTTCTTGCTCCAAATAGTTAAATATTTGTCAAAAGTTTGACAAAAGAAAGAGAATGGATTGAAGGGGAATGTAAACCTTCATAGGAAGTATTAGTTTTGATCAAATTGACCTTTGTATTGGCTTTGAACCCTTAAAGACTTCTAATCATACACGATGGTCTGTTATATATTTCATTTTCGTTTTCTTTTGTTAACAGGTGCTACTAAAATGTATTTTCTTTATTTCATGTGTGTAGGTACCTTTGCAATTTAATGTCAAAGGGGGAGAGAGCAATCAATTTGTCTAAAGGAGGAGAATATGTCAATACATCCTAAGGGGACATATTGTATGATCTTCTACAGGGGGAGATAATGCATATTTTGCCAAAAGAAGAGAGTGAATGGTCAAAGGGGGAGAGTTGAAAGAAGAGAAAGCTTGGGAGCTAAAGAAGATGCTTGGCTATTGAAAAGAAAGCTTGAAGAATGATCAAGCTCCAAGCATCAAGAAGGTTAAAGAAAAAGAACTAGAGCCCAAGCAGGAGCATTCAAGAGATTTCAAGACTTGTCCAGCTTAGGGGGAGCTGAAGACTCAGTGTGTAAATTCGGTGTTGAGTAAGGTTTGTCATCAAATTGCAAAGGGGGAGATTGTTAGGAATTTTGTGTATTGCAATTTAATGGATGCATTATCATTTTAGCATCATTCGAATTTTCACACTTGCATTGATTTAGAAAATCTTGAAATCTTGATTTACTCATGCATTGTTTTAAATTTTGTAAATCATATGTTTCATGCATGTTTTGATTGGATGCATTTTAAATTGAAAAGAAGTTTTATAAATCAAGCTAGCCAATGGTTTTTAAAAAAAAAAGTTTCAAATCATTTTTGGCTTTGTATGTTTCATGATTTTAAAAGAACTTAAATTGAATTAAAATCATGTTTTCATGCTTGATTTATTGGCCCAAAAGTCCCCACAAGAAAAATCTTTGAAGAATACAATTTTTGGGGAAAAAGGTCCCAGGCCCAGGTCGACCTGCAGTGTGCTCGGTCGACCGAGCCCATGAACCCGGTCGACCGCGCACACTGCGGGTCGATCGGGAAAGAGTCGTTGTGCATTTTTCAAACGGTCAGATTTTTTACCGTTCAAGGCCAGGTCAACCGGGTAAGGTACCAGGTCGACCGGGGACTAGCCGTTGGGCATTTTTTTGTAAAAAAAATAAGCTCATTCCTAAAGAAATTTTGAGAAACAAAGAGGCCCTCCTTGAGATGTTTTGAGGCCAATCAAAGGGGAATGAGCTAAGGATGGCTAAGGGACATTTGGAAAGCTAAAGCTTGGTTTCATTGAGTTAAATCACTAAGTAAGCTTTACTTTTCTTAATCATATATTTTCATGCTTTGCTTTAATTATTGGTAAATCTTTTCTAGCATGATAAACTATGATTTGTTGTGTCATTAACATGTATATGTTTTGAATTGATTTATTATTTTGGATGCAACACTTTGATTCAAACCAAGTAGTACTTAAATTGGTATATATAAGTAAATCATGTTTTGTACACATCTTTGAAATTATATGTAACATGATTCCTATACTTGGTTGAATCTTTGGTTGTTGTTTTTCATCATAAGAAAATCACTTTCAAATCTATCTTACGTTTTGGATTCAACAACTTTACAAATCATATGTACTTTTGTTTTAAAGTTTCACAACTTGCTTAGCTTTGATAGGTATATCATTTCCAAGTTATATTTTTAAGTACATGTAATTTGTCCCTTGATTTCAATCAAATCTATTTTTGTGTTTTGCACTTTCAAATGCTTTAAGCATACATATATTAAGCTTCATTGTTAATTTGATTGAAATCCTTATGCATCACATGTTTTGTTCTTAAACTTTCACAACTTGCTTGAACTAGATAGGTATATCTTTTACAAGTTGTTTTTAACATGTGATTAGCATTCTTACCTCAATCATAAATGTTTTTATGAGCTAAAACTTTTAAAAGCCTTTGGCATACATTTATGAGCTTTAATTTTCAAATTGATTGAGGACATCATACATATACATTGTGCATTCATCTTTGCATTCATAGTGTGTGTGTGTGTGTGAATGTGAATTAGATTTTCACTTTCATATCCGCCTAATTAAGAGGCATTGTATTGAGCTGTAATTGTATCTCCATCAAGTGTATTCTAGACACTACTTAGAGAGATAACCAACATTTTCGTTGTAGAGGTTATTGCTTAACCTAAGAAAAGCATAGTGTAAGAGGTTATTGCTTAGCCTTGAAAGCATATTGTTAAGGTTATTGCTTAGCCTATTGAAAAGCTTAAATAGTGGAAATCCGGTAGAGTGTTGGATCACAAGCTGGTAGTGGATGTATGCATTGAGGCCGAACCACTATAAATCCTTGTGTTATGGTGTATGTTTTGTGATCGTTTTTGTTATCTTCAGTACTTTAATTCTATATCATCACATGTGACTAGTTAATCGTTAAGAAGTTAGAATTTGGCATAATTGATCACTAATTAGAAGCTCACCCTATTCACCCCCTCCCCCCCCCCCCCCTCTAGGGTTCGGATCCCGGACTTACCGGTCTACCTTTTGTAGTCGTGATCATGTGACCCACATTTATGAATGACAAAGTGAAGCCACATTTTTTGTGATTGTGGATACATGACTCACCTTTAGAAATTACATGTGGTGCCCACCTTTAGAAATTTGAACATGGGCCAGCAAATTCATGAGATTTACAATGTGGGCCCACCTAATAGGAATTATAATGTGGGGGCCATCCTTTTTGTAATTATGAACACGAGACCTACCTCTAAAAAATTACAATGCAATACCCACATTTAGAAATTTAAACATGGGGCTACATCCATAGGATTCGCAATGTGAGCCCACATTCATAGGATTTACAATGTGATTCCACCTTTTGTGAATGCGACCATATGACCGACCTTAAAGAATTATAAAGTGGGGCTACCTTATCTGTGATTGTGGACATGGGACCCATCTTTAAAAATTATAACGTGATGCCCACCTTTATAAATTAGAAGATAGGACTCACATTCATAGGACTTTTAATGCGGTCCCGTCATTATAGAATTATAATATGGGGCCACCTTTTGTGATTGTAACCACGTGATCCTTTTATAAGAATTATAAAGTGGGGCTACCTTCTTTGAAATTATGAACATGGGGCCTACCTTTAGGATAAGCAAGAGGATTTAGAGTATTTAAATGGCATTCTTTAAAAGGCAAGAGATAAGTAACAAACAAGTTGTTTTAAAAAAAAAAAATCAAAGTTTTTTCGTTCCCATTTTCTTATGCGGATAAGATTTTGAGATTCATTCGCATGAAAATAAATCCGGAACAAGTGATTTACACATATCAAACATGTTTTTTACAACCTTATCTCATGGGAACATGGGAACATCCCACTAAAACGATGCCAAACACGCCCTATCATTTAGACTCTACTCGTCCAATGAAAAAAAAAAAAGGCTCGCGTAAATTCAATGCAGACTCATAAGAGTCATACTTTTTTTAAAAAATAATTTAAAAGTATTTAAAACCGGATACATTATTTATAAAATATATTTATTTACATGATTCATAACAATTATTTCAAATTAATTAATTTATATACAAAAGAAAAGTACTACAATGAGAAAAATAAAAAAAATATTACACATGTTACTCCAAATATTGAATGTAAAAGATCAAGTATAAGTTTTAAATTATATTCCGATTATCGTTTTTAAATTATTGACTCCAAACTTTATGCATAATTATTTCTATATAAATTTTAATTATATTAAAATTAGATTCCATACATCATTTTTAAATTTTTTTCAAAGTTAAATCAGTATAGTAGAGAGATGATTGGGGGACAGAGTAGACAAAAAATTGTGAAAGATAAAAAAGACTGAGAAGGAATGGAGAGGCAAAAAGAGATGAAGACAACAGTTGCCAAGATAAGAGAAGAACAAAAATCGTTTTAGGACAAAATATATCAAATTTTGTGAATCGATATAGAACTAGCCACTTTTTCATGGCTGAGGTGGTTGATTTAAATTTAAGACTCAAAGGGTTTACACATTTGGAAAAGCAATATATATATATATATATATATATATATAAAAGTACTTGTGTTTGAACTATATTACAGAAGGCACTTATCTTTTTTTTAACAAATAACCACTTCCATTTATCTAAAATCTTAAACGACCCCTTGACCATAGGTCAATCCAAAATTTTTGATAGGTACATTCACGAAACCCACACTCTGTCTTAAAAATAATGGAATTTCTTATTTATAGTCACACTCATATCAAAATTTGGGTAGTGATGCGAAAAGAGACCAGCAGAATAACCATCTCTGTGCTTAGGGTGGGTAAGTCCGTAGTGTTTCAAATTAAACATTTATATATGGTAATCACCATGATCCATCATGTGCAAGAACAAATTAGAATTGTTAAATTTTAGTCATTAGCTCATTGGTAGCCTACTGATTTGAAACTTTAGATCTACCACACACATTCACAATTAACAAATCATATTCATCTTACTAATAAATCTATTGAGATTCATTTTAATAAAACAATATTATTTTCTCAGGAGGCCCAATTGAAATTCTTTTTCACTATAGAGAAAAAAACGTGGATTTTAAACCTCATAGGGAATAATAGAAGTGGATTAGGTAAAAGTCTTTACATGAAAAAAGGGGAAAAAGAAAGAATAGTTGCATGTTAAAAGTGGGCTAATATAGGATTTGCAATTGCGTGAAGAGCGATAAAAGTAGATGTTGGAAGTAGGCGGGCCTCATGGATAAGTTTTCAAAAATTTGACCCGCTTGACTTAGGAATTAAGTACCCATAAGGCCATAAACCACGTTCAGGATCCAAGTCCTCAAACTCATCAACCATGAACAGTAATAAACTATATCTAGAAAATAAAAACAACACCTAACAAGTAACCACGAAATCTACAACATATAAGGAAGTAGATAATACATTTGGAGTTCGGTTGTACTCTAATGGAGAAGTAGACAATTTAGTTTATCAAGAACTCTTCGTTGTAGCAAATTAGGATCTCCAACATCTTGTTGTTTTCCACGCTATGACCCGTATCAGATCTCTTTTCTTAAGGAGATGGGAGAAGCTCTAAGGAAAAACTAGAAGAGAGGAGAGGGAGAAGTGGCATGCAACTCTTGCACCTTAGGGGTCTTGGGCGTGAAATCCAAGGTGGGTGGTCCAAGGGGTTTTCTCCCTTATTTATAATACTAAAGTATCTCCTCTTACTAATAATTATTAGAAGTCTTACTTATATAAGAATTAGTAACATTCTCTTCTTACAATTACCACTATTAGAAGTCTCACTTCCAATAGAAATAGTAACTTTTTATTTCCTTTCCATTTAGAGTTCAACTAGAATTAGCAATGATTTAATCTTGGGCCAGCGTGGGGACCACTAGGACAACTGAGACACCGCAACCTCACATCTCATGTGCAATCCGAGCCCACAATTAATTGCAAATAACTCCACTATATAAATGCAATTGAACTTTAGTCTTAGGAATAAATTACAAAGAAGACCCTAAATTTTCCTATGACTATAAGTAGGCCCCTCCATCTATATTCATGGATCAATTGGACCTGTCAACTAAATTGGATCCATATCTTATTATCCTTGAGACTTAATTAATCACAGTAATCATCAGTACCATCCAATTAACTCTTAATTGAGATAGGTGCGCACTTACTAATGATAAATCCATTAATTGGCACAAGGGGATAATAAAGATAGATTCCATCTTGACTATCGAATGTTCTCATAATCTTACTACGACATACCCAAGACACCAAGGTATTGACTTATAGTTGGCCTCACTCATTGGTGACTCAAAGCAAATGAATAGATAGAAACTTGAGTTCATCAATGTCTCAGGATTGAGAGCCTATCCTGAGATTTTTAAATTTTATGGGGGGTGATCGGATCTAAAAATTCTAACAAACGAAGATTTTCATTCGTCCAAATCCTCAGGAATTTATAATTGACAAACATAGATTTACTTAACTTTAGGAAAATGGAAAATATTTTCCCTAAGGGCCTATATGTATGCACAAGAAAACACAATAAAATAATATTTTATAGAATATAATCTTTCATTTTTTAAAGAAGAAAATCTTGTGCGTTTGGTAACCCAAGAAAATTTTGAAGAAAATATTATTTTCTTTCAAAAGCTTGATATTTCCTCCTACAACTCGCCTGTAGAAAACTTTCTATAAGATAAGAATCTTTCAAAATGACGATTACAAAATGGTAAAGTCAAGTAAAAACTTTAGCTCCATCATGATGTGTTTGTTTACATATATGGTAAAGTAAAGTAAAAGTAAATGTCATAGCACGGTAAAGGTGGAGTAAAGTTAAAGGTGGGATAAAGTAAATGGTGAAGTAAAGTGGGAATGAATGGCAAAGTAGTTTTTTTTTTTTTTTTTTACTTTATCACATTTTTTCGTAGTTTTATATGGTAAATGGAAAGTGACTTGTTTACAAGTGTGGCAAAGTAAAATAAAGATTGATATCATATCATGGTAAAATGCGAGGTAAAATAAGGTGAGATGAAATACGTGGTAAAGCAAAATAGGAGAGAGAGTTATAAAGTAGTTATTTTTTTATATTGACTTTACTTGACTATACTTTACCATGATTTTATGTGATAAAAGAAAAGTAACTTATGGTAAAAATGTGATAGTTGAACTTTACTTTACCACACAACTTTTTTATCCAGGCGTGGTAAATCACATATAAATTAAAATATTTAATAAAAAAATATTCTAATAGTATAATTTACTTTAATCATTGCACCTTTCAAACAACTCAATTTAAAATGTGTAATATTCTTAAAAAATCGCCAAACAATAAAAACATTATAATATGATAATATTATATTATTCTATTCTATACTTTTTTATCCTTACAAAATTTAAATTATAAATATTTAAATTCTATATTATTTGGTTGAAAAACGTTAGCTGGCCCGTTTGGTGATTTTTTTGGAAAGTAAAGGTAAAGTAAATAATCAAATCAAGAGAAAAAAATAGAAGGGTGTTAAATGATATTTTGTTTTTAGTGAATTGGTAAGGAATGTTTTTACTTATTTCGTACTGTGGGTATTTTCATATCCGGAAAATGGAGGTTTTAAGAGAGTCATCCAAAATAGAGTCATTAAAAAAACGAGCCACAAAAAAGAAAGGCAAAAACCAAAAAATGTTTTTGGTATTGCATGGGTCTATTTAAATATACTGTTTGGTACACACCTTTTATTATTATTATTTTTTTTGCCTCTTATTAGAGGGGCAATTTATGTCATTATTTAAAATAAAAGAGAACTTATACATAAACAAATTTATGCAATTCTGGTCATCTGAACTGAAATTTTTAAGTGCTTGCTTCTCAACAATGTCTACCGTATTGTAAGTTATGATCCAATTTATCTATTCTATGCTATCAAACAAGTCGATCTTCATACAAGTCGGATCAACAAAAAAACACACAATTTCAACATCGTCAACTCAACAAAGTGGAAAAATATGATAAAGGATTTCTAACCTGCAATTCCTCATGCATACCAAGACCAAAATAAAATATCATTGCTCTCTAATCATTCTCCTATAAAACACAGTAAATTAATACCAACTAAGGAGAAGAGATCACATCGAGATTCTTCTCACCTGCACGGTGCACCTGACGAACTTTGTGACCGGAAGATCAACGATCATGGCGTGAATGAGAGCTCTCTGCTATGGATTTCATTATCAAAGATTCCGATATAAAAAAAGTAGGATCGGATTCGCTAGCCGTATGGAATGATAAAACCCTAATCCCTAATCCATTTCTAAAATGGAAAATCACAAGGATTACATTATGCAAATGAAGCTCAATCTAGAAGAAACGAAACCCTAACCCAATCAACTCTCTCATTTTTGTCGCGAGAGATTTGAGAGAGGAGAGAAATGAAGCCCCTTATCGATTTTGATTGGAAGCGAGGAGGAAGGGAATGAAGTCCTGAGCGATGCATATCCTCCTCTCTCCTCTCTTCTCTCTTCCCACTCCTCATTCCCTTCTCCTCAGTCGACCTCTCATTTCCTCTGTGTTTGCTCATTGAATAACTTTTATGCAGAGGATTTTCGGTGTCAATAAAACACCGTCTATGGGTATTTTCGTCCATAAAAGTAGCTTCTGCCTCTAGGTTTTAACAGCCCACATCTCTTATTTCCTTGTGCCCAAAGTGTATCTTCATTTTAGAAGATTTGCCTTTGCTTATCCAAAGCGGATAGAGTTTTAAATGTTACAAGAAGTCTATATGGACCAACTGGTTTTCCCGAATGGTGGCCCGAATTTGAGCTGGACCTCTAGCTGGACCTCATGTCTATTTTGGTTTAAGAAACTCAAATCCCCCGCCCTCTCTTTCATTTCCGCTAAAATTTTCGTGAGGAGCTCTAGAAAGGGAAACGAAACCAGCAAATGCCCTAAATCTCTCAATCATTCATCTCTCTCTCTCTCTCTCTCTCTCTCTCTCTCTCTCTCTCTCTCTCTCTCTCTCGCGGCCACCTCTCCATCGCAATGCCTCCCCCTAGCCATCGCTCATCTCTTCCCCAGAAAGGGAAACGAAGCCCTGCAAATGCCCTAAATCTCCCGATCGCTCATCTCTCTCTCGGGCGGCCGCCTTTTCTCTCATGAGAGCAGAAGAAGAACACAATCTCCATTTCTTTTCTCTGGCATCATATGTGCATAAAACGGCCAAACTCCTTATGGTATCTTACTCTCGTTTTGCCATCTCTTCTTTTACTTTCAATGAGAAACAAAATTCAGTTATTATAAAAATATTGATGTATAGGTATCCAGAAAGGCCATTTGGTGTTCTGGTTCTCTTTTTCTCATGAATTTCCGTGTTGGGTCAGAGCTCTTTGGACCATAAACCGATTTCTAGAGACTAATCACCTTTTGGGTATTGTGGAACCTGCTGTTTACTCATTTGGGGTCGTGGTAATTTGGGTGGATTCTTGAGGGGTTTTGTGATTGGGGTCTAGATCTGAAGGGTCTATAATCTGATGAACTTTCAGGTTAGAAAGAGAAAAAAAACCTGCAATTCATGTTGGAAATATGTGTTTTGAATGAACAGATTTATGCAGTTATTATTAATTTTTTGTGTGTTTATGGTTAGATTCTGTAATTTTTTCTGTAAATATTTGTGGGATGTTTCTCATGTGAGTTATGTTGGAATTTTCCACTTCGTTCTATGATAAGAATTGATGCATCTCTTCGAACAGAGACACAGGTTATGTTTTTTATTTTTCTTTTGGATCAATTGTTACACAATGGAGAATATGCTGAAAAGTGTGCAATTTTATAGTGTGGTGATTAAATTTTATTATTGTATGATCTATAATCTGATGAAATTTTATTCAGATGTCAGTTGAAGGATCAATTGTAACTTAAGTTAGCACTTCTAATAACAACAGTGGATGCTATTGTATAGCAGTCTTCTAATTCAATGCCTTCCCCTGTTTCTAATGTTATTGAATCTCAAGTGATGAGAAAACCAGAATACTGTAGTAGAAGTATCAATGACTACTGCTTTAATGTTCTTAAATTGATGTAAATTTCTTCTATAGAGTTATGGAATTATCGACACAGAGCTTTCCATATGTATAAGAGATTTTTAGATTTACCAGGCCTCTGGATAATTTGTTTAAATTTATTGCATATGGCCTCATACACTTTATGCATGTGCAGGTTTTGGCGGTAGAAGTTAAATTGAACATTTAAGAAGATCTGTTAGAATGAAATATGAGAAGAAGATCACCTGGATACTTTGTAGCTGAGTTCG
This sequence comes from Camphora micrantha, assembly GCA_003546025.1. NCBI lineage: Eukaryota > Viridiplantae > Streptophyta > Magnoliopsida > Laurales > Lauraceae > Camphora > Camphora micrantha. The sequence goes on along the minus strand of QPKB01000004.1, from coordinate 42,717,339 downwards.
TGCAAGATTCACTTTGATCACTTGGAGTGCTGCCTCCATTCATGTTGTTGTCACTTTAGATCAGTGGCGGACCTAGGATTTTGGGTTGGGTGGGGCTAAACTTTTGCTAAATTTTTTTCCACAAATCTTCCTTTCAAAACATTGCACCCCAAAAGAACAAAAAAATGATAAAATATTTTAGACTCACATATTTTTGTATCTCAAATTGAAATAATAATAAAAAACGAACAGAAACAGAATAGAAACAGAATTAATTTGTTTCAAGACGAACAGAAACAGAGCATGATCACAAAATAGTAAATGAGAAAAGTTGTTTCAAGCCACACAATTCAATTTAAACATACAGCGTCAAGCATTTCCATTAGTAGATTTCTCCAACCATTCCATCAATGCAATGCAATGCTACTTAAAACAATTTCCCACAAAGAAGAAAACCAGAGATTAATAGAGAGGACAACCGAGACAAATAAGAGATTAGGTTTTTAACATCCGTGAGAACGGAGAACTTGAAGAAAGAGAAAATGGCTTACATGGAAGAGATCAATCTCGAGCCTCGACTTTCAGCGGTAGAGATCTCGGGCCTGGAGGCCATTATACGAGCACTCGAAGGCTGGGGCTGGGGCTGACCACTAGGGATTGAAAGGAGGAAGAACGAAAGCAGAGGATGTGAGGCTTTTATGGAATGAATACTTACGAAAGAAGAAGGGGTGGGGTGGTTGTTTTGATACATGTGGGGAATCAGCAAGGGCCTTACTATTTTAGAGGGAACTCAGGATTTGCTCTGGGGCGACCGCCCCAGATGCAATAGATGTGGGTCTGCCACTACTTTAAATGCTTTGTTGGATTTTGTCACAGATACTTTGGCAGTTTATGTTGGTGTTGGATTTTGTAAGATTTGTTGGATATGTTGCCATTTTGGATCTATCAGATCCACCAATTTTTTTATTTGTGAAACAATTTTGTTGGATTTAAAGCTCAATTTGTCACTTCTATTACATGCCAGATATGCTGAAACTGTTATGTGGCCTTCTTTCAATTTTCATATTTTGAATCTGATTGCTTAGTTATTGTTTATGCACTTGGCTTGTTTCCTACGTTTTTATTAGTATCTGATTAGCACTTTTGTGTTTCATTTGTTTCCCTTTTCAATTGAATTTATATGAGATCTACCATAAAAAGGTTATTACCAATATTAAGGGTTAGCCAAATGTAAACACAAGTGGTCTTTATCATAGATGCCAACATATATACTGCCCATATGGATCTTTGGATGATAGGCCCCTACATTTTGTTACTCGTATATTTTCCACGTTTGTCGATTGGAGTGCTGCAGGGAATTGGAAAAGTATGGAATCTTGGTGTCATGTCTCTTTCTTTTTGTGCAATTCAATGGAATTATTGTTTCTCTGTGGACGGGCCAGAATGCAGATTCTGACCATCCATGCAAAAGAGCTGACATGGCACATCCAAAATCCACGTTCCATTGTCATTGCCAAACGAGCCTATAATTTATTGAGATTTTCATGATTTCTTTGCTGACCATCCAAACGTGAATGTAGCATGCCCAAAAATAGCAGACTTTAAGTTCGTAATATGGACTTTGAAAGCCTCAAATTTCGGACAAAAAATCCCTCAGGAAGGAAGCAGGTTAACCAGTGCCCTAACATGGGTACTTAGCAAGGTTTCAGCAGATTTTCAGCTACTGTGTTGTGAAAGTGTGCGGTTTGGAAAGTAGGCAAACTTGATTGTATCGTGCCGTAAAATAGCAAATCTTAAGTTCGTAATATGGACTTTGAAAGCCTCAAATTTTAGACAAAAAATTCCTCGGAAAGCGGGTTAACCAGTGTCCCAAACAGGGGTACTCAGTAAGGTTTCAGCAGATTTCCAGCTACTGTGTTGCGAAAGTGCGCAGCTTGAAAAGCAGGCAAACGTGATTGTATCATGCCGAAAATAGAAGATTTTATGTTCATAATATGGACTTCGAAATCCCCAAACTTTGAACAAAAAATCCCTCGCGAAGCGGGTTAACCATGGCCCCAAACAGGGATACTCACAACAAGGTTTCAGCAGATTTCCAACGACTGTGTTGTGAAAGTGCGCAATTTGAAAAATAGGCAAACGTGATTGTATCGTGCCGGAAAATAGCAGATTTTAAGTTCATAATATGGACTTTGAAAAGCCTCAAATTTCGGACAAAAAAAATCCTTCGGGAAGTGGGTTAACCAGTGCCCCAAACAGGGGTACTCAACAAGGTTTCAGTAGATTTCAAGCCACTGTGTTGTGAAAGTGCGCGGTTTGAAAAGCAGGGAAACGTGATTGTATCGTGCCGGAAACTAGAAGACTTTTTTAATATGGAATTTGAAATCCCCAAATTTCGGACAAAAAAATCCCTCGGGAAGCGGGTTAACCAGTGCCCAAATAAGGGTACTCAGCAAGGTTTTAGCCGATTTCCAGCTACTATGTTGCGAAATTGCGCAGTTTGAAAAGCGGGAAAACATGTTTGTATCATGCCAGAAAATAACAGATTTAAAGTTCGTAATATGGACTTTGAAAGCCCCAAAGTTCGGACAAAAAATCCTTCAGGAAGCGGGTTAACCAGTGCCCCAAACAGGGGTATTCAGTAATGTTTCAGCAGATTCCCAACTACTGTGTTGCGAAAGTGTGCAATTGGAAAAGCAAGCAAACATGATTGTGTCGTGCCGAAAAATAGCAGATTTTAAGTTCGTAATATGGACTTTGAAAGCTCCAAATTTCGGACAAAAACTCCCTCCGGAAGCGTGTTAACCAGTGCCCCAAACAGGGGTTCTCAGCAAGGTTTCAGTTATTTCCAGCTACTGTGTTGCAAAAGTGTGCGGATTGAAAAGCTGGCAAACGTGATTGTATCGTACCGGAAAATAGTAGTTTTTAACTTCGTAATATAGACTTTTAAAGCCCCAAATTTCGGACAAAAAATCCCTCGGGAAGTGGGTTAACCAGTGCCCCAAACAAGGGTACTCAGCATGGTTTCAGCAGATCTCAGCAAGGTTTCAGCAGATTTCCAGCTATTGTGGTTCTAAAGTGTGTGGTTTGAAAAGCAGGCAAACATGATTGTATCGTGCCGGAAAATAGCAGATTTTAAGTTCGTAATATGGACTTTGAAAGCCCCAAATTTCGGACAAAAAATCCCTTGGGAAGCGGGTTAACCAGTGCCATAAACAGGGGTACTCAGCAAGGTACAATGAGATTTCCAGCTACTGTGTTGCAAAAGTTCACGGTTTGAAAAGGGTTTGTGTAAGACCCCTACCCGAGTGACCTCGATTAGTGTTAATTAAGTCGTGTGTTTAGTGGATTTTGATTTAGTTGGGTTTAGAATAGCTTTATTATAGCTTTGGAAAATTTAGAGTGCCTTTGTGATTAGTGGGGCCCTTTGGGGGTTCCTTTTATGACTTTGCGTTTACTTGGGAGTTTATCCGAAATTTTTATGATTTGCATTTTTATCCCATTTTGTTTATCTTGTTAATCTCTTCAACTTTCATGTTGATCCCGTTCCCGTCCCGAATCCCGAAACCTGACTTTTCTAGCTTCAAGGGCAAAATAGTCTTTTTACACTAAACCTGTACCCAAAAGTTTGATACCCCGAAAGCCGCGAAACATATACTTTTTGGAAACTAGAAATTTCAACGATCATTTATTCCTACCTCGTCAAATTTATTTGAAGCCCCGAAAGCCATGATTTCAGCCTTCCAAGTTTTCTAGTGGTGGAGCCCACTTGCATTTGCTATAAAAGAGAGCCCTTTCCTTCCTTATTCCTTTTTTTTCCAGCACAAACCATAATAAGCTAGGGCTTTTTCTCCCTTTCTTCTCCTTGCTTTTCCACCACCAAATCACGACCAAACCTTGCTCAAGTGAGAGAATTGAGGTTGTCATCTCTTCCCACTCTTTGAAGGCTCTTCATTGATACCACTTTTGAAGAAAACCACCCATCACAAGATCCTCTTTGAGTTAGCTCTCTCCATTTGGAGAACCTACAAGTAAGAAACCCTCTTAATCTTCTAGATTTGTGTTCTTGTGATCTAAGAGAAGCTCCATCTTCACTATTGAAAGCTCTCTTTTTCTATTTTCTTGTTTGACCCATGTTAGGGTTTGTTTTGGGGTTTTTGTGTAGCTTTGGAGCTTGGCTTGGAGGGTGTGTTTTATAGCTTGACTTGTTTGATTAGAGACCTTGAGGCAAGTTGATGAATTGATATTTTGTGCATTAAATGATTTTATGAGAAATGTGTTGATTTTCACCATCTCTATTAGTATCATTCTTAATTTACATACTTTTGAAATAAATGCCCATGAATGAGTTAGTTGGTTTATAAACTCTTGAAGCATTGTCTTTATGACCTCTCCTTTATTGCTGTATAAAGAACTAAATGAATCTTGGTGATTTGATGGGATTTTCTCTTACCTTTGTGGTTGAACATGATGGAGAAGGAGGTGTTTGGTTGAGAATTATGGAAGTGTTGATGGAAATTTGAATGGCATTTGAATGATGTTTTAACCCTCTCATTTGGATGAGGAAATGTGGCTAAAGGAGTTTGTGAGAAGTGGAAAAGGAAGAGAGCAGAACTGTCCCGGAATCAGTTCCTGGACAGTTCGCTCGAGCGAGCTTGACAAGTCCCTCGAGCAACCTGTCCAGAAATGATTCCGAGCCATTCCAGTAGACAGTTCACTCGAGCGAACCTATATTCACTCGAGCAAACATTCTCAGAATCATATCAGAGCTTCATAGTGTTAGATTGTATGGACTCAATCCATCAGATGATGTAATAAATTGATTAATTTCTTTATTTATCAATAATATCATGCTTTCCTTTTATGAGATGAATGGTGTTTTACTACTTAATGCACATGACCAATACATATGACATAATGGTTCATGAGATGAACTGGGTCCCATTAGTATATTAGATGTGATATATGTGTATTGATGAGATCCACACACGGGAGACATGTGTCACAAATCTTATACTTAAATATCTTCAAAACCGGTGATGAGACTGGGCATCTCATCTGATAAGGTTGCAGCACTTTGATCACTATGAGATAGTGTGATTTGTCTCGATCATCGGAATGTAAGATTCTAGATCACCGTGCTGGTATATTGGATGTATTGAAGGACCATGAGAAGCACCTTATGGAATATTGTCTCGAATTTAAGGTTTGCTCTCATAATTCCCTAGCAATAGGCTCTCAATCCTGAGACATTGATGAACTCAAGTTTCTATCTATTCATTTGCTTTGAGTCACCAATGATGGAGGCCAACTGTAGGTCAACACATCGGTGTCTTGGGTACGTGGTAGTAGGACTGTGGGAACATCCAATGATCAAGATGGAATCTATCTATATTATCCCCTTGTGCCAATTAATGATTTGTCATTAGTAAGTGCGCACCTATCTCGATTAAAAGTTAATTGGATGGTACTGATGATCACTGTGATTAATCGGGGCTCAAGGATAATAAGATGTGGATTTAAATTGGTGGGACAGTTTTAGTCTAATTAATCCATGGATATTGATAAAGGGGCCTTCTTGTGGTAATAGGAAAGTTTAGGGTCTTCATTGTAATTTATTCCTAAGACTGGAGTGCAATTGCATTTATATAGTAGTGTTATTTGCAATTAACTGTGGGCCTGGATTGCACTTGAGATGTGGGGTCGCGGTGTCCTAGTTGGAGCCAGCTTTCTATGGAATCCCTAGTGGTCCCCACGCTAGGCCAAGTTATTGGAAAGATACTAATCCTATTAGAACTCTAAGATGAAGGAATTAGAAAGTTACTATTTCTATTTGAAGTGTGACTTCTAATAGTGGTAATAGTAAGGTTACTAATTTGCGTGGTAGTAAGACTTTCATTTCAATTAGTACAAGAGGAGGAAAGGAGGTTGCTTAAATCTATAAAAGGAGAAGCAAGGGGGCTGGGACGTCCATACTCTTGGAATTCACGCCCATCCCCCTTATATGCAAGAGTTGCACATCTCTCTTGATCTTCAGTGCTCTTCTAGTTCCTTAGTTTTCTTGAAGGGTTTTCTCTTGAAGTTTCTACCAGTCTTCTTGAGAAAAAAGATCTAATTCTGGACATAGCGTGGAAGACTAAGAGGTTTTGGAGATCCTAAGTTGCTTACAAAGAAAGTTGTTTCTTCAACTAGCAAGTCTTCTTCTCCATTAGAGCACAACCAGGCTCCAAAGGTATAATCTGCTTCTTTATCTGTTGTGGATTATTTTGTTGCATGGTGTTACTCGTTTTGTTGATGTACATGATAGATGAGTAAGAAGGATTGCATCCTGGATATGGTTTATGGCCTTATGGGTACTTGATTCTTGAGTCAAGTAGGTCAAAAGTTTTGAAATTCTATCCACAAGGCCCACCTATTTCCAACACATAGAACCTTGTTAGTTCGAGCGAACTATCTGTTCGCTTGAGCCAACATATTCGCTCGAGAGAAGGATGACCGAACCCATCCTTCGCTCGAGCGAACCTCCCAGAAACCATTCCAGAGAGCTTGTCGCTCAAGCAAACGTCTTGTCCGCTCGAGCGATGATCACTGTTCACCTGAGACTGTTCTGTGAGCAAAAATGAAATGTTTAAATGATTGAGAGAAGATTGTTGGGAACTCTATTGGGATGGGAAGACTTTTGAGCATTGTTTGAACCCATTTGAAAAGAGAAACCAAATTTCAAGCTTTCATTTGAAGTTTTGAAAATCCCTAAGGTGTATAAAGAGCCCGGCATGTCTCCAAACTCAAGGAGTATCAATTTATATTGAAATGGACATACGGAGTCCTTATTCACCTTAATCAATTTTGAATCCCGATACTTGTCTTGAAAATTTCAAATTACGATTTATCATTCTTGAAAGTATTGAAACTGTATTTTAACATTTCGCTAGCCCGTTTATACATGCCCGAATGAATTGATACTTGTGCCTTTGAGCATCCCGTTCCGTCCGTTTATATACATGCACTTGATATATTTTATACATGTTTTGATTTGTCATTTGACTTATGAGTCGGCACCACTAAGCTTGGATAACCTTGTTAGTCTGATCTACTGACTTGGAGATCCCCCTCCCGTCCCGCCAGCTGCAGTTTGGATCTCGCTACCCGGTTATTACTGTGGTCTTGTCCCGATGCCGCAGATTGCTACTGTGGTTCCCGATGCCCGGTTCGCTACCGTTGTCATATCCCGTATTATTATGTGTATGTATATGTTACTTATGTTGCATCTCCTCACTTCGGTGACTGAGGTCAACATCCCGATATGCTCATGTCACTTCGATGATAGAGGACTTAGCTTTGTGTGGTTGCCATATTGCTTGTTTCCCGATTTCCTTGGATAACTTACATATTTTATATTGCATATTATTTTCCAGTAAATGATTATTCTGTTTTATGAGAAATTATTGTTTTAACAGATTTAAAAGTTTTCCAAGGTAATTTCAATTATTATTATATCTTTTCACCCACCTGCCAAACTATTGTGTTTGACCCTTATTTTGGTACTCATGTCCCGTTGTTAGTTTCCCCGAGGAGGAGCACGAGGAGGCGGTCAGAGAACCGCGTTGCTTAGTTGGGTGGCACGCCGATGATGTCGTTTAGACATTCGGTTGCTCGAGTTGCGTAACATTTTGGGTTAGATTTAACCATTCTTTTGGGGATAGATACTTTATTTATATTGGCCTTGTTGGCCTCTATTTTTGGAAAGTGTAATTAAATGATCTTGATATAAACTTTAACTTACTTTTGGGTATAGCTAATGATCATTGCTCATTTTGATAGTGGTTTTAAATATGTTATCAATCATACTATCATGGACATGAATGTATGAATTAGATTTGCTACACGCTTCCGCATTTAAAAGAAATATTTATGTTGATGTGATATCCTCATCGCAGACACCTATGAGAAATCGTGTATACGAGTGGCATCTTCTTATCGACTTGTATACGTTTTGGTTAAAATAAATTCATAGTCCGAAATGGACCATCCAATCATCATTCATTCATCTTAGTGTCCTAATCCCAGATTAGGCTTGCCCGCTTGGGGACTCGGTCCGGGGTCACGGCAGTTTGAAACTTCTCCTTTAAAAGAGATATTCACGTCAATCTCCTACATACATGAATTTTCAGTTGGGCTACAACAATCATCATGGAAACTAGAGTACATAAATTGGGCTACAAAATTCATCATTAGGAGAATTCCAGTTGTCCCATAACATCCATTGGCCACAGATAAGCTCTCATATAATCATATACAAAAATAAGTGATTCGTTCATTTATCCCAAATACAATTGGTTCATATAGCAGCTGCTTCCATTAATCAAAGTACAAAAAAAAAGTCTACCATTTAACCTATCCATTATCAACCAACCCCTTACATAATGGCAGCTCCCAATCGAAAATAGTACATGATGGATGCTACATTCAACACAATAATACCACAAGCAGGACACCGTAAACAATCAAAACAACCATGAAGATTCGAAAAATTTGCTCAAACTTCTCCAATCTTGTAACAACATTTGCCACGGGGCTCTCAGCTTCAGGGGGGCATAGCGTGGAGTACTCTGGTAAGGATATGAGTGATTGACCGTCAATCTCACATATCCATCACACTAACCAATAAAGTTGTTGTATTCCTCTTTTTTTCCTAGCAAATAATGGCAAATATATGTCATTATCTTTATTTACAATCTCATGAATAGTTATAACAATCAATTGAATATCATGTTTAACCCTTCTCAAGATGTCATTTTAACAGAACTAAATAAGTAAAACCTAGAAATCCCTAATTCTTATCTTATCCTAATTGAGAAGATCATTTAAAAGTCGATAAAAAAAAAACCCAGTCCTGACAGCATAGACCAGAATCTGTATGCATCAATTATGACACCATACAGTAAAGAGAAGAACAAAGCAACTAAATCGACAATTTCTTCAGATTCTAAACAAGAATGCCAATGCAATATGCAGATCCTCAAACCGATATTATGAATTGTCCAACCATATAAAGGTCATACAATAATAAAATTTAATCACCACACTATAAAATGGCACACTTTTCAATATCAAAAAGTCTACATGGACAAACTTTTTGTCCAGAATTGTGGACAAACTCCTAAGTAGCCCTTGAAGAAGGGCTACTTAGGAGTTTGTCCACAATTCTGGACAAAAAGTTTGTCCATGTAGCATAACTCTTTCAACATATTCTCCACCGTGTAACAATTGATCCAAAAGAAAAATAAAAAACATAACCTGCGTCTCTGTTCCAAGAAATGCATCAGTTCTTATCATAGAACGAAGTGGAAAATTCCAACAGAACTCACATGAGAAACATCCCACAAATATTTACAGAAAAAATTACAAAATCTAACCATAAAAACACAAAAAATTAATAATAACTGCAGAAATCTGTTCATTTTTTTTTTCTTTCTAACCTGAAAGTTCATCAGATTATAGACCCTTCAGATCTAGACCCCAATCACAAAACCCCTCAAGAATCCACCCAAATTACCACGACCCCAAATGAGTAAACAGCAGGTTCCACAATACCCAAAAGGTGATTAGTCTCTAGAAATCGGTTTCTGGTCCAAAGAGCTCTGACCCAACATGGAAATTCATGAGAAAAAGAGAACCAGAACACCAAATGGCCTTTCTGGATACCTATACATCAATATTTTTATAATAACTGAATTTTGTTTCTCATTGAAAGTAAAAGAAGAGATGGCAAAACGAGAGTAAGATACCATAAGGAGTTTGGCCGTTTTATGCACATATGACGCCAGAGAAAAGAAATGAAGATTGTGTTCTTCTTTTGCTCTCATGAGAGAAAAGGTGGCCGCGCGAGAGAGAGATGAGTGATCGAGAGATTTAGGGCATTTGCATGGTTTCGTTTCCCTTTTTAAAGGAGAGATGAGCGATGGCTAGGGGGAGGCGTTGCGATGGAGAGGTGGCCGAGAGAGAAGGGGGGGGGGTGGCATTTACAGGTTTCGTTTCTCTTCCCGTAGCTCCTCATGAAAATTTCGGCGGAAATAAAAGAGAGGGCGGGGGATTTGAGTTTCTTAACCCAAAATAGACATGAGGTCCAACTGGAGGTCCAGCTTGGATTCTGGCGACCATTCGGCAAATCAGTCGGTCCATATAGACTTATCGTAAATGATGTGCCAACAGCTCTTATTTTTCAAAACTCTTCCCATTTTAGACATTTAAACAAATAGAGGATAAAATTGACATGCCAAACATGCACTTAAAGTTTGCATTTGTTTTGCTAGTAGGGTTTTTTAAGCTTTCCCTCCTCTGTCAGTAGTGTAGTTTTCTTTGAAAGAGGGAGGGACACAGAGCTAGGGTTTTAGAAAGACATGGCTCCTTTGAGTTCTGCGCAGATCTCCAAAGAGAACAAGGACCGCGATCCCTCTTCCATCTCTTCTCTGCAACTCTCTCACCGAGCTCTCTCAGATGTAAGTGTTAATTCTTCCTTGCCTACTTTTTTTCTCAATCGGTTCTGCTGCTACGAATTCCATTTCAACAGACTACTCAGTGTTCTTCTTTTACATGTAATTTTTTGCCAACATCTTATTTCTAGTGGTTTCTGTTGTCTGTTTCTTTCTCACTACAGGTTTCTTGCTTGACCGATTTCGCGAACTTGGAGAAGCTCGATCTCAGCTGCAATACTCTCTCTTCACTCGAGGTAGGGTTTTAGAATCGATGTTTAGGTCAAATGTTGGGGTATTTCAAGTTTTGAGTTCTAATTCTCCACTAAATTCATGGTTTTCTTATTCTATACTTAAAAGAGAAGTAGGAGGAAATGATGTGGAGAAAATGAGCTTTTTTAATTGTATCTCTCTCTTTTTAAAATGTGCCTTATTCCAAGTAATAGAAAAGGTGCATTTCCATGAAAATCCAAGCATTCAAAAACAGGCATGATTTTTGTACTTTGTACTGTATACCATATATTTGATTCTTATGTATTCTGTTGAAATCATTTTGCAGTTTCATCCATCGAAATATGAATGAAGACTAACTTCAGCTTGTTATACTTTTGACAGGCGTTAGGATCATGCATCAGTTTAAAGTGGTTATCAGTTGTGCAGAACAAACTCCAAAGCCTAAAAGGGATTGAAGGCCTTTCCAATCTTACGGTATGTGGCATGACATGTCAAAGCATCTAAAGGCAGCACATAAAGCTAGTCATGTTTCATATAAACATACAATACATATACACACACAGGGGCGGAACCAGGATTTTTGCCTTTTTTTTTTTTTTTTTTTTTGGGATGGGGGTTTTAGGGTATACATGTAGCTTGTAGGTTACAATTTAAAACTTTATTATTTAAAATCTCAAAGAAAAGTAATGATAGCATCCCATATCTAAAATCTAAACCATTCAAAAAAGTATGGTTATGCTAGTTTTTATCTCCTTGATATAAATTTCTTTAATAAGATTTTTCTTACATAAATAATAGTAATCAAAACAAAAAAAATATTACAACTATATTTCTTTATCCACGATTGATAAAACATCAATTGAACTAAAACTTAATGTAATAATAGAATGCAAACAAACATTGATTTTAAGCGGATTGGATTTCAATATAAGCAACAAAGATGGAAAACACATAATGACTTATAGTGAAATTAGTACATTTGTGCAATGGAATATATATATATATATATATATATAAAAAGAGAAAGTGGGTTTTTCATTCTTCTTTTTTATTCATACCTCAAAGTCAAGTCCTGCAACCCACAAATTCTTTCAATATCTCCAATAAGAAGATGTGCTTTCTCATCTTTCTCTCTTGCATCATAAGATTTGGGGCAAGTCTAAGATGAGAATGAATATTAAAAAAAATCCGTTCGACAATCTCCATCAAACTTTCTTTATATATTCTCCTTTTCTTCATTTCATTTCCTTCTTTTTTCTTTCCATTTTCCTTCTAAGTTTCCCTAAATTCAGCAATATTCTTGTTTCCTTTTTTCTGAGTCAAAACCATCTTAAAAAAGCCCTAAATAATGGATTAATGGATGGTCACACATGGAGGGGCCAAAGCACTGTTTTGAGAGGGGTTATGAGGGGAGTTACTGCTGTATGGGGGAGAGGCCATGCCCCCCTAGGTCCTCCCCTGTATACACACACAAAAATATTTAACTGAGAACTGTCTGCACATAAAAGAACCTTGTGATTTGGCTTGATCTTGGGGCTACACTGCCCACCTGCGATCAACTTACCCCGCTCGTACACACGACCCCCTCTTGAATTGCTGCATTTCTAAGGGCACATTTGTGCATGCCTATTTCCACGGAAGCAGAAACCTCTTCCTGATCCATAGGTGGCTTCTTTCATTGTAGAAAATCAACAAAAGTGAGCATTTTTTCTTCATGAGGGAGGAAAAATAGTTCAATGCCCCCCCTGCCCCCCCTTCTTTCAAAAAATTTGTTTCATGGAGGAGGAAATGTGGCAGCTTTGCACAGGCAAGCCTTAAATTTGGCACTCATCTATGGTGGGGGGCGCAGAGCTATGATCACAGCTCTGCAACCACACCACACACACCCCACCCCACAACCCCTCCTCCCTTCCCCCCCAACCCCCCCCACCACCACCACCACCACCACCACCACCACGCCCGCACACACACACACACACACACACACAAGACCACCCACAACCCCCATGAAGGGTGTGGCCCTAGGTGGGTCTCATTGGCCAAATCTCACTTAAATACATCTCTCTCTCTCTCTCTCTCTCTCAGTAGGTCCCATGCTAGATGCTCAGGAGCAGCCAGACTAGTTTAGGAATGGTCTGTTTTGACTTTTGGCCTACCTATGTGCAAAATATGGGTAGCATCCGACAAAGAGAAGTATTGTTTTGAAGGCATCAAAGCTGTCCAAATCCTAGCCGTTGAGTAAATTGGGATTGGTGTCAAAATTGGCATGATCAATTAAAGGCGCATGGGTTGTCCTTTTATCTAGTTTATGTATCATACACGATATGTGTGAACATTCAATGTTACTGATAAAAAAATAGTTAATATTTTAAAGATATCAATGTTATTAAAAGAAATAAATGAGTTCAGTGGGTTTGTTGTTCTCTTTGAATAAAAAAATAAAAAAATCCAAATCATCAATGTCTCCTGAAGTTAAAAGTTGTTCATGAAGAAAAACAAAAGAAAATAAAAAAGAATGTAGGATGACTGGATGAGACCCATTTGTATGGTCAATTTCTCCAGTTACATGCATATTCCTTATTCATCACTAAAACCTCCCCAAATGAAATTTTAAGAAGTTTTGCTAACCACTACCCCCGCTAAAGATAAAAACACTAGCCCAAAAAAAAAAAAAAAAGGAGAGTAAAAAATCACTAATAGCAATTATTTTGATATGACTATTCTCAACAGCTGAATCGCTTGAATCACATCATTCGATAAAACAAGTATATAATTGTAAGATTCACACCTGAATCCTAAGATTCACTTGTAAATGAGATTCATTGCATAGATCATAGGATTTTAACACCAATTTGATGCCTTAACCATTACACTTTGCTAGCCAATGATCAAGGGTCTGACGGCTAGTTTTCGCCCAAAACTTCTAGTTGTCTACGTGATTGCTTGAACTTTGCTCTGCATCTAGCTAGGCGGGCACCACAGCGTGGTTCACTTACATAATATATATGCCCAAAATCTTTCTCTACTGGTTCATTTTCCTTGTCATTTAGGTACTGAATGCTGGAAAGAACAAGCTTAGATCAATGGATGAGGTTAGATGTCTCATCAGCTTACGAGCATTAATCTTGAACGGTTAGCTACAATTCTCTGACCACTTTGAGTTTTCTTTAACCGCATTTGCTAATTTGCATTATTTCCTTGTTTTTCTGGCAGATAATGAGATTGCTTCCATTTGTAGGCTTGATCAACTTTCATACTTGAACACTCTTGGTATGATTACTTTCCTTAAATGATTAATTTCTAGGAAAAAGGATTCATTCTGTGTGCCCACATGTATGCTACCATCTTATTATTTTCTGTAGTCTTGTGTATAAACTCAGAACTGTGAGTACTATCTCATGATCTCATCTTTATATCCATCTTTCAATTCTTCAAAAAAAAAAGAAAAAAAAATCATCTTTCAATTTGATCTTTCTAGTCTACTTTTCAGATCATGCAGTAATTATCTTCAGAGTTGTGAATTACAATCATACCAATGAATCAGTTATGCTTGGAACGCTTTGTTCATCTGGATTTATTTATGTGTATTTAATAATATGGGATGGTTTTCTCATTTGTAGCATAAATATTGTTTTTCTTAATAAACTTGTAGGGAAAAAACATGCCTTTGCATGCTATGCATAACAGATTGGCTACAAAATTCAAAATTCGCATTGATATGTGAGGAGTTTGTGGGCCTTGCATTTAGAATATGATTCGGTTCTTCGCATTATAAATATTTTTATTGGAAATTCTCAAACATGGCCTTAAGTTTTTGCTTTATTTCAAAAAGGACACAAGTTTCAAAACTTTTCAGATTAGGGCCTAACTTTTCTAGTAAGTTTTCAAATGAGGACAATTGGCCATTTAAAGTTATTTTCCGACGACTTTTTCTCTCAATTTGTTAAAATACCCAAATTGCCCTTCATTGAATAAAAACCACCTTCACTTCTACCATTTTCTTATTTGTTACTTCACCACCGTCCTCATAGTGATTGACGACAACCGACGTCCCCACAGCGATCGGCGGATATGGTGGCTGCCAGAAGCCTGCCATGGCTTTAAATGAAAGGCAATTTGGGTATTTAAAAAAATGTGAAAAAGCCGCTGGAAAATAAGTTATAATGGCTAGTTGCCCTTAATTGAAAACTTATGGAAAAACTTAGGCCCTAATTTGAAAAGGGGAAGAAACTTGACTAATAGCGGAAACCAGAGAAGCTAAATGAGATCAGAGGAAACCATAGAAGCTACAGACAACCTCTCCCATTGCAAATTTGTAGAATCAGGGATGAATCCTTCTCGATCTTCATCTCTAATCTCCCACAACAGATCTAAAAAATAGAGCTCGAGGCAATGTTCTGGAGAGCAGGGAGAATAATCGATGTGTTCATCCCTGTGGGTCAGAGGTGCCAACGCAACAGAGGCTTCGCATTTGTCAGATTTGCGACCCTCAGAGAAGCGGAGAAGGCAATTGAGATAGCAGAAGGGCGATCATGGGGAGGGATGAAAGTTCAAGCCAACTTGGCCCAATTCCGCTCCAGCAGAAGGGAGTGAGGGGATTGGGAGGTACCTGTGAAGGTCTGGCAAGGCCAAGACAGTCCTCAGTTTACATACTAGTTGGCGATGTTGCCTTCAGGACAAATCCCAGAGCAGGTGAGGTAGAGGTGCAAAAAGAAATATCTCAAGGTAGAGCTCTAGAGTGGGAGGGTGGATCGTGGAAGAAGGCTCAAGAAAAGGTGTTAGGGTAGCACCTTGTGTGATTAATGAACAGAAAAAGCTACTGTACAGTAGTCTCGTGGGGTTCTTGAAATCAAACTCAGCAGGTCTCTATTAGGTAGAGAGCTGGTTTGTAAGTTGCTGATGGAAAACGCCTAACAGTATGCAGCTGTTGGATGATCATGTGGTCTGGATGCATTTCTTCACACAAACAGAAGCAGACGAAATGCTGGCAGGTGCTGCTACAGATTACAGAGCCCCTTTCTTAGCCTTAGAGCGATGGATGGAGGTCTTGGGTTCACCACCATGCCCTGTTTGGGTTAAAGTTAGACCTACTGCTCCAGGTGTGGTATGAGGAAACCTTCAAGCTCATAGTGGAATGCATTGGGCGCATAGTGGAAGTGGATGAAAGAAGGAGTATTTGAAGGAAGGAAGGATCAACTCCCGCTCAACAAGTCAGTAACTCTACCTCTCTCAGTCCCTATCTGGGTGGAGGATTTGCAGTTCAACGTATTGGTAGAGACGGCAGGGGAAGATGACAGTCTACAAGAGGACATGAAGAGAAGTTGTGGAAAGGAAGGGAATCAGCCGCTGGGAAGGAGGTGTAGTTGCAGGAGGAAGGTTGAAGATGATGAGCAAATCTAATTTGAATTTCAAATTGCCTGCCGCCTCTTCGAAAGGAAAGGGGTATAGGCCAGAGAGGAGGATAAGTCCACGGTGTTGGGTCTAGTTGCACTAAAGAGCCGGGCCCCCATTAATATTAATTGATTATATCGTGGTGGGTCAAGAGGATCCGACATGAGGGAGACTTATAACGGGACTCTAGGGCGGAAAAAGGGGGACTCGATGAAGCAGTGAGAAGGGAAGAAGAAAACTCTGATGGCAAGATGGGAAAGAGGATCCAAGCAGCCAAGAGGGCAGTCAGCTCTGGGTCGGCGACTAAATCATAGCCTGAGGAAGTTTCTGGAAGCAACAGGGGAAGTTTCAGTGAAAGGGAAGAAAGGAGAACTCCTATTGGGAGGTCGTTGGCCTTGGAAGAGTCAGGTGTTCATTGGAACGGGAAGGCTCATATGAGAAGGAGGAGCCGATCAACACCAGCGACATTGGACCAGCCCAGGGAGGCTCTAACAATGGCGAAGGAGGAGGAAGAATAGAAGGGGAGAGTAAATTGACGTTGGGGAACGATTGCAGAGTCGGTGATAGCAGTAGGTTGAACAGAACCCCACCAAGGGACTCACAAGGATTGGTTTCGGTGATGAAAAAGCGAAACAACAACCAAGATCAATCTATAAGGGAGTGCACAGTGTATGCTCCGCCCTCGAGAAGTCACCGTAGAATGCTACTAATCATCAACGACAGCAGGGAGGAGCGAGCCTCCACCTCGTCCTTGGCCAGAAGGTGGGTTGACGATGAAGGCATGAGTAGGTGTCCTACAAAAGTGGAGCTGGGGGAGGGGGAATCTCTCTTTAAGCATTTTTTTGGATATTCTGAGTCTGAGGAGGGTGAGAATCGGTGGCTACCTTTAAGAGTAGTTTAGTGTGGAAAGGCGATAGCTGTGACCGTGGAGGAGTCAAAGGGAGGATGGGCTTCTTTGATGAATTTTGCTCGGAGCAGGGGGGAACAAAACCAAATAGGGAAAAGAAGTAGGAAAGCTAAAAGGGGGAGATAGAGCTTAACTGAATTTAGCCGCTTAATTAACTACGACAAAGCAAAGGACTAGGAAATAGGAGATCATGTCTCTAGCAAGAGTGGGAGGAAAAATCAGGGGGCCGCCTCAGGTTATAAATGAAGGTCCTTTCTTGGAAAGTCCTTGGATTGGGGGGGGTGCCTCCCGGAGGCCGGTGGTGAAAGATCTGTTGAGGAGACATTCCAGGTTGCAATGTTGCAGGATTCAAAGCTTCATGGAGTTTCGAATAGGACAGTGACAGAGATTTGGGGAAGGTGACATGTCAAGTGGGTGGCAGTGGATGCTGTAGGAGTTGCTGGGGGTCTATTGTTGATGTGGGACCCAAGGTCGGTAACAGTGCTTAATAGTAGCTGGCAGGGAGCATTCTCTCATTTAGTTCTGGTGGAGAATAAGATGAACAACTTTAAGTGGCTCCTCACTTCTGTTTATGGCCCTAATAATAATAAGAGGAGAGTGGAGTTCTGGAAAGAGCTGGATACGATTAGGGGGAGGTGGAACGGTGTGTGGTGCATTGGCGGATATTGGAATGTTATAAGGTTCCCCAGCGAGAAGATGGGTGGGACTAAATTTACAAGTGACATGAGACGTTTCTCGACTGGATCAACTTCCATTCCTTGGTGGACTTGCAGCTTAAAGGATCTTCCTTCACTTGGTCAAACCACCAAAGCGACTGGGTCCTGTCTAGATTGGATCGTGGTCACCACTGATTGGTTGGATGTTTATCCTGAGGTCATCCAGTAAGCCAAAGCTTGCCTCCAATCGTTGCCCTATTTTAATAGATTCTGAATGTGAGGATTGTGGACCTACCCATTTTCGCTTTGAATTAATGTGGTTAGAGGAAAAGCAATTTCCAAGACTGATTCAAGGGTGGTGGGAGGATATCAAGGTGGAAGGATGGGCTGGTCATAGACTGGCCACTAAGTTGAAGTTGTTAAAAACGAAAATTAAGGAGTGGGCTAAAGTGAACTTTGGGGATATGAGGAGCCAAAAATCAAATATTTTAGCAGACATCCAGGAGCTAGATAGGAAGGAGGAGATTCCCCAGCTGTCAGTTGAAGAGGGGAAGGAAAGACAAAATCTTATAAAAGAGTTCCATAAAAAGTTAAGAGAGGAGGAAATAAGGTGGAGACAGAGGGCTAGATGCAACTGGTTGAAGGAAGGAGACAAGCACACGAGAGTTTTCCACGGGTTGGCGTCCTCGAGAAGAAGGGCAACCATGATATCATCAATTATGGATGGACAAAATAGATTGGAGAAGAAAGAGGAAATTATCAAGCATATCGAAGACTACTTTGCTTCTATTTACACTGGCGAGGGATGGGAAAGACCTACTTTGGACAACATGGAATTTGAGGTTATCGGTGAAGATCGGGCCAAATGGCTTGAGAGGAAGTTTGAAGAGGAAGAAGTTCGTCAATTAGTCTTTGACCCGTTGGTGACAAGGCCCCTGGCCCTGATGGATTCCCAATGGCCTTTTTTCAACAATTCTAGGGGATGATGAAAAAGGATACCCTTGCCTTTATGGATGAGTTTCATCAGATGGGAAAGCTATTTAAAGGTGTGGGTGCTTCCTTCATAGTGCTTATTCTGAAAAAGGCAAGGGAACTTAGTATCAAGGATTATAGGCCTATTAGTCTTACTGGGAGTATTTACAAAATTTTGGCTAAAGTCCTACTAGGGAGATGGTCCTGCCGAAAATTATCTTTGGAGAGCAAGGAGCTTTTGTGAAGGGGAGGCAAATTCTAGATGACATCCTTCTGGCTTACGAGTGTGTGCACTCAAGGTTCAAGGAAATGATTCCAAGACTTATTTGCAAGCTGGACTTAGAGAAACGATAGGGTGGATTGGAAGTTCCTTTTGTACATGCTTGCCAGTATGGGCTTTGGAGAAAAATGGAGAAAATGGGTTCAGGAGTGTCTCTTCTACCTGGATATCTATCATATGATAAATGGGTCTCCAAAAGGTTTCTTTCCGGCTGAAAAGGGGCTTAGACAAGGGGACCCCCTCTCCCCTTCTCTTTTTCTTCTGGTGGTTGAGGCTCTATGGAGGTTGGTTAAAGGGGCAGTGAATGCAGGTTTGTTTGAAAGCTTTAGAGTGGCTAGAAACTCCCAGGCAATTAGCCACTTGTAGTTTGCTGATGACACTCTCATCTTTTGTGGAGAAAACGAAGATCATATTAGATTCGTTGAAGCCACTCTTCTTTGCTTCGAAGCTGTTTTAGGCCTCAAAAGTCAACTTCATCAAAAGTGAGCTGATAGGGATACGAACTGAGAAGTCTAAGGTTCTTCAATATGCAGAGATTTTGGGGTGCAGGGTGGGAAATCTGCCTGCTTCTTATTTAAGGATGCCTTTATGCTTGTGGCCGGTATCTGAATCACTATGGAACCCGGTAGTGGAGAGAGTTGAAAGAAAATTATCTGCTTGGAAAGCTAGCTACCTATCTATGGGAGGGAGGGTAACTCATCAAGTTTGTTTAATCGAATCTTCTAGTCTATTATTTTTCTCTCTTCTCGAATTCAGTTATCTAGAGAGAATAGAGAGGCTGTAGAGATAATTCTTATGGTATGGTAATAGCACTCAAAGGAAGAATCACCTAGTTGATTGGGACTCTATTTGCAGACCAAAGGAAGAAGGGGGTTTGGGTATCAGACCTTTGAAGGAGATGAATCAAGTCCTTTTGGGAAAGTGGCCATGGAGGACAGGAAAAGAATCAAATGGCCTTTGGAGACAGGTGTTGGAAACGAAATACGGTCTGTCCATAAATGTATGGGATATACAGGATGCCACAAAAAAGTCATCAACAATTTGGAAAGGAATTACCTCGATCAAAAACCTCTATATGGTCAACATTAAGTACCAAATCGGGTCAGGGGAGGGTTCCTTTTTGGAAAGATCGATGGGTTGGAGATAGGCCATTGGCTGCTCAGTTTCCGGATTTGTTCAACTATGTAGTGAACAAGGAGGCTAGGGCTAAAGCCTGACAATAGCTGGTGGACAGGTGATTTGGTGCCCCATCATAAGGAGTAACTTAAAGGATCATGAGGTGCCTCAATTCTTGTTGCTCCTTGACCTCCTAACGGGCTCTCATGTGGTGGACAGAGGAGAGGGTGAGAGGCTGTGGATGGCCTCTAAGGACGGCTGATTCTCAGTTAGTTCCTTCTTTTCGTCTTTGTCTTGCTCCAAGAGGGAGAAAAGTGCAGTGAGTAGCATCTGGAAGCTCAAAACTCCTCCGAGGTCTGTAATATTTGGGTGGATGGCCCTTCGGAAAAGAATTCTCACTATGGACAGTCTAAAGAGGAGAGGAAGGATAGTGGTCAATTGCTGCATGTGTTTAAGAGATGAGGAATCAGTGGACCACCTTCTGCTGAATTGTAACACAACTCAGTTTATTTGGAGATCGGTGGTGGAGTGGTTCGACTCCTCCTGGGTTTTTCCTCAATCCCGATCTTTTTCAGGCTTGGAAAGCCCCAACTGGGGCCCCTAGAGGCAATGAATTGTGGAGATTGTCTTTTCTGGCAGTCCTATGGACAATTTGGAAGGAGAGGAATTCTAGACGTTTTGAAGGGATTTTAACTAGTCATTGGTGGAGAAAACTAAGTTTCTAGTTGCTTTGTGGGTGTCTAGCAATACGTTATTCAAATTTTTTTCCATAGATCAGATTATGCACCATTGTAAAGAGCTTGCTTCTTCTTCTGTTGAGTCCATGTAGATATGTCTGAGGGGTCTCTTTCTTTTTGTTATGTCCTTCTCATGCTTCTGTTTGAGCAAGTCAGTATTATTCTCTTGTATTGTTTGCTGCTTTAATGAAAGTAACCATTTAAAAAAATAAATAAATAAAAGTTTTAAAGTTGTGTCGTTTTTCAAAATAAGGTAACAACTTAAGGGCCTATTTGAAAATTTCCCTTCTCTATTCAATCCTTTATAAGTTTCAATACTTGTCTGAAGCTTCATAAGTTCTCTCCAAAGAGTGAGCTGCAAGTTGAATTACAGGAAGCCGCGGGAACTTCTCTCATTGGCTTTATCAGACCTGTCCTACCAAGGGTGGGTTCAAAACTTACTTGGTTGAATAACCATACTGTTCCAGTTATCACCAGGACTGACAGATTCCTAGTCTCTGACAATGGTTGAAACTGTTTAGTAATGCTGTCCAAGTGCAAAAAGATTGGCTGTTATGTTGCATAACAGCCATTATGAAGAGCGAATTGGTCATGACTGAACTGATGCTTTGGTTTTTCACTGGTTTCAGTTTGGTTCATGTAAATCTCACCCAAATATTAGTTTGAAAATATCGGCTGTAATGGTCATATTGACCGACAACTTATGAGGCTGAGAGAGACGTGCATTGCAGTAAAGTGGCAAGAGACATCTTCCCTCATGTAGCTGCCCAGAGATCAATCCCTAGGTGTATAGGTTAGTTTCACATCTCTGTGCCTCCATAGCAAAAAGAAAAGTATTTTTCTTTTCAAGCAACAATCCAGTTACACTGTTACATGGTGGCCTAAGGCTTTACTCTCTGCTTTCTTTCTAGAAATCTTGAAATAGTCACCGTGATTTATGGTAGGACTTTGAACTCCTATGTTATGTGGAAAAGCAATTAGATCTATATCTGTATACATGACCATATGGTATAATATTTGGATAATTTGTTATGTGCTTGGGTTCTCTCCCTCTGTACTTCTATGACTCTATTGCTGTTGGTTGGTGCCTCTCTGTAAGATCTACAACAAGATGACCCAAGTGTTGCTCAATGACATTCATCTTGCATCAGCTGTTCTCAATCGATTGTGAACAAGCTGAAAGAACTACAAGGACTTCCCTTGGAGAGGGTTGGAGGAGAAGTAAACATGGTCATGGATTCGGAGACAATATTTGAGCGAGTTAAATGTGGAGTGTTGGGCATACAACTGCCAGAGATATTGAAGTCTCCTTTGCTCAGAAAATATAATGAATCTTAAGCAAGGTTTTAAATTCCGGCACCTCTCTTCATGCTGATCGGAATTAGAACATGTCAGTACTGCTCGTGCTGTCTCATGCTGGACCGGTAGGGTTGTGCTGGTCTCATAAAATTACATAAAGATTTAAAACAAGAAAAGAAAAATAAAGAAATTGCAGGAATGCTAAACATGTGTATATTTGATCATCTAATTGTCATCTTAAATCAATTATTTAGTTTTTCTTAAAGCTAGCACAGTGTTTATCATTTCTTGTAGCTAATGGATGGATTCTCTAACATATACAGGGTAAAATAACCGATATGGTTACAAATTAGAATTCAATACTCGTAGTAACAATAAAAAACAAAATACAAACCATAATATTAACTAAGGGGTGGGTGATTTGGAATGATAAGGCAACTAATTCTTCAATACTACATTGAGCTTTATACTGGCTCAAGTCCATTTTAATCTTCATTAACGTAATCTCCTGTCCTTAGTGGATAGAATGCCTAAAATTATCAAACAACTTCAGCTTTATTGTCATGCTAACATATCCTATTTAGTATTGATTATGAATCTTGTAGAACGTAAGCCCCATTATCCATATTGTGGAGTAAGAATTTGTTTTCGGTTCTATACTAGTACTTACCTTACATTTCAGGTTCAAAGTCATAGGAAAATTGAAAGAAGAGTTCAGTTCTATGTAAATAATTTGTTTTGGGTACCATACAAGTATTTGTCCCTTTTCTTCAAAGGTCAAATTCAGAGGAAAAATAAAAATGAGAGAGTACATTTATATTTATTTAGTAGAGTTAGTGTGTGATTCTTTCCATACTAGTCTCCTACCAGTTCATGCTATCCTATACTAGTTTGTGCTAGTCCATGTCTATCTGTACCAATCTGCGTTGATCTAGTGCCTTTTGTGCTGATACATAGATGCGAACGATGGATCGAGATGTGGGGTGGGTAGCGATGAAGATGAGAGATGGGGGAATAGATCAGACCTCATGCCTGAAGTGATAGGCTTCACACCCGATTGCATCATGCCATACCCTTTCACAGGGGAGAAAGAGGATTGCAGAGATCAAACCTCTCAATTTTCTTTTTTATTAATCATTGTCTGAAAAGCCAATGATGCTTACAAAACTTTACATAGAGAAAAGACTAATCCTAGAACTAATCTTGACTGTCCAAACCATAGTTACCTGATTCGGTCACTTGGCCTTTGAATCTCGTCTAGTTCGAATTGACTAATTCGCTATTCGATTCGGTTTGGATTTGATATTTAAGAAGCCAGTGTTCGCTCCAATTTGTTTAAAGTGGAGAAGAAGGTGAGAGTGGGACTGAGAAGACAAATCTTTTCCATTGGTCTCTTTGCAAGAGAGAAAACAGTAGACATTTAATGCAATATACTTCCTTTTCCTCTATTGGTCTCTATATCTTATATCCATCGATTTCTATGAGAGAGAGAGGCATTTAATGCAAAGGTACAACTCCCTTACTCTCTCTTTCATCCTCTTGTCCTTTTGCAAGAGAGAAAAAGGAGGATTAAAACAACAACCTCGTTCTTTCTTATTCCTACGCTATCCATTCTTTTCAAGGGTTTGAATTTAAATACTTGAGAAATTCGTACGTCCCATAGTGTGAACCACCTATCACAAATACAAATTGATAAAAAAAAGATTGTTCTTATCTTCTATAGGATTCAACAAATTTTTACTTTGAATAAACTTGGGTCCACCGTAGGATTAATTATACATAGAACACTTGATGATAATAATAAAAAAATGTACATATTTTTTTATTGGTCAATCCAACATGGGCCTTGCTTTTATGAACTTGAAAAATTCTCATTGATGCTTATTAGTGGGAGGCATATATTTTGTCACAGCTCAAACATCTGACCTTAACATAATTGGAAAAAGGCTTTTGATGATGATGATGGTTTTTATATATTTATGTATCTCATAGTCATTGTGCAATATCATTATTTATATTTTAATAAAGTATCTAAAGTTCTAGTAAAATGATTATATTTAGATATATATTGAACTGGACTTGAAAATTACTACATTGAACTCATCGAATTTGAATTACGAATCAAACGAATCGGGTAAACCTACTACAACTAATTTTAAATTTGATTGAGTGCCGAACTTCGAATTGCAAACTCGCATTCGAATTGGCCGAATTACGAATTAGATAACTATGGGCCAAACAAATCGACGAGCAGGATTAAAACATCCGCTAATTGAAACATAAACCATAAATAAAATAAAAATAACTTAAATATAGCAAAATAAATGGGTTGGGCCCAAAGGCTTGGTCGAGATAGATTGCTGGGCCCATTGGCTGGTTGACCCATGGGGAGCATGGGTTTGTCTTAAATCAATACTTGCCTTCTTGGAGAGAACACAACTTTGAGTTCTGTTTATGTCCTCCAGGATTGAAAGTCAACCGTACAAACTTCCGATTTTCCTCTTGATCACCGTTTCCTTTGCATGACTTGGAGGCATGACTCAACTTTTCATCCATGTAGAAGGAGAATGGAGGCGTGGTGATGCAGTAGCAATTCCACATTATTGCAACAAGAGGCATGGTCCACTTGTGGGACCCGTACCATTCTGATTTATCAATTATTATTAATTTCTAATTTTTATTTAAGAAGTTGTGTTTTAGGAAGTTTCTAATTTAGATAGAATTATTAGTTGTTTCCTAGTTTGATTAGGATTGTTTCTTAGGGCTTAAGTTTCTTTTATTATAAATATAGCATTGTAGAGATCAATGATGTCAGAGTTCAGAATTGATTAATAGAATTCCCTGTGTGGATTTTTCATTGGAGACTGTTTCTTCATCGTGTGATTGTTCCTGTGGGAACCCAATTGTGCCCTGACACTTGCATCCTAACCCTAGGATTGCATCAATTGGTATCAGAGCCGAACGATCTCCGATCGTCGGCGTGTTACCCCTATCCCATCCCTACCTTCGTCCATCGTCGACCATCTCAACTCTCGACACCCATCCAGAGACACCCTCCCAACTCCCGAAACCCCCTGCAAAAAATCACCGTCTCTGCATCAGCATCGAAATCACCGTCTCTGCATCAGCATCGAACCCATTCTGCCATCAGAACCACTCGTCCTTTCTGTGTCTTGACACCCTTCCCTGCCACCATCCTCAATCCGTTCATCCAGTCGTCCTCATCCCACGACACCCATCCCCAGCCCTGCCGAGATCATCAACCACACCCTAACCCGCCAAATCGTCTTCCCCATTCCACCAAACCCAAACCCTACTTGATTCGCCCCCTCACTAATCACTCCCATCCCCAGACACAGCAAAGGAGAGAGAGAGAGCAGACGGAAGGAAGGAGCGTACCTTGCACCGTCGTCGCCAGCGCACCGCATCACCATCGCCATCGCCATCGTCCTCGCCCTTCTCTTCCTTCGCCTACGCCAGCAACCAGCGAAGCCCCGGAAGCGCAGCACTTACGACTTCGTTGAAGAAAGGTCGTCATCGGCATACACCTTCCTGCCAATCGTCGTCAGTCACTGGAAATCCTCGTCCAGTTCGTCGCGGCAAGTCTTCCTCGCCATCGCCTCATCACATTCGTCTCTCCTCCATTCTTCTCTGTTGACAGCGAGAAACAGAAAGGGTTTCAAAACCCTTTTCTCTCTTTCGGGCAATCGGATTGAAGCGGGCGGACGCCTGTCCATTGGGCCTCATCACATTTGGGCCTGGTCCATCCCAGACCAAGTTTAAGTTAATTTCTGGTTAAGAAGCCCGGTTCATCAGCAGATTTCAGAAGGCAGTAATTTTTGACCAGATCAACGGTTCTAATTTATTTTCGCGATATCGGGCTCATCTACCGTCAGATTTTCGATCCGTCTTCGCTCGCGTGATCGCACTGAGCAGATCTACTCATCAGGTCAGTCACAAATTTTAAATTTTCATTAAACAAAAAAATGCCTCCCAAGAAGCAGGTAGAAGTGGAATCTTCTTCTCATAATGATGAAGATTTGAGAGGAACTGTTGCGGAATTATCAACAAATGTTAATCAATTATCCGCAATGATGGTTCAAATGCAAGACACTCTTGCAAGGATTGAAACTCGATTAACTACTTTAGATACTAATCGGCGTGATGATGATCATCGAGATGATGGAAGACATAATCGGAATCAACGAGACCCACACGTGGTAAATGTTGATCGCGATTTGGGTATTAAACTTGTGATTCCTGAATGTGATGGGAAGTTGAAACCAGATGAGTTCTTAGATTGGTTAGTGTGTGTTGAAAATATTTTTGCACATAAACCAATGACGGATGGTCATAAAATTACACTTGTGGCAACTCGATTTCGAAATTATGCTGCAATATGGTGGGCTGAGTTGCAAAAGAAGAGGAGATACCAACAAATTGACCCTGTTGACACCTGGGCTGAGATGAAAAATTTGTTGAAGCAAAAATTCTTGCCTGTCAATTATTCCAGAGATCTCCGTTCACGTTTTCAATACTTGAAACAAGGCTCCAAGTCAGTTGTTGAGTATTCTGAGGAATTTCTGACTATGCAAGCTCGTTGTGGGTTGAATGAAGATGATGAGATCTTAGTTGACCGATACTTTAATGGGCTTACACTTGATATTCAAGATATCCTCGCATTCAAGCATTTCGATAATGTTGATGAGATTATTCAGCATGCAATCAAGGCTGAGGGAATTGCAAATCATCAAGCCCAAAAATTTAATGCAGCTAAATGGGGTATGCAGAAGAATTTCTCCAGTTTTAAACCGAGTACTTCGTCGGAGAAAGTTTTCAACAAGCCCGAGGGACAACATAGGCTCACATGTTTTAATTGTAAACAACAAGGGCATCGTGCAGCAGAATGTCCAAAACGTCTCAACCTCCTTGAGAATGAAAGTGATGTGACAGATACTCCAGAAGAGCCTAAAGAGACTGATACAGTGGAAATTGTGGATTGTCCGCCTGAGGAGGGCCTTGAGTCTCTCATGGTCATCCAAGAACCAACATCGACTGCTGAGAAGAAATGGCTGCGAGAAAATATTTTCCGTTCCAATGGACAAGTTAATGGTAACGAATGTACAGTCATTGATGGGGGCAGTTGTCAGAATCTCATCTCCCAAGCTTTTGTGGATCGCTTACAGCTGAAAGTTCGGAAGCATCATCGTCCTTATTTTGCTAGATGGTTAATGACAGGTGATGAAGTGCAAGTCCGATATGCATGTCCAGTTACCTTTTCCATTGGTGCAGATTATACGGATACAGTTTGGTGTAATGTGATACCCATGGATAGTTGTGATATCTTGTTGGGTCGTCCATGGATGTATGACAAGAATGGTACTAATGGCATGCGTGACAACACATACACATTTATGCATGGTGAAAAGCAAGTCATACTCTGTCCTATGAAGCCGACACCACCAAAACATGGGTCCAGTTCTCGTCTCACCAAGGATGCGCTTCACGTACACACTATCTACAGAAGTAACGTCAAGAAGAAGAGCCGAGTTTGAGGTCGAACTCTTTTCCAACCCGGGGAGAATGATGCAGTAGCAATTCCACATTATTGCAACAAGAGGCATGGTCCACTTGTGGGACCCGTATCATTCTGATTTATCAATTATTATTAATTTCTAATTTTTATTTAAGAAGTTGTGTTTTAGGAAGTTTCTAATTTAGATAGAATTATTATTTGTTTCCTAGTTTGATTAGGATTGTTTCTTAGGGCTTAAGTTTCTTTTATTATAAATATAGCATTGTAGAGATCAATGATCTCAGAGTTCAGAATTGATTAATAGAATTCCCTGTGTGGATTTTTCGTTGGAGACTGTTTCTTCATCGTGTGATTGTTCCTGTGGGAACCCAATTGTGCCCTGACACTTGCATCTAACCCTAGGATTGCATCACGTGGCTTCATTTGATGCTTGAATCCATCATTGGGTTGTGATCTGACCATCAAATGCAATAGTTGTTGACGCTGTATCAGTGGATCACAATCTTCGAAAAAAGATTGTCTATCCCCGAATACGAAATCAATGCGGGGAATTTAGTCGTTATTCATCTTATGATTGCATCTTTTGATAAACTCTGTCATTCTCTTTGTTTTCTGCTTCTTGCATTTCAATGTCAACCATGATGTCCTCTGCCATGGGTTCCATAACAAGGGCTCTTTTGGATCGTTGTGACTTTGATTTCTGGCTAGACCGTTTAAGCACGTGTTTACAGTGAATTGCTTGCAAATATGCTTCATGCATTGTCTTGCAATCTTTCATGTTCTCAAAGATGTTTGGTCTCAAACCATCGAGAAAATGTTTCAAGTCACGTTCATCATCATCACCATCAAAGCCTTGTGCCAACTATGTTCGGGTTGGCGTTCTTCATTCTCATCTAACCCACATAATTCTTGCAGCCTTGAAAACTCGTCGGAATATTCATCAACTACTAAGTCTCCTTGTTTCAGATTGAGAAATTGCTCAAAGTAGGCTTTATTATCATCATATCATTGTCCATGTTTAATTGCATATTTAAGCCTTTGAAGATGATCATCGAATTTAGAGGCAAAATCTTGCAATTCCATATTGATTAGGAGGTAAGGACTGAAAATTTAATGATCTTAAAAACAATTAAGCTAACCTGATGTGTAGAACTGGATTTTAGGAGTTCGCAGTTGAAGATGGATTGTCAATCAGAATCAAAGCTTTTGTGTTCAAGATAATGCCATTTGAAGATCAACGGCTATTGAATTATGTTGATGTCAAAGCTAGATTAATGCTCTAAGGTGCACTGTTAGTGTTTGTGAGGGTCTTGCTGTCTGAACTTTTCAAACGATATGGGTTGGGTTGATCCAATGTGATACCGGGCCTGACCCGACCCAAACTATCCTTGAGAAGAGAAAAAAAATTATGTGGGAGCACGTTCGTTGAGGCAAGAGGGGCAAAAACAACTCTTGCTATATCAGTAGAATGCAGCCGGGGGCTGGCTTTGCTTAGTTTGGTGTAGAAAGAAAAAGAGGGGCAGGACTCGGGGCTGCTCGTTTCGGCTTGGTTGGAGCTTGGCTTCTTTTCTTTTCTTTTTTCTTCTTTTGCGCGCTCAAACGAGAAAGAAAAAGGGCTGTAAGCCTTTCTACTTTCTGCTTTCGTCTACTCTAGAGAAATCAAAGGATTCTCTTGCGCTGTGGCTTGTAAATCAATTGGAGAGGGGAAAATACACTAGTAGGGGCGATATTATGCTCGCGGTTGAAGTCGATGAAGGTCAAACGGAAAGGGAATGTGAGAAGGGTGATGGCTCTGGTAGTGCTGGTCGTCAACGAAGGTGAGGATGTAGGGTGCTGCTGTAGGGGTTGCACTGCTTGGTGGTGGTCGAAGGTGATGGTGATGGCTGGCGGCGAGGTGCTGGTGGTGCTATGCTTTTTGCCATCCGGTGCTAGGTATGCCTCTTTTTTTTTTTTTTCTTCTTTTGTGATTTAGAGTGTTCGAGCTTCTGAAGGAGATGAGTATTGAGGGTTTGGAAGTGGGGTTTTGGATTGAAGAAGGATGAGCTTTGGGTTCGGTGGAGTGATTTTGGGTTTCAATCGAATCGGGTTGAGGGTTGGGTGACGGACTTGGTGCAATGGGGTTGGAAAGGTTTGAGAATCTTGGTAGTAGGGATTTAGGGTTTCGGAAAAGGCCTATGGGATGGGTAGTGGTTAGGATTTTGGGTTTGGACTAGGGAATAAAGATGACGGTGTTGGGGATTTTAGTAATGATCGGCCATAGTTGGTAGGGATTGGGTGATTTGGGGAAAATGTTAGGGTTGGATGGATTCTGGAATTTAGGGATTTGTGGGGAATTTGAGGTTCTGATGGGTCAATTAGGGTTTTAGATTTGGGTATTTGGGTTCGAATTTAGGTTTTTTTTTTGGGGACGATTTGGGGGTTTTTATGATCTTCAATATTAAGGGTCTATGGCTTTTAATATTAGGGGTTTAGGGTTTTCGAGATTTGGGTTTAGGTTTGGGGTTCTGCAACTTGGTAGATGTGGGGTTGGGGATTGAATTGATGCAGATTTGATGGATTTGGGATTGCTGAATGGGGTGTGGTGATGGTTGGTAGGGGTGACGGATTGCTGAATCTCAAATTCAGGATGGATGGATCGATCTTCGACTCTGATACCAATTAATGCTGATGTTAGATCGAGATGCGGGTTGGGTAGTGACGAAGATGAGAGATGGGGGGATAGATCAGACCTCAAGTGATAGGCTTCACACCCGAATAGAGCAACTCACTTAATTTTCTTTTTCATTAATCATTGTCTGAGGAGAACAATGAGGCTTACAACGTTTTAAATAGAGAAAGACTAACCCTATAACTAATCTCAACCGTCCAAACACATCAACGATCAGGATTAAAACATCCACTAATCAAACAGAAACCATAAATAAAATAAAAATAACTCTAAATAAAATGAGATAGATGGGCTGAGCTCATTGGTTGGTCGACCCATGGGGACCATGGATCTGTCTTGCATCATACAAGATGGTCAATGTTGATTTGACTCGATGGAAAACAAGTTCTTATTTTGTTTTTTCAGTTGAGTTATTATGTGACTCATTCCATGTTAGTCTCAATCAGTTCGTGCTTGTCCCATCTAGTTTGTTCAATGTGCCTAGCCATTCCAGTCAGTCCCGATCCATACCAATCTATGCCATCTTGTGCTGTCCGCACAATACATGTCAGTTAGTGACAGTCTGACTCGATTAGTTGGTAACAACTTAGTCAAGTTTGAAATTTCTGGTTTTTGGTCTCACAGACTTGTTTCGGTATTGAAACTTGGTGGTGGAGTGTAGAAGTTTAGGAAGTTGTTCGGGAGAAGAGACATTACAAAGTTTGGTAGGGTACTAGGAATATAGAAAACTATGAGATGTACAAGAAGGCAAAGAAAGAAGCTAAGAAAGTAGTAAGTGATGTAAAGTGCAAAGTATATGATGACCTATATAACAGGTTGGGAACAAGAGGAGAGAAGAATATTTTTAAGCTTGCAAAAATAAGAAAAAGAAAAAGTAGGGACTAAGATCATGTTAAATGTATTAAGAGCAATGACCAAAAGGTTCTATTAAAGGATATATCAAAGAAAGGTGGAGGGAATATTTTAGCTTACTTTTAAATGAAGACTATATAGGAGACATAAGAACAAAAGAGGATATTTCAATAGCAAAGCATTTTTTTTTTTCATAGAATTGGCGTGGTGGGAGTGAGGAAAGCATTAAAACAAATGAAGACAGGAAAGGCTACTTGCCCAGATGACATCCCGATTGAGGCTAGGAAATGCTTAGGAGAAGTTGGGGAGATTTGGCTAACTAGACTTTTCAATAAGATGTTAATGACAAAGAAAATGCTGGATGAATGGAGAAGAAGTGTTGTAGTGCCTATATATAATAATAAGGGAGATGTACAAAAGTGCACCAACTATCATGGGATTAAACTTATGAGTCATACTATGAAGCTATGAGAGAAAGAGAGAGAGAGAGAGAGAGAGAGAGAGAGAGAGAGAGAGTAATGGAGCAAAGACTTAGACAGACTACCAAGATATCTGAAAATCAATTTGGTTTTATGCCAGGGAGGTCAGCGATGGAAGCTATCTTCTCACTTAGGCAATTAATGGAAAAATATTCTGCATAGCCAACGACAGCGTACCTAGAGATTTAATTTGGTGGGTTTTAAATAAAAGTAATGTTCCAAAAAAAATATATTGAAATTATTAAAATGAAGGAGAAATAACGAGTGTAAGAACTACTGGTGGAGAGAGGAGTTTCCAGTGACGATAGGTTTGCATAAGGGGTCAGCCCTACACCCTTAGCTCTTTGCATTGATTATGGATGAGTTAACTGGTATGAGTTATGTTTTTATTTATTGGCTAATTCATGGGTTGGACAAAACTCTGGGTCTTTTGAGCTGTAATCTTATTTTAGAAAAGGACTCGGAAGATAGAAGATGGAAGGACTCTAAGATGAAAGTCTGAAAGAATTAGAAGAATAAGGCTAGAAGAAAAAAGTGCTGAATTTTCGTATCATCCAGAATGGAGTCCGCTCGAGTAGTCCAAGCTTCGCTCGAGCGAACGCAAGACAAAAGTGAATTTGCGCTGAGACAGACACTCATCTGCTCGAGCAGATGAAGGGTCCGCTTGAGCGGACAAGGAGACAGAGTCCCAGGAAAATTAGAAACTGCTTTTCTAATCGTGCCCAAAGTGCTTGTTTTAATCCTAATCAAGTTAGGAAACTTTAAGCACGAACCTAGGGCTATTTAAAGGACTCAAGGGTTATTCTAAAAGGTGACCTCACCTCTCAAAGTACTGATTTAGAGATTTTATTGATAGAATTCCTCTCTAGAGTTTTATTAAGAAGTTGTGCGGACAAGTTCTCTAGAGCCAGTTCTTTTGCATCCTTTGTAGAAGATTATCTTCTTGCGAGAAGACTTGAGGAGTCAAGCGCTGGATTGAATCTGTTGCAATCAACGGTGTGAAGTCGTTGAAGCGTGAAGCGACACAAGGTAACTTCAGTCCTTGGGTAGGGGATATCTAGGGAAGAGATCCGAGTTTCTTGTAATTGCGAGATTCATAGTGCTTGATTTGATCCAGTTCGGATCGGTGGTTTTTCACCCGGTTAGGGTTTTCCACCTTAAATTTGGTGTCCTTGTGGTGTGTGCTTGTTGAGTTTATTTCCACTGCATATTGTTTATTTCTGCACACTTTTGGGTTGATTGTTTGAGTAGACCAATCTAGAGATCGCGGACCCTATAACTTTCTATTGGTATCAGAGCAGGTTGCACTATCTTGTTGTGCTTGATCCCACAAGATTTCTAGAATGGTGCTCGATTGAGAAGGGACATCTACTACCAAGCCTCATTTGTTTGATGGTTCTAATTATGCATATTGGAAGCAAATGATGATTTGGTTCCTTAAGTCTATTGATGATGATGTTTGGCATATTGTTGAGGTGGGCTACTCCATACCTACAATTGTGGTTAATGGACAAATTGTTCCTAAACCTAAAGCCCAATGGACTAAGGATGAGAAGCATACATCTAATTGTAATAACAAGGCTGTCAATAGCATATGCAATGGAGTGTATGAGTTTCGTAGGACTTCCACCTATAAAATTGCTAAAGAAACACGGGAAGTCTTATAGATGGTGTACGAGGGTACAGACACGGTGAAGTAAGCAAAATTGCAAAGGCTGACTAAAGATTTTGAAACCATCGTGATGGAAGAAGAATAGACCTTTGATCAATTTAATGCAAAGTTGAATGAGATTGTCAATTTTGTTTTCATTCTTGGGGGAGAAATACTAGAACACAAGATTGTCAAGAAAATTCTGAGGTCTCTACCTTCTAGGTTCGATTCTAAATTGATGCTATTGAAGAAAATAAGAATCTGGATTCCCTCAAGGTAAATGAACTGGCTGGAAATCTTCAGACGTTTGAAGCAAACCGTTTGAATAAAGGAAAATCAAAAGAGAAGGATATTGCTTTAAAAGCCATCTCAAAATCAAGAAAGAAGCCTGTAAAGAAAATTGAGTCTGATTCCGAATCTGAGGCTGAAGATGATATGGCCGAGTTTATCAAGTGTTTCAAGAAATAGAAGAAGACAAATACGAGCCTATGTAAAGAATTTCAAATCTGAGAAGAAGGATCCTGCAAAAGGGACAACGTGTTTTTGAGTGCCAAGGCTATGGTCATTATGCTAATGAGTGTGCCAACAAGAAAAAAGAGTACAAAGCAAAAGGCTCTCAACATAACTTGGGATGAAGAATCTTCTGAAGAAGTAAAAGATCCTGAAAATGATCTTGAGGATAATGTGAATGGCAAGTTCGTGGTGTTCTTGGCTGAGTCTGTGTCTACCAATGATACTGATGATACGTCAAATCAAGAGAAAAATTGGGAAGAGTTGTACTATACTACATATGCTGATTGTGTCAAGATGACCAAGTATGACAACAAAATCACTATCAAGTTCAAGGCTGCTCAAGAAGAAAATTCTGCATTGAAGAACGAATTAGAGCAAGCGCTAAAACAGGTTCGTCTCT
Source organism: Camphora micrantha (assembly GCA_003546025.1). Classification (NCBI taxonomy): domain Eukaryota; kingdom Viridiplantae; phylum Streptophyta; class Magnoliopsida; order Laurales; family Lauraceae; genus Camphora; species Camphora micrantha. The sequence goes on along the minus strand of QPKB01000004.1, from coordinate 42,683,197 downwards.
TGGAAAGTCAGAAAAATTGCATGGCTGGAAATTTGACTATTGACAATTAGAGAAGGCTGAACAAGAAATTGTGAATATGAAGGAGATAGTGATTGTGAAAGCGAAGAACAAAGACCTGCAAGGAAGACTGAAGATCACTTTGTCTGAGTTAGAAGTCAAACAGGCTTCTTTAAACAAGATGAACACTGGTTCAAAGACTCTTACAAATATTTTGTGTAGTTAGAAGTCTCCTTTCGACAGAAGCGGTCTCGGTTATGATCATGGTGCATCCACTTCAAATGCTAAAGGTAAAACAATTTTTGTTTCAAGTGTTGCACATACTACTCCACATACTGCACTTTCAAATAATGTGTTGAGTAGTTTCAAGAAAAAGAATGTGTCATGCGCTGCACGCACATCCACTTGTCATCATTGTGGATTAAAAGGACAAATTCGTCCCCATTGCAAGAAGTTGCAAAGTCTAACTAAGACCAAGCAATGGCGGAAGAATTTTTCAAATTTGGGTTAGAAAATCTGATTTGCCTAAGGAATTGGCTCACACTTTGCTGAAAGCTCAAACTACATAAGTGTGGGTGGCTACATATAACAAGCCCTGATCAAGGAGATTAAGCTTCCACCCCCAGCGCTGCTACGAAGATACATTCACGGGGAGTTGCTATTGAGGGGGAGCTTTTGATCCTAATTGACAAGAAAGCTACATGTTCTTATCTTTAGCTTTGTCATTTATGGACAAATAGGGGGAGAAATGTGATAGATCAATGGGGAGAATAAAAAGTTTAGACTGAGTCAGAGACAATGCAGATCTACATTTGAAGATCTACTTTTGCTGATTGCTTTTTTTTAATTCAATGTATTTTGGGTTTCTTTTTGGTAGATCAATTTGTATTGTCTTAGGGAGTTTTGTCCATGAATTGCCAAAGGGGGAGATTGTTAGGTTTTTATTTATTGGCTAATTCATGGGTTGGACAACACTGTGGGTCTTTTGAGTTGTCATCTTATTTTAGAAAAGGACTCGGAAGATAGAAGATGGAAGGACTCTAAGATGAAAGTCTGAAAGAATTAGAAGAAGAAAGCTGGAAGAAAAAAGTGCTGAATTTTCGTATCATTCAGAATAGAGTCCGCTTGAGTGGTCCAAGCTTCGCTCGAGCGAATGCAAGACAGAAGCCCCAGACGCCTGACAGAAGTGAATTTGCGCTGAGACAGACACTCCTCCGCTCGAGTGGATGAAGGGTCCGCTCGAGCGAATAAGGCGGCAGAGTCCTAGGAAAATTAGAAACTGCTTTTCTAATCGTGCCCAAACTACTTGTTTTAATCCTAATCAAGTTAGGAAACTTTAAGCATGAACCTAGGGCTATTTAAAGGACTCAAGGGTTATTCTAAAAGGTGACCTCACCTCTCAAAATACTGATTTAGAGATTTTATTGAGAGAATTCCTCTCTAGATTTTTATTAAGAAGTTGTGCCGACAAGTTTTCTAGAGCCAGTTCTTCTGCATCCTTTGTAGAAGATTATCTTCTTGCGAGAAGACTTGAGGAGTCAAGCGCTGGATTGAATCTGTTGCAATCAACGGTGTGAAGTCGTTGAAGCGTGAAGCGACACAAGGTAACTTCAGTCCTTGGGTAGGGGATATCTAGGGAAGAGATCCGAGTTTCTTGTAATTGCGAGATTCATAGTGCTTGATTTGATCCAGTTCGGATCGGTGGTTTTTCACCCGGTTAGGGTTTTCCACCTTAAATTTGGTGTCCTTGTGGTGTGTGCTTGTTGAGTTTATTTCCACTGCATATTATTTATTTCTGCACACTTTTGGGTTGATTGTTTGAGCAGACCAATCTAGAGATCGCTGACCCTATAACTTTCAGTATGCACCAAGTAAATCTAAAAATATGCTACTTAATATGCATACAATTTAAACTTGCAAGAGCACAAGATCACTATGTAGTATGATGAATTGTAAGTACGAGGTCGATCCCACGAAGACTCGTGATAAAATAATATCAAAAGCAATTGAAAATCAGAATATTAAAAGAAACAGTTGAATGATGAAAGGTTGAATTAAACTACTAAAAACAGTAAATTAAACTATCAAAAGCTAAATGGGAAGTAACCTAAAACAAAACTCGTACTAGAATTGAAAAACAGTAATAATGATTGAACTTGGGTTTTATCAACTCCCCTAACCAATCCTATGCATGTCCCTTATTATCCTTTAATAAAAAATCAGAATTTATTAGTGACATCTATCAACCTAGACCATGGCATATGTATCTAGATTATTATTCCCCTAAACCTAATTCATGAGTGGCATACTACATGAATTGTTCATTATGATGCAAAAACTAAGCATGGCATATGTCCTAGTCAAATTAAACATCATAAAAACAATGAGAATGATAAATGCATGAGTCTAAGCATGGCATATACTTAGATTATTCATGGTTCTAAACCCTAGATGCTTAATCATCAAGATCAATTAAACATAAGTTAGCTACTCTTGAATTTAATTGAACATAGCATAGGTGGCATGTCATATACACAACTCATCAATTAAAAACATGGTTTAGAATCTCAACTAATGAAACTGAATTCTTAATTAAAAGATGCCAAAAGAGACTACATAGAACTAGGATAGGGTTTCAATTACACCCTAGCTCTAAAAAGTTAGCTACTCTGGTCGTCCATGCCTTTGCTCCCCTTTTATGCTTTTTGCAAAAGCAATCTTTAGCAAGTAGTTTCCTCTTTTTTAAGCGTTGTTTCCTTTTATGATTAGATCTCTCGCTTGCTTTACAAGTAGGTTTCCTAATTAGATGAGAATAGAAGTCTTCTTTCTTTCTTTGTTTCACTTTCCTTTTTGGTTTATGCTATGAGTCTCCAACACTTTCCTTCTAGGGCTCCACTTTAATTTCAAATTTCAAATCCCCAAAAAGAATAGGGAGGGCCCACTTGGCCGTACAGCCCTTGGGGTTTCACACTTGAATCTCTCAATTAATCAATTTCTGAAATTCTTCCCTTTTAGCTCCTTTTGACCTTTTCATAAAAAATAACAAATACAATATAAAAACAAATAAAATAACCATGAACTAGCACAAGACAAACCAAATATTATGGCTCAAATTATAAACAATTAAGCACTTATCATTAACTGCACATATTCAAGAGGAGGTACCTTGGTGCATGTTGTTTGCAGATGATATTGTATTGGTGGATGAATCAAGAGATGGTAGGAGGCTTTAGAATCCAAAAGCTTTAAAATAAACCGTACAAAGACGGAATATATGAATTGTAACTCAGGGGGCATATAGAAAGAGCTGAAACTTTCGTAATAATTGAAGACCATGAGATATCACGAAGTGATTCTTTCTGCTACTTGGCTCTATAATTAGTAATGATGGGGAGATTGATGAAGAAGTCGAACATAGGGTAAAAACGGGATGGTTAAAGTGGAGACTTGCTTCTGGAGTTCTTTATGACTGTCGAATGCCAACAAGATTGAAGGGAAAATTTTACAGGACAATGATTAGACCAGCTATGACCTATGGAGTAGAACGTTGGCCAATCAAGGAGCAGCATATTCACAAAATGGATGTAGTAGATAAGAGAATGTTGAGGTGGATGTGTGGTAAAACTAGGAAAGATAAAATTAGAAATGAACGCTTTCGAGAGCATTTAGCGGTAGCAACAATAGGAGATAAAATTAGAGAAACCTGTTTGAGATAGTTTGGGCATGTCCAACGTAGGCCGGTAAGGAAAAGTTTGGCTATGAAGGTTGATGGCCCACCAAGGGGAAGGGGTAGGCCCAAGAGGACGTGAATGGGGGTGGTAAAAATGGATATGAGGAAGTGTAACTTATCTAAGAAATTGGCTCAAGATAGATGAAATTGGAGAAACAGAATTCATGTAGCCAACCCCAGCATAGTTGGGACAAGGCTTTAATGATGATGATGACGGCGACTTGTATCGGTACTGAATGGCATCGGGTCGAGTTGGTGTTGGACAAAATCTCGAACCATGTCAACATGAGTAGGATGACAATAAGTCCGGTTAAATGGTAATCTGTGCAGAACTGCCCTTATTAGGGCCTGGTTTGATTGATTTATTTATTTATCTTTGTGCGTTCGGTGTGGGTATGAGTTTACAGATTTTGACCCAATTCAGTTTTAGAGTGGGTTTGAGTTTTGACACCCACCCTCATCCGATTTATAATATTTTGTATAATTTTTTTATGGATTATGATATATATATTATTTTTGTATTGCATTCAGTAGAGGGCTTTTGTAAAAAGGTAAAGTGATGGGTTGTGGGTTCAAATCCTCTTGCATGCAAGAGAATATATGATTTAGTGTTTTAAAATAAAAAATTCCTAGTATCAAACCCGGCCTGTCCTATATCCACAATGGGGTGGGGGTTTGATTTTGGTATCACAAATTATAAACCCATCACATGTTAGGTCTGATATGTCGAGCATTTGTTAGTTGGGGAAGGTTTAGGTTTATCCTGACATGTCCAAACCTGATTGATTGCCGTACTTAATCATTGACCTGAATGGCTATGAAAGGCTGCCCGTTGGGCGAAGCTCATAGATGACGAGCCCATGGTCCCAACCTATTGGTAACTATAACTATTTCCTTAATATAATTTGTTTTCTAGATCTAAATTCTTTTTAGAAGTTTAATAAATTTCCAGTAATATCTTCTAGCATTCATTCTTAGTTTAAAAAAGTGTTAAGAAGATTTTCAGCATTTAATCAATAAGAGAGAGGAGGAGAGTAACTCCTATGTAGGAAAAAGAGATTGACATGTGATCATATCCTGGAGACAAATGGAAATCCTATTTTGGATCCCTAATAGGTAGACTGTCATCCCTTCCTTCATAAATTCCCTCGCGTTTTCTCATGTAGGGGTGGCAAACAGGTTGGATTGGGTCAAAATGAGTTGGATTGACAAGGGATATCAATGGATAGAAGTCCAACCTGCATCCAACCTGTTTTTAAAATGGGTCAAGTAACTTCAACCCGAATCTGAGCTGAATAACGCGTATTTAATCTGGGTCAACCTATTTAACCCCAACAAACTTGTAAATCTTGACCCAAAACCAAATCCATTTCAAATATTAAGGATATAGAAGGTCAGCAAAGCTTTGAGTTAAATTATAGTCCAACAAAGCTCAACACAAGCTCACTCATTCTATATAAAATAGACTATTCCAAGTACCAAAATATATATTTCTTTTTGCTTCTTTGGGGACGTGAACTCACGCACCTTAACACACTCACGTCACATGACAGCTGAGCTGCATCCAGGGACTAGGTAATGAAAATATTTAACTGCCAAATTGTTATAATGGGTTTAGATATGTGGGTCGACCCTAACCCAACCCATTCTAATAGGTTAGGCCAGTTGTGCGGGTTGACCCTTGACCACATTGTATATATTATGGGTCGGGTTTGGGCCGGGTTAGCTTCAGATTTTTCTCCCTTACTCTCATGTATGCTGTCAATGAAAATTTACTCTTTTCCACTCATTGTTGTGATTGCATTGGGTGAATGTTTTCCCTTGTACAAAGACTCCTTCGGTGGCTAATGGTGATGACTCCAAAGGCTTTGCTTCCATGAAGAACGTGTGAAGATTCCATCCACCGTTGGGTCTCACTAGAATGGTTATGAGGTTGAAGGTATTATCAATTGGACGACTTATTTCATAATGTTGGGCAGTTTAGGGACCTTTACATAAATAACATTAAATACATGGGCCTTTTTTTTTATTGTCATGGAGTAATTCTCCACTATTTAAATGTAGGCCATGATTTTGTTCAAGGGGTGTATCAACAGGTTTAGCTCCCAACTTCCCTATTTCTTCAAGAATATCAAGAGTATATTTCCGCTGGGAAACAACTATTCCACTCTTCGACTGTGCAACTTCAATACCAAGAAAGTACCTCAGTGTTCCCCGATCCTTGATTTCAAATTCAAACTCATTTTTTTTTGGATCTCATCCCCATCATTCCCCGTAACCACAATATCATCAACATACGCAAGTATCACTACATTCATGTTTTCTTTTGACAAACACAGTGTGATCTACATGACACCTCTTAAACCCAAAACTGATCACAGCTTTACTAAACCTGTCGAATCATGCCCGAGGAGACTGCTTTAGCCCGTGATGTGATTTCTTTAGAAGTCAAACTTTGTCTTCTTGTTCTTTCACAACAAATCCTGGTGGAAGATCCATGCAGACCTCTTCTTGAAGACCTCCGTGTAAAAAGGCATTCTTTACATCTAGTTGATATAATGGCCATGAGAAGCTAGCTGCCTAGGATAGTATGACTCTAATTGAGTTTAACTTTGCCACAGGAGAGAGAGAATCTCAAAATAATGAATTCCATATGACTGGGTAAACCCCTTGACAACAAGTTGGGCTTTGTATCTATTGATGGAACCATCTGGATTATATTTTAAAGTAAAGACCCGCTTACATCTAACAGTCCGCTTTCCTTCTGGAAGAGATGTCAGCACCCATGTGTTATTCTTCTCAAGTGCTTCCGTTTCTTCTATTGTCACTTCTTTCCGCTTTGGATGAGCAAGTGCGTCGGACATACATTTGGGTACACTTTCCGATGATATTTTAGTAACGAAGGCACGAAAGGTAGGTGACAAGTGGATATAGGAGACGAAATTCTGAATGGGATGATGAGTAGTACATGATCTTTTACCTTTCCATAAAGCAACAGAGAGCTTAAGATCAGCAGGGTTACGTGAGGGAGGTCGAGGACCTGAGTTCATTGAATCAACTGATGATGCTTCTGATGAGAATAATTGTCCAGTCTTCTGTTTTCTTCTAGAATACACTTGCATAGGCTTGGTGATGTTTCTATTGTTTCAGTTCCCCCATGGATCTCCTTCGAAGTCTTCTCAAGAGTGTCAGATGTTGGCACTATTTGCTTCTCCTGCCCTTGCTCTCTATTATCATCTATTTGTCCAAAATATGATGGTGGAGGCACTGACTGAACAAGTGGTGGCACTCTCTCCCCCTGGCTCTCATCATATATTACATCTTTCCCATTTGGGGAGTAGAAAGGCACTTCTTCTTGAAATGTCACATCCATTGTAACAAAATACCTTCTACCTTTTCAGGAAGATAACATTTATACCCTTTTTGAGTGCTAGGATAACCCACAAATATACACTATACAGCCTTTGGGTCTAGTTTGTCACGTTGTTGTTTTGGAATGTGTACAAAACATGTACATCCAAACACCTTTGGCTACTGGAAACGTGGTGTATTTGGACAAAGGACTTTTTTGGACGTTTTACTCCCAATACCCTTGAAGGTATCCTATTGATTAAGAATGTTGCTGTTAACACACCATCTGGCCAAAACAACTTTAGAACATTCATTTCAATTAAGAGGGCTCTTGTGACTTTGAGCATGTGTTTGTTCTTTCTTTTTGCAACTCCAGTATGCTCTGAAGTATATGCACATAAAGTTTGAGGTTCAATCCCATTCTCAGATAAATAGGATTGAAACTCCTGAAATCTATACTCTCGACCATTATCAGACCAAAGTGCCTTGATCTTCCTGTCAAACTTGACTATCACCATTTTATAGTAATTCTTAAAAGCATCTAAAACTTCATCTTTTTATTTTAGAAAATGAACTCAATTACATCTAGTGGCATCATCAATAAATGTAACAAAGTATCGATGACTAGAAATGGAAGTAAAGAGGAGCATACCTTACATCAGAATGAATCAAGTCAAAGAGAAACATATCAGAATGAATCAAGTCAAAGAGAAACATACTTATTTTATTAAATCTAATACAAAAACATTACTTTTAATTTTTGCACACTGACAAGTATGACAGTTCAAATGCTGAACATTATTTCTAAGATTTAAAGTAGATGTACTCCTAAGACTCTGGACTAGCACATGTCCAAGACGACGATGACTTAACAATGTTTCATTCTCCTCACTAGTAGTAGAATGCAGTACACTTGATTCCTTTCTTGTTGGTTCTAGAAGATAAACACGGCCACCACCAATCATTTGCCCCATCTCCAGATCCTGAAATACACAGTGAGAAGGAAAAAAGGTTACAGAAAAATTAAGGTTTTTGTCAATTCACTGACGGATATAAGGGTTAAATGAAAAAGATGGGACATGTAAAACAGAGGATAATGACAGATCGGGTGAAACATTGATAGATCATTTCCCTAATTTTGGAGTGAAAGTTCCATCAGCAATTTTTACTCTTCCGAGAGGGCTTTGTGTATAGGTATGAAACCCATATCGCATATCTGTCACGTGGTCTCTGGCACCTGAGTCAATAACCCATGCAGATGAAGGAGTGATAGAATTCAATTCACCCGGATTATGAGAAGAAGAAGTCATACCCACTGCTGATGTTTGGGATGAACCTTCCAAAGCTGCTAGCCTCTGACGAAGAATGGCAAGTTCATTCTTCCAGTTTTGAGAGTCAACTTTTGTAGTAGCTTTCTCTTGATCACCATTTTTATCCGACTCAGCTGGTGTAGCAGATGTGTTTCGGTTTGTCCCAACCAGATTCCAACATGTCTCACGGGTGTGTCTATACTTCCCACAATGTGTGCAGAATAGTCTATCCCGATCAATGCCACCACGACCACCACGTCCTCCACCTGTACGACCACCGCGATTTCCTCTGTGACCACGACCTCTGCCACCTCCAACTCTAGTATTAGTGCTCTGATTCTGAGTCGTAGCACTATTGCTAGCGAGAGCAGATCAATTAGGAGCAGTAGCATCTTTTATTGTCCTTATTTTTCTTCTACTTTCTTCACTTTGCAGGAGTGCAAGAGGTAGTGGGTCCTGACTTGTAACCCGGGCACAAACTGTTTCATATTCTTGATTTACACCTCCAAGTAACTCAAATACAGGTAGATCCTCCAGTAACTTGGCTTGTTTCTTTGCACAACATGGTTCGGGACTAAGGTATAATTCCTACTCACGCCGTAAAGCCCGAAACTTTGAATAATAATCACCAATAGATAAATTTCCTTGGGTGAATGTGGCAATCTCCTTTTTCAATTCAAGTATATGGGAATTATTTCTTTTTTGAGCAAATGCTGCTTCTATGGATTCCCAAAGTTCCTTGGCTGTATCAGAATATTTGAAGCTTCTTGCAGTCCCCTCTTCCATAGAATGAAGGACCCAATTCATTACTTACATATTCGCAGATACCCAATCTGAGTATTTTAGATCATCTTTTGCTGGTTCTTTGATGCTTCCAGCAATATATCCAATTTTTTTTTATCCACCAATGGCCATTCTTGCTGAATAGGCCCAATTTTTGTAATTTGTACCATTAAAAAGACTTGGAGTGATCCTGACATTAGGATTAAGAACACCACCAGGAACTAGTTGGATATTGGAAGTGGAACTTTTACCCTGTTTAGCCTCCATGACAAATCACACTTAAAAACTATAGGGGGAAAAAAAAAAGCTGACCTCCCAATCCGAGTAGTTATTGTGCATATCTTCTATATGCTAACCCACACAGCAATCTCATATCCGATAATAATACTCTATTCTACTGCAGTAGAGACTAGAGACTCCAATCATTCTTGTAGATTGGATTAAAGACACTTTCGGGGACTGCCAATCACACCAAGTAGCAGTACCCACTCTGATGAGCATAGCCAGGGATGCTCGACTTGTTCATAGAGGATTGACTCATTGATTGAGGGATTTTATCACGTCTGGTGATTGATAACCCTAATCAATCATCATTACTGTTCTTCTGCTTAGCACTCAAATAGTTGCCACACACTACAGCAACTTTAATCCATAAGTTGACAGAGTAGTCTACTCACCTGTAGCAAAAAATGACCCAACCAAACATAGGCTTATGTTCGGCTGGGGCTAAAATCCCTCCATATCTTCTCCTTTTTCAGATCTGGTCCACTAGATCCCTAAATCTGCAAGTCTTCTGTCCTCTGCAATTCTTCGATACCAATTTGAATATGTAGATTCTTGTGAATCAAAGATTTTGTGGAGTGAAAGAAATTATGAATAAACAGAAAAAGTAAAAAAATGGAGAAGAGAAAAAGAATGAGAGAAAAAGAGGAGTTGTCGACCTTGTTAGTGTTGGGCGACACATTGTTATTAATAAATCATGTTTTGAGTATTTACAAAAAAGGCCCATGTATTTACTGTTATTTTTGTAAAAGTCCCTAAACTGTCCAACACTATGAAATAAGTCCTACAATTGATAATATCAGGTAGAATATTGAAACATTTGGAATTTATTTTTATGAACTATTTATAAGATTGGGAATGAAGAAAAGGAGATGCCCTCACAAAACTGGAATGATTTTGGCACTTGGAAAGCCATGGAGGGCATAATTTTTTTTTTTTATTTGATTGAAAAAGAGGAAATCTTTCTTGGGAAAAAATTGTGGTGTTATGATCAATGGTTTTTTTTTTTTATAATTTTTATAATTTTTTTATTTTTATGACATGGTTATTTCATTATGATCAATGATTGTGCAAACATAGATATATGCACACTGCTTTCTGCTCACTTTATGGAGTTTTTTACTGCAGTTCTTTCTCGGAATCCAATCCATGATATAGGTGATTCTTTGGTGAAAGTGAAGTCAATCACAAAAGTAAGGGTTTGTTTAAGGTGATTTTATTTTTGTTTTCCTCTTTCCTGTCAACCAATGTAACTCTTGAGAATTGTAACCCTTTCAGTTATCCCTCTCAAATTGTCGAGTTCAGACCATTGGATCTTCCCTCAAATATTGTGTGGATTTGAAAGAGGTCCGACTTGCTCACAACGAGATCACGGTATATTCTACTTATGAGCTCTCTTTCTTGTACAATTCTCTTGTAAAAAAATATAGCAATACAGATCAATAAATGATTGATTACCTGTTTGTTTCGTTGCCTTGATCTCAGGTCAAGTCACTTTTTGTTTGCCAATCAGATCAACTTCTATTTTCCATTGTTTCCCTTTTTTGGCAGTTGGATTTCATGACTCTCCATTGCTATTGACAACCATTTCTTCTGCTTAACCTTTTTCTTATCCGTATCAAACTTCGGTTATGTTAGTATGACTTCCCGCTTCTAACTTTTGTTGCATTTTCTTTCAATTTTTAGCTTTTATCGAACTCCATTGGTATTTGTAGAGATTATATTTCTCTTTTAAAGGCTTGGCAGTATTCATGACTCGGCAGCAGTTCATTTTAAAATTATTGTTTTCGATTTATGAAATTATGCAGTGAGAGTAGAAAGTTGAGTTCGTAGAATTTGAATGCCCCAATTTGGTCCCCACAGTCCACACTCAAAAGTGAGTTGCAATATCCATTTTTCTTGTGGCCCATTTTTATCTCTGTAATTGTGCTTACCCTTTAAATCTTATTACCGTGAACAAGAATTACAGGTAAGCAGGATCTTCTTGTTTGAATCTCCTGTAATAATAAAATTAGTTGGAGAGTTTTAGACCTTTTTCCCATAATGATTCCTAGCATTTTGAGACTCGAACTACCACGGATTTTACTGAAACCTAGTTATAGAGTAACACCGTTTTTATCAGAGCAGGGAATGTCAAAAGACTCCAGACGCTTGAACTCCTGGCTTACATGTAAACTGAGTTGCATGGACTAGGTTAATCGGTTTACATTGATTCAAACAGTTCCTCGGAACTCGTGGAAACAAATTGTACAATGACTGAAATGCCATTTATTGTTGAAGAAGAGAACCATATTGTCAAGTGTATTGCTCGGAAAATATACAAACAATGAAAATAAGTTTAAAAATAAAACACAAAAATGTACTTCTTCATACATTTACAGTTTGTACATGACAAGCGTTTGCTTGCTTGATGATCAAGTTTCAAATGTTGAGATTACTCTAACCGACCCCACTTATTATCCATCTCTTCTCTTGAGTTCCTTTCCAATTGTCTGTTTCTTTATTGAGTGTAGCTGCCATGCCTATCAACCCAATCCAAAAAAATGGAAAAAATACTGGGATTTTTCTGTTCAAAATGCAATTGATACCACTTGGCAGAACCCATCATCTGCATTTTGCAGGTTGAGACGGTTCCTTTTAGGTTGGATGATCTGAAAGTCCTTTTGTCTGCATCTCATCTATCCATCTATCCAAATGTGTCCTAAGAAAATCTCAGTTGCTGATATTACCCTTTACTTATTTGTTAGAAGGGATTTTATAAGGACCTGTAAGAAATTTGATATGTATCACACTCATGAAGTATATTGTATAAATAAATGACTAATTTTCATGTATTTGTTCCTGAATGCTTACCATTGACATGGTGTTTAAATTAGTAATTCAGATGCTGAATGATGAAGCATTCTTCTCAAAATGATGTAGCATTCATCTTTTTCACCTTCTAGATGCTTCCAGCTGAGCTGGCTCAGAATGTTAAGATCCAAATCCTAGATCTCGGAGACAACTTGATTAGGAACTGGTCAGATTTGCAGGTCAGCTATTTGTCCATGATCTCTGACATCATGCACTGCACAAATGTATTGTTTTGCATGCTGCATGTTTCTACACCCATGATATGATGGGCATAGTCCCTTATAAATTTTTTTGATTGGTCTCAATTCCTTATAATTAGAAATGCTTAAAAGTTGTCATAAGCAAACAGCTGATCAGTCTCTGTCATATGATAGGTTCTTTCCTCCTTACAGCAGCTGAAAAACCTAAATTTACAAGGAAACCCTATTGCTGAAAAGGCTAAATTGCCTATAAAGGTTGTAAAATGCTCTTTCTTGGCTGTCTTATTTGTTTTAGTCTGGCTCTTATCACTAATTTCTTCTTTTGGGAAAAAAAAAATTACTGCAGGTGAAAAAATTACTACCTAACTTGCAAATATTCAATGCCAAGCCTATAGAAAGAGACAACATAAGAGAAAACTCCAAGAAGAAAAATCCCAGTCACAGCAAGGAGGACCCTCATCTTGATGGTGCTGCTGATCATGAAGCTGTCAGGGAAGTGAAGAGAAAAAAGCCTGATCCAAGCTTGGTCTCTAAGAAAAATATTACCAGTCAAAGCGAAGAAGATAATTCTCATATTGCTAGTGACCTCGAAGCGGGAAAGAAAGTCAAAAGAAAAAAGCCAAAGATCTTAGACGAAGGTAAACCCGAAGGGATTGATGATGGAGGAGCTCCATTCATGGAACTTGTTCTTTCTGCTAGCACTGGAGATCCTACTGATGGCAGTGGGAAGAAGAGAGATGTTGATGCTATTCAAGATGTAAAGTCACTCAGTGGAGTGGTTTCAGTCTCCTCTAATAAGAAGAAAACAAAGAGTGAAAAGGGGATGGGCCATAGAGCACTTGACTTCTTGTTGCCACCTGCAGAAATTGGAATGGGTGGGCCATCAACATGGAATGATTAAATGTGAAAGGGAATTTAAAGCATGTTAATCGGCATGTTCGACACAAACTCTTGCACTTGTTGTACCTGACCTGCTTCTTTTTGCCTCTGCCGTGATCCATCACACTTCGTTCCATTCAGTTGGGAGGTTCTCTTTTGCTTTACAAGCTCTGCGGTGGCACGTTAATCAGCATTGGCTATGAGTTTTGCTTAAAGATATATGTAATGTTCAATCAAGCATTTGCTCTCACCCATTGATGTGATCCTATTTGTTCATGTGTGCCCCGTTTGTAATACTCTCCAATGGACAAGCCTGTCTGTCTAATTGCTCCTTCCTCCCTTCAAAAGTTTTGAACATGACAGATTGTCCATTCTTATTGCAGGGCTAAGATCATCTGATAAAGGATGTATTAAACAAGGTGCAGTCTAGTGTGGGCTGCTAAAATCAATGTCTTCCACTCCCCCTGTACTGTTGCTGGGTCGAACATGAAAAATGATGTTACCATTTGACCGAGCTTCAGATTAGTACTCCCTTTGCTCATCATCTATGAAACCAATAGTTTGATTGCGACATGTATGGAGGTACCGCACCCCTCAGGCGAGGAAAGGTGCCTGCCAGGTTCGAACCCAGGATAGGCGGGTAAGAACTCACGTCTCTTACCTGCAGTTCTTAATTATAGAACAGTTTTGTTATAAGTTCATTATTTATGTGGACAATTTAAGAATGGTGATGTTCAAATGTATCACTAGAATTATAAAGAGCAGATACAACTAAGAAGAAACAAAATGGTTTGATAGTGGTTTGTGCATGGTGTCAAGGCCCAATGGTGGGTGGATTGAGCCCACAATCATTCTTCCATAGGGGCGCACATAGATTGTTAGCAAACAAGGTATCTTAATAGGCCCAAATACTGATAAAAAATGGGCCCAACTGCTAAAATAATCTTACAGGTGCATCCCATCATGGTCCCAACATTTGAGTGGTGAGGCCTATATGTTATCTTCAATAGAATGTTGTTCATGTGATCTCTAAACAGCGTGTATTCTGGTCTATATTCACTGTGTGGATCAAATGTTACAGCAGGAGCACTTGTGCAGAAGAAAATGTTCCCTGGATAATTTAACAGGACTGAAAATCACCATATCTTATTACATGATAAGAATCTTTTGGTCCCTCCTAATGCCAGTTGGCTAACATCCAAGTGGGCCACACGGATGGGGTTGTGAAACTTACATCAGGCCAAGTTCATACCCGTCGGTTAGGGATGCCATGGAGCCAGCCCATGGAGGACTGAAAACTGAAAAGGGGAAAAAAAAAAAATCTGTTTGAGAGGGATCCCTTCTTTAGACCAGATTGATAACCGTGCATGGGACTACATTTCAGTCCGATAGAGAATAGTGTCTGGTCCAATCTAGAGATTGGAAAGCAATCAATTATGCTTAAGGGTATGCACAGATCACCCTAACTTCTTGATCTATGACCCTTATGTTCAATAATCCCAAAATACATCACTTCTTTCGGATTAGTGTGAATTAGCTTGAAAACAGAGAAGAAAAGGGAATAAGAGGTCATCAGATGTGGCTACAACTTATGTGGCTATAACTTTCAATTTAATCATCAATTTTTGGAGTTCTATACCATTGGAAAGGTCTTTAAAGTACAGGTTAATATGGCGAAAGGATCCAGGTAATCATTAAATAAGATGGAAAAATACAGAGAGGTGAACATGATAAAAGAGGTCGTCAGAAGTTTGAAAGGTAGTAAATATTAGACTTAATGGGACTGACTTGTTACGAAAAGGAAATATTGAATTTCTGACCGCGTTAAGCTGTAGTAGCTGTGGACCCTTGTTTCACATTTTTTTTTTTTTATTATCATAAATTTTCTTCTAAGTCGTTCTTAATCATTTAAAATGGATATTATTGCGGTCATCAATAAATGTTGAGTATATGACACCCTTTGATCTGATGTAAAGAACCCAAAATCAATAGCCTGATTGCTATTGATCTGACGTAAAGCAGAAGTATATGGGCTCAAGACATCATTAGCAGGTTAAAGTAAAGATGTAAAGCAGAAGTATATGGGCTCAACCCATGACCCGCACATAAAGACCTCAACCCGACCCGACCTGACCCGATGCGTCCCGTTGCCATTTGCATCTCTTTCCATTTGATTTCTTCTTCTCCTTCTTACATTCTTCTCCGTTAATATCTATCCGATACAAAGCATCTGTAGGTGAAATGGAGATCATATGGCTTTCTTTTACTGAAATGGATGGGTAGGCTTCTTTTATAGAACATGACATGAAAGCTTCAATTCTCATGCACAGGAGAGTTTCTTGTATTGGTTACTCTTCTAGATTCTTTTCTGCCAACTTTACTGCTGAATCTGAGAAACCCAAGTCAGGTAATGTTACTTGGGTCAGTGCCAACAGCTTTGGAGCTTTGGATTTGAAGCATCTCTTGCAGAGATGCGCAGAGGATAAGTTGGTTATGGAAGGGAAGAGCTTCCATGCGCTTGTGTTTCAATTGGGTTTACATGTGGACACATTGATTTCAAACATTCTCATCAATATGTATTCTAAATGTGGGGTCGTTGAATCCGCACGCCTGGTGTTTGAAGAAATGCCTGTGAGGAGTGTAGTCTCGTGGAATACTATGATTGGTGCGTATACGTCTCGAGGAGAAGAGCAGGAGGGCTTGAGGCTTCTTGTGCGCATGCACGGAGAAGGGGTTATGATGAGTGAATTCACTGTTTCTAGTGTTTTATGTGCTTGCGCTGCGAAGTCAGCTGTTGGTGAGAGCAAACAATTGCATGCTTTTGCGCTAAAAACTGCATTAGATTCAAATGTTTATGTGGGCACTGCACTGCTTGATGTCTATGCGAAATGCAGCTCTATTCATGATGCTTGCCAGGTTTTCGACATGATGCCCGAAAGAAGTGCAGTTACATGGAGTTCAATGGTGGCGGGGTATGTGCAAAATGATCTTTATGAGGAGGCTTTAGTTCTGTTTCACAGCACTCAAAAAATGGGATTGGAGCGTACGCAGTTCACACTTTCAGCTGCTCTCAGTGCTTGTGCGAGTCTATCGGCTACGATTGAAGGCACTCAGGTGCATGGCATGTTGGTGAAAACGGGTTTCAACTCGAATCAGTTTGTGGCTACTTCACTTGTGGACATGTATGCCAAGTGCGGGAGTATAGAAGAAGCTTATGATGTATTTTTGAGTGCAGAAGAGAAGACTATTGTCTTGTGGAATGCAATGATTGGCGGATTTGCAAAACATGCCCGTTCTGCTGAAGTCATGTTGCTGTTCGAGAAAATGCAGCAGGTAGGTTTATGCCCGAACGAAGTGACATACATTTCTGTTTTAGCTGCCTGTAGTCATGCAGGTTTGGTAGAGACGGGAAGATGTTATTTTGCTCGGATGCTAGATGATTGGAATGTAGAACCCAATGTTCACCACTATTCTTGTATGGTTGATCTTCTCGGTCGTGCAGGATTGATTCAAGAGGCTTGGGAACTGATTGAGGAAATGCCGTTTGAGGCAACAGCTTCTATGTGGGGGTCATTGTTGGGTTCCTGCAGGATCCATGGAAATCTTGAATTGGCAGAACTTGCAGCGGAGCATCTATTCAAGATGGAGCCAAACAATGCAGGAAACCATGTTTTACTTTCTAATGTATATGCAGCAGACAAAAGATGGGATGAAGTCATGAAAGCGAGGAGGCTTTTAAAAGACAGTGGGGCAAAGAAGGAGATGGGGAAGAGTTGGATTGAAGTGAGGGATCGAGTCCACACTTTTGTCGTCGGGGAAGGAAACCATCCAAATATTGATGAGATATATGAAAAACTGGATGAGTTGGAGAAAGAGATGAAGAAGTTGGATTATCAAGCAAAGATCGAGTATGATTTGCATGATGTGGGGACAATCCAGAAAGAGGAGCTGTTGCGTCTCCACAGTGAGAAGCTGGCAGTTGCTTTTGGTCTCATTACCATACCTTTGGGTGCACCAATCAAGATCAAGAAGAATCTTCGCATCTGTGGGGATTGCCACTCAGTTATGAAGTTTGTGTCGAGGATCACAGGCCGGCTCATCATTGTCAGAGATACGAGTCGGTTTCACCATTTCAAGGATGGATGGTGTTCCTGTGGCGATTTTTGGTGATGGAAAAGCAGAGGATATACATGAGGTTCTGTCGAGAGACTTTTTCGTTTTCTTTGTTTAACCATTTAAGATAAGGGAGAGGACTGAGGACAATAGTCTACGCTGCTCATTTTCTATGCTATTATCTTCTATCCATGGGATTAGCCGCTGGCTAATAATTTCCTTATCGAATGATCGTGGGATTCAGGATTGTCTCCTCTAAATGGGTGCTTGCATTAATGGTCCACTTATAACTTGGTCAAAATTACAGTATAAGGATCATCTGATGGTAATAATATCAATCCATAAGGGGCTCTTCATCTGATCTGTTTGGATCCCCATAATAAGGTTATCTACTCATCAATTGGGAAGAGTTTCAAAAGGTGGCGGCTGAGGGGGGTCTTGGGATTGGGATTATTGGGGAGACGAATGCGTGTCTTCTAGCAAATGGAAATGAAGGTGTCAGGAAGAAGAGCTCCCTGACACGATACCCATTGGAGGGAGGCAATAAAAACAATATACCGGAAGCACTTTATAGGGAGGAAAATTGGTGTTGGGATCTAAGGAAGGTGCAAAGAGGAAAAAGGTTCACGGGTAAGGAAAGATATCCTGATACAGTGATACTGAATGAAGATTGTAAGGTGGCAATAGTTTCTAAAGCAGCAATTTTGTGATCCTTTGATTTGTTGGGATGTTCAGTTGGAAATATACTCTCTAGTGCATGATTCTACCTTCTCTAAGGCAATGAATATATATTCACCTGCCGTTTTGACTCTGTTAGTGGTGTTATGTGTTTCTTAATGGTGTGGCCCGCAAGCTTTGTTTCCAGGTGTGGAATATAATATTGGGACTCTGTGATCTGTACCACAGCCAATGAGATAAGACATGAGCAAATAAACAATAGGCCCACACTCGAGCAGCGGCCCGCACTTGGACAGCATTGAGTATCACTTGGAAAGTGGTTACATGTGCTTAAGTCAAACGTTGGGAGGAAAAAAAAAACATTCCATAAGCTTATATTTTGATTGTGGTTGCTTTGTTAAAGATCATGCTATTTCAGTAATCTGATATGGGATTTCTTGGGAGATCATTTTCATGGACGGATGTTCGTCATTAAAGAAATGGCGCAGAAAGAAGATATTCATTTCCATGACAGAAGAACATTCTTGGAACATGTCTGGGTGTGATCTAGAGGCATGAGCTGTTCTTAAATTGAGCTGACCGTCTCTGTAGGTCTAGATTTTTGTTTCCTTTGCTAATTTAAGCTATAAACGTGCAGAACAAAAGTGTGCTGTTTTGAAATTTTGTTAGTTCTCAGATTTATAAACTTTTTGGAATATTTTTTTCCTTGTAAGTTTTTTAATTTTTTCCTATGCTGTGACAATGATATGCATGTTTGTTTTCATCAATGCTCAGGTATTATCTTTGATAACCCTTGATTTGTTCATAACCAAATTAATTTATGAATTTTCATTGAATGCAATCCAACTAACTCACCAAAAGGATCCATCAGTTCAATCGAGGGATTTTTTAAGATCATACTTTTCTTTTGCTACTCTTGTACACTCAGAAAGGGGATAATCAGGTCCTGACCCTTCGGGATATGCATGGCGCCCTTTGGCACCCATCCCCTGACTTGTATTTGCCATATTGGTTTGGTGTTGAAGGCTCTTGCATTGATAAACCAAGCTGCAGATGGAGGATGCCCCAAAAATTATATCAGGTTGTAGGGTCCTAGGCTCCTAGCCATTGTTTGGTGGTGCAAAAATAGACAATTAATCCATACTCTGTTCCAAAAAAGTCTAAAGATTGGATAGAAAGAGTCTTTTATTCTGGAAGTATTTTGGGTTGTATCATCCTGGTTGGGGCGCATCAGATCAAAAGGTTGGGATCACTGAACCTTGCACCCACTTGTGCACCAATGGATTTGAAACACATCTTGAAGCTCAGGAGCCATGACCCTAGGGATTCCTCTTTGCAATGTTTTTTTTTTTTTTCTTTTTTTTTTTTTTTTTTTTTGTGTGGTGGGGTTTGTGGGTTTGGTGAATGCGCACACTAATCCTGTGTTTGGGAAGGGAAGAGGGGAGGGGAGGGGAGGGGAGGGGAGGGATACTTAATTTTCTCTCATCGTGTTTGTTTAGTTTGAGGGGGAAGGGAAAATCCCCTTTTTGCCTCCCTCTTTCCTCCTATTTTTGAAGGGAAAATTTGGGGGTAAAATTTTTAAAAATTTACCCCAAAATTCCCCTCCCTCACTTTCCCTCGCCCCTTCCCAAACACCCTCTATTTAAACTTTCCCTCCATTTTCCCTTCCCCCTTTTTTTTCCTCTCATTTTACCTCATTCCCAAATAGTGTAAGGTATGAAAATTGAAACAGTAGGTTTGATGGAAAAAGGATATTCTATGGAGTGGAATTATATGATCCTTCACCAGAGGATATGGGCCTTGTTGAATGTGTTATATGTGAGGCCATGTTTCTATGGTCCAGAGTGTTGATGTGAAGGCACCAACCATAGATATAAAATGCCTGAATAATTAGATAAAAGATCATACCCTTTCAATATGTGGTTTTTAATCTCTTGAAACCTGACAAATGGTTAATATTGTACTATCAGGAAGGTGCTTGGGGTATGATGTATCTATAGTGGGCCAACCAGATCGGCAGTCTGGGTCATTGAAAATTTGAAATTATCCATGAATACAGCTAGAGAGGTGGGAGGGAAGATTTCTGCATTCTTGAGTGGATCTAGCTTCACACTGTTCATGACATGAATCTGTCTGCAGTCAATCAGGTGTGATAATGGACCATTAGCCGGTTTCAGAGTTAAAGGTAAGGGCTGGGCCCATGGATCTGTTGTGGCAGTCAATGGCTGTCCTTCCACTCTCAATTCTGTGTGGCCAGGTTTGTGCTCAAATTTCCTGATTTGACCTTGATTGTATACTCTGTCGTCTGACTCCCTGGCCTACCACATCCATCTCCTCAACTATGTTACAATGTCTGTGGAAGTGTTGTGCATTGGAGGTCGTTTTCAGTCTATGCAAATGATTTGTCTTCTTTCATCACATCTCCACCAAAATGTGCAACCATGCACAGTGTTCTTGACTTGTCCATTCAATGAGCCCCACCAGTTGATGATTTGGGATGTCCAATTAAAACCCCAACAATAAATATCAGAAGCAATCTTACATTTGATACGCAAAGTTCCATTGATCAGATGGTTGATCATATCTAGTTGGTTCAAAACTTGAGCCATTATCCATGGTTTCATGCATCGATATGAAAGGTCTGGATAATAAACTGCACTGCAAGTAGCATTAACACTGATTAGAATACAACTTATTTACATGGATATCGTAGGTTATGGCGTTCTCTAGTTTCTGTCCAATTTGATCATTTAAACACCTGAGAAAAGCACTCCTAATAGTATCCAAAAATTTCCCTATAGAGTATCAAGTGTAAGCCACTATATTTTGTTAAATATAGAAAAACTCTCTGGTATAGCTTTGTTTTGTTGATGAAAGTGTGCTGTGGCTGTTGAGTGCATATATAATCGGGTTCATTGCATGAAGTGGAAGCCAAGGAAAGATTCTGATTACGGGTGTGGCAAAGAATTAGTTTTCAGCATCATGGGTCTAAACGGTTCTTAAAATATTTATAGATACGCTGGCGATACAGACAAAAGTATTGATACTATTCTGGAGAACTTAAACATATGTTTTTTGAAAATCAAATGTGGCATTAAACATATGTTTTTAGCTGAAGACCCAGTCACCCAGAAAGGTCTGGCTATTCTGGAGCAAAAAAGGTCCCTCATGTGGGTCCACCTGGATGCCATTCTAACCCTAGATTTATGTCTCCCAAGTCACAATGAAATCCAGATTCTCTTGTTTTTGGCATGAATAATTTAAGGGGGTTGCAAAGTTAGACTGTCATATTGGGTTTGGTTCCAAAGTCACAGTGGGCGGGTTTGTATGGGTTGTAACAGCTTCGATCAGTTTTCTTGAAAAACCAATATGTATTTGATTGATACAATATGCATGGGCCATATGTAAAGCCATGGTATGGTATATTGGTATCCCACATTATAAGAAAAACAGATGGAGAAATAAGCAACGTTTAATAGTTGATAACAATCTCCAGGATCAAGATTTCAATCTGTCGAGATAATTGTATCCCAAACAGACATAACATAGGTTGTTTGAAATTGCAATTGCAACCCATACCAAACCCATCCACAGTCAATATCTTTGCAACCTTGATTGTAAATCTTAAACTCTAAATCATAAATCCTGCATCTATAAAATAAACCCGAGAGAGTGGTGTACGTGTGGTGCTGCTGTTGCTTGTGTCAACCCCACAGCATTTGCCAAAAGTTGCAAATTGCAATGGCATTTTGATTTTCGAGTTCAGCAGTTTCATTATTATTATTGTGAAAGTATGGAAAGGTATGGAAATCTTCAATCCAGAATCTCAACAGTAGCCATAACGGAAGGATGACGTCATCTCTGCCGCTGGTGGGCCCCACACCCTGCCTCCCTTGAAAGACGCGGTTGCAGGCAAGACACGACCGTACCGTGGAATTCTGCAAAGCCACGAAGAAAAAGTAAATGAAAAGCTCTGCCGCAAATCTGGGATTTCATTTTCCGGGGAAATTCTAACATGACGTGACGCGGGAATTCCTAAGATATTTACATACATGCTGGGATTATTTGCTTTTTTACTGGAATTATTAATAAGATACCATTGAAATATAACTGATTTCTAAGTTAGTTTGGAAGATTTTATGAAATAAAAGGATAAAAAATTAAATGAAGTTTTCTCAAGAATGTGAGTTTGAAACTACACTACCACAATGGGCCTCATGGGAATTTTATCCGGCTTTTTCTCCTGGGCTTGTAAGGATTATTCAGCTTCAAAGGGCTGAGACACCCTGCGTGATAAAAAAAAAAAAAAAAACCTTGTAGCACCGCAAAAACCAAAATCCATGGATGATTAGATTCTATACTATAATAATATTTTCCAGGGCCCTTTTGTTTTAACATAGGAATTCATTGTTAAATGGGCTTTGTCTTTGAGATTATTAAAAAGGTGAGAAGAGAAGGATAAAAGGTGACAACATAGATGGAACATTGAATTTCCTGGGACTTGAAATTCTAGCAGGGTGATGACTGGGTAGTGGGTACTCATTTCCCAGCTTCTCTTTTTTAACTTTTCATTAAAGGTGATTATTTTATATTTATTTTTGTATATTCACATTTGATCTTCATTTTTTTTACTATTTATATCATGAATTCTTATTTATTCTAATGCAAAGAAACAGACCCTAAATTTCATTATTTTAATGATCTTTTAATATTAGCAGTTCTTGGAAATAGAAATCTTTAGCAAATTTTTGCTATCAATTTGATCCTGTGCCAGCAGCATCTATTGAAGTTTTAGACATTGAATTTTGTCATTCCCTAAATTTCATCCTACGGTTTGTCACTATTAATCCAATACAAATCTAAGTGAACCCCACTAATTATGTAGCCTAGATCAATCAAGGTGGGATCAACATTTTGTATTCTGATGCATAGGAGTCGTTTCCAATCCAGCCATTGATAGATGGTAACAATACAACTATACAAGCACTCATCAGACTGAAGTATTTGTGTAAATCGAACAGTTTGACATTTTCACACACATGAATTAGGTTTCCATCGACACAATCAAAAGCGGGGCTCACCAGCCTAGTAGGTATCGGTCCTCCCCATGCATCAACCAGGTGATCCTAGAAAAGACCATTTGTTTGCGAGATGTTCATTGATGATCAAATGGGTCTACCTATATACGAACGAGTGGTGGCATAGTCGGCCAAGGCCTCTATGTCTCAGCGGAGACGTCTTGTATTTTACAACTTTTATTGTCCACCTCCCATAGTTTTATCTGATACATGTGGATAGGAGTGTTCGAATGTGCCCCTAAAATTAGTTTTCGACTGTCTAGAATCAATGTGCCTTGGACAACTATTGGTATCGGTTAAACTGAAATTCCGGTGCATGTGCTTTCTACACTGGACTAGTATTAATCATTGATTAGTAAATTTTAATATCTCTGAAGTCAACAGTCACTGTTCATGTGTAAATCTAATTAACAGTTACTGGTTGAGGTGAAGGAAAGAAACAGCAGAATGTGCCCTTTGTGCTAGGGGTAAAGTTTAGTTGGAGAGTATTTCCGTGAAAAATGAAACTGGTCATGGAGAGAGAATCATTTCTCATTATTCTGTGTTAATATTTTCACAATTTTCATGTTTTAGGAGGCATATTTTAGCATTTCACGAAATCGAGAGAGAGTGGGGAGAGAGCCCACTTTCTGCCATTTTAAACAAGTAGAAGTACATTTCATTGTAGAAAACGTCTCAAACAGTGAAACTAGAAAGAAATCTTGAATTTCAATTTTCTGCAGAGAAGTGAAATCACAGTGGAAATAAAATTCTTTGTAGATTTGTTGCACACAAGGACCCCCTTGGTTTCATAAATTTTCTAGCAAATTGAAGTAAATTGGTTTTCCTGGTTTGGTCTCCACACATCCGAGTGCATTTTTTTTCGATATAGCTGAGACAATGATTCACTACCGTACCCACCCACGAGAATATGGCTTTCCATCCAGACGAAAAGTTTTGTACAGGGAGCGAAATGATTCGGTGTGAAACGCCTGCACGGCCACGCTCTGTATGGTGTCTGGCATTTTTCACTCCCATCATTTGGAAAACGATGGTTGGATGATGGTCCCCACACTTGAGCGGTCATAATATGGTGGGCCCCACATGCCCATACCATCATAATTTTCAATTTTGTTTTTTCTTTCCATTTTCCCTTAGGTTAGAAAGGATGAAAAAAGGAAAATGGAACAAACTCTCACAGTGACCACATTTTCATCATAATTCAAGGAATTGGAAGAATTACAAGGAAACCCAACGAAATTTTGCAAAACTTCACAAAACACCTTCCCCTGGATGATAAAAATGCGTTGGGTGCAAGATAAAGTCACACTGTCCTCTGTTTCTTGTGTTGTGCACCATTGGCCTATGCGTGGGAGCTGGAGCCATTCAACTGGATCCCTTGGTAGAAGATTTCATCGGTTCGACCCAGGCCCGACCCACACGAGTCTTTGGGCTGAACAGACCCATCCTCAGGGCAGTCTAGATTCACCCCAAATAGCCTCAGTCTTTTAGTTGTTGCCGGTGCCGGTGCCGGAGAATTTCCATCAACTTCTCCTGCAGATGATTTCCATGACAAGTCACAAGGATCAATTTTGTCTCCAATTTATCGATTGTTTCAAGATGAGAAAGTGAAAATCTTCCTTAAAACAACCCTACATACATAACCCAAGAAAAGAAATTTTATGGGAGTGATTTGCAAAATGAAAAGATAACGATATCAAGGATTTTTATTATTATTTTTTTATAAAATCCAAGACAAGAAATGTCCTTGTGAGTTGAATTTCTCAAGACAAACTAAAATACAGAAACCAGCAATAAAATGATGAAGTTTTCCTTTGCTACCTCCACACCAATTAATGCATGGAAAGAAACTGTAAACAATGCTGTCCAACTTCTTTTAAATTGAGTTTATCGTGACAAACTGATTGAAGCTTTTACTAACCAAAATGTAGATTAATCTCTTTGTTATAATGTCTTTTTGCACATTAATTTTTTTAAACATGCATTCTCTATATATTCATGGCCTAGATCTTATAAAAAACACTTAATAGTGATGAGTTTTAATGGTCCTACAACGAGGGTCCCTGTAAGAATCCTCAAAATCCAAACTTGAAATGACCATCAACCATTCCTCTTTTCATTGCTCCAATTGTTCCTTGGAGTCCTTTTGTAAGGACCACCCTTACAGGACCAATACTCAGTGATAGACTAATGGATAATATAACAAGTATACCTAAACTTATTCTATAATATATAGGCATGAAAGCTACCTCCAATGCAAGTGCCATGGGGTGGCACAGGATAAGGCGGGCGGCCTGCATAATAAAGTGGAGCCCAAGGGGCTACGCTTGCGGGTGCGGTGCAGCCATCTTGTGCTGCCAAGGTGGCTGCACGGCGCCTCCAGCCAATGTAGAGCTGCTCGCCATTAGGCCGGAGCCGCTTGAAGGAGACGATGTCTCCGGCGTCGAGCCTCTTCTCCTTGACGAAGCGGCTCCACCCTTTGGTGAGGACGTAGCTTTGGCTGCTGTTCCAGTATGAGTACCGGAACCGCCACACCTTCCCTGCCTCATCCTCGAAGCTCAGCTGCAGCCCCTTCTCGCTCTCAAGCGGGAAGTAGCGCTCAGCGTGCTGCTTGGGTATCACCAGCCGGTTCAGCTTCCCAACATCACTTGGCGTCAACGGCTTCTCAAACAAGGGCTCCCTCTCCCCATCACCCACCAATTGACTCCGGCTATCTTCTTCATTGTCATCACGACCACCCTTGAATTGGGTCGCACCCAATTCATATGGCATCGCCGGATTATCGCCAGTGTCAGCCCACGCGGGACATGGGTTGCCATAGAATTGCATGGGCCACTGATCATGGGGTTGGGAGAGGATGTTTTTGAATTGAGAGGTGCTGAGATGACACCATTGGCTTTCTGGGTGTTCTGAAGGCAAGTGCTTGATGGGCATACTGGGATTTGGTGTGCGCGCTGCTATCTAGTGATGAGAATAGAGAGCAAATGAGGAAAGAGCAAGGAGAGCTGTTGGAGTTTCTGAAATGGGGTGGTTTGGTGTTGTTGAGAGAAGGGGTAGTGGTAATTAGTAGCGATGTGAAGTTGGAGAAAATGCCAGAGAGAGAGAGAGAGAGAGAGAAATTGCAAGCACCAGACGGTGATTTTTTATACATATATGGTGGGGTGGGGGGGGGGGGCGTACTGGGGACTGGGGAGTTTGGAAAGCAGTCAGGCGCACGTTTTAGGGAGATTTAATTAAGGAAGAGGCGACAAGACCGTACATACATGGGAAAATTGGTGTATAGACAGGGGAATGACCGCAATCAGATCTCATTGTCAGGTAAGTCAGTCATATGCAAGCGGTAAGGCCCTGCTCTCCTTCGAATCCTGGGTCCTCTCATGGCTAGCCTTGGAGAATCCTCTGAGTCCCATCCTAATAATTTAGTCATTATGGTCACATCTGCAATCCAATCAGCCTGCAAGTTTCTTATTTGGGGCCACAATGATATGGATTGTATGTAAAACACATGCTCCGGCTTCCTTTATTGTTATTGGGTTTTTTTTTTCCTTTTGACTTTGATGTTTTATAACTTATAAGTGATTAATTCACTAAAAAAAAGTGATTTTTTTGGCCTAAAGGTTTTATTTCTAGCGGCGGAAAACCTTAGACGGTAAGAGTGGGTCTGAAAATGATATTTTTTAGCAGCAGAAAATAATTTCAGCACTAAAAGTGACTTTAAGGGGGGAATAGAAAACTACCACTAATGCCTTCTCCTTTTTTTTTTTTCCACTAAACATCCTGTTTTTAGTGATTACATACGTTGGGCACAAGTGGTGTGAAATTTGGATTTAGAACTAAAACAAGAGAGATAATAAATTTGGCTAATTTGGATTTTAAAAAGAGCATCGTTTGAAATTAAAAGAAAAATTAACAGGCACATGCAAAACGGAGTAGTAAAGCAACTTTTTAGTTGCTTGGTCGAAATCAAATATACCGAGTTAAATAAGGGCCTGTTTTTTTCTGGGATTTATGAAATTTCTATTTGGAGAATTTTGAAATTCTTAGGTACGGTGAAATTCCTGAATGCTCCGTTATACTTGAGCATTGAGAAACTCAACAAAAAAACAATGGAATTGGAATTCTTAGATACCCAAGGTAATTTGAGACCTTTTAGGTTGATGGAGTTTTGAAACGCTTGTGAATAAATATTTTATTTGCAAATGATATGGGACAAGATGTCACGTCATGTCATGTTCAAAAAAGACTCCAACATGACAAGTTATTGTCAGAAATTCTCGTAAAAAAACACGCCCTACTGCTCTCAGACAATCAAACAATTGCCAATGCTCCCAGTACAAACTTGCTTGAAATTTCAAAAGAACTTGGGAATGTTTTGGATTGAAAGGAGCTAACTAACTCTTCAAATGCTTCAACTAAATCTCACTAAAGTTCACAGGAAGCTTCAGATCAAAGGGAGTTTAAGAACTCCTCAAATGCTCAAATCCTTGAGGTGCTTGGTGCCAAAGATGGAAAACAGAGTTTAGTTTTTATAAAGCCAAAAGCCAAGTGCTCTAAGTCCCACTCTTGAAACTTCTGAATCGCCTAAATGAGCAACGAAAGGGGTATTGATAGGCTTTGGGGGTAGTTCTTGGTGTCTTTAGCCATTTTGAGTCATTGCGCTTGGGGGACATTTTTCTCATCCATGCCCCCTGGATTCTCTTCTGGTTTTCCATGGGTTGGGGTCAATCTTGGACCCCCATGGTGCTATTTTTGCCCCTCGTGGTGCCAAAGGCCCACGGCACCATGGGTCAAGACCGGCCTTTCGTGGCATCTGGAACCATTTCTAGCCATACATGGCACCCAGTTTCTCTTCCAATATTTAGCCATGATTTTCTTTAAAGTTCCTACTATATTTCCCTTTGATCTAGTTAATTGATCACTACCTTGTCTTTGAGGGGATACTTACCATCTTTTTCCCACTTATGGTGCTTACAAATGCATGGATGAAATTCTATAGATCGGCTTCAAGAATTTGGAATTGCCATCCTCAACCGTCGCATCAATAGTGTTATCTTTGACTAGGTGTAGCATATTTAATTCTTGAGGTGTTTTTTTCTTTTTTAATCTTTTATTATAAGCACAACCATTAGCATGTCATAATTAGGACTAAATTGAACAGTAAATTGTTCCTCATCTTCTTTCAATTGGTTGGGGACATGGGTTGTGAGTAGATTGTGGCAGTTCAAATCTCTAATGTGGAAAAAAAGGATAGTAAATCTTGAGTTTGGAACATTTCTACTAAATTTCTAAAAAAAAAAACCTTAAAAAAAGTCCTAAAGAATGGATAGTGAATGGTCTAGGGTGAAGAGCACTGATGTTAAGGCCCCGTTTCTTTATCTCAATTTTAAGAGTTTATGTCTTAGGGAATTTCAGATTCTCAAAAAACTATTTCCTTGGGTGAATTCCAAATCCCTCCTCTCGATGGAGCATTTGAAACAAAAAAAAGAAAAGTATAGAGAAAGGAATTTCGAGAATTCCAAAACACAGGGGACAAAGAAGTCACATCATATCCACAAAATCCTATGAGAATTTGGTGTGGGCGGCACCCTTAACCACGGGGCGTAGCGTGTAAACCATGGGCTTCAAACGGCGAGTCTCTGTTAGCTTGTATTGGAAATACCCAAGTCCTTACCTTGGGCTTAGAAGTCAATCTCCGTCCTAACTCAACATGATGCATTTTACAACTTTGCAGCCCCCGAAAACGTAAGAACTCTGGAGTTAAGCTTGCTCGGGTGGGAGCAGTATTAGGATGGGTGACATCTAAAAAGTCCCCGCGCAGGCATGTGGGCCAAAATGGTCAATTTCATGCTGAGTTGGGTGGGACTGTGACAATTGGTACGTATAAGAGCCGATGACAGTGCTATTTTTGATGGGAGAATGTGAGAACTTGGTACAGGTGGCACCCTTAACCAAGCATATGGGCCAAAGAGTATAATTTCATGCATGAGTTGGGCGGGGTTGTGATAAATCCCAACATAATAAATTCTTGTCAAGAGTTCTAAGTAAAAGAATAGGCCCTAAATGTGAAAAATTGGTGGCTCCTTGTGCACTCTCTCTCAAGTCTATAAATAAAAGCGCACTCATATTTTAATGCCGTAAAAAACTAATAAAAAAACTTAAATGGTTGTCCTAAATAATGAGTTTAATGAAAAAGCGCTTTGAAAAAAGTTATTTTAGATTTTTTTTAAATAGTGAAATGACATTAATATAAGTTAAAGGATGAACATAAGCAACATGATAGTAACCGGTTCCCCACCTTTGATGGTATGGAACTTTTTACTCAACCTAATGTTGCAAACGGGACGGTTTCGGATCGGAATCATAGTGGACCTGGACCCATTTCTAATTAACGGTTTCGGTTCCAAATCCGTTTTTGACTCGGAACCTATTTTGTTGGTTCCAGATCCGATTCCAATAGGAAAATCCGGATCCGGTTCCAGAACCGACCTACCTAGAGGATTGAAATCTAGTTCTAAAATCGCTTCTAATTGCTCTTTATTCTTCATTTTCTCATAAAATATGCATATCATTCAACTTATAACAGTGCATTAAGTCTACTACCTCCAATATTATACATAAAAATATTTAAAAAAAGTTGATTTTTAGATACAATTTGCCATATCAAAGACTCATATACTGGGTCCCGGGTCTATGGAACCGGACCCGTTTATCAATTGGAACCTAAACTGGGTTCTAGACCCAGACCTGTTTATGAATTGGAACGTAAAATAGGTTTCAGACCCAGTTTTTTGCTGGTCGGAACTTCCGGTAGTCGGAGAATCAGATATCCATTTGCAACCCTAACTCTACCCCAAATATCCTTGGGATCTGGGTCCAAATCAAACTATAATAATCATGGTGAAAATATAAGGTGTCTGAAATAAATGCTATACAAATTCCCAAAACGCCTCTAACACATCATCTTACTTTGCTTGCATCCTATTTTAGGAGCGGACTTGGGTGCAGCACAGTGCAACGACCTGCTCAAATAAATAATTAGAAGGCTCTACGTTCCACGACGATGAAATCTAAGAATGTTTGAAGGCATTTAATTTAAGAACTTCCCATATTTTCTTCAATATCCGTATAATCACTTTCCTAAACTACCCATGCCAATTCCTTAACAAGTCTTTTTTTTTTTATAAAGTAACCTTTAGATTATCTCCATTCCTATTAAGTTTATCTTCCTCTCGCTAAGATCCAAACCACCAAAATGACCTCTTGCCAAATTTCACTTTACATGGAGTTGGGCCCATCAAATTAGAGTAATTTATTTTTTAAAGTATTTTAATTATTGATCTAACAATGCGCCTAAAGTACAATGGACACAATTATATAGTTCTTAAAGGTGGACCCATGTTGTAATTTCTAAAGGTTCCTAATCTATAATTTCTAAAGATGGATGTCACACATGATATAATTCCTAAGGTGGGCCCATTTGTTCTTATTCTTGAAGGAAGGGCCCATGTAATTTTTAAAGATTAAAAATGGGCCCACACCATAACTTCTAAACCACTCAAAATCATAACTATAATGACTCGCGCCTGCCGTCCACATGATATTATCCACTTTGGCTCATATAATTTTAACCCAATCTTGCCGCACGGTTTAAAAAGGCCTCATTCGGAGTTAAGGGCCAGGTCACACACATATATACCCAAGATTAGAACTAGCGTATTTTTGATGTGGGACTTATATATGCACCATTGCATACCCAGTCCTCATCAGACCCAAAGCCTTTCTATAGGGGAGCAACAGACGTGACAATAACTTTAATATATTATTGTGTTCTATGGCCTACGAGAAGAGATCAATCACGCACAAGAAGACAAGAGATTTATGTGGTTCGGCTTTTGGCCTACGTCCACGAAAAGACGGGAGAATCACTATGCAGAATAGAGGTTGTACATCCTAAAGACTCTAGGTCTCTATTTGTAATATCAGCCCCAAACCCTGTTACACCCAAAACCAACTTCTAATCACAGTAGACCTACTATAATAGACCTACTTCTAATCAGAATACAACTTAGGCAATCTAGGGGCCCGGTTAAGCAAGACTTACTAATTACTAGGCCTGTCAATGGGACGAGATGAAACGGGTAAAAAGCCTGGCTCGGCCCGTCCCAAGCCTTAAAATACAGGGCTTGTAAAATAAATTTGAGCCCAGTGGGCTGGGTTTGGACAATACATTTTAAAGCCCGGCCAAAATGGGACTGGTACTGGGCAGAGGATGCCCAGCCCGTTCAGGCCCGGCCCGTTCCAAGCTCTAAAATACAGGGCTTTTAAAAAAATTTGATCCTAGTGGGCTAGGTTTAGACAATACATTTCTGTTCATTTCTTTTTTAAATTACTTGACCGATATAGGAAAATATGATATTCATTCTCATTCATTTTATTGATTTTTTTATTTTCACCGTAAAAGAAAAAAGAAGTTTTTAACTTATCCTACATTACTTTAACTTGACTCATATATGATACTCATTCATTTCTTGACCTATATAGTGTATAGGATACTCATTCATTTCTATTGATTTTCTGATTTCTACTGTAACCGGCAAAAAAAAAAAAAAAAAAGAGTTTTTAACTCCGCCATGTTGCTTGTTGCATTGCATTGCCGGTCCCAAGCCAAAAAAAAAGGAGGAGGGTTTAAAGTCCGGTTCACACTGGGTGTCTGATGACAGCAGGAATAATTAGAGAATGTTTTGCTTCTGTCTAGGATTGGGCTAAGCCCAGGCCCGGCCCTGTCCCAGTCTGGGCCCGTACGGGACGGGATTTGATGTAGGCCCGTTCAGTTTAGGGCTAGGATTGGACAACACCTGACAGGCCCATCCTATTTTTGAGACGGGATTGGACAACCTAAGCCCAGGCCCGGCCCGTCCCATTGACAGGCCTACTAATTACAAGTGAGCCATACTAATTAACAAATCTCCACTTTGGTGAACATTGAAGTTGATCCTCATGCACAAAACACGTCTCACAGTCTCCAACTGCCCCTGAGGCACTCAGGTACTGATCACATTGATCAAGTCCAAACAATGCTTGAACTTGACTGCTGGAATAGTCTTGGTCATCATGTCTGCTGGATTTTCCGCCGTAGCAATCTTAGCCATTGCAAGAGCATCCTCGGCGATGACATCTCGAATGAAGTGTGCCCTAACATCAATGTGTTTGATCTTTTCATGATACTAAGGATTGTGTATCAGATCGATCGCACTCTGACTGTCACAGAAAACAATTGTCAGCTTTTGTTTTAATCCCAGATCTCCAACCAAGCCTGTTAGCCAAATAGCTTCCTTCACTGCCTCTGTAGCTGCCATATATTCTACTTCAGTGGTAGACAAGACAGCTTTGGATTGCAATGCTGCCTTCCAACTAATGGCACCGCTAGCAAAAGTGAAGACATAACCTGTCAAGGACTTTCTTCTGTCTAAATCTCCAGCAAAATCTGAATCAACATATCTAATAACACTTTCAGAAGTGTTGTTGCTTCTATCATACACTATCCTAACATCAATAGTACCTCTCAAGTAATGGAGTATCCATTTCATTGCCTGCCAATGGGCCTTCCCCAGATTATCCATGTATCTGCTAACTACACTAACCGCGTAAGAAATATCTGATCTCGTGCAAACCATGGCATACATGATACTCCTAACTGCACTAGTATAAGGAACACGAGATATGTGCTCCACCTCTTCCTCAGTTTGTGGTGACAAAGCAGTGGAAAGTTTGAAATGGGTTGCCAATGGAGTGTTCACGGGTTTCAAACTTTGCATACCAAAGTGCTCAAGAGTCCAGAACCTTCTCAAGGTACCCCTTTTGTGACAAAGACAATTTTTCTGCTTTCCGTCCATTCGAATCTCCATTCCAAGAATTTTGTTTACAGCACCTAAGTCCTTCATCTAAAATTCACCATTTAACTGAGCCTTTAACCTGTTGATCTCAGACATGTCCTTTGCAGCAATCAACATGTCATCAACATATAACAGTAAATAAACATATGAGCCATTTGAGTGCTTTTTGTGATAGACACAACTGTCATATGCACTCCTGCAATAACTGTTTCCAACCATAAAGGTGTCGAAACGCTTGTACCACTGCCTAAGAGACTGCTTCAGGCCATACAACGATTTCTTCAACAAACATACGTGGTCTTCCTTTCCATGAATTTCAAACCCCTCTGGTTGATGCATATAAATCTATTCATGTAGCTCGCTATGTAAAAATGTAGTCTTGACATCAAGCTTTTCCAGCTCTAAATTCAATTTAGCAACCATAGCAAGTAGCACCCGGATAGAACTATGTTTTACCACAGGAGAAAACACTTCATTGAAGTCAACACCCTCCCTCTGAGTATAGCCTTTTCAACTAGTCGTGCTTTGAACCTAGCATCTTCCACCCCTAAAGTTCCTTCCTTTTTCTCAAAGACCCATTTGCAACCAATAATCTTCTAGCCTTTCGGAGGTTTCACCAGCTCCCATGTTTGATTCTTGTGAAGAGATTCAATCTCCTCACCCATGGCTACAGCCCATCTTGCCGATTCTTTACTAGTGATGGCATCCCATTATGTAACCGGCTCTGACTCAATACTCTCAGTTGTATTAAGAGCGTAGACAACAATATCTTCATACTCGTATCTATGAGGTTGCTTAATCTGCCTCCTCTCTTTGTCCCTGGTAAGCATGTAATCATTTGGAACTGCAGTTTCCTCATTTGAGCTTTGCATCTCCTCTACATCATGTCGAACTTGGACATCTGCTTGCACCTTATCCTACACGTTTTTTGAAGCTTCATTCTCAAGCTCCACCTATTTACTGACACTATCTTTACCCTCCACCTTTTTACCGACATCATTTAAATTTCCAGCATCATGGCACTCATTCGATTTCAGCATAGCAGACTCATTAAAGGTCACATCTCTGCTTATAATGCATTTTGGAGATTTTCCATTTAGGCACCACAACCTATATCCTTTCACACCATCTGCATATCATAGAAATATGCACTTTCTTGCCCTTGGTTCGAGCTTTCCATCATTCACATGAGCATAGGCAGGACAACCAAATATTCGCAAGTTGGTGTAATCAGTAGAAGATCCAGACCATAGCTCTACATTCTATAGCTATTGATGGAGACTAGTAAATCAGATAACAAGCTATGTTAACAGCTTCCGCCCAGAACTTTCTAGGTAACCCAGCATTGGAGAGAATGCACCGGGTCTTTTCTAGAATAGTCTTGTTCATCCATTATGCAACTCCGTTCTGTTGTGGTGTATTTCTGACTGTGCGATGTCTCACAATCCCTTCATTCTTGTAGAACTCATTAAAAGCACTCTTACAGAATTCCAAGCCATTGTCAGCTCTCAAGCGCTTGATTTATTTACCTGTCTGCTTCTCAATCATAGCCTTTCATTGCTTGAACTGCGCAAAAGCTTCATGTTTGTGCTTTAATATATACACCTATACCTTACGAGAATAGTCATCAATAAAGGTCAACATGTATAAACCACCACCAAGAGATGGAACACGAAAGGGACCCCAAAGATCAGAATGGATGTAATCCAAAGTACCTTTGGTCCGATGAACAACTGTCCTGAACTTGACCCTACACTGCTTTTTGAAGATACAATGCTCACAAAAGTCCAGCTTTCCTGTTTTCTAACCACACAGCAAACCCTGTTTAGTCAACTCATCCATACCCCTCTCACTCATATGCTCAAGTCGCATATGCCATAACTTGGTAGTTTCTGAATTTGAATCTGAGGACGACATTGCTACAACACCTGTAATTGTACTACCTTGAAGAAAATAAAGATCATTCTGCTTCAGTCCCTTCATCACTACAAGAGCACCCTTCGAAATTCTCATAACTCCACCTCCAGCTTTGTAGGTACAACCGTTGGAGTCAAGCGTACTCAAGGAAATCAGATTTTTCTTCTACTCTGGAACATGCCTAACATCTGACAAAGTTCTCACAATACCGTCATACATCTTAATTTTGACTGCACCTATCCCAACAACCTTACAGGCTGTATTATTTCCCATAAGCACTTTACCACCATCAATAGATTGATAATTGGTAAACCAATATCTGTAAGGACACATATGATAGAAACACCTTGAATCAAGAATCCACTCAGTAGCTGAGCTACCAACAGTAACAGAAAGAACTTCTGTATCATCAGAATTACTCTCTGCAACTCCGGTTGCAACTCCGACAATTTCTCCATAATCAGTTTTCTCCTTTCCTTTACGCTATGGACAATCTTTTCTAAAGTGTCATTCTTTGTGACATTTGAAGCACTTTAATCTTCTAGTTTTTGATTTGGACCTAGATCGGCCTTTTCTATTCTGCTCTTTCTTCTTTGTTCTGCCATGCACTACAAAACCCTCACCAGAACTGTTAGTGTTTTCAGTGGCAACCTTTTTCTTCAACTCCTTAGAGTTCAAGGCTGACTCAACATCTTCTTTAGAAAGAGTTTTTCTACCATACATCATGGTATCAACAAAGTTCTCATACGAGGGTGGCAAGGAGTATAGCAACATGATGGCTTGGTCCTCATCATCAATTTGAACATCGATGTTTTCAAGATTCATAACAACTTTCGTAGAAGAATCAAGGTGGGTTTGAACAGACGTAACTTCCTGCATTTGTAAGGTGAACAATCGCTTTTTCAGATACAAGCAATTTGTAAGAGACTTCGTGACGTACAAGTTCTCCAACTTCTGTCATATGCCAGCAGCAGTTTTCTCCTGGGCAACCTTTCGCAATACACCATCGTTAAAAAACAACAGGAGCTGACCGTACGCCTTCTCTAGCAACTCATCATTCTCATCATCTGACAGTTTGTCAGACAAAGCATTCTTCTCTTTTAAAGCTTTCTGTAACTCATTCTGAACCAGCAAAGCGTGCATCTTCAAACGCCATAGACCGAAGTCATTATTTCCGTCGAATTTCTGAATCTCAAATTTAGTAGCCATTCCGTGAATCTTTCACTGCACCTGCGTAGATCTCCTCGAGATGAGTCCGCAGGTTCAAATGGATCTCAAATTGGACTCCGGATCGTCAAGATATTGCGAAAACAATCTTCAACCGTCAATTTGGTCAAATCCGCCTTGACTGTACAGATCAGATGTGTCAGGCTGACGTCAGCGCTTTACAGCTACTGGGCTTTGCTGCATGCGGGTCGGGTTGACCTAGACTGGCTGGCTACTGGGCTTCTTTTGCAAATGGGTCAGACTTGACCCGACCTGACTTGCGTTGGAACCGACCTAGAAGGATCCCTTCTTCTTCCTTTTCATGTTCTGGAACCAGAAAAGCAGTGCTGTTACTTCTCCTTCGGCCATGGCAACAGCGCTGGCTGCGGCAGCAACCTTCCTACTTTGGTAACGCGCGACGGCGACTCTGGCGATACGCAGAGCGGCGACGATGATTCCGGTAAAGGTTTCCCAGCGATCCGGGGCCCAGCCGAAATAGGAAAAAAAAACACCCAAATCGCAGAAACTCCCAAATCGATCTCGCCCTTCCTTCCTTTTTCTCTCTGATCAGCACCGGCGATGAGAGACTCCGGCAGTTTTCAACAGGGATTTGGATCGTCTTCGCTCTCTGTTCAGCACCAGCGATGAGAACACTGACCCGTCCGATTTCTTTCTCTGCAATCCAAGTCCCTGATCTGATGTCCACCCTTTTCCAATCAAACCCTCTGAGATCCAATCCGTTAAATCTCCTTCGATCAAGCCAAATTTCTCTGATACCAGTTTGTTGTGATCTAGGGCCTACGAGAAGAGATCAATCACGCACAAGAAGACGAGATTTACGTGGTTTGACTTTTGACCTACGTCCACGGGAAGACGGGAGAATCACTATGCAGAATAGAGGTTGTACATCCTAGAGACTTTAGGTCTCTATTTATAATATCAGCCCCAAACCCTGTTACACCCAAAACCAACTTCTAATCACAGTAGACCTACTATAATAGACCTACTTCTAATCAGAGTACAACTTGAGCAATCCAGGGGCCCGATTAACCAAGACTTACTAATTACAAGTGAGTCATACTAATTAACATATATAATTCTAAATTGAATTCGTCACTACACATCACTATTGCATATTATTGTATATAAAATATGAAAGACTACATGCAGATATTAACTTAAATGATCAAGATGCTAATTGAATCCTTATTCATCTTGCTGAGTATCATGGAGATTCAAAATTTAAAAAATACAACCTGGAGCTTGAACATTGCAATCTATGCAAAGATCTTAACAATGCAAACACCAACGAGTCAATAATTGATTCTCAACCTTTGATTTCCAATCATATTAGCCTAAGGACCATCGTTTATAGGATTGGATCTCAAGCAGCTCACTACACTTTGTTTGCTAAGATCAATGTGAAGAACATATATAAAAAGGCCGAACTACAGATCAAAATTAATGAATCAATGACAATTTCATGTAAATTGTATATAAATATCATATATACTTGCCTAAGTTTTGTAAAGTATTAAAAAGAATAATGAATGAGATTTTGAAATCTGACTTGAAAGAGATCAGCAATTATCCTCTCCTCTTAACTTTCTCTCTATTTATCACTGGCTAAATTTCTCTCAGGATCTTAACACTCAGTTGAGGGTAAGGCTACCTTTTGATCCTTATTTATTATGTCCTATGTTACTATTATCAAAGAACTATTCCCCTTAAATTTTTGTTAAAAAACTAGCTTCACTGAACAATCGTGTGACCTCTTGCAGGATGGTTATATGCATGTGTTTTTGTAAGACCCTAACTCTAGTAACCTTGATTAGCACTAATTAAGTCGTGGTTTAGCTCTAAGTGAGATTAGTGAATTTTGGTTAAGTTTGGGACTAGAATAGCTCTTTATAACTTTGGAGAATTTTGAGAGCCTTTTGATCTAGTGGGACCCTTTTGGGGTTCCTTTAGTGACTTTGAGTATGTATGGGGATTATCTGTGATTCCAAAAATTCGTATTTTAGCATCATTTTACTTATCTCATTAACCTCTACAACTTTCGTGTTGACTTCATTCCCATTTGAAATCCCCAAAATCCGGCTTTTCTAACTTCGAGGGCAAAATAGTCTTTTTACACCAAATCTGGAAACAAAATTCGATGTCTTCAAAACCCTCGAAATATATACTTTTTAGAAACTAGATTTTTCGATGATCATTTTTCCCTTCTTCATCGAACTCATCTGAAGCCCCAAAACCCATGTTTTAGCCTTACAAGAATTTCTAGTGGTGGAGCCCATCTCCGTTTGTTATAAAAAGAGAACTCTTTCCCCCTTATCCCTTTTTCTAGCTCCAAAATGTGGGAGAATGCTCCAGCTGCCCTAGGGTTTTCTCTTCGCTTCTCCTTCTTGCTTTCTCCATCTAAATCCACTACTATTCCTTGCTAAATGGAGAAATGCATGTCACCATTTTCTTTCTCTTGACACTATTGGAGGAGAAATCTGGCCCCATTGAAGTCTTCTTGGAACTCATCTTATCAGTTTGAAGAACTTTCATGTAAGCTCTTTCTTCTTTCTCCTTGATTTGGGTTTTTCTAGCCTTAGAGAGTCATTTTCTTTCTTCTTGCAAGCTATTTCTTCCTCATTCCTTGTTTTAACCATTTAAGGTTCTAAATGGGTTTGTTCTTGGGGGTTTTCTTGTGGCATTGTGATATCTAGCTTGGAAGTTATTGTGGGAGCTTGATTTGCTAGCTTGGACTCAAGGCAAGTGGATGAAATGATGAGTTTTGAATGTTACAGGTTTAGGAAAAGATTTTTTATTCACATCTATCATTGTTAGTGATTGAATATGTGTTTTCATCTATATCTCTTGCTATGGTTGTATTGTTTGGAAAGATGTAACGTCCCACCCATACCCATGCATGATATTGTCCGCTTTGGCCCACGGGCCTCACGGTTTTGCTTCTGATGGGCCTCAACCCATCAAAAGGCCTCAAATGGTGCCATACCAATACTGGAATGAAAACTATTATTGTAGGCAAACTCACATAGAGGTAAACATTCATCCCAACTCTCCTTGAAATCCAAAACATATGCCCTGAGAAGATCTTCTAATGTCTGAATGGTACGC
The DNA here is from genome assembly GCA_003546025.1 of Camphora micrantha. Classification (NCBI taxonomy): domain Eukaryota; kingdom Viridiplantae; phylum Streptophyta; class Magnoliopsida; order Laurales; family Lauraceae; genus Camphora; species Camphora micrantha. The sequence goes on along the minus strand of QPKB01000004.1, from coordinate 42,643,801 downwards.
TCTGACTGTCCATCTGTCTGAGGGTGGTAAGCTGTACTGAACTTCAACTGGGTACCCATAGATGACTGGAAAGTAGACCAAAACCGAGAGACAAACTTAGTATCTCAATCGGATACTATGGATTTAGGAACTCTATGCAACTTGACTATATTGTCCCTGTACAACTTAGTCATCTTGTCCAAGTCCTAATTCTATAAGAATCTATATTTCACCTTTAATTAGGTATTTTATGTCAAGAGTGTACAAGGTAAATTTACAACGGATACGATTCATAAATCAAAGAGAAGTTACAATCCATTCCTAGGTAAAATGTTGTCATCCCTGTATCCAACATATCCTAACAGAGTACATATGGAATTCGGATCGACAATGCTACGAGGGAAATCCCTTGGTGTACAATAATGTAAGGCATTGGTCGCTTCAGTTTCCATATGCAATCGGTTACAATACACGTAATACCCGAATACCTAGACAACCATCGAATTCACACCAAGCAACGTGATTCGATTTAATTCTCATTTATGGTCAAGTGATATTAGGTTCATGGTTTCCAACATCTAAGGCCCAAATCTGAGTTTTAGTTTCCATCCAAAAGAAACAAGGCATGTTTAGTTCCATTAGGGTAACCCGCGGTTGACCAAATCTGTTAGCTCGGTCGACCTACAAGGTGTCCTCGGTCGACCGGCTGCATAGACGCGGTCGACCGGCCAAAGGGCTCGGTCAACCGGCCAGGTGGGCTCGGTCGACCTACAAAAGCCTGCGAAAACTAGCTCTCTGGTTTTCTAACCGAAGCCTTTTTCGGCTAACCGGTAGTGTCCCCGGTTGACCGGCCAAAGCCGCGGTCGACCGGCCTGCACGGGAAACGCGAGTTCAGATGATTTTTCTGAACTGTTTCGAGTCCAATCTGTCTCCTTCCCTTTTTAGGCCTTTCCAGAGGCCATTTCTACATCAGAAGAGCCTCCTGCTCTCTCCAAAAATCCATTCCAACCTCATTCCACACAACGTATTCTATTACCCCCAATTTTTTTTTTTTACAAATTCCATTCAATTACAAGATTCTAACCTAATATACATTTCTCAAATTAAATAGGAACATGCTTGGAATTAAAAGGGTTAATCTACAGAATGTGTAACAACAGTCAAATATAACAACAAGCATGTTTAATATGTAATTGCGAATCTACTTGCCTTAACCGGAAGAAATATCAGAAATGGGTGACTTTCGAGGAGAAGCCTTTCTACCCCCAAATCACAAATCTAAACCGACAGAACGAAACCTAACATACCAGGAATAATAATGGAATGAAAATAATTCAGATCTAACCTAAATCTAACCAAAAGGAAGATTAAAGAAAATATGAAATAGAGAGGAAGCTTACCCAAAGTTGTACCGGAAGAAAGAGGGGAGGAAGAGATTGAGATCTACCGGATCAGATCTTCGAAAGAAGCTTTCTTGGGTGAAGTTTTGGCTTGAGGAAGGAAGAAGAAGAAACTGGCTGCCGTTTCTTCTTCGTTGCAGAGAATAGAATAAGAGATTAGGGTTTGGCATCGATTAAGAAGAAGAGGGAGGGGAAAAAGACTTAATTACCCCTTAAGTGGGCCCGGTAAAGAATGGGCCACTTGAAGGTCTGCTGATCATCGGATCGCGACGAGTCAAGAGGAAAAACTGATCTATTCGACGAGATCTTTCCAACGAACCCAAAAATCACGGCGTTTGGAATATTTCGGAAAACACTCAATTTTCCCTAAATTGCAAACTACCCCCCTACTATGATCAAACGAACTCCGAATCGCACGAAACTTCGCAGATACTATTCTAATACTAAAAGAAACTCGCTCAAAATCTAAACCCACTTAAATATCTAAAATACAATTAATTAAAATAAATATGCATTTAAACGGGTCAGGTCGGATATTGGGCCCAAACTGACCCAATAAGGTCACAGACCTTACATCTCTCACAAATAAAAAGAACATTTGGTCCCCCAAATGCCTAAATATACCTCATCTGGAAAAAGATAGGGGTACGCCTTCTGCATCTGATCCTTCAGCTCCCACGTAGCTTCCTCTGAACCGTGGTTCTCCCACTGTTCCTTAACCCATTGAATGGTCTTAGTACGCAACACTACCTCCTTAGTGTCGATGATCTGCGCTGGTCAAAAACAAAACCGTGAGGCCAGTGGGCCAAAGCGGACAATATCATGCATGGGTATGGGTGGGACGTTACAAATGTTATCAGAGCCGACTCTCGACTAGTTCGAGTGTGGATCCCCTGCCATGGTCTGGTGCAAGTGGGCGGGTCTCCATGTGGGCGGGCCAAGAGGGCTGGCAGGCTACCGAGACTGGCAGGCTACTGCATAGGGACGTGCAGCCTTAAGGGGGGTGGATTGTGACTCCCCGGAGTCCCACATCGACTATAGAGAGGAAAGTGAATGGGGTTATATGTAGAGCTTACACCCTTACCTTGCATGAGGCCTTTTGATGGGTTGAGATCTGCCTCAGCGGGTGCAACTTGTTAGGAATTTTGTGTATTGCAATTTGATGGATGCATTATCATTTTAATCATCATTCGAATTTTCACATTTGCATTGATTTAGAAAATCTTGAAATCTTGATTTACTCATGCATTGTTTTAAATCTTGTAAATCATATGTTTCATGCATGTTTTGATTGGATGCATTTTAATTTGAAAAGAAGTTTTTATGAATCAAGCAAGCCTTTGGTTTTAAATCTTTCAAATCCTTTTAGGCTTTTTGTGTTTTATGTTTTTAAACCACTTAGTTTGATTTTGAACATGTTTCCAAGCTTGATTTAATGGCCCAAAAAGTTCCCTCAAGAAAAACTTTGAAATATGCAAAAATATGCATTTTTGGGAAACTTTGGTCCCAGGCCCGGGTCGACCGCGCAGTGTGGCCGGTCGACGGGCCCAAGGGACCCGGTCGACCGGCCACACTGTGCGGTCGACCGGGAAAGAACCGTTGGGCCTCTTTTTAAACGGTCAGATTTTTGACCGTTGAGCCCGGGTCGACCGCGCCTTCTACCAGGTCGACCGGGGACACGTGAAAACTCACTTTTTGAGTATAAAAGGAGTTTCATTCCCTTGTAAAAAGGGTTGATCAAATAAGAGAAAAGAGTCTTCTTGGAGGAGTTTGGAGACAAGAAAAAGGGGATGAATCAAGAGAGACCAATGGGTCATTAGTAAAACTAAAGCTTGGATTAATGAAGTTAAATCTCTAAGTAAGCTTTACTTTTATTAATCATATATTATATGCTTTGTTTAAATTATTGGTAAATGATTTTTAGCATGTTAACTATGATGTGTTGAATCCATTCTTCTCTTAATCTTTGATTCAAGTTGGATTGGATTCTTCACCCTTGATTTCAAACCAAGTTTGTTTGTTTTAAAACTTTATAAAACATGTTTTGTCAAAACCTTTGATTTCTTTTATAACATGTTTCATTTACTTGGTTGAATCATTTTGTTGTTTTCATTCATTTGAACTTTAGTTAAACTCTTGTTTTGAAAACAACATAGCACATGCATCACATGTTTAGTCTTAAATAGTTTCATACAACTTGTGAACCTTTGATTTTTATATCATCAACAAGTTAGTATTTATACATGTGATTTGCATTTCACTTCAATCAAATCTTTGTGAGCTTTAAACTTTTAAAATGCATTAAGCATACATTAATTGAGCCTTCATTTTAACTTGATTGAAGTTATCACACACACACATCATGAACATACACATTTGCATTCATATAGTGTTTGTGTGAGTTAGATTTTCAATTTCATATCCGCCTAATTAAGAGGCATATTAATTGAGCTTAAATTGTATCTCTTTGAGTGTTTGTGTAGACACTTCTTTGAGAAGAAATCTTCATCTTGTAAAGGTTATTGCTTAGCCTAAGAAAAGCATTGTGTAAAGGTTATTGCTTAGCCTATAAAAGCATCTTGTATAGGTTGTTGTTTAGCCTAGAAAAACAACATTGTTAGGTTATTGCTTATCCTTGGAAAGCATATTGTAGAGGTTATTGCTTAGCCTTTTCAAAAGCATAAATAGTGGAAATCCGGTGGGGTGTTGAGACACAAGCCGGTAGTGGATGTAGGCATTGAGGCCGAACCACTATAAATTATTGTGTAGTGGTATTTGCTTTGTGGTGATTGATTTGTTTAAGCTTCCGCATATTGTTTGTTAATCATCACTTGTGACTAGTTGTTTGTTAAGAAATTAAAATTGGCCATAATTAGTCATTAAGTGTAGATCACCCTATTCACCCCCCCCTCTAGGGTTAGGATCCCGGACTTTCACAACTGGCAGCCCACATGTTCCGTGGGGCAGCAGAGAGATGGTGGAAGACCATCAAACACCCTTATGAGGCCTTTTGATGGGTTGAGGCCCATCAGAAGCAAAACCGTGAGGCCGGTGGGCCAAAGCGGACAATATCATGCATGGGTATGGGTGGGGCGTTACAAAAGGGATATTAATGAGTCCTTTCTCTTGTTTCATCTCATGGAAATGTATGCATTTATTTTGATGAAAGATTGCTTTAGGTTGTAAATGGATTTAATGAATGATGGGTTTTCTATTGTGATTGAATGTGGATGGAAAGGAGGGGATTTGATATAATTTATGGGAGGTTTTGATGGTGGATTATGTGTGGATTAGAGGAGGCTATGAGCCCCTCATTTATGCGTAGAAAGGGAGCTTCAAAGAGATTTGCAAGAGAAGAAAGGAAAGAGCCGAACTGAACATCATAAACAGCTTCTGTGACAGTTCGCTTGAGCAAACCCCATCTAGAGAGCAGTTGGCTCGAGCTAACTTGACAATTCACTCAAGCCAACCTGACCTGGACAGGTCCGCTCGAGCGAACCCCTTCCAGAGAGCCATGGCTCCAGCGAACTTTAGGTCCGCTCGAACCAAGTGTACTGTTGACCTGGGGCTGTGTTGGGAGCCTGAGTATGATGTTTAAATGTTTGGAAGAGGTTTGTTGGGAGCTCAATTGTGATGGGGAGACTTGGAAGGCGTATGGAGCTTGGTTGAAAAAGAAACCCCATCACAGAGATTCATTGAAGGTTTTTTAGCTTACCAATGTATATAGGGATGTTTCTAAATCTCAAGGAGTACTAAGTCTATATCGAAATCGACATATGAGACCCTTATTCACATTGATTTAATCTTGAACCCTCAATGCTTGGCCTGTAAATTTTGGGAATCCATTTGTGTTCTATTTTTTTCCCAAAATTTGATATACACTTCTCGAAATTCATACTACATGAATAGTCATGCCCCAAGAACACTGAAATTGTAAATTTTAGCATTTTGCTAGCCTGTTATGCATTGCTCGATAACAAAGTGATATTTGTGCCTATGGGCACCCCGTCTCGCCTATTTATGTGCTTACATCATATCGATATTTGTACATGTCCCGATTTCTTTCATGTGACTTATGAGTCGGCACTATTAAGCTTGGACGACCTTGTCGGCTTGTTCCACCGACTTGGAGGTCCCCCTCTCGTCCCCGCCAACTGCAGCCTGGATCCAGTCCCATCCCGATACCCAGTTCGCTATCGTGGTCCCATCCTATATAGTGTTATATATATATATATATGTTTCGTTGAATCTTATCACTTCGTGTGTTAGAGATCAACGCCCCGATGTGCTCTCATCACTTTAGTGATAGAGGATTTAGCTTTGTGTGGTTTCCATTTTGCCAGTTCCTTGTTCTTTGGTACCTTTACATGTTTTATATTGCCCATGTGTTTTCTAAATGATGATGCATTCTCTTTCATGAAAATTATTGTCTAAGCAGGTTTCAATGTTTTCCAAGGTAATTTTAAATGTTATCATGTTGTTATATTTTTTCACCCACTTGCCAGACCGTCGTGTTTTACCCATTATTTGGTATTCAAGTCTTGCTACCAGTTATCCTGAGGAGGAGCTTGAGGAGGCGGCCGGAAAGCCGCAGCGAGTAGGAGAATGACAGGTTGATGATGTCGTTTAGACACTTGGCCAAGCCTTAAGATACTGAATATTTTGGAGATTGTGACTAACTCATTCTTTTCGGGATTCTTTTGGTTGTATTAGCCTTTGTTGGCCTTTATTTTGGGGAGTGGTAATTTAATTGATCTTTTGTATAAACATTTAACTTTACCTTTTGGGGAAATGCTACAATGATCATTACTCACTCTGATACCATAATTTCAATTACTTGTGCTATCAGTCTTTTGATTATGAAATGAAGTATGAATTATATACTTGATTTGCTACACGCTTCTGTACTTTGAATGAACAATACTATGAACATGTGATATTCTCACCGCGGACACCTGTGAGAAATCATAAGCACAGATGGCATGAGCCGTCATTATTTAATCCGTATACAAATTAGTTAACTAAAAGAATGTGTTGGTATCATTAAGATCGCCGATCCCAGGTTAGGTTGGTAACTTGGTCCGGGGTCGCGATAGTTTTACATTGGGTGGCTGCGCAAATGAGGACCGTAAAAATCTTTTTAGTTAAACTATTTAGTAATAAAATATACACTTGAAGAATTTAATGAAGAAACGAATCTTTAAGTAATAATAGAAAAATGCATAGTAGTCGGTTGATGAATAAAATAAAATAAAATAAAATGAAAAGACAGATTACTTTTGCTTTCTTTATTATTTTTGTATTCAAAATCCTCTCTCCTGCACACACTCACATTCTTTATATAACATTCCTTCCTATAGGTTTATTTATTCTCAAATAAATGCTTAACTAAACTTGCTAAATCAATTATTTGCTATCTAATGAGTCCAATTTTGTTATTTTCTAAAAATTATAAAACACCTGTATAAATCTTTTAAAATAACAAATAGGTTCTTACGTCCCAACCAAGGACTGCATGACTTCTATGTTATTCTATAACATGTGGAGAACTCCCATACTAATTATAGATCACTTATTTTAAATAATAAAAAAATAACTTAAATAAATTTTTGGTGTTCGGTTCTTACATACATGCTGTTCAAAACCATGAGTACACGTACACCACAAACTTTGGATAGGAGTGCAAGCAGATTGAGGTGCTTAGCTACACTAACCTGCCCAAAATCAAGGTCTTTGTTCAGATTTTTCAGGTCGGTTTCTTCGAGCAAATAGAGGTCCATATTGACACACTGACAACCTGAAGACAAAGTGCTCAACGTCATTCACCAGAACCGGATCACCTTGTGCATCACTTGGAAACAGTATGTGCATGAGAAGATGGGAATAAAAATTGGAAAATTCCTCACGTGATTCAGCATTATTGGCATTAGACCCTTTTGGGTCCTCTTTAATAATTCAGGAGTAAAAGGAAGAGGGAGCAAATTGGCCTGCAAAAATCGAGAGATCCCTTGCATTTCCAATAAGCAGAGGAGATAAGATTATCCAATCCCCATCAGTTGTGTTGTCCCAATCCACTCCACACAATCCCTTTTCCACTAATCTGTTTGTCTCATATCATTCCTTCACGCCCCATTATTTTATGTATCTTCTCTCCTATAATGCCATGCACTTTTGTTGGAGTAATTATTGGAAGTTGTTGTTTGGAAACATAATATAAATAACAATATGTATATGTTCTTCATGTGGCTAATCAGGACATGATAAATTGGTATTTTGGACGCTTGTCTGTGTGACCAAGTTGCTCCTCATAGACTCAGGAATCTGCTCCAGGAGGCAAAAGGGAGGAGATATTTGAGATAAATGATTCAAGAATAGTTATCTGACAGGATAAAAGAGGACCCCAGTATGGAGCATTACATTCCAAGCAAACCCAGCTGCATGCATGTGTAGCTTTCTAGGTGAAGTGAAACGAAAAGCTCTAATTAGGGTATAGTCACATAAGTAGGGTATAGTTTTGAGTAATTCCTAATCATTATTTCAGAAAAGAACCCAAGTTTTCCATCATTAGAGATGATGGAAACTTAAAAGTTTTTGTCAATTGTTAAATGATTGTTAATGGACCTTAGGCAGTTCGACTACAAGCCATACACTGAGATTTTGTGCAGGAACTGTAATTATGTAGTCAATGGGTTCAAGGCTAAATTTTTGTGGGGATAAAGATTTCTTATGTACCCAAAAATTGATAAAGAAGGGCAGAGAGGAGATTAAGAAAAGCTTCATTAATTCACTAATAAGGCCTTCAGTTTTCATTTGACCAACTTTTTCTTCTAATTCACGGAGTCACTAATAATACAAATTAAAACTATTCTCTGCGAGTTTATGCAAGGATATTGGACTATTCAGCCTTTAGAAAAGAATATCACGGAGCAACAATGACTTCTTAGTTGATGTCTGAAAGTGGTATTTGCTCGTCTTATAGTTCATTGTGCTCTGTGGCCACATAGCTCGTTTGTTTGGAAGGATTTGAATACATAGTAATTTATAGGCAAATGGGCTTCAAGAAAAGAAGTGATTTTAAAGAAGGTGAAGGATGAAGACTACAAGGTGGAGATATTATATGGAACCTTGGCCTTTTCTAGTATTTGAGTTACTTTAACTATAGCTGCATATTCATTTTCCATTTCCCCTTCATTTCTTCATTAAAAGGGATATTATTGTTGAAAAGTATTTGAAGGTCTACCAATGTCTCAAAATTTTGATAGCATTTGCGAGCGGATGAGAGTTTATATGGTATCAAACCCAATTAATATTGAATTCGTATCTTAGGAAAACAACTCGGCACTAAATCGTGCATATCGTTAAACGTGTACCAACAACGTTCCTTTTGAAGAGGAGTGTAAGAATATTTTCACTATATCCACTAATGCCTCTAAGAATTTGGATGAATTGGTCAGCCAATTGCTTTCTAGAAACTCAATTACAGAACCAATTCCAAGGAAAATGTCCATGCAACAATATCACCTCTTCTATCTATCACCACTGTACGTATCTTGTAACAAAATATTCAGTGAAGATATTATTTAGATAGATTGTAAATGAACGAATGAATATATTCTTCAACAAAACACGCGTCTCCTTTCTTCTACAGAATTTTTTTTTTAATCAGTTAACGAGAGTTCTTTTTACCCAAAAAGGAGGATAAGGCAGGATCAGACCAGACCAAAATGGACCTGATCCAGATGGAATCAGATATGGAATTCTAGAGTAGTGCTTCAGTAGAACTGACCCACAAACAGAGCCATTAAACATGCATGATGTGGTCGGGTCGGGTGAACCCAAACTCTCGGACCTGTAATTTTGCGGCCATACTTTTGAGATATGGGCCTGTGGCTGCTGGGGCCACGCCCATCTTTGTAGGCTCAATCCTTTTGTGACAAATGTACAACTTTGGGTCGGACCACAATTTTCAGTGTCCATCAAGGACAAGTAAGAATTCCAACCCAGCATAGCTTATCCATATTATCTTCAACGTGTCAAAATCTCATTGCTCCTACCTCCAACACTTCATCCATGAAATCTGTTGTACAATATCTCCATCACAAACCCAAATTCTAAGAATCCCTTGCAACCAATTTCATCATTACACAAAGAGGGCTTTAGGTCTGACTTGGATCCAAGTTAAGGAGGAAAATGGCAGCCATGGCGACCTTGCCCAGTGTTTCAGGCTTAGGCACTTCCACTCTGCCATTATCTTCTCGTCCTTCTACCAAGTCAAGTCTCTCATCAGGTACCAAACTTCTTTTTTTTTTTTTTTAATCTCTATCTCAAATTATTTGCATTTCATACAAACACACGTGTCTTGTATGAATGATCTGGGCCACTCATTAGGTGGGCCACGATGAATTTACCCAGCCCAATAACCAAAATGGTCGGTGTATTACGTGGGCCACACATGAATGAGAAATTGGGTGCTAAGGAAATGAAACAGTTGCCAAAAATTATACCATGGTTGGTCTGAATTTGCTGTATTTTAATCTAAGCCCATGATTTGTATGTCCCAGGGCCCATCAATCAGTGGTTCTGAACTTACACTTCGTGGGGCCAACCGTAGGAGGGCTGTGGGCGAAAAATTATCCACCAAACAATCACAGCCATTCGACCTATGAAGATTTTGCTAATTAACATGAACTGTTGGCTATGAGTTCTTTTATGTTCATTGCAGCTTAACTATGCGACTGCTGGAGACTAGAAATTAGGGCTGCACAGAAATTCAATATCACAGCTAAATCGGACCGAACTAGGCGGTTCGGATTGGTTTTATAATAAATCAGTTCGGTCTACGATTTGAAAATCGTAAAAACCGCTTACATCGGGCAGTTATGGGTTTGAACCCTCGGTTCACCGTCTAAACCGGTTTCTAACCGACGAGTATATTATGTAATTTGAGCATTTGACTATTTGGATTGTTTTATTTGTCCTAAACATTGGAATAAATGCAAATGATGAGGGTGTCATCATTTTGATATTTTCAATTTTTGATTTTCAATTAAGAAATAAATAAATAAATGGTTTAACCGATCGAACCGACCGAATACTTCGGTTCCGTTCGGCCAGAGCCCTCTCCATCGGTCGGATCGGATTGATTAATTAAAAAACCGATGGGTTCGATTTGGTAGTTTGTTTTAGTGCTAAATTGATCCAAACTGCGTATCTGCAGCCCTACTGGAAATTAGAGGTGCAACTCAGGTGGATTGGATCAGGTTTTGGACCGATCCAAACTCACCCCAAACTCTAGAATTGCCAATGGCATCCGGACCCAGTCGGAATCGACCTGATCTAAACCTGGCCTGAGTTCCAAAAGGGCCCACGAAAACCTAAACTCCATCAAACCAATCTGGCACCCATTTTGAAAATATATCCATCCCTATCCGGAACCTAACCCGCCTATAACCCACCCAAGACCTGACCCAAACTAGAAACGGATGTTGGCGATTTTCCAGCCTTGAGCCCAACCCGAATTTGGATTTTTTGCAGTCGGGTCAGTAGGTTTGAATTGGGCCCAGCGCAAGTTGCAATCCCATTAGAAGTCTAGAATTTTAGCTGCTGGGTTGTAACTATTGCCCAAACGTCCATCCACAATGGGGCCTACAATGTAAGCTATTTAGACCACCATAGGGTGGGGCCCACCATGTAGGAATGCTGATCTAAATGAGAATTTACAGTAATAAAAAAGCAACTAACCTCTATTATTCTTGAAATAATTAGGTTTTATAAGATCTCCTGTTGCTGAAAGAAACCCTCTGAAGCAAAAACTAGCTTCTGGTGGAAGGTTTACTTGGTAATTGTCTTCTTGACCATTTTCAACTTAGTCAATAAGACGTAATTATCTTCCTTGATTATGTCTAACTTTTCATTTATTTAAGCTTTGAGAGAAACTGGCTTCGGAGGGACCTAAATGTGATCGGATTCGGTTTGATCGGTTGGATCGCTCCATCAAGCATACCAGCAATCAACGGTAACAGTCTGACGGGCCTCTTCTTCCAAAGCATCGGGGAGGAGTTAGCTCACTGGCCCACGGGCCCAGCTCTCACATCTCAATTCTGGTGATTACAAATCAAATTTGATTATGCTCACACATGCATCATTTATTTTAATTAATGGTCAAGGACAATTATTTGTTGTGCACATGCAGCCCATTGGGCCAGTGATCGATCTGGGCCATCCGCCTAGTATGCTTGTCCTCTTCGGTGTCCATGCCCCAACACTCTGACTGGGTCATTAGACAGTGGTCCTAATTAAACATAAATTATGAGTTGATGGTTATGTTATCAGGTTAACAGGACTTATGGGCCATGGATAGTCCAAATATGAGGCCTACTAAATGATGGTCCAGATTGTTGGCAGGCGGCATGCTTGTATTCTTTCTAATTCAGATGAATCATATGATACTTCTTGTAGCTATCTGTATATGTATGTTTGCTTAATCTGTGGCTTCTTTTTTCCTTGGGTATTTTTAGGTTGTGGATGATTACATGGCACCTGGGACTGTTCATTTGCCTCACCTTTGGGCAGATTGGTTTCAAGGGAAGGACTGATGGCTATTTTTAATGTGTTTCTTTGTTAATTTGTATAATAGCAAGAACTCACGCGCGTTGTGTATTTCTTTTCCTATCATGTATTTCTTCTTGTGTTTAAAACTCCTCTCTCTCTCGCTCAAATTTCTCGGTAGGACCTCCTTGTTTCACGTGATTGAATTCGAGGAATTCTACAAGACTTTTGCTTTTGTATTATCTTTAAGTGGTCAAAAATGAAGAATTAAAGGTGAATTGTTGATAATCAGTAACACCAAAAGATCAACCTGTTAGTGTGTAATTGCAATCCCCTTTGACAGGTAGCAGTTTGAATTTGATTTGATACCATGTTGATAACCAGCAACTCTAAAAGCTCGAGCTGTTAGTGTTATATCAACATGAATATCCTAAAATGATTATAAATTAGACTCTTCTTTAATGGAAATTGAATCAAGCGAAGATGAGAAATGAATAGTAAGCCATTAATGAAGCGATTTAAATCGTAGGAAAGTCAAGGTCCCGTCTACATCTCTACCTTATTTCCTTCGACCCTTACCTAAATCTTTCGGAGGAGAGCTCATTTGATAATGAATTCTAATGTATTCTATGAAAAAAAAAAAAGCCTAAGAATCAGGTTATATGGTCATAGTGTCAGGCCTGGTTTCTTAAAAAAAAAAAAAAAAGCTAGCAACAAACACCTGTGCTAAGTCCGGGCCCAAAAATGAATATACATTAAAATTTAAACTTTTTTTAAATTCTTTTAAGAGAAAAATAAATCTAAAATGTACAAATATATTTTTTTATCATTCTTATTTTGAAGAGTCCTGAAAAATCTCTCATAATAGGATAGATCCTAATATGGCCAAACACATTTGCAACACGGTCCAACTCCACCTAAATGCTGATTTGAAGACGAAACGTTGCATGTGGAGTTCTTTAATTTTTATTAGGATTTGAAGAGAGAACATGCATGTGGAGTTAAATTAAGGAGTTACTATAGTGAAAAGAAATAAAGGCTTGATGAGTTACAACATTGAAGAATCTTTTAGAGGGAGGAGTGTGGTAATCGTTAGAGGGGTTAAAATTAAAGGTCGCAATCTCTGAAGTTGGCTTCATATATAATATAATATATAATAATGGTTTGACTATGCAAATAATCAATTATTTTAGATTCTCCTTTATGATCAATTATTTTAGAATATTGTTGCACACTGTAGAATTGATCATTATATTTTGTACTTACATCTACAATAGTGTAAAAATTTGAAATGTTATTAGGTGTGATACTTCTTCTCAAGTTTTTCTTCCTTTTTCTTAACCTCAAATCAACATCATTTTTACCCCAAATAACACCATCAGTCATGATATTTTGAATTGAGAGGCACAATGTAGATAGAAAAGTAACCTAGCTAAGGTGGTTTGTGATTAACGCTACCCTCATAGGAAACCAAAGAAAAACCTCAATCACCTGAAATTGTCACATATATATAAATATTATAGCATTCAACATACAAATATGCATCAAAGAATTCATAGTAAATAAATCTATGTCCTACCAATTGAATGCGGCTAATGGCTTCTTCATCCCATATCTTATTTCCATCTTGGTCTATAACATATTATACTACAAGAAATAGAAGAGTTAAGAATAAAGTTAGAACCCACACAACAACAACAACAACAACAACAACAACAACAACAAAAATCTTTAAGAACTCAAAATACCTACCATCCATAAGCCATTTTCCATTAGAAGATAAGTAAACCCTGTAGTAGGTTCAGATCAGTCAAACCTGCAAAACCTCTAATAAGATCCCATGGCTTTACCACTGTCAACCTGAAAAGAAAAATAGCAAAAAAAATTCACAAATTGATATTCAAACTCCAAACGAAGATGAACGACTACAAATCACATAAAATCATGAAAAACAGAAATCTGAATATAAAATGTCAAGAAAATAGGAAAGGCATACAAAAGCCCTTGAGAAACTCAAACCCCACCACCAACATCCACAAACAAATAAAGCTCAAGTCAAAGAGAGAAAATGAAAAAAAAAAAAAAAAAAAAAATCTTATACCCCTCTATCAAAGAGGAGAGGAGTTATGACCCAACCAAAGACTATAAACAGCCTCTATCAGTCCATCTTAAGAAGAAGGAAAAAAAATGGAAAATCAGTATTCAGAATTTTGGGTGTATTAGAATATGTATGTATGTAAGCCACAACCTTCTTCCATCATCAGCTTAATGGTCAAGATCACCCTACATGATCCACCCATCATTATCATTAACACATAAAAACATACCTTGAACACCAGAGGAGGAGAGAGGTATGGAATGCTGATCCAACGTATATAGTGGAAGAGAAAGATGGAGATAGAGGAAGATATGAATATAGATGGTGTTCTTTCGGTCAAATTCAATTATAGAGAAAGTTATGGTTATCCTTTGAAAATCGGAATGAAAGTTTCCTTCTTCATGCATGGGGCTTATTTGGGGTTATCTTTTGTGCATTTTTAAGGAGTGTAGATGTAGATTTAAATTTAAATATGAACCCATGGTAATGTCAACTTATTGGTAGAAGTGGAGAAATGATAGGTGTGATAAGGATGGAAGAGGTTATTTAAGAGAAATTGTAGGACATATGATAAAGATGTGAGTTTGTTATCTTTATAATATGATAAATACGTGAGTTTGTTATCTTTATAAAATTTTGAATGAAATGGAGAGAATTAGGGAGGTGATTTGGAGAAGATAATGAAATGGAGATTTGTTTTGGATGAGTGTAGTGGCCCACATCAAAGCCTGAGGTTGTATATTTTTTTTTCTTTTATATTTTTTTGAAAGAAGAAACTTTTCAAGGATGAGGTGGCACCCCTCATAGCCTACCTCCCCCTTTACTTTAATATATATAAAGAGCAGCACCCCATGTGGATTTTTGCTATATATTATATGACCCCGACATGATTCATATGATTCGCTGCGTGTTCGTGAAGGGACCGGGTTACTATAGCTAGCCACTTTTAAAGCACACCAAGATAACATAGTTGAGGGTAAAAAGGTTGGATTTTCTAACTGTTGTCAAATAAATTCAATTCCAAGAATTACTACCCTCTGGAAGGATGAAGGTTTTGGTGAAGGTGGGACTGCTGCCATACCGAGTGCATAATTGATAAACTTGGCTCTGAGAAGTGTACGTGTCTGTTGATGTCAAAATTTTGTCAAACAAAAGATGCTGATGGAAATTGGTCTAGGCCCATTAAATTAGCATGATTCAATGACATGAGTCATCAAAACTTCAAAATAAATTTTTTTTAGTAAACTAATATTATAATTAGTTTAAACTACATAAGTAATTGTTGGTAAAATTGGTGGAAATTAATGCACATCATCTCAAAGGTCTAGGTTTCAATTCCCCAAGAAACTCGTTGGGGAGTTTTGAAAACTGCCCATAACCAATTCCTCCATGTTACATGTTATGCTAGTTATCATAACCACCCAAAAGAAGGATAATAAAAGAAGGAAGAGAGGAACGAACAAGATAGATCGGGCTTTGTTTCCTAACAAGGGAGAAAAGAAAAGAAAAGAAAAGAAAGAGAAGAGAAAAGAAAAGAAAGGGAGAGAGAAAAGGGTGAGATTTCTACATCTTCTTCCTCTTCACTCCATCTTCTCCATCTCATTTTACATCATCTTCCCCTTCACTCTATCTTCTCCATCTCATTTTACATTACATCCCCATGTCACTTTCTATCGGAGATTCAGATCTTTATGTACTAAGGATCTGCCCTCTAACCACTAAATTATTTTCATTCCATCATTCCTATTTTCCTTTTTCTTTTTTAAATGGAGATTCAGATTTCTCTAAAAGAAATTTGCCCTCCCACAAACGGCCTGAAGAAAAAAAATTGAGATTCAGATTTCATTGGTGGAAATTTGCCCTCCAAAGTTTCTGAAATCAAAACCTTATCATTTAAATTTACAAATTGTTATAATTGCGAATGGCAAGGATTAATGAAGCCCGTGCACTAATTCCGACCAGCAATCATGAAGTCGGATATCACTATCCTTACCAATAAACCATCTGATAAACTCAACCAGGCACTTCAAGAACATATCTTAAGAGCCCAAAACCGAAAACCCAAGTATGGTCTTGCGAGGAAACATCTCTCTCGACAAGGCTGTCAAATGATGCTACTCCAACCAATGATTTGAAGTTAAAACTTGAGACCAAGCAATCCATTGAGATATCATCAAGTGAAAGCGGAAAAAGGGTGGGAAACTATTAACCGGTTGTCACAAGTGAAAACCAATAATTTGGAGTCTGCTCCGAACCTAGATCCTACAGCTGATGTGCTGAAAGGTGTCCTAGCGGAAATTAATCATTCCCACTCTAGCAACACCAATTGTGGTTTCACATGAAAACAAGACCTCTTCATTTGATGGATCTGCTTATGCTGACATCCAGCCTCACTTGGTTGCACTTGTACCACAAGAAACAATTTTCAATTTCTCAAATGAGATTCTGAAGAGACATGAGACCACCTATTGAAGAATCAATGACGGATACTATTGATACTTCTAAGGATAATTTGCAAACTCAGCTCAAGCCAAAATTGCAAATGGGTTTAAAATCAACCTGATAGCAACTATAAAAACTCTAAACAAACAACCCATAAACCTGAATCCTCCAAACCAAGCAACCTGGAATCATCAGAACCAAACACCCAAATAAATTTAAACCTCCTAAAAAAACAACTTGGATCCTCACATCCAAACAAACTGAACAGTAAACATGAATGAGCTCAAAACTCAAATTGCGCTGGATTTTAGCTCAAACACTTGCTGAAATGGGGCTGGGTTACAGCCAGATCTTGTCTGTAAACAGGTTGAGAACTTGGTTAAGACTACGTATCTAATTGGGTCAAAAGCCACCCCAAGTAGATGGATGTGGTGGGCTGAAACACAGTCTAAAAGAGGGACCCAAATAGACTGAAAACTAGTTCAACACACTCCTATAAACAAGCTGAAAATCAGTTCTGTGAATAGGCCTAAAATTAGTTCAGAATTTGGATGCAAATGGACTTGAAGGCCTAAAATTAGGCCTAAATTCAGTTCTGTGAATAGGCCTAAACAGGTTGAGAACTTGGTTAAGACTAGGGCTCTAATTGGGTCAAAAGCCACCCCAAGTAGATGGATGTGGTGGGCTGAAACACAGTCTAAAAGAGGGACCCGAATAGACTGAAAACTAGTTCAACACACTCCTATAAACAAGCTGAAAATCAGTTTTGTGAATAGGCCTAAAATTAGTTCAGAATTTGGCTGCAAATGGACTTGAAGCACAATTGAAAGTGGGCTAAAAACTAGTTATTTGGCTACAATGGCCATGGATAAAAAGTTTAGGTTTAAGTAAATAAAGGACCTAAACCCATGACTTGGATTCAAGCAGAACATTGAACTCATTTCTAAACTGGGTTCCAAAGACTAAGGAGTGAACCTAGGCTATATATATTTTGTATTGAATCTGTAGCCAAACAATTTAACTTGGCATTATCCAACCTAAGAAAAGACTGAGATTTACACTCTGCTAGCATGATTGCCTACATTGGTCTATTGATTGCCAATGGGTTTATACACAACCCAAATTGTGTCTCTAAATGGATTGAACCTTGAACCAAACTGGTTTCTCTAAATGGGTTAAACCTTGATCCAAACTAGTTTCTCTGAATGGGTTAAACCTTGACCCAAATTGATTTCTATAAATGGGTTAAAAGTCAAGTCATATTTGCTTTTTAATGAGTTGAAAATCAGTCCGAACAATGGTAAAAATTAGGCTGATTATAACTCAAAAATTGGCCAGAATTGGCCTGAAATATTGTCCAAATATTGGCTGAAAGTGGGCTTAAAATTCAATCCAAACTACGACTCTAAATGGGTTATAAAAACATCCAAATTATAGTTCGGAATGAATCAGAACTCAACTCAAAACCCACCTAGACACTGGCCAAAATTATAGCCCAAATACAGGTTAAAAAGGGGTGACTAATAATCCAAATATTAACTCAACTCAACAATGAGGCCTGGCCATTTCAAATCCATGATGGGCCAAGAAAAATACAAGGAGTGGCCCACTTCTATATATATATATATATATATATATATATATATAAATATAAAATCATCATCAAATTCATCAATTCATGAACCCAATCGAGAAATGATCGTGAAGATCCAGGTGAATCGAAAGAATTACTTCTAACAACAAAGGCGAAAAGCAGGAACTTGCCAATTTTTATTTTCTTTATTTGTTTAATTTCTGTATTTTCTTTGTAAATTTTATTGAGTCATTGTCTTGATATTCAGAGGTTTTCCATTGAGGATGTAATTAGCGATCGATGACTTCTCACGATCGGGAGTACAATGTACCAACAAAATTGAATGTAAAACCTCTCACTAAATGGAGGGAAATTTGTATCTAATGAATTTTGGTGCATTTCTTTTATTATGCATGAATTTATTATGTACAGTACCTAATTTTGGACAACTTCCTCATCAGTTCCTAATTCTATGACTCCTCCTAAATTATGGATGTAGATCAAGGTTGTTTTGCTATCATCTTATTACTAGCAAATGAAGTATTGTCCCTTTCAAATGAGGAATCGAGGCAGCAGATAATTGAATCAATCATGGGTGATATCAATGGAAAATGCCATTATTTGGAGGATCACGTGTTATAATAAAATAAACAAAGTTCATTATTC
This sequence comes from Camphora micrantha, assembly GCA_003546025.1. Classification (NCBI taxonomy): domain Eukaryota; kingdom Viridiplantae; phylum Streptophyta; class Magnoliopsida; order Laurales; family Lauraceae; genus Camphora; species Camphora micrantha. The sequence continues at coordinate 42,625,095 of QPKB01000004.1, read as the reverse complement.
TGTCAGGAATATTGGCTAGCTATAATAAACAATATAGATCATTCACCTGAGGAAATAGTAAATAGAAACATTTGTAGTAAGGAGCAATCTATTCACACAACTCAGATCAATTCAAGTTCACCTCATTGTAACTCGACCCTAAAACCGAGACTCGCAAGAAATAGTAGAGCATTTAATCACACAGCAATTAGTGGCACAAACAGAAAGCAGAATGAGATACTAAATAAACACTTAAGTAAGATCATCTTCTTCTTCCTCTTTACCTTTCATTGCATTCTTCACTCTCAACAAAAGCCTAGTTTTTTAAGCATCCTAGTCATAGATAATAACTACATGAAGCAACTTACAAACAAAATATTGTTCATAACAATTAGTATGCATCTAACATTGTGGACAGAACTGTAAAACTTTTAAGTAATGATTATATAAAGCCCTTTTTTTTGAAAGGTAAGTGAAGGTTTTATTAACAGAAGATGGAAAACCCCTTAAAATATGACATCATAAGATTATCTAATCTTATGCCATATAACGCTCACTCCAAAACCCATAGAGCCTACATCCAGGGCATCAGGAACTCTAAAAACCATTAGTTTTGGTAATAAATGTTTCAATTCTATAGCAATAAAATGAGCAGGTCCCATGCTAACTTCTTTAATTTTTTTTGCTCAAATGAATGATGCAAGATGGGCCAACAAGGGGTCCCGCCCAAGATAGCTTAGGAATATTTTTATTTTCCTTTTATTTTTCCTAATTTTAGTTAGTATGTTTCTAATTGTAATTAGGATAGTTTCCATTATCTTAGGGCCTAAGTTTACTTTTCCTATTGATATTATATTCTAGAGGTGAAAATCTTAGGCCTTGTTTGGCATCTCTGCTCTTTTTCTGACAGACCATTCAAAATAGAGTCAATAAAAAAAGAGCTATAAAAAAAAGAGGCTAGAACAAAACAATGCGTTTGGTAATGAACAGGTCTACTTCAAATAGACCGTTTGGTATGCCCTCTATTTACCTCTTTTTAGAGGGATTTGCCTCTTTTTGTAGAGGGGTATCTTCTGTCATTATGTAAAAAATGAACTTATGCACTTTTTCATCAAAATATGCCCTCTACACACATACCATAACATCATAATTACTTATCATTTGAAAACTACAACAATTTCCATCAAAATATGGCCTAACTTGTACACAATTTAAAAATTACAACATCAAATACAATTATATATTATCTCCATCATTCCATCGTCACACACCGTCACTCCATGTTGCATGACATAAGATAAACCATGACATAAAATGAAAAAAAAAGAAAAAAGAAGAAGAAGAACCATGACATAAGATGATAAAAATCAAACACGAGAAGAAGCATCTTGCCAAATGGCATCTGCAATTGAATTCCTTTTAGCATCCATCTCTATCCTATCTGTGATATCAAATGTATAAGCGTTTTCTCCATGTGATTCACCAACATCAGTGTCACGCTCTACTTGGGCATCATCATTTGAAAATTGTGAAAATAATTGACCTTCCATATCTTCTTACCTAATGAAATTATACATCGCCATTGCAGCAACTATGATGCTCCGTTGTACAGGAAATGGGTACGGAGCCATTCGCTTGAGGATAGGGAATCGAGCTTTCAATAGTCCAAAGCTTCGCTTGATCACATTCCTTAAGGATGAATGCAATCTATTAAAATGCTCCTCTCTAGTACAAGGAATGGCAACACCTTGAAAATCTGGAAGCCAGTATCGAACATTTCGAAATGGAGAAAGAAACCCCCTCATGTTTGTGTAACCAGCATCAACCAAGCAGTATTTACCTAAAGACCATCCAAGACAAATGTCTAAGGCCATGTCAAACTATGTTGTAATAATCATTTGTTGATATTTAAAGCACTACATTTACTTTCTTACCAGGCGGCGCATGTGGAAACTTTAGCCTTACATTAGAAACGGTATCCAAGAGAATCCGTTGATCATGAGCTGTACCTTCCCATCCACATACCACATAGGTAAAGAGCATGTCAAACGAACATACTGCCATAACTTGTTGCATACATTCCCCCTTTCTACCTCTGTAAGGAATTTGTTTATCTGGTTGGATAATGGCATGCACAAGGGTGCCATCTATAGCACCAATACAATCCTATTAAAAAGAAGAAATCAACATTGATAAAACTTTCAAAAGAATTTAGCTTAAATAAAAAAGTAGTGTCAATGTGAAAGAGAGCAATACCTTAAAATATGACTCAAAACGTGGATTCAAAAGTATTTTCCTTAGGCACTGTATCTAGTGGAGGTGGCTTTATCATATCTTTTGCAAATATCATCATTGCTATCAGTACCTGACGGAAGTGTCTATGAATAGTTTCCCCCGAGTGTTGGAATCTATCTTGTATCACTCTATTCGTATGGGCATGCGCAATAACCATCATGAACATAGTCAACTGCTCCTCCACAAGTACATATCTGCTGTCTTTCAGTAACTTCTTTGATCTAAAATACATGCATAAACGCCGAAACACATGTTGTTCCATACGTAATAGCTGATGACAAATAATGGGATTCCCATTCAAAATGATTTGAACATGACCATGTCCCGTTAGGATTGAGTTTCTACATGGTTCCTTAATCAAGCGTTGTTGTCGCTTCTTGTACAACAATATGATAAGTAAGATATTTCGTCGTAAAATCGGGTCCATATGCTCTGTATATATTGCAAACAAAACATAACTAATCATTCATTCATATTTGGAGACATTTAACAATTTAAACATTCTTTAAATAAAACACCATACCATGTTTAAAACATAACATTCATGATTTAAGCATAACATCTATGTTGCAAAATCCAAATATAAGAACAAAAGTTTAAGAGAGACATAACATTAATGTTTCAAAACGAAAAATAAAATCCAAACAACTAGAGATCACTTGTAACTCCAAAAGCATTTCCCTTCTCTATTTCCATTAGAGATTTGAGCTAAGTTATCTTTCCCTCATCTGTCTTGAATTTAGTCCAGATAATTCTTTTCTCCTTAACCATAAAAGATCTAAGAGCGACCATATGCAGTGGGCTAGTCTCTGGGAGTTGGGGCATGGCATGTAGTAAGTCAATGCATGCCTCCATGGTAGGTCCTTCAGATTGAGCGGAAGCAGCAACTAACTGATTTGATGCCTTCACTGAGGCTGCGAGCTCAATTATGCAATCATCTATTGCGTTGTTACTCCCTTTTGTAGAAGGCCTTGGTCTCTTTTGCCTAATATTGGCCATCATGACATTTGGACCAATATCACTAGCAATTGCATCTTCTCGCATTGTAGACTGAGAATTTGTTTGGTTTGGGGATGTAGTATCATCATAACCATTCAGGCTAAATAAACTTGAATCCATATCCGTTATAATATCATCAGGCACGCCATCCATTGTTGGAGCCCATTTATCATCCTCAGTCGCTGAAGTACCATCAAATAAAGCAGTCATCTCTTGGGGAAAAGGAAGGGGCTTTGACCTAAATACTTTGGCATCCTTATGAGTCCGCAATACAGTTTTACCATAAATTTCAGATGAGCAAGCTTACCTCTCCTGTAAATACCAAAATAAATAAGAAATTTATATACCTTCAGGTATTCTGTCCATCGGTCTTGGGCCATCTCCACACAGCCTGTGTGTGGGTTGAAGCCTATACCAGTTTGTGATGTCAAGTGTAACCAGGCATTGTATAATTTTTTCAGATGATCTAGTTGATTCTTCAGTTGCTTTTGATTGAAACTGTGTCCTGTCCTTTGAGTAAATTTTTCTATTATCTTCTTCCATGCTTTTGAACTAAATTGCACCCCTGGGCGGCCACCAGCTCTCACTTGCTCCAAACAAATGTCAATGAGACACTTTCTCATACCATCCGACCAAGAAGCACGATCTATGTCATCTGTCTCTTTTGACTTTCCTTTCTCCGACATGATAATTACACCTAACAAAGATTGAGTTTTTTTTTTTTTTTTTTTTTTTAAGTTCTTGTTTAGTTTTTCATTCACCAAATACGAAAGATACACCAAATACAAAAGATATTCACAGCAGGATGAGAAGCATTGGAAAGAATTGTAATAAAAAACCCTACTTTAGTTGTCATTTAAAAATTCAAAAATAGAAGACTTAACCAGTAATACCCAACACACCCCCAACTGCCTACCCAACACACCCCCAACATGAAACTTCAATTTGAGTAAAATGTAAAAGAAACAGAGTCCTGTTTTTGGATGGGATCCTATTTAGGCAGAATTTTGGCTCTTGTGTGGCCTACCATTGTTTCATGTCCTAAATTTACTTTGCATCATTTCATTGTAATTTGTTTGATCGATCAATTTGTGGTGCAGCTATGCAGAGATGCCGAAGGAAGAAAAAAACAAGATTTCCCATTGGTTCAAAGCTCTTGATATGGTGAAATCCCACTTTGCAACTGCAGGCTACACATTCCAACATGAGCCATCTGACTATAAGCTTCCTAATTGAAGATTTGTCTTCTTTGAAGCAAGACCAAACAAGTTGACAGTCATGGAAAGATTCCAATTAAATACTCCATAGTCCAAGTAGACAAAAAAAAAAAAAAAAAAAAAAAAAGGCACCAAAAGCTGCAAGAAACTTTTATGACGCTTTTGTTCTTACACTTTTATAACATACACTTTTGTGCCTATTTCACTAATAAAATGCATGGTGATCAGAAATGACAAGTCATATCAAGTAAACTGCATAAATGCACAGGTGTTGCTCATCTTGTAATGGTGGTTAAAGCACTCATTCCACCATTCTTGTCCTTTTTTAATGAAAGTTCTCATTACTGATTTAAAAAAAAGAAAGATAAAATAAAATAAAAACAAACTGTATATGGAGTATAGACTTGCCTAACCAATAATGATCTAACAAGCGAACCAAACTAATGGTTAAACGTGGATGGAGCTGGATGGGCACATATACCTTCTATTAAAGGGTGTGAATGCAATATTACTGTAGCTGAGAGTATGGAAATAAGATTCAAGGATGAGCTGATGGTGCAAATTAGAAGTATGAAGAGATCCAGCTGTTCAGTTGAAGCAACAACCCAATCCAACCATTTTGGATGAAGAAATTAAAAGAAACCTATTGAAATCATTTGCAACTCATCTCAATTTAGAAGATGACTGCTTGGTTTTAAAAGAAAAATTATAAATCATTCACTTTTATCACTTCCTTTTTCCTTCATGCTGCTTATCCCCTTCCATCCCTTCTAATCTCTCTTTACCCAAACACCATTTCCATTTCCGATGAAAACCGAAATGCATTAAATTAATTTTTATTGAACCATATTTTTTCAGATTATTATTATTTAATTCATTATCCTCAATGATGGTTATGATTTGGATTTCTAGTTAGTTGGGGTTGTCCTGAATCTCATTAAAATTTGTTTCCTAGTCATTAGTTTTGTTCTGTGGAAAAATAGGGTAACATTTCATCATTAAAATTGGATCTGCAATACTTACCACCTAGGACTTCATTTAATGAAACTCATAACTTTAGTTCTGTTATATTGGTAAGTACAACCAAGAGTAAATATGCTAAAAATGCATTCTAACTCATGTTGTTGGATGGTCTCTGTTTTGCATGGCTTATCTTACAAAAAGGTATGATATAACGTACGCGAATTGTTTTGCTTTTTTCGGGGAGAAAGAATGCAAGTGAAATATTATGAAAGCTTTATGAGTTTTTTTAAATAAAAACAATTTGCATCTGATTCTAGAATTAGTATCCAATTTTGCATGATTAGCTATCATTGTGCAGGACAACACTAGTGCAAACTGATTTCATATGGTTTCTAGTAGATAAAGGTGATTTTGGGAACTTATGTGCTTAGTGCTTATCTGTGGATTGCTTTGCAATATCATAGTACATCTACATGCATAACAAGTTTGGCCTAATGGGCACCAAAACAGCATGAATTTTCTTTTTTATATGTAGGACTTTTTTTTTATGCTTTTGTCATCGAATATTCTTTGTAAACTGACCCTAATTCTTATGAAGCTTTCATTCTTCTGCAATTTGCACTAGCCATCTCGGAAGCATCCAGCCATCAAAGTTCTTAAGTTAAATTTGAGTGACAATTGCATAAATCCCGTGCACTCTAATTATTCATATCCAAATAATCATCTCATGCTGTCATGCGTCATCGATCTTCTTTGTAATTACAGATAAAGATAGTGAAGGTTAGCAATGTCTCCCTACGTGCATCGGAGCAAGACTTGAAGGAGTTCTTCTCCTTCTCTGGTGACATCGAATATGTCGAAATGCAGACGTTAGTTTGGTTCTTTCTATAGACTATAACACAAATATACATCCCAAACTTTCCAGCCTCATGTAATACCATCCCAAACTAAAACCCATCTCCTACCTTTCCATCATCGTTCAAACAAGAAAAAAAAAAAAAAACATGTCGATTGAATATAGAGAGAGAAAGAGAGTAGAAAGCAACAGTTCTGAATAAAGATAGAAGAAGAAACAAAAGAAATAGAAGAAAGCAGTACCTCTTCTCCGTTCTCTTATTGGCGATTTCTGAGTTGCAGAAAGAACGAGCCCCTCTCTCTGTTCGTCTCTCTTCCGAGTTGCAGAAAGAATGAGCGTTGATTAGGGCTTGCAGAAGAATGAGCCCCTCTCTATATGTTCATCTCTGTTCCGAGTTGAACAAAGAACGAGTGTTGATTAGGGCTTTATGCAAAGGACATTCGTTGCCAATAAAATTCTGTCGAGGGCATTTTTGTCATAAAAAATGGGTTCCGCCTCTTCTTTTTCAAGAGGCATTGCCTCTGATTTCTAGGTGCCAATTTTTTGGGAATTTTCATTTTAGAGGCTTTGCCTCTTTTGCTCTAGAGTGTGTAGAGACTATAAATCACTACCAAACACCTCTAAATTTCACAACCTCTGTCCATTTTAGAGAAATAGATGTTTAGAGGCAAAAAATAGACATGCCAAACAGGGCTTTAGACTTTGAATTTGGAATAGAATAATCGTAGGTTTCCCCTCGGAGAGACAATTTGAGGTGTCTGTGGCTACGTGCTTCGGCACCCACACAAGCCCTATAGAGGAGGCTTAAAGGGATGGCGGAGATGGAGGTCGGATAAGGCCGTAAGGGTTTAGGATGTTTGGCAGTTGTGGTGAAGATTTTAGGGACGAGTTGGTAATAGGAATGTGGTTGTCGCGTTAAAAAAGGACAAATGGATGGATATGCTATGATTGGTCATCGGAGGGTGATCGAAGCGATGTGGATCTTCGCTCTGATACCAACTAATGTAGGCGTAGGGGTTAAGGCATGCATGGGTGCCGAGGCACATGTCCGCACACCTCAAATTTTCTCCATAGAGACTTCAACACGAGAATGCACATCTCCAAGGGAAAACCCATGATAATTATATTCTAAAATCAAAGTATGAGATTTTCATCTCTACAACGTAATATAAAGAGGAAAAGTAAACTTAGGGCCTAAGCAAAATAACGAAAACTATCATAATTACAATTAGAAACATACTAACTAAAATTAGGAAAATTAAAAGGAAAATAAAAATATATTCCTAGGTTATCTGGGGCAGGACCCCTTTGGGCTTGTTCAGGACCAATGAGTTAAGCGTTTAGATGGAGCTGAAATCAGACCTTGAGGATGCTGTTCCACCACACAAGCAATTCTCCAGACTTTGAATCTTTCTCTCCAAGGAGATTTGTTTGGAATTTTATTTGTCTCTTTGATGTGGTTTTGAAATTAAAAAATCGTAATATATTTTTGGTTTATGTTGGGTTTATGTTCTGTATTCCGAATTTACGTTTGAAGGACTGTGCTTGTTGTTGAGTTAGAAACAGAGGATCAGATTCTTTTGAGACATGCAGACGTCGGTGCCGAGAGAGGATCCAGACTTTCTGCCTGCAAGAAGATCAAGGTTCAACCAGCTGATCGGAATGGGAGAAGAAGAAAGGATCGATTTTGATCCTTGGTGGGCCATTGATTTTGGTTAAGTTGCAGAGGAGATCTCTAGTTGGCCACATAGATTTGTCGGAGTTAGAGAAAAGAGTTTTAGGGCGGAGAAGGCATAGAGAGGACTTGGCTTTGGCCGAAGAAGTAGATTTGGACCTTCTGTCTCTCTCTGGAGAAGACCGAAAATTGCAGACAAAAAAACAGGGCTCGGTGTTGTTTGCTGTTTGCAGAAAACAGGGGATTGATCATCCTCTGTTTTCTTGCTGTTGATCTCTTAGAAGAATGCTGGTTGGATCGGTCTTTACAGAGGAAGGGGGATTCGGGCTGTTGCAGAACCGAACAAGAAGAGTTTGGTTGGTTCCCTGTCCACTTGCCGCTGCCGGAGAAGAACATGGACTAGGGGCTTTTGGCCTTGTCTTCATCGGTGCTATGCGTCGGATTGGAGAAGATGAAGGCAGCAGGCTTTGTGTTTTTGTTTATGTTGCATAATAGGAATGTGAGTAAGAAGGGTCTGGTTCTAGGCCAGGTTGATTCCACGTATAGGTCCAGGTCGGTTGACCTGACCCGTTAGCAGAGCCCAACAGCACAGGAGGCTGACGACATCAGGTGACGTTAGCAGTACCATCAAAGGGCTTTTGACCGGATATACCACAAGACTTGTTTTTGCGATGTTTGAAGCATCGGGTGTCAGATTGGAGATTTGTTTGAACCCCACAGGCTCGTTATGAGCATATATACGCAGTTGTTAAAGAAGATCAATAGTCCAATAGTTAATGGAGAAGTTGACCAATCGAAGTGTAGAGATTTATTTCTACGATATCGATGCCATCTGGAGTCAGATTTCGGACTCGGTTGTAACTACTTGCTCGTGGTGACGAGATCTATAGTGTGGTGTAGGAATTTGGAAAAATTAATGATTGGTTAGCGAGTGATTCAGAGATCACTCATTATGTCGTTAATGGAACGTCAGTGTTCAAGGTGGATAATTTTGACGAGAAGAGAGACTCTGTGGCAAATCAAAATCTGAATGCTGGTTTAACATGTCAAAGTGTTGAAGAGACATCGTACCTATTAGTGAGGTATGGGAAGGCATTGCCAGTTTTTTTCTGGTGGCTAGAGTTGTAAGGAATTCAAGCCAAGATGGAGATTGTTGGGTCTATGTTTTGTATTTCGGATTTACTGGAGTTATCCATTGGGTTAGCTAATGATTGGGTTCAGGGTCAAGAGTATTTTGGTCAATGTTTTTGGGTTTTCTTATGGGCTTCTAATCTGCAACCCTAGACTCTGAAGAGGGTCAAGATGTGAGTTGTGCTCTGTTGCCATGTAAATATATATATGTAATGTGTAACCCTAGACTCTGAAGAAGGTCAAGATGTGAGTAGTTGCTCTTTTGCTGTGGATGTAGGCAGTTTGCCGAACTAGATAAAATCCTCTAGTGTCTCTCATGTAGCATGATTGTTCAATCGTAGGTATTCATGCTTTTGTACGCATGTATGTGCACAACATATATGCAAAGGTATCATCTCCAAAAGGCATAAAACTCCATAGAAGTCATAGAAGATGCAAGCAAAATAAATCGGAAATTCGAGTCTAGATAACTCCAAAATTGCAGAACAAACTTTTGCCTCTCGAACGATAAAAACCCCTATTTGACTTGGTCTAAAATCCTGTCTCCGATAAGTTAAAACCCATGTTTGACTACTATAGATGTAGGCATGTCATCAGCTCCTGCTTGCTACTCCTTCTCTGGTTGGGCTTTGGTAAGATGAATAACATCAACAATGCTTGTTGACTGGGCTTGCTTCTATATTCAAGTCAAGTCGACCTGAATCTGAGGTTGATCATGTCTTCTTTTTCTCCTTGATTTATGCACTAAGCTGTAGATATAGTAGAAATAGTTTTTCGCCCTCCGATCGATCAATCTTCTCATGTATTAATCAAAAAGTTTAAGCTGATAGATGAAAGGCCCAAACATGTATATGAAGCCTTGTTAAATCTAATACTTGGGCGATGTGGGATGTGAGACTTTCCCAACACTCCCCCTTACGTGCATGCGCAACAGATTTCATGAATGGACCTGTCACGTGGGCTACAAAAGCACTATAGGAACTGGCCATATGGGCTACACAAGAACGATCATGTCTTCTTCCTTGCCTTTAATGGGGAGTTTGGCGTGAGGCTAATGATCTTATCTTCTTCCTCCAGGTATTTTCCATCTCTTTTTTGTTTGTTTTCATCCTTCCATCTTAAATTTCTATCAAATCTAGATCTTGATCCATCCCACCATTGGAATCTTATATCTAGTCCCAAACCACAACCCAAACCTCAATCCAAGCCATCAAACCTTCTCCATTCATAAAATCAGCCCCTATACCCTTGGCTGATCCTCTCCATTCATTACTGAAGACCTAGATCTACCTCTCACAAGCGTAAATCTACATCCGATCTACCCATAAAACCCAAAACATACTCCAGAGCCACTATCAACCCTAAGATCCAGCCCCACCAGACTTAACCGAACCAGGCCCAGCCCACCTAAGCGAGCCGAACCAGGCCTAGCCTATTTCAAAGTGGGCAGGTCCACTTTGGAGCCCAAATCAGCCCCTTTTATCAATTTCCAGCCCATTTAAACCCTAATCTCAGTTCAGGAATTTTAATTTAGGCCGTTAAAAGTTGTGAGAATTTTTTTAAAAATTTGATATTAAACTTTAACTTAAACTTAAACTTGCACAATTCCCCAAATATCACCTAGTAATCACTTGAACTAAGCTACTATCAAATCCTCAAAGGCACAGTGAATCTGCTTTATGTCAGTGATTCCTGGACAACGTGGAAGTCCTAACCTTACAATGGATCCAACTTCGATTAATTGAGGATCTTACGACAGGATCACGACAAGCCTAGAGTCACCGTTAATTGCTTGCTGAATTTTACATTGAATGGTGTTCCTATTCAGTTGTTTAATTATAACTGGTAATAATTTTCTTGCTCTCAAAATCATATCATTTGGGCTAGTCAATCCTGTTCTCCATCAACAACCCTGGTTTTTTTTTTTTTTTTTTTCCTTTGAAATATAGTCAATTGACATCAATTAGTTAAATTGTAGCCAGGAAGGACACTATTGTTAGTATCCTAAGCTGCAAAGGGTGTCTAGGATAGGGTGTCTCGGTCTCCAATACACACAACATAAATAAATCAGTGCATTTAACTTTGTATAATCTACCTTTATTTTATTCAATATAAATTTCTTTCGAAAGTTTGAAAGATTATTACATCAATACTGTAATTACCTTAGACAAGCTCGTTCTAAGTTGTAATACATATCACTTCATGTTCATCCCAACGAGGAAATAACCCACAAAAACAGTAAACATAATCAACATAATCAAGGGAACTATAGCACCAAATCCTCCATTCCCATGATATGAAGTGGCCTTAAGTAGCATTCCATTACCACTGTTGCCTTTTTCCATAGTCATAGTAATGCCACCTCCCTGCTCAGCTGATTTCATGTGAGATATTATGTGTGGGAACACCTTTTTATAGGATTCCTCTCCTATCAAAAGATCTGCGTGTCCAAAACCTTCCGATACCACCCTCTTGTGTTGAAAACCAGGTTGGTGCAATTTCATGTATTGGTTTGCCAAAAGTGAGGTTTCCGGAGTCGCCAAAATGCTTTTTCCACCAGAAATATAGAGTGTCGAGAGTGCCATTCTCTCAGGATGTATCAGATAAGTATTCTCGCCGTTAGCATTGACTGCGTGACCTGCAAGACATATCTTTCTTAGATGAGGTAGAGGGGACAAGGGCACTTGCCGCAGGCTTTGCTTGTGGAGCCAATGGTGCATGGTGGGGCTGATATTTTGGTGCCAAAATGTGTTGCCGAAGAGACCGGCGAACACCTCACATTCTTCGCAGCTACATCTCTCGTAGTGGGGTAGCTGTCGAGCAATGGATTTCACGAACCGATGCTGGGGAAGCGCTTTTAAGTTGTTGAAGATTGGTAAGATTTTGTTCTTTCCTAGTAGTGCCGTTAGGACCTACAATTTGATGAAATTAGGTGAGTTGAGGGATAATTTATTATATATACATGCAAGTCAAGTATGAACATGAATCAAAGTACAATTTCAGACCTTATCTTGATCAAAGATGAGACTGTAATAAAGCTTGATATAATGGTATAGACTATTGAATCAGTCCTTTTTATCCCAATTTTCACGTTGAAAATTTTTTTCTTTAAAAAAAAAAAACCCTTAGGAAGTGAAATATTGAATCTATCAAAATAGTGCAATTGGGACAAGCCCAACCTGAGCCCTCATGAATTGATCTAACCGAAATGAACTCGGATTGACCTTATTTTGAGTTCAGGAGAACATCAGGCCTAAAAATGGAAACGAAAACAAGATTTTGCTTAAGAGTTGGGCTCAAGTTTTGGAACTTGGGTACCCAAGTAAAACTACTATTTTCCAATTTAAGATGTGTGTGTGAGAGAGAGAGAGAAACTACTATTTTCCAATTTAAGATGTGTGTGTGTGTGTGTGTGAGAGAGAGAGAGAGAGAGAGAGCTTACAGGAATAATTGGAAGCCTCATCTTAAGTAATTCATAAGCAGTGACCCTGTAGAACATTGAAGAGTTGGTGCAAGAAAGTGAGGCTAAACTGGAAGCAGAGATGTGTCCTCCCAAGACAGCCATGTGAAATGCTACCCCTCCAACACAATGAGCAATCACATGAACTTTAGCAGATGGACCATGCGACTCATGGATCTTCTTAAGTGCTGCAATCAAAGAAGCTAATTGTGAAACCTCTTGTCCTTGAAGTTCAGTCTCTAATACAACTGGGCAAGACTAATTCTAGGTTCGTCAAGTGTAAAATGTTCATTCCCGGTCCAAGTGGGTAGGGCTAATTCCAGCAAGGCGCCTGACTTGAGTGTGTTATATCCTATATTCTAAATCTTTGTAGTTAGTTTGAATATTGAGGAGTTAAATATAATACCATTGCAACAAGTGTTTGGTCTGCAAACCTTTATATATTATACCATTGAGAATCATAGGTCAAATTTCTATATTGTTGAAGTGACTTTGGCCTCGTAATTGATGGTAAAAAAAAAAATCAATGAAATAGGACAGGGCAAAAGATGGATGGCTATAATCTTTTAATCTAGCATATTTCTCATACATGTTTATGGGTCAATCAACTTGACTGTCTTAATTAACATTATTGGTTGTGCCAATTTTACACAAGATGCTAAAGACATCTCACACAAGACCTTCCAAATTCTTAAGGAGAACCCCACCCATACATTACCATCCACTATGCTATCATGCTGTAATTTGGGATTACATTCAAACTCAATGATTTTATATTTTACCTGATGGGATGTCAAACTTTCCAAGATCTTCAATGGTGAAGTTGCTGGACGGATGGAAAGGATGTAGCCTTGTTTGAAGTAGCCATGTCTCATAACCTTCATCAAGTAAGGTTCTAACAAGATCTCTGGGTTCAGTTGGCAGCCAAAAGCTCTCAGTGGAATACCCATTAATCAGTAACACTGGATATGTTTTCTTTTCTCCTTCTGGTTTCCATTGCTTGCAGGTGATGACAAATCCATCATCTGTACAATTAACATAATGCATAAAAGGATAAAAAAAAAATCTTCTAGTGTATGGACAAAACATCGATAGGTTTAGTTGAATCAAAGTTAAATAATTCTAAAACTACGACAATCACATATCAAAGAGATGGATATCTTTTTTATACCTGTTTTAATTTCATGAAGAATATTAGATGGGTAAGGTCTTTGGCTCATATCATAGGGGCTGAAGTCCAAATGGCTTGATCGCGGTGTTTGCAGAATATACGTTCGGAAGAAACTCTCTAGAAGACGATATACAAACATTCCTCTTTGGTTCCCTTTCAAAGTTACTGCACTTTTGAATAGCTCAATTGCAGATACTTGGAGTTCTCCTGTAAGATTTAATGGCTCTTCTGTGCATTTCTCAATTGCAGGATCATCACTAGGACCAACCTCTTTGAAAGTTACATGCAAGGTTCTAGTCTCATTCCAAGCATTAAATGCTAGAAGATATGGATTCATGATCTTGTTTCCCTCAAGAATATATCTGTATCAAAACCGGCGAAGTAAGAACAAGTGAATTTTACATTTCTAAGCCATTCCGAGTACGATGCAAGAGAATGAGATAACCACTGATCCATTGTACCAAAATATTCAGACCAATTATAATTAGTATATCCCAAAGCAACAAAAATCTCAAAAAAAGTTCCATACCTTTTGCCAGAGGCTGATGCTAGGAGCAGTTTGTAATGCATATATTGTGTATATGGAGTTCGACAATCTATGCTACACATATTTACACGCCCATCTACAATGTAAAGCCTGTCCTTCTGCACGAATTCAAACAAACAATATCCACCAACCCTTCCTCTTAGAATTGGATGAGCACCTCCCTTGGTCCCTTTTCCTTCATTGTAGGGCTTCTGATTTGCCGAATTCATCTTCATTGTAAGATAAACTGTACAAGGAAGTCCCCCCACTTGACCTGTCATCATTTCTTTTATCAAAACTTCATTAGGTGATCTCATCAGTTTCATTGGTTTTCCATCTACTCTTGGCTGTGATTTTGAAGGAATTTCAGTAGGCTGGTTCAAGCTCTTGTACTTCAAGACGTCTTCTACTAAGTGGCTACTGACATGCTCAGCTGCAGCAAGGATTGAAAGACTTGGATTTATACCAATTGGACAGGGGATCAATGAAGCATCACAAACATATAGTCCTTGGTGGACTGCTTGTGGGTCACTCTGTGGCTTGAAAACTTGCCCATTGGGATTACATACTCCATGTGATGGATCTGATGCTACATTGCATCCTCCTAATAGATGAACTGATGTACTGCGATACCTTGACATGAACAAAATTCCTCCCAGTCTTTTTGTAATCCTTTGAATTGCTTTCATCTTTCGTGGGAGTAGTGGGTCTTGTGGAGCACTAAAGATGATCCTGTCTGTGGCCTTGTCCAGTGTAATTCTACCATTAGCCTCATCATATCCCATCAAGTTCAGAAGCATTCCATGGGTAGGTTTTGTACCCATCATTTCCTTTAATTTATCAATCATACCATTTAAAATCCTATAATTGATGGGCCATCCAAATGTGAAAATTCCCTTAAGTAGCAACTGTGGATATCCTCTTGGAACTACTCCGCTCTGCACAAGAATTAACAAATACAGTGTTAAATGAATTAAGAAACCTTTAGGGTTTGAGGTGGCATTAGAATCAGATAACAACCCATTTGGTTGAATACTAGTTTTCTTGTTTTCTCACCCAAACTATCATCAGCAACAATCATGCAATTGATGAGATATTGAAGTTGGAAAAACAGAATCCCATCAAAAGGTACTTCTAATTCCATGTTCTCCTAAATGTATAGTGAAACCCAATCACTGCAATATCCCAATATATTCAAACCAATTGAAATTTAGGTTACATCCATATCCACCCATCAATACATACTCATCAATAGCCTGAGGTATAATATACTTACAGTCGTACACCTTCTTATCATTGCAATGCAATGGCCTATAGCCTATTCATCCAAGATGTCAAACCAACCAATTGATATTTGCAACAATTGGATTATTTTTTATAACACTACGATGTATTTATAATGACTATATTTTTTTGATATTCAAAAAGTCATCAATCTTCAATAAATACTCTGTTTGTAAAACATTACTAGAACTTTGTAAAACAAGTTACACAATGCTTGACCATATTATGTGCATCGTGATTTTAAGTCAATCCAACCCATCTACATCCTTATTCTTTATTGTAAAATTTTAAAACAGTCAATCATTTCATCAGTTTGAATATAGACCCTTAATTATGTCTTCTTTTTGCCATATCATTTGAAACAGTTGTAAATACCTCAATGGGGTAATTCTTTGAGACACCCCTATTAAGGCTAGGCATGGACCGGCTCATGCCATTCGAATCGTGTCCAAATTCCTAGAATGTTAAGGCATCAAGCCTAATACTCATGTCAATCAATGCATGCAATTTGAAAGTTAGGTTCTATAAAATTATGCATGCCCAAACTTATAGTGAGCCCTTAATTCATACATAGGCCTAGCCCTAACCCATTAGGGACATAAAATAGGGCCTAGCCCATGGGCCTAAAACACAACTAAAATACATCATAATGCAGACTGAGCTTGGATTGGTATGAGACTGGTCCAACTTGTGCAACCCTACCTCCCAAATATTATGGGCCTCACCAAGTGCAAACTTTAGATTTCATGAAGATATACACATATCTATTGAAAGAACTTGGCTTAATTGAACTGATGTTGATCAAGCCTACCTGGACTGTGAACCCTGCGGAAGAAGTAAATGATGAAGTAATCGTTGGCCCTGGTCGATCTTGAAATGCAATCTTTGAGAATTCTTTTTCATCCACTCCTACACCATTTATTGGTAGGGAGCTTCCGGCCAGATAAGCAAAGTTGTTTCCATTGGTGCTAAATCCAAAACCAAGCCTATCTGAGAGCTTCAATCCTCTTCTTTCCGATTGGAACAATATTCCCGTTGTACCCAAAACTCCACCTACAATCAAACATAATTTGCAGTTAAGAGATATTTCTAATTTATGTTGAACTGTAGAGTTAAGTCATTGAATTTGAGAGCATACCTGCAAGAACTACATAATCAGCACTAACATATTCAAGATCATTGAAGTAAATACGCCATCTTCGCCGTTGCTTTTTGCTGATAACACCATCATCACCGTAATTGTCACTGACATCTTCCACTATGCACTGAACTTCACATTCTGTTATCACAGTACAACCCGCCTGTAACAAACATATTTGTGCCAGTTAGTTCTACAATAAAAGCTACTCATCCCAAACTTTCAAATCCATGATTGATAGTCAGTGATGTATATATGTGTGTGCGCACACTTTTATAATCAATATGAAATTTATTGTGCATCCATGTCACAACTAATTTTATATATGAGAGAGAGAGAGAGAGAGAGAGAGAGAGAGAGAGAGAGACATGCCTCAATGGCAGTAGCAATGTAGTTCTTGTCATTCGAGCACTTAGCATTGTAAGGACATCCAGACATACAATTTCCACAGCCAACACAAGGATCCAATTTGGACTTGTTAGTGGGGTCATTTTTAGTTTTGAAATTGACAGTCTGCTTGATGGGACTAGGGCTGCTGTCCTCTATTTCATCAGACACTGCTGTCAAGGCTCTGGCACTAGGAAACATTACCGGAGCATCTTGTGGATCCAACATTGTCAATGCACTGGTCTGATAGGACTCCCAGTCCTTGTGCCATTCCTTTGGCCATCTTGGGTCTTTCTTCACTCTAACAGGAGTAGATACCATCAGTCCTGCATTGGTCAATGACCCTCCTCCAAGCCCACAGATGACACCTGCAAATGAGTTGCCCTGGTCGTGTAACTGCATTCACCAATCATTCCTTGTTAGAAACTGGTTCAAGTAAGGGTTGTGTTGTGCAATAGCGGGCCCAAGCGTCAACCTGAACCCTTCATTATTATGTTGAGTTTAGACTGGGTTGGTGGGATTTGATAACAATTATAGACTCGATCTAAACCCAACCCATTTATTAATCGGGTAGATTTGTCAAAATCAAATTCCGAAAAAGTTATAATCTGAGCCCCGAATTACTTGATGGACCTCCAATTGGAGCAGGAATTGACACCCTTAAAATGTAGAAATTTAATAGAAACTACTATCTAACTCTTTTTCTGGTAAACGTTATCTAAAGGTTGGATTGATTACAAGTTGTAGCGGTACCGTGGGATTGGAAGGTTTCATGTAGAGTATAGGTGGGCCAACTATAATTTGATGATCGCAACCATCTACTTAAAGGACTCAAACTTTTCCAATATTAGCATTGCATGTATAGTCGTCATAAACTTTGGTCCTTGAATGGATGGTTATAATTGGCCCACTTCTAATCCAGATGGTTTGGATATTTGATAATTACAACTTGTTGATAGCTAAAACTTCCTCAAAAACATTTGGGTACGTTAATGCCCACACACAGCCCTTAATTTGCTTCATGGTGGGCCATCAAGTCAGTGGTCAACAAATGTACATGGGATAAATGCACAGGTGTACAAACAGGAAAAGAAACCAAATCAAGAAGCTGCTACTATCTACCATTGGACATGAAGAGTTCACCTGAAATAGGCCATTTTTAGGCCCGTAACTGAAGCCATAGGTGGTAGACTCCATCCTTATCTGGGACATAATCTGAAGATCATTGGTTGGGAAATCTTTAGCTTCCCACCTCCGGCCTTTCTCTATCAAACAGGCCTTGATGCCAGCCATCGCCAACCGACATGCAGCGACTGAGCCACCGTACCCGGACCCCACCACAACAGCATCATAGCCAGCTTCATCAAGATATCCATGTGCATCACTTCTTTGCGCCATCTCTCTGTCAACCAACTCCAACATTTCAGTGCTAATACTAGTTTATCATGTAAGCAGATCTCATAGTAGTCCAAACTACAGTTCAAAACATTTTTCAGTTTCGCCCATGCAAGAATGAGTTGACTCAATGGGATAGCTCAACCAGTTGGCCAAGTCAGACTGAGTACAGCTGAGTTCTCAGTCAGATTTCCCTGAGTTACTGGAGTCAGTTACCTTGCAAGTCGAGTAGAATTTGAATTTTTAAACAATGGTTTTCAACCATACCCAGCCCACAGTGGGCTGTATTTAGGTTGCGTCCAGGGCCTATTTCTGGCCTGATAGTTGTTCAATGGGCTTGACTGGGCCTATCTATGTTCGTCTATAGGCCCGCTCTAGCTTGACAAATTTAACAAGGAGGAAATCATGAAAATAGGATATGCCCACTGATAGCTTTCAGGTCCATAGGCTGTTTCGATGCATTAATATCAGCCCATTAGGAGCATAGGCAAATCATGGTCAAGCCCGGCCCAATAGTCAGATGGAGTCCAAACCGAACTGTATCCGTTCCACATGTGGCGAAACCGCCTAATTCCATAGAACTAACATGAGCCGATTTATCGGATTCTATTTATCCAATATAGTAAAGCTGTATTTATATGATCTGAAACCAATATGGACTCACAAAAAGGAAACTTAATTTTGAGGTAAACTGGCAACGACGAAAACAAAAGTAAAAGAGACGAAAAACAAAATAAAGCACTTTTTATCTCCTTCATGTTTTTCCATGTTCTAAATCTTTTCTAAAGACCAATATAGACACTGATGTTTCCATGGATTTCAATACAGATACACTTTCTCATCTTTCATGGGTTTCTGATCTAGTGCTGAAATAAGATATGTGTTTTTCTAGATGATGAAACCAGAGGAAGGAATTTGCGCATTTGGGGTATATATGTAATGTTTTGGAGCTACACTAATCACTAAGAGAGAGCAGGAGTTTGACATACCAATGTGCTCTGGTCTATTCTTCTTTGCTTAACTTGAGAGATTTTGCAAAGACACAGAGACTCTGTACTTGTCTTTTCTACGTATTTATAGTGGCCAGAAAGTTACAATTAGTGTACTGAAAGTGCCCTCGACCTTAAACCATTTATAAAAGCAGAAATGTGCTTTGCACAAGAAATTCTTTGTTTACTACATATATTGTATGTGCAGCAATGGGCCAATGAAACGGCCAGTTAAATGGTTCTGGCCTGATCACAGTGGGCCTGGATATTGAGTAAATGGGCCAACAAGGGCCTGGCATGTTGGACACTGTAGGTCTTTTAAATTTTAATAAATAGAAATCATCGTCAACTCCAAAATTTGTAAGCTCAATGGACCAGGGCCCAATGCAAGATTGATCACATAAAAAATGTGGAAACTTATATTAAAGTTATTACTCACATTCTTTTTACTTGACCCATGCACTGATGAGACCCACTCCATTCACCATGAAAGTATGACGATTTTAAATGGGCTATGTTGCTTTTCGGGCTAAGACTTAAAAAGTCCATTGGATCCAGACCCCGACCCTATAAAACTAAATTGTCCTGGACTTGGGCTCATACAAGTCTAGATCGAATCGGGCCCATTGCTGCCCTTACTACATTTTACTTGGTTTTCAATAAAAGCTTGAGGGCAAATCTAAAACTTTTTGTATAATTTAGAAGTGAGAGTCTCTCACATTGAGGTATTATTCTATTTTCTCAAAATATACAATGGGCAACCTTCACCACGCTGATGTTAAAAAAAGAGGGTTTCACACCAAAGCTGGCAAATAAATACTCTAGCTAGCAAGTTACAAAAAATTTCTAAAAGGGACATAGCAACGATTGATAGTTAATAATAGAAAGGTCAATATTGAATGGCGAAGATTTCTTGATATGAGAATTTTATAAAGGCTATAAATATACATTATAGGGCCCACAAGTTTTATAATTGGACCACTAAAACATGGGGCCCACTTGCTTAAACTCGAGTCTCATGTGAGAAATCAGGGGTCCAGGGTGTTACATACAACAGATACAGAAGGAATTAATTAAAACCATGTGATTTAGGCCAATGGATGAAAGCAATGGAACTTGCTAACTTGTCAAAGAAAAATGAAGATAAAATAGAAGTAGATTAAAAATTATCATGTGAAGGACAATGGGCAATTTTTTACGCCACTACAAGGTCATGGTATTCATGGGATGGATCGTGGTGGAGCGACCCAGTCCCGGTCCGCAATGGGCTGTAATGTATGACATGAGTCTATATTTTGGCATTACAATTAAATGGGCCAGGCCTCAGCAATTTGTATGCTTACATTGCCAACCTCGGTCAGTATATTTAGTAAGAAGAGGCTAGGGATTTATGTTTCGTTAATTGGCTGGGCCGGGACCTTAACTTTCAGTCCTTGGGCTTGATTTGGGCCTCAATATTAGGCCTTATAATTAAAAAAAGTGGGGTTGGACTAGCTTTGATCTGGCTCAACCCTATCTAAGAACATATCTACTTTAAGGACTCTAATAAAAGATGATGTATGGAACCTAAGTTAGGGCCCATGTAACAATCAAGGCTAGGTTTATGTCCAAAATATGGAACATTAAGGAACTGGGTTGGGTCGGTGCAGTTCGGTCCATATCAGATTAATTGAACACCTGCATTGGTGTATGAGCTAGCTATATATGAAATCAGGCATGGGCAGTTGTAGGCTATGGGAATGGACCTCTACTCTCCAAAGTCGTCCCAGAATATCGATATCACCCATTTGGGGACTGTTTGAGATTTGGGTCCAGCTTCAGATCCATAGTTTGATCTGGTAGTTATGTCGGGTACTGTACTTCAAAACATAATTGGGTCCAGTTAGCATCACCCATGGAATGGAGCAGAACCTGACCCTTTTAACCAAACACAGTTTTAAGCACATAACCGCGAATGAGGCCCCAGTAGTAAACTTTCAATCACATGATCTAGGCCACTAGTGTGAAAACATGCTGATATGGCTAAAGTCTCTCATGGTAAGAGGACTTGTTAACTTGAATAGAAAATATTAAATGATATATATATATATATATATATTTACAGCCACAGGATTAAACATGATCAGAGTTTAGGTCATGAAAAAGTACATATTTTGTATTTCTCTCTCTAATAATAATAATAATAATAATTATTATTATTATATATAGGGATATGCTCCTGTGAGAGCATCTCACACCTTACCTATGAGAGTTAAGGTCTCATAGTAAGGTGAGAGATGCTCTCACAGGAGCATTTATATATATATATATATTGGGGAGGTCTATATGGCACCCGGCCATTTTCAAAAGTGAAACGCCCCTTTTCTCATCCTATAAAAAACATCCACGTGAGACGCATCATTTAATGCTCTCATGTGAAATAGGAAACCAAGACCTGCCCTGCCCTATTCTCTGCAGTTCTTAGGCAACTTGAACAACACCGATGAAACCCCAACCTAAGCCGATTCATACTATCTGCAACTTTTCCAATCAGATCTTCTGATTCTTTGTAGTTATGCAACCAGCAACCATGCTGCTGCTTCTTCTTCTCTGAGCCCGGTGAGAAGATCTGGCAATGGTGATGTTGCAACGAGGGCCTTCTATTATGGAACGATCTGTGAAGAATAATTAAAAAGAAGAAAGAAAAATTAAAGGAGTCTCGGACTGCGTTTTAAAGGAATAAAAGGCTCCATGACGTCACTTAATTGCATTGGACGTAAGAAGAGGGGTAAAAAAGCCCCTATTAAGGAGGGGCATTTTGTAGAATTCTCCATATATATATATATATATATATATATATATATAGTGCTGGTACCTGCACACTGAAAATGGATCCACACACTACAATAAATGGAGACTAAAATACCCACTTGTAAATTTACCATAAAGGACTCTAGCAAGAAGTATTAGCCCCTACCACCTGCTTTCTACGCTCCCATGTTTTCCCTCCAATACATTGAAAGACTTCTCTCCCTCAAACGACGGCAATCTCCATCTCATTGCTACACTAATCTATTTTCAAAACAAAATCATCATTTCCTTCTTAGTCTCACTCCCATTGCTATCCCCTCTCTTTTATCTTATCTCACGGTTTAAATCTTCACCCCATCATCTACTTTACTTCATCTCATTAATCTTGATTTCATTTAAATTTGTTACCCATTGAACTAGCATTCTTAAGCAAAGGACGAGCCAAAGGACAAGCAGATGATGGTTCCCAACCATTCTAGCAACGACAAGGTAAGCATTCAAACATTCATTGCGACACGTAATTTTAGTTTGAGACGAACCGTTCGGCCCTGCATATTTGTTCAGTTATACTTTGGGCGGCATCACAGTGTCAAACAATTCACATTTGAACGACACAATAATGTCGTACAAATAAAATAAAATAAAATAAAAATTCGGCCATTCACGACCGAACAGAAACAATACATGTGGTTGTATTTGGCTGAACAATTTAATTCTATTTGGATAGTCAGAGCCGTGCAATGGTAACATTTACATACTCTAACAAAAGTGGTTCATAGCAGTGTTATGCGCCTAATCCCTCAAGAAAACTCCGGGACAGCGTTTTTCTCTAACGGGGGTTTCAGCTGTCGTACTCTGGTCCTAGGCCTCGAAATATATTTGAAGGGATTCTGGGTTGGCCGGCCCATTTTAGGTTATTTTGAGATTCTTTTCGGTTTAAAACGGGTTTCGGGTGAATCTTGGGTTTGGAAAACACTTCTGGGAGTTTTGCGTCTGAAAAGGCTCGCACCCAAACTTCGAGCGTGCTGTACGGAACTTCTGCACGGATGCATAATCTATGTGGGTCAATGAAATTGTTGACTCTACACTTCGTTTTATACCACTCTCGGTCCAAATACTCACTCTAGAAAAATCCGGGATCGCGTTTTACCGAAACGGGGTTTTGGGTGTCGTACTATAGTCCTACGCCTCGAAATCCATTTGAAGGGATTCTGGACTTGGATGCGGATTTTATGTTATTTCAAGATTTTTTTTTTCTGTTTAAAACGGGTTTGGGGCGAATCTTGGGTTTGGAAAACACTTCTGGGAATTCTGCGTCTCAAAAGGCTCGGGCCCGTTCTTTGTGCGAGCCGTTCGGAGCTTCTGTATGAATGCCCAATCTATACGGCTCTACGAAATTGTTGACTGTATACTGTGTGTCGTGCGACTCTCGGTCCAAGTACTCCCACTAGAAAAATCCGGGATCGCTTTTTTCTGTTAGGGGGTTTCGGGTGTCATACTCTAGTCCGACGCCTCGAAATCCATTTGAAGGGATTCATGGTTGAGATGCGCAATCTACGTTATCTCGAGGTTCTTCCCGGTTCACAGCGGGTTTCGGGCGAATCTTGGGTTTGGAAAACTCTTCTAGGAGTTCTGTGTCTCGAAAGGCTCGGGCTCAAACTACGAGCAGCCGTGCGGAACTTCTGTACGAAAGCACAAGCTACGCGGCTCTACGAAATTGTTGAATGTACACCGTGTGTCGTGCGACTCTCGGTCCAAGTACTCCCTCCAGAAAAATCTGGGATCGCGATTTTCTATAACGGGGTTTTCTTGTGTCGTACTATAGTCCTACGCCTCAAAATCCTTTCGAAGGGATTCTCGGTTGCGATGCGCACTTTAGGATATTTCGAGATTCTTTTCGGTTTAAAATGGGTTTGGCGCGAATCTTGGGTTTTGCTTCTGAAAAAAGCTCGGGCTCGAACTTTGGGCGCGCCGTACGGAACTTCTATACGAAAGCACAATCTACGCGGCTCTACGAAATTGATGACTCTACACTGTGTTTCATGCGACTCTCGGTCCAAATACTCTCTAGAGAAATCCGGGATCGCGATTCTCGCTAATTGGTGTTTCAGGTGACGTACTCTAGCCCGACGTCTCAAAATCTATTTGAAGGGATTCTGGGCGTAGATGCGCATTTTAGGTTATTTCGAGGTTCTTTTCGGTTTAAAACGGGTTTCGGGTGAATCGTGTGTTTGAAAAACACTTCTATGAGTTCTGCGTCTGAAAAGGCTCGGGCCCGAACTTCGGGCGCGCCATACGGAACTTTTGTACGAAAGCACAAGCTACGCGGCTCTACGAAATTGTTGACTGTATACTGTGTGTCGTGCGACTCTAGGTCCAAGTACTCCCACTAGAAAAATCCGGGATCGCTTTTTTCTGTTAAGGGGGTTTCGGGTGTCGTACTGTACTGTTACGCCCCGAAATCCATTTGAATGGATTTTGAGTTGAGACTCGCATTTTAGGTTATTTCGAGATTCTTTTCGTTCTAAAACCGGTTTCGGGCGAATCTTGGGTTTGGAAAACACTTTTGAGAGTTCTGCATCTTAAAAGGGTCGGGCACGAACTTCGGGCGCGCCGTACGGAAATGAAAACACAATCCATGCGGCTCTACGAAATTGTTGGCTCTACGCTGTGTTTCATGCGACTCTCGGTCCATATACTCCCTCTAGAAAAATCCGGGATCACGTTTTTCTCTAACGGGGTTTTCAGGTGTCGTACTCGAGTCATACGCCTCGAAATCCTATTGAAGGAATTCTTGGTTGAGATGCGCATTTGGTGCATTTTAGGTTATTTCGAGATTGTTTTCGGTTTAAAACTGGTTTCGGACGAATCTTCGGATTGGAAAACACTTTCGGGAGTTCTGCGTCTTAAAATGCTCGGGCCCAAACTTCGGGTGCGCCGTACGGAACTACTGTACGAATGCACAATCTATGCGGCTCCACGAAATTGCTGACTCTACATTGCGTTTCAAGCGACTCTCGGTCCAAATACTCCCTCAAGAAAACTCCGGGACAGCGTTTTTCTCTAACGGGGGTTTCAGCTGTCGTACTCTAGTCCTACGCCTCGAAATCCATTTGAAGGGATTCTGGGTTGAGCGGCCCATTTTAGGTTATTTTGAGATTCTTTTCGGTTTAAAACGGGTTTCGGGCGAATCTTGGGTTTGGAAAACTCTTCTGGGAGTTTTGCGTCTGAAAAGGCTCGCGCCCAAACTTCGAGCGTGCTGTACGGAACTTCTGCACGGATGCATAATCTATGTGGGTCAATGAAATTGTTGACTCTACACTTCGTTTTATACCACTCTCGGTCCATACACTCCCTCTAGAAAAATCCGGGATCACGTTTTTCTCTAACGGGGTTTTCAGGTGTCGTACTCTAGTCATACGCCTCGAAATCCTATTGAAGGAATTCTGGGTTGAGATGCGCATTTGGCGCATTTTAGGTTATTTCGAGATTGTTTTCGGTTTAAAACTGGTTTCGGACGAATCTTGGGTTTGGAAAACACTTTCGGGAGTTCTGCGTCTTAAAATGCTCGGGCCCAAACTTCGGGTGCGCCGTCCGGAACTTTTGTACTAATGCACAATCTATGCGGCTCTACGAAATTGTTGACTCTACATTGCGTTTCATGCGACTCTCGGTCCAAATACTCCCTCAAGAAAACTCCGGGACAGCGTTTTTCTCTAACGGGGGTTTCAGCTGTCGTACTCTAGTCCTACGCCTCGAAATCCATTTGAAGGGATTCTGGGTTGAGCGGCCCATTTTAGGTTATTTTGAGATTCTTTTCGGTTTAAAACGGGTTTCGGGCGAATCTTGGGTTTGGAAAACTCTTCTGGGAGTTTTGCGTCTGAAAAGGCTCGCGCCCAAACTTCGAGCGTGCTGTACGGAACTTCTGCACGGATGCATAATCTATGTGGGTCAATGAAATTGTTGA
>QPKB01000004.1:42503422-42598863 GCA_003546025.1 Camphora micrantha | reverse complement strand
CAAATAACCCCATTCACTTTCCTTTCTATAGTCGATGTGGGACTCCGGGGCGTCACAGTGTAAACCTTCATAGGAAGTTTTAGTTTTGATCAAATTGACCTTTGTATTGGCTTTGAATCCTTAGAGACTTCTAACCATACATGATGGCCTGTTATATATTTCATTTTCGTTTTCTTTTGTTAACAGGTACTACTGAAAGGTATTTTCCTTATTTCATGTGTGTAGGTACCTTTGCAATTTAATGTCAAAGGGGGAGAGAGAAATCAAGTTGTCTCAAAGGGGAGAGTATGTACATACGGAGAGAGTGAATGGTCAAAGGGGGAGAGTTGAAAGAAGAGAAAGCTTGGGAGCTAGAGAAGATGCTTGGTCAAAGAGAGAAAGATGGAAAGAAAGCTTGAAGAATGATCAAGCTCCAAGCATCAAGAAGATTGAAGAAAAAGAACTAGAGCCAAAGCAGAAGCATCCAAGAGATTTCAAGACTTGTCCAGCTTAGGGGGAACAGAAGACTTAGTGTGTAAAATTCGGTGTTGAGTAAGGTTTGCCATCAAATTGCAAAGGGGGAGATTGTTAGGAATTTTGTGTATTGCAATTTGATGGATGCATTATCATCTTAGCATCATTTGAATTTTCACACATGCATTGATTTAAGAAAACTTGAAATCTTGATTTTCTCATGCATTGTTTTTATGTCTTTTAGAAATAATGTTTCATGCATGTTTTAGATTTTAAAACTTGGATGCAAATAGTTTTTGAAAAGAAGTTTTGTGAATCAAGCTAGCCTATGTTTTAAATCTTTCAAATCATTTTAGGCTTTTATGTTTCATGATTTTAAAAGCACTTGATTGAATTAAAATCATGTTTCCAAGCTTGATTTAATGGCCCAAAGTCCCCACAAGAAAAATCTTTGAAATATGCAATTTGTGGGAAAAAGGTCCCAGGGCCCGGGTTGACCTGTAGTGTGCTCGGTCGACCAAGCCCATGGACCCGGTCGACCGCGCACACTGCGGGTCGACCAGGAAAGAGCCGTTGAGCTCTTTTTCAAACGGTCAGATTTATGACCGTTGAAGGCCAGGTCGACCGGGGACTAGCCGTTGGGCAATTTTTTGTATAAATAGAAACTCATTCCTAAAGAAATTTTGAGGAACAAAGAGGCCCTCCTTGAGATGTTTTGAGGCCAATCAAAGGGGAATGAGCTATGGAATGATAAGGGATATTTGGAAAGCTGAAGCTTGGTTTCATTGAGTTAAATCACTAAGTAAGCTTTACTTTTCCTAATCATATGTTTTCATGCTTTACTTTAATTATTGGTAAATCTTTTCTAGCATGATAAACTATGATTTGTTGTATCCTTAACATGTATATGTTTTGAATTGATTTATTGTTTTGGATGTAACACTTTGATTCAAACCAAGTAGTACTTAAATTGGTATATCTAAGTAAATCATGTTTTTGTAAACATCTTTGAAATTATATGTAAACATGATTCCTATACTTGGTTGAATCTTTGGTTGTTGTTTTTCATCATAAGAAAATCATTTTCAAATCTATCTTATGTTTTGGATTCAGCAACTTCACAAATCATATGTACTTTTGTTTTAAAGTTTCACAACTTGCTTAGCTTTGATAGGTATATCATTTTCAAGTTGTATTTTTAAGTACATGTGATTCCTTAACTTCAATCAAATCTATTTTTGTGTTTTACACTTTCAAAAAGCTTTAAGTATACATTCATTTAGCTTCATTTTTAAATTGATTGAAGTAAACATTCATACACCTTGAGCACACACCTTTGCTAATTGTATGTGTATGTTTGTATCTTGAATTTAACTTTCATATTCGCCTATTTTAGAGGCAATTAAATTGAGCTTTAATTGTAATCTCTTAAAGTGTTTGTGTAGACACTTATTTGAGAAATCATCTCTTGTAAAGGTTATTGCTTAGCCTTTTAAAAGCATAATCTATAGGTATGTTAAGCCTTGAAAAGCATCATTATAGAGGTTATTGCTTAGCCTTGGAAAGCATATTGTAGAGGTTATTGCTTAGCCTATTGAAAAGCATAAATAGTGGAAATCCGGTGGGGTGTTGTATCACAAGCCGGTAGTGGATGTAGGCATTGAGGCAGAACCACTATAAATCCTTGTGTTATAGTGAATGCTTTGTGATGATTGTTTTAGTTATCTTCCATACTTTAGTTCTATATCATCACTTGTGACTCATTGATTTGTTAAGAAGCTAGAATTTGTCATAATTGGTCACTTATTAGAAGCTCACCCTATTCACCCCCCCCTCTAGGGTTCGGATCCACGGACTTACACCAACCACATTTCCAAAACCATTAAATGAACTAATAAGAGTCATTAATGCACATTTATTCTAAATCAATGCAAATCCATAATAGTATGAAATCATCAGTGCATTTCATCAAAATCATTAAAAGCTCAAAATATCAATCATCCACTTGCCTCAAGGTCTCTAAATAACAAATCAAGCATCTAATCACCTCTCCAAGCTCAAAACCACAATCTCTCCAAAAAAAAACCCCAAAACACACCCTAAAATGGTCAAACAATGAAATAGAAAGAGAGCTTCCGATAATGAAAATTGAGCTCCTCAAGTATAAAAAGAATGCATATTTAAGAGATTAGGAAGAGAACTTACTTGTAGAGTCTCCAAATGGAGAGTTTCAATTTGTGCAAGGATTGGTAGTGTTTTGATGATGGAAAGGCAAGGAGAAGAGAAAAGGGAAAAAGCCCTAGTTTCTTGATGGATTTGTGCTGGAAAAGGAGAAAGAAGAGAGATGGGTTCCTTATATAGAAGAGGAGAGTGGGCTCCACCCCTTAGGAAATTTGGAAGGCTGAAATAGTAGTTTTCGGAATCTCGAATGAAATCGACGAAGAAGGAAGAAATGATCGTCGAAATTTCTAGTTTCCAAAAAGTATATGTTTCGTGGGTTTCGGGCATATCAAATATTGGGTACAGATTTAGTATAAAAAGACTGTTTTGCCCTCAAAGCAATGATAGTCGGGTTTCAGGATTCGGGACGGAAATGGGTTCAACATGAAAGTTGAAGAGATCAACAAGATTAGCAAAACGAGATAAAAACATAAATCCAAAGAATCTCGAGTAATCCCCCAAGTAAACGCAAGGTCATAAAAGGAACCCCCAAAGGGCCCCACTAATCACAAAGGCACTCAAAATTCCCCAAAACTATAACCAAGCTATTCTAAACCCAAACTAAACCAAAACACACTAAACACACTTAGAACTAACACACAACTTAATCAATACTAATCGAGGTCACTCGGGTCGGGGTCTTACAGTAAGTTCCTTTTGTCACAGAATTTTTGGCATTGCTCGAGCTTTGGTCGTTTCTTTTTTACACTTGTCTTCTTTTTTCAAATCGCGCAGAGGGTGAAGGTGGCTCTGGACAGGGTCCAGTAGAGAGACTCTAAGGTCGAAAAGCTTGAGGAAGAAAAGAGGAAGCTCTCGTCGGCCTTGGAGGGCAGTTGTAAAAGGGAGCAGGAGGCTGAGGAGAAGGCAATCAGCCTGGGGAAGGATCTCGAGACGATAGTGGGCGAGATTTGCAGGCTGAAGGTCGAGACCCACGAGTTGAAAGGGGTGGCTGAAGTCAAGGCGAAAAGGACCGCCCAACTTGAAGTCGAGCTCGAGGCTGGGCGGAAGGAAAATGCTGACTTTGAAGCCTCATCTCAGGCTGAAATCGATGCCGCCTACCATGATGGGGTGGAGGAGGCTACAAAGGACTATGACGCTCAGGTCGATCAGTTAGGCCCACGATTGTTTAAGCATGGGTTCCGGGTTGTACTGAAGAAGATAGGGATTCCCAAGGACAACCCAATATACCAAGACCTGCCCAAGCTCGGAGATCAAGAAGCTGAGCCGAGTTCTGCCCCTCCCCCTAAAATTGCCCCAACTCCTGCAGTTGAAGCTCCTCTTGTCGAAGCTCTTTCTGTCGAAGCCCCTCCTGCCGAGGTGCCTCCCTCTACGGTCGAGACTGGGGAGGCTGCTTCATAAATTTGTATTGATGTTTTTTCTTTTTCTTTTTCTTCAAAGTGTAACGATGTACCTTGTACTCTTTTGATTTTATCAATACAAATTCTTCTTCTTTTTTTTATGTATGTAATTGTTCTTCTTGAGAATTACGTGTGTTTGCTCTAGGTTCAATAACCGAAACCTGATAAAACTCTTAAATTCTTTAACTCAAGAAAATGGACTTGTACCAAATGTGCTCTATTTCAAGTTTAATTGGACCCAAAAATAGGTAATCTGGACTAACTCTTTTGCGTTCTAATTAAACAAGTTCAATAACTCAAATGCTTCGTGCAGTCGGTTCCATAACCAGACTTACCAATGCATTGAGTTCCCATCAAGTCCTTTGACTCGGTGCTTTGTATGGCTAATTCAACAATCGAGCTATAGCAGTCACCTAGTTCTGCAACCTGGTGTTTCGGCATAGCTGGTTCTGTAACAGAGCTGGTATTGTCGCTTTGCTCCATAACTCGGTGCTTTACGCAGCTGGTTCCATAACCGAGTTGAAGCCACCGAGGTGGAGTCACCAAGTTCTGTAACAAGGTGTCTTATATGGCTGGTTCCATAACCGAACCGAAATAACTGCTGACTTCTTTAACTTAGGCGAGTTGCATAGCTGGTTCCACAACCAAGCTGAATTTACTGAGTTTCATAACCCGATGTCTTGCATGGCTGATTCTGTAACTGAGCCAAGATTGCATTGCTGGTTCCACAACCGAGTTGATTATACCGGATTCCAAAATCTGATGGCTAGTTCTATAACCGAGCCGAGATGACCGCCGAGTTCTGTAACTTGGGCTAGCTGGTTCCACAACTGGGTTGGGATAACTGCCAAGTTCCGTAACTTGGCGAGAAACAATAAAGCACAATCCTTTCACAAGAATTCCTTATATTGATTTCAAGAATTGAATACAGTTCAGAAGTAATACTTCTTGAGGTGTGTAGCGTTCCATGGGTGTGGTGACTCTTTACCATCCATGTCCTCAAGTTTGTATGCTGATTGTCCCGTTGCCGAGATCATCTCGAATGGCCTGTGCCAATTCGGCGCCAGCTTGCCTTCGTTAGGATTTTTGTCAACAGGAAGCATCTTTTTCAAGACAAGTTCTCCAACTGAAAACTTCATTTCCTTGACTCTTTGATTGTAGCTTCTGGCCAATCGTTGCTGATAGGAAGCTAGACGGATGGCCGCAGCGTCCCTTCCCTCCCCAATCAGGTCAAGTTCTTGGGCCAGATTTACTTAATTTTGGCCTTGGTCAAAGAGTTCAGACCTCAGGGTTGGAAGACCGAAGGGCATTGCCGAAGTAAATCGCCTTGGGGTACTCCTAAAAGCCCAAAGGACACTTGGCAGTTCTTCCACTCATCTTCCCTTAGCTCGATCGAGCCTCTTCTTAAGTCCATCAAGCACCACCTTGTTTGAAATCTCGGCCTGACCGTTGCTCTGTGGATAAGCTGGAGTCGAGTAGTAGTTTCTGATACCGAGCTCCTGACAGAAGTTCTTGAAGTAATTAGAGTCGAACTGAGTCCCGTTGACCGAGACTAGAGCTCGTGGTACATCAAATCTTGTGATGACATTTTTCCAGACGAAGTTCCTCGTATAGTGCTCGGTAATGGAGGACAGCAGCTCTGCTTCTATCCACTTGGTAAAATAATCGTAGCCACTTCTTATTCCCTAGAGTTCGGTGGAGTGATCCCATGATGTCCAACCCCCATTGAGCGAAAGGCCATGGGCTAGAAAGTGGGCTCAGGTCCTGTGCTGGCTGATGGAGGAAGTACGAGAACTTCTGGCATTTCTCACATTTCTGGCCTAGAGCTGGGCATCCTTCTACATACAGGGCCACCTGTAGCCCTGGCTGATGGCTCGGTACGCAAGTAACCGACCTCCGATGTGGCTTCCGCAGATTTCTTCATGAATTTCATAGAGGAAGTCTTCAACTTTACTCGGGTGAAAGCACTGGAGGTATGGGCCGGTGAAGGATTTCCTGTAAAGCTTACCATTTGGAGACAACCAAAACCGAGCTGCTTTTAGCCTGATTTTGTGAGCCTCGTTCTTATCTTCAGGGAGATGATCGTCCTTCAGGTAGGTGATGATCGGGTCCATCCAACTCTGACCGAAGTCAGCGCACAAAACTTGCCGAGGTGGCTGGAGTTTTATACTTGGCTTATCCAGTGTCTCCACCTCGACTGTTCTTCCGACCTCGACGGCAGAGGCCAGGCTGGCAAGAGCATCGGCATGAGAGTTGGAATATCTGCCGATCTGTCTGACTTCAACTTTGTTGAACTGAGAAAGTAACTGCTTCGCGTGAGCGAGGTAGGCCGCCATCCTTTCGTCCCAAGCCTGATAGTCTCCGTTCAACTGGCTCGTCACCAATTGTGAGTCACTGAAGACCACCAGCTGCAGTGCCCCCAGGATTTTGGCGCTACCAAGCCCCACGATCAGGGCTTCATACTCAACTTCGTTGTTTGACGTCTTGAAGTCAAGAGTTAAGGCTTGTTCGATGACAAGGCCCTCCGGAGACTGGAGGACTACGCCAGCGCCAGCCTTTTTAGAGGTTGAGGATCCGTCGACGAAGACCTTCCATGCCGAATCAAGGAACTGCTTCCAGGTTTCTTCTTGTTTTGTCTGGGTAATCTTCTCCTCATTGCCCCCCCCATTCGGTGTCGAGCTATCTCGATGTCGAACTAGGAGAAACAAACTCCACGATGAAGTCTGCCAAAACTTGGGCCTTAATCGCCGTTCTGAGTTGATACTGGATATCGAATTGCCCCAGTTCGACAACCCATTTTTGAGATTCTTCCAGAGAAGTCGGCCTTTCTGAAAAAGGACTTGAGTGGATGTTCTGTAGAAACCACTATAGTGAACGTCTGGAAGTAGTGGGAGAGTTTGCGAGAGGCACTGACGAGTGCCAATGCAAGTTTCTCCAATGGCAAGTACCTAGTCTCGGCATCAAGGAGGATCTTGCTCGTGTAATAGATGGGCTTTTGCTTCCTGTCTTTTTTTCTGTAAGTACTGAGCTTACTGCATGATCCGAAACCGCCAGGTATAGTAGAGCACCTTGTCCTGTTTTGGTGTAGCCAATAGGGGAGGTGAGGACAAGTAGTCTTTGAGTTCCTGTAGGGCTCGATCGCACTCCGAAGTCCATTGGAATTTTGAACTTTTCTTCAAGAGCTGGAAGAATGGGCGGCACTTGTCCGAAGCTCGGCTGATAAAGCAGTTGAGCGCAGTAGCCATCCCCGTGAGACTCTAGACTTGTTTTTCCATGGTTGGACTCTGGATTGCAGAGATTTGGTCTGGGTTGGCTTCAATCCCCCTTCTTGTAACCGGCTTCCCAGGAATTTGCCGGAGCCGACGTCAAACGCACATTTGGATGCGTTCAGCTTGAGCTGGAACTTCTTGAGGACAGCAAACGTTTGACGCAGGTCAGCCAAGTGGTCTTGTGACCTTTTAGACTTGACGATCATGTCGTCAATGTAGGCCTTGGGTCGACTCTGTTTCACCGGGCACCACGACCATCAAGCATTATTTGACCATCTCTTGGTCACCTCTGACAGTAACCACTTCAACTCTGTCGTTTCCTTTCACCAACGAGAACTTTATCTTCTGATGATGAGTGGAAGGCACAGCTTCCATGCTATGCAGCCAAGTCCTCCTTATTATTGCATTGTACGGTGATGGCACATCCACCACTAGGAAGTCGGCTTGCATACTGGCTCCTCCAATTTGGACCTTCAGGGAGACCCTTTCCTTGGGATACACTGGCTTCAAGCTGAAACCTATCAGGGGAGTGCGTAATTCTTGCAGGTCCTCCTCCCTGAACCTCAGCTTTTTGAAACAATCATAATACAGGATCTCTGAGGAACGCAAGGGGTCCACAAGCAACCTTTTTACGACGAAGTTTTTCAACTTCAGGGTGAGGACCAATGGGTCGTTATGGGGGAGTTGGACCCCTTCTAGGTCCTTATCTGAGAACCAGATCTTGGGTTTTTCTGTTCGAGCTTTCTTTGCAGCGGGCTCCAGCTCTGTTGTTATCACATGCTTACTGTGTGAGGCCCTCCTGGCTCGGCACGGGCCTGGTTGCTCTCCCTTGGCGTGGGAGCCAGGTGGATGACGTTTATTATGCCCTCCTGCTCATCGATGTCTTCATTATTCTGATGCCGATGAGCTCGGACATTATTATTCCTGCTCTCGTCTTTGACGTAGTCCTTCAAGTGTTCGTCTTTGACGAGCCTCTCAAGATGAGACTTGAGGGACATGCAGTCTTCTGTTTTGTGCTCATTTTGTCTATGGTAGGCACAAAACTTTTTCTGATATAGGGTGGAATGATCACCCCTCATCGGCTGTGGCCATTTAAAGAATGATTGTGACTTGATCTTGCTGAGAACCTTGTACATTGGCTCCTTGAAGATTGTATTCACAGCCTTGTAGGAGTTGGCAGACGGCTTGGAGAATTTCTTCATGCCCCCCGAGGTGGGAGCCGAGACCATCACCGAGCTTGAAGAAGCTTTATCTCGGTTTGCCTTCTCTCGCCGAAAAGGCTTCTTGTCTTTTTTAGGGGCTCTGTCTTCATGCCCGAAACCAAAGTTTTCCTGAGCTCGGATTTCGTCCTCCTCCTATTCAATGAACTGGTTCACCTGGGTCATTAATGTTTTCATCGTGGCCACGGGGTACCGGACAAGTTCCTTCCGGAGCTCGTTGCCTAGAAGCAAGGCCTGTTGGAAGCACATGATGGCCACTTCGTCATTGGCGTCCTCGATTTGGTTGTAGATGGTCCAGAATCTCTTGGTGAACTGAGTGATGTTTTCAGTCTGCTTCATCCTGATCACCATCAGGTCGTTTCCCGTTCTTGGGATGACTCTATGTGCCTAGAACTTCTCCATGAAGGAGTTCCTGAGCTGCCGCCAGCTCGAAACCGATCCTCCCGGGAATGCACAAAATCATCTGAGGGGGAGGTCCCTCAAGCTGGAAGAGAACACCTTGCAGTTTAGGTGTCCGACGTCTCTCTAAATCGACATCCTTTGGGTGAAGTGTCGGAGATGTGCTGCAGGATTCGACGTTCCATCGTAAAGGATGAACTTCGGAACACTAAACTTCTCGAGAAATGGAAAATCTCTTATCTCTTGAGAGAAGTGAGACGTGCCGAGATCCTCTGAGTCGTAAGCATTCAGCCAGCCTCGGGTGAGACCAGTCACCTCCATATTCTGCTGGATAGTCTGCTTAACCTGTTGGTCAAGCCACTCTTTCATATCATCAGTTTCTTCTAGTATTCGCTTCAGCCTCCCTTGGGTGTCGTCTAGGTGGCTGCTGCTCGAGCCTTCATCATAGGCTCGATGGCGCCTCTTATTGTCCAGGACATGCCTTAAATCCTGGTCAACTGAAAGAGGTCTGGAGAGTGGGATTGAGTTCGTCACCTTCTCTTGCAGCTGCTGCTGAAGCCTTCGGATCAACTCATCTTTCTCTTGGATGATGAGATTCTGAGTTCTAATCTCCTCGCAAAAGGGGTTATTGTAGTCGTCGTCGTCATCAGTCTGGTAACATGAGTGACGAGATCTTATAGGTGTTGGAGACCTATTCCGTCAGGAAGCTCGTGCCGGGGGAGCATTCCGCTGGGGAGGCACCTGCTGAAAAGCGGGCGCCTGTTGAAAAGCGCCTTGCTGAGGATGCTTGATCAATTGGTTATCTTGCTAAGGAGGTGTTGTCACCCCTCTTGAAGTTGACCCCAATCGAGTGGGAGGGTCTCCTGCGCCTCCCGATCGAAACCTTTCCCCAGATCTTCTCTGGTGAGAAGCTGGCGGCAGTTGCTCTTGCAATATCAGCGACAACTGCTTTGACATTGCCCCTTGTTGCACCGGTATTTCTTGCAGCACTGGCGACAGCTCTGTTGGCAATGCTGGTGGCAGTGACAAAGTTTTTGACGATTCGTCGACCTTCTTAGCTTTTCGAGGCATGATGTTTTTTGAAATTAATCTTCCCACAGACGGCGCCAATTGTAAGTGCCTAAAAATTCCGGACTTGGGTTAAGGTAGGATTTGTTGTAAAACTTTTGGGAAAGACAATAGCTCCTGAGGCCTGAAAAGGAAAGAAGAAGGTTAGAAGCCTTGGCTGCAGCCAGCCAAAGGCACTCCGATGCCTAAGTTAGTTCAACAACTCAACAAAAGGTAAATGAGTGAAGAGGAGAAGAGAGCTATGAGTGAATGGTGTTTGCATACCTTTGCTGGTTTTACCTCATGTATATATATAGGCAGTGGTCTCCTTAGATCCTTCCTCAGTGGAGGTAGGTGGAGGTACTGTCCCATCGGACCATACATTTTCTCCTCAGTGGAGGTAGGTGGAGGTATTGTCCCATCGGACCGTACCTTGACCTTCTACATGATTGCTGATACGATCGTCGGATAAGGGCTATCCCTTATCTATATCCGGCGCCCATCTTATCTGTCAGCATGTATCCATAATTCTATTAATGCTGATTGACATCTAGTACCCATCTCGGTCAACCGAGCTGAGGGAGATACCGAAGTCAAGTACAGCCTTTTTGACGCATCTTGGCACTGTTGCCGAACTGCGCAGGGTCGATACCATTACCGAGCTGTGTAAGCCCGAGACCAGATCAACTGGTACTTTTATCGAAGCTAGATCAAGTCTGGCATGAGGTGGTACTGCTACCAAGCTCCAGGAGACCGAGGTCAAGACAAGCCTAATTGGTACTTTTGCTGAGATCAGGGCTTATCTCGATACTTGCGGAAATGCCCCCACACAGGACTCTACAACTTTTAGAGGCATGAAGAATGGGTCCTTATCATATGAATTATTGTTGATTTGTATCAACTTCATTTCCTATATATGGTGTTGATATAATCAATTGCAAGAGTTGTCACAAGTGATCTTCTTATGCCATACCACAGGACCTATAAATGGCAATTACCTACCAGCCTATACCAGTGACAGTAGCCTCCAATTGAGTTGATTCAATTCAAGAAAAAACATTCATCTTTTCACCCCCTAAAAACCCTCCCATGCCACTGAAAATAGTCTTCAATTGTGTCAATTCAATTCAAGAAAATACATGGATTTTTTCCCTTTAAAAGTTGGAACTTCTAAACGACTTGACTAAACATGAAGGAGATTCAATATTTATGAACATGAAGTGGAATCGGGATGATATTGAATGGGATCAAACTTTGTAATTTTTCTTTTTCTATCTTCCTTTGTTTTCGTAATGATCACATATAAACCTGTTTTGTTTTGCATGAGTTTTGTTTCCATATACAAGGTACTAACACAAAAACCCATGCTAATCACGGGTATGCATGAAGAGATAGGATTCTATGTATGTTAGAAAGGGGGATGATGGGAGTCCATAAGTAGAGGAAGTATATCAGTGGAAATTGGAGGGAGAGTATGTAAGCAGTTGTAGAAACCGAAAATAACTTGCTAGTAGTTGTAGAAATCGAAAATAACTTCTGATCAAAATTAAAAAGTAAAGTCAAAATTAGATCCAAAACCTCCCGGCTTAATATATTATAATAGGTATTTATTATATGATACTAAGAAACAATTATCTCAAATCGCCGAGATTTATCAACTGTGTCAAGTGCCGTAATTATCATATAGGAAGTAAGGAGAGTTAAGCATTATAAGATAGAGTCAATGACAAAGAACCGTGTGTTTTGTAAGGTCCTCGACCTTAATATGGTATTTAATTTTCTAATATTGGCGATTAGCCTAATTAATTGTGATTCTAGCTAATTAGGCGGGTTTAGTGGCTAAGCGAGTTTCTTTTATCATTAGAAAGCGGTTTGCGAAGTTTCGTTTGATTCTGAGTGCGATTAGTCTAAATAGGGGGTTAGGTTGTGATTAATAGGAAACTTGGGTATTTTTTCGGAAAATTCCGTTTTTGCCACATTTGGGTCCATTAGAAAGATCTCGTCGCGCTCGTCATTTTTCGTTTTTGACCCGTCACGATTCGGCTCCCCGAAGCCCCTCAAATAATCACATTTCTCTTAATTTACTCAAAGAGGGCATTTGAGTCATTTCCCCCTCCATCCCTCATTTTAACTTCATTCAAGCTCTTTCATTCATTTCCTTCTTCCATTGCAATTGTTGGAGTTTTCTTCTCTCCCTCCCTGTTCACTTCTTCTTCTTACATGTGCCATTGGAGAAGGGATTCAAGGTCAACCAAGATCACTAATCTCTTTCTCTCCTCTTCCTCTACATCTTGATCCAAATTGGTAAGTTTTCCTTCACCCTTTATTCCCTAATTTCCTTCCTCATTGTTGTAGAGATGTTACATGTTGATAGATTTCCTTTCTTTCTCTTCCATTGTACTCTTTGGGGTGTAGGAGAAGGGTTTTTGGAAGTGGTTTGGCTAGGGTGTGAGTGGAGAGCTCTCATTCCTCCTTTATCTTCTCAAATTTCCATTTCTTCACTCTCTTTGGTGAAGGCAAGTAGATTAGCTTTATCTATTGCTCATGCATGTATATTCTCTTCACTCTTGACAATGCAATTGTATAGAAACCCATAATGCCAAGCTTGTCTATGTTTATTTGGATTTTACATGCTAGATTAGGTAATTAATGGAATTGGACCAAATTGAATGGTTGAGTTTGTTGATGAGAGGAATGGAATGAATGTGGACAGGGTAAGAAGCTCTTTTTCTTGCAGGGATGATCTTGGAGGAGAAGGGATTTGATCCCCCAAGTTTTGGACTCAAAATGAGTCATTTTCTGCAAGTTCTGGACACTTGGCTCGAGCCAACCTTCAGTTCGCTCGAGCCAAGTGGCCCCTGGGAAAATTGGCTCGAGCGGACCTTCGTTCGCTCGAGCTAAGGAGGTTCTGTGACCAAGTCGCTCGAGCCAACCTTCAGTTCGTTCGAGCCAATTGCTCCGGGCTCAGGATGACCATCTTCCGAAAGCCATAACTTTTGACCTATTCGTCGGATTTGGAGTTCTACATACCGTCGGAAAGCTCTTGAGACGTAGAATCCAATGGTATACCTATCTTGATCATCAGAGATTGGAAAAGTAAGTTGGTATTGGATCAACGAACCAACCCTTTATCTCTTTTGGAAAGGGATTATAAACCTAGTTTGGACCCTAGGTTGGAACCATTGACCCTACCCTTGCATGACCAATTGGAGAAAATGAAACGGAGCACGTTTGGCTTGGTGTGCTTCATCGGTTGTCCGGGGTTTTCCGTATATGAACGTAACTTGTCCGAATGCGTGTGGAATTGAGTTAATTGGTGCCCAACAACTTCCGTACATCATGGGCCCTCCAAACTAGGACACCATTGACTCATCCTCTATACGTACTTCGTTGGGGATACATTCGGTACACGGTGGACAACTCTTGACCTAGGATTGGCTTGTTCTTCACTCTTGACTCACAAATCATGTATCCGTAGCTTGTTGTACCTTTTACACTCTACCTTATGCACTTGTATAACTTGTAACTTAACTTGTAGAATTAGGATTTGACCGGACTTAGAGTGTATTCTTAGGTACCTTGTCTTGCATTGATAAACACGTGTGGATAGACTTGAAAGAGGACTACTCATCGAACTTGGAAATTGACTTGTATCTTGGCTTGACTTGGAGTAGCCCTCAACTTGTTATTTTGTATTTGGAAACCTATCTACGTGTATTTGTCTTGGAACTTGTGTCATATGCAAACCATCATCATCATCTTGCATTCATGACCAGCTGTAAACTGAGGATTATAAAGTGGGCCGGTTATCGGACACTAGGGTGGGCAGTCGGCTTTGGACGGCGTTCATGGCGCGAATAGCTGGGAGCGTGCTAGGACCGTGCTGCTATTCCTAGGACTGGGAGTTAGGATCCCCCTAGAGCCGGACTTTGGGTATTCGTAGTCGGCTGGGACGTCACTTATACCCCCGTGAGATGGTTAGAACATCGTCGGAGTCTCCTCTTGCTTGACATTGCATTTCATGGATGGTTATTTTTGGTTATCTTATTAGGATTTAACTTGTTACTTGATTCTTGTATTACTCATGCTTTATGCTTAGCTTGTACTTTGATATCTTATAATCATGTACTTGTTCTTACTCTCTTTTGAAACATGTTATGAATAATGTATATTGCTTATCTTCTTGCCAACATGTTGTTGATCCTTTATTCCATGGTGTGCAGAGGACACCTACTACTATTACACCGACCCGGATGCCGAGGCAATCCCAGAGAATCCTCAACCGGGGGAGGAGGATGAGGTACGAGAGTGGGGTGCCGATAACGTAGCTTAGCGTCATCCCTCCCGGCACTAGTGCGCGTTACATGGGAATATATTCTATCGTGCCACCTCATTTCATCTTTTGGTTTAGATCTTTTAGACTTGTCTATCTTAGCACTGTATATATCTTTTGTACCAGGACTTAGGCTTTTGGGATGGTCCTGATGATTATAAACT
Source organism: Camphora micrantha (assembly GCA_003546025.1). Lineage (NCBI taxonomy): Eukaryota > Viridiplantae > Streptophyta > Magnoliopsida > Laurales > Lauraceae > Camphora > Camphora micrantha. Next base: position 42,584,400 of record QPKB01000004.1, on the reverse strand, counting down.
TTATATGTTTTACCTTTTGAAACTTGAACATATATAATGGAATGAAATCCATACTTGCTTTGATATTCTTACAAGTTTAATGTTGTGTGTACTGGATAATCCCGTTGATCAATTGGTTAATGAGGCTCAACTACACAATCCTCACAGCGGACTTCGATCCTTGGGCATTAAGGGCAAAAATTTTTAATTAGCCCTAAATTTCACACCCCAATTCGATTTAATCACTAATCGGGTTCGGGGCCGTGGCATGTTTCATCAATGAGTTAAATTGAAATAGGATTTTCCTTCGATGAATTAAAGGCTCGCGTTGGTCGCGGGCCCTGAAGCTCTAGTTATATATATATAAAGTTAGCAGGTGATTCTATTAGAGAATGACACGTAGCATACAATAATAACTTCTCTTTAAATACCTTCAATGGGCCGCACATATTATTAAACTAAAAAAAAAAAAAAGAATAAAGGCACTTTGGCTATGATTTTAGTGATAGGTGAACATATATGTATTAAATGTTGTTGCATATCAATTTGTGTGACCCTCATGTCAGATCCAAATTGTAGAAATTTTGGGCACTTTCGTAGGCAGTATTTTGCTACTTTTTTCCTATTTTTTCTTTCAATATTTGGTATGGTTAATTTATGGGGATCATTGTGGAAGCCAGTTAATTTCAAAATCCACACTTAATATATAATCATTTATATTTACTAATTTAATCAAATAAATTTTCTCTCATGAGTCTCCATCTTTATCACGATTTTCTCATTATCATTTATATTTACTAATTTAAACAAGTAAATCTATGACTTCCATTATGAAATTAAAGTTTTCTTTATTTCCAAACTCACAATTTACGAGGGTCATTTTTTTTATACCAACACATGAAGAGTTTTTTTATACCAAAGTGGGGGCCACTTTCATAGGCTATATTTTGCTACTTTTTTCTCCTTATTTTCCTTTCAATATTTAGTAAGATTAATCTATGGGGCCCATTATAGACATCTTTCTCCTTATTTTTCTTTAAATATTTGGTTGGATTAATTAATCTGTGGAGCCCATTGTGGAAGCCAATTAATTCCAAAATCTACGTTTAATTCTGAAATGACACTCAATTTATGGCTAAGTACAAATATAATTAAATCAAGATCCTAAAATCTTTATTATTTACTTGATCTTTCCCTAAATATTTCTAGCTACCTAAAATTTTTCTAATAAGTTACCATCTTTATTATGAATTATATATTAATATTCATTTATAATTTATTTAAATATTTAAAAATATTTCTAATTAGAAATTAACTCAGGCCTATTGACTAGTAATAAATAAAATAGTAAAAACAACAGATACAAAAACATATATTGAGAACAAATCAACAAAACACCCAATTAAAAGGACTTCTCAAAGAAGTAGGTTGTTTCTTTATTTTCCTTTCTTATTTTTCAATGGGCTGGTGTTGAACAAAACTTGAATATTGCGACTATTGTGTCTCAACTCCTAAAACCACTACTTAGAAATACAACTTCCTACAATTATCCAAAAGGCTGTTAGGTATAGGAGTCACAGTTAATTGGCAGTTAGGCTCATAGTTACCTGATTCGCAGTTCGACCAATTCGGATTCCAATTCGCAGTTCGCAATTCGACGGTTACCCAAATTCGAAAATTCGATGGGGTAGGCAGAGTTAATTCGATTTTCTATTCGCTTGATTCGCAGTTCGAGTTCGATGAATTCGCTAAGTTAATTCGAACATCTAATTTGATATAGTTCGATATAATTCATATGTCCATTCAATATATGCATAAAAAAAAGTTTAGTCATTTGATGCTTTAATAAGTATGAGCAAATAAATGATTAAAAGCATTTAATCAATAAACTATGAGAAAATAAATGTTTAAAAACAATCTATAACTTTTTTCTATTATTAATCAATAAACTTCAACCATTTAACTATCCATATAAGAAAAATTAAATCCTAAACACCAAATAAAAATGATATAAAATATCAAACACCAAAACATAAATAAAAAGCAAGGTAAAATAAAAATTCATCAAAAATAGAAGTATGAAATAAAAGTCTTCAATTCCAATGCTTTTTCCCTTTGTCATAAGAAGATGGCAAACCGCATCCGTATGATGAAATACTTCTTTGTCTACTAGGTGGACGTGATTGTAAAGAGGATTGGGTGACTGCAACATTTGATGTACCACTTGGTCGAGACTCCACTCTACTGTCGTTACGATTTTGAAGTTGAGGCTCTTCATCATTATCTAGTGCTTTCCACCTTAGGTCTTCTAAATGTGCACTTGAATCTTCAATAACATCTGGCTCCGGATCAATGTCCCATTTTCTAAATGGTCCTTCATTATATCCCTCCTTCATGCGTGATAAAAGACGAAGATTTGAATGAATAAAGACAAGTTTATCTGCACGTTTTGCATTAAGCCTGTTTCTTTTGACATTATGGATAAATGAATATGTACTCCAATTCCTCTCTGCAGACGATGAGCTTACGAGTTGTGAAAGAACTTTTATAGCTATCTCTACTAGCTCTGGCGTCTCTGATCCATATGTTGACCACTATTTTATTGGTGACATAGTGACAGCATCCACCTTTGCTGTAGGAAGCCCAAAAATGCCATCTTTAGAATGAAATATGGCATATTGAGCCCTCAATTTAGCCTTAGCTTCAGTGTCCTATTGAAAAAACCAATTGCAAAATATAGAATGTGTTAGGTATATAATAAATAAAATATCTATAAAAATTTAAATTGAAGATGCTTACGTTAGTTAGTCTTTCAAATGCTTCCATCACTCCCGTTTTGACCTCCTTATCTTGATTTGGGGGCTTTCTTTTCTCACCACCCGGTGCTAATTTAGTAAGATATGATGAATCATAAAACCGAGGTGTGAGTGCAAATCCAAGACAATGTAATGGGCTGTGCATCATTTTCCACCTTTTTATTACAATATTTTCCATCATGTCATAAATCTCCTTAAAATTTGCACAACCATTGAGACTATCTTTTATCTCACCAAGCATATTATCCATTCCTTCATATACCTCCCCTATCAATGGTCCATCTTGATCACAAAATTTAATCATTTTGAAAATGGGTTTGGTAATTTTTACCATTTGCCTCACATTTGTCCAAAAAGTATCCTCATCATCGGTCACCCATCGCTTTATATTTTCTGTTATCTCTTGGATTTTTTCATCGCCATGTTTTGCCCATTCTTTCTAGTCATCAAGAACAACGGTAGATTTAAGGGCCTGTCTCACATCTAAGAGTCGCTTCATCATGACATAATATGAAGCAAATCGAGTCTTTGCAACTTTTAGAAGTTCTAATCGAGAATGACTTCTAAATATTGCCAATGCATGTGTGTGATTGATAATATATGTCACAATTGTCTTGCACATAGTGTAAAATTCTTCATATGATGGCCAATGCTTTGACAAATCTTTAAAGATCAGATTAATTGTGTGACAGGCGCAAGGAGACCAAAATATATGACTATAAACCTTTTCGACTTCCTTGCATGCCAGCTTGCAATTGGCTGCATTGTCTGTGATTATTTGAACAATATTGGATGGACCTACCTCCTCAATTGCATCTATCAATAAGGATTTTATATAAGATCCAGTCTTTTCAACACCAGAGCACTCTACCGCATACAAAAACATCGCCCCATCCTTATTTGCTGCAAGTACATTAATCAGTGACTGATTCTTTACGTTGGTCCATCCATCAGAGATGATAGACACACCATGCATATGCCATGTATCTTTAATTATTGCAATTTCATTCTCCACTTTTCTTTTCTCCTTATCTAACAAAGATGTTCTAGCCTTTTCAAATGAAGGCGCTTTATATCCTTCAGGCGCTTTATTTACAGCTGAAATCATTTCATGAAAAAATGGTGACCGCAATATATTGAAGGGCACTCCACAAGCACATAACCATCTTACTATTGCACTGTCAACAAAATCTCTTTCTACCTTCTTAAAGGACTCCATAATTGGGTTTTTTTGCTTAACTTGTTGTAGTGGGAGAAGTGTTGAGTGCTTTAACTGTGAATGTACTCCGGATTTCTCTGCTTTCTTTACCCTATCAATAATTTCTTGTAATAATTGAGGACCTTTAGGTTGCTTAAGCAATGCTTGACATCGGGTAATATCTGATTTTTTATTTGGCCCTGGCCCAAAAAAGTGTTGGTGAATTCTTGTGTAGGAACTTTTGAACTCACGCTTACAGTGTGGACAAAGCCATAATTTACCAGTTTTCGCGTCCCCCAATATCTTCACTTCATCCCATAGCGGCTTTCCTTTAAAAATACTTTCTTTTTCTGATGGAATTTCATCTTGATTACCATCTATATCTTCATCACTATTCTGGTTGACATACTGTTCGGCTTCTTCTTCAATACAAATGACATCATCATCTTCTTGTTGCTTTCTTTTTCTCTGTCCACTAAACATTATACTGCACAAATTTGAATATATTAAGAAGAATATTTTTGTTACAAAATAAACATTGTAATTTTATATCTAATTATTTGAAAATGTGGCATTTCTAAATTATAAGTGGGCCTTGTCAAGTTTTAGTCCAATGTAAAAGGTTTTTCAAATCTCCATTTTATATCGTCATCAATTGTTAATATTTTGTATTGGGCATATCAATGAGCTAGTTACTAAAATCTTGATATATTTCTTCTTGATAGTCATATAAATCTAAATTAACACTAATAAGAAATTATGCCTCCATCTGACTCATTAAATAGGTATAAATAATATTTTTTTATATTTTATTCACATATTAAATAATTGGTTGATCTTATGGTTTTTTTTTATTACCGATAAAATAGGGAGTCGAACTATTATGATTGAATTGGATTTTTAATAAGTAGGACTTACTTTGGAGTTTTAACAATTTTCATTAAGGTTTTACTGGGTCAAGCTAGAAGGCAAATGAAATTAGATATAAAATCTATAATCAATCTAACAAGGTCTTGTCTCAATTTTTTGTGAAATTTCATACATTAACAAAAACTTGATGAAGATTAATTATAGAATGGCTTGGATTTAATGAAAAAAAAAAAAAAAAAAGAGCCATACATAGCAATAATGATGATGATGATTTAATGTTTGCATTTTGATTGATTAAATAATTTAATATAGTATGTGACAAGATTTCTCATAGGTTGGGACCAACATCAGGTTTTACAAGATTTCGTATCCAAAAACCCAGGACTCAACTTCCAGATCTCCTCTATTGTCTAAAATTGTGGATTTTCTAAATGTAAAAAACAATACTTGTGCCACTCATATTGGGACCCATATATAAAAAATCTAAATTAGTAAAAATGAGTTTAGCATATATATTATTGATTACTTTTACACTTCATTAAGAGAGGGATCCTCCGTTGATTTATTTAGTATAAATAAGTAAATTCTTTGATAATATTTTATTCACATATCTAGTAAGTGACTCTATTTTTATATTTTATTTTGAAAGGAAATTTAATTAAACCCCCATAAAAGGGGGCCAATTATTTTGATCAGGTGTTTCTCATAAGTGAGACCCACGTTGGGATTCACACATCCAAATTAAATATAAGTCTAAAGCTGGAGAACAAACAAAGAAACAAATAGATATGGTATCCTAAGTTGTTGGTAAGTTGAATAGTCAAAACTCAAAATGTATGCAATAGGAGGGAGAACAATAATGTTTAATAGACATGAATGTGAATGTGATCATCTAACATTGTGTCTAACAATCTAATCCAGCGCAGTCACTAGTTAATCCATAGTGGGCATTCATATATCAAAATCCAATCGATTCAAAATACATGCCATATACCAACATGGGGTATCTTCAAATATTACATCGATCAAAGCTTGATCAGCCTTTAGATTGATTGCTTGATAAAAAAAAATGTGACCAACACAAATTTTATGTATAATTATTTTAATATTTTTTTCAATAAGTCAATCAGTGGATCAAACTCAGATTGATGAATAATTTAAAAATAACCTATACACCAGCAGGATGATGATTGAATATGGTTTGAATTTCAATAGGTGGACCCCACTTATTTTTTCTCCTTTTAAGTTGGGATTTCTCAAGATTTCTGGCGAAGATCAAGTGGACTTGATTTCCCACAAATCGAGTAGCAAGGTTTGACAAGGAGAAAGAGTATAAAAGGGGAGAAAATCCACTTTAATTACATCCATTCATCTTTATGGCCCACCAACAGTGTACCGGTGAGATTTGAGAAAGATGAGGACTATTCTCAGCATGACAAAAATTTCAAGTGTCTTGAGTACTACCAAAACAATATAGCATTGACTATTATCTTTCCATTCCCAACGAATGGATTGAGATGGAGAGAAAAGTCTCTTTTCCATTCCTAACGAATGGATTGAGATGGACTGATGGAGAGAGCTTTTCCCCTTCCCCTGCTCATCTCCTTCGTTTCTACAGAGTATAGACTGCAACCATTTTTCTCTGTTTTTTCCATTTAAAACTCTCTGCATGTTTGTGTGAAGAAGATGGAGATGAGATACATACCTGAAATCCGCCCTAGCACGCACTACACAAGAGAATACGAAGAATCTGAGAACCAGAAATCTAGATTTAATTGCAGAGGCATGCGATTAAGAGATTGTGTCTACAAGTATGCATACCAAGAGATTAAATAGGTATTTTACAATTTGAGTTCTACTCGATTTCTAAAATCAGTTTTGTTCTGATTCTTCTTATGATTTAACTTTCTATTTTTAATTTTTGATGTTTCTTTAATATAGATCTCTCCTCTCCTCTCTTCTGTAACTCCTATTTTTGGAGGGTTTTCACTTCCATTACAACTCTCCAACGTCTTTATTATATCATGAAATAAGAAGTCGAACTGAATCGAATCGGACATTTTACAAATTCCGAATTTCACCGAATCGAATAGCGATTTATTCGCTGCGAATGGTTCGGGATGCGGAACCCAGATCACCGAATCAGGTAACTATGGTTAGGCTCTCTCCATCTATCCTTTGACCATGATCTATAGACTACGATGATGTGACAATGGTAGTTTTGTGGCATCGGTCCATCCTTGATGGGTCCCACAGTAACAGATATATGGATTAACATATGAGTATGAGACTGACTTAGCATTAAATGGGTTGACAAGTTCATGTGCCCATTTTAGTGGGCCCACTTAGATGCGGGTCAATAATAGTCAGTGGAGGGAGGCAGACGGCATGAGGTGGATTTTGGGTCGGCCAAATATGGCTTTGACCAAATAATCTGAACCGCTGACATTCGTGTAAGGGTATGAGTTAATTTAAGGGAGAATTTCGAAAAAGCCCTTAAGTTTAGGCCTTATTTCAAAAAAAGACATAAGTTTCAAAACTCTTTAAATTAATCCCTAAGCTTTTTTAGGAAGTTTTCAATTAAGGACATCCATCTATTTAAAGTTATTTTTCTGCAACTTTTTTCATTTTTTTTTAAATACTCAAATTACCCTTCACTGTAATAAAACTCTCTTCACTTCCTCTATATTCTTCTCATTTCTCTCGCCGGTGTATTCATGGTGATCAATGACACCCAGTATTTCCATAGCGATTAGCTGCATGTAGTGGATGCCGAAATCATGTTATGGCTTTAAATGAAGGGTAATTTGGAAAAGTTACCAGAAAATACCTTTAAATGGCCGGATGTCCTTAATTGAAAATTTACTAGAAAGCTTAGGGGCAAATTTGAAAATTTTCAAAACTTGTATCCTATTTTAAAATAAGGCAAAAATTTAAGGTCATATTTGAAAATTTTCCTTAATTTAATCTATATATGTCATTATTGTCATTTGGAGTTGGTTTAGTGCTATGGGTGCACAAAAATTCGTCGATCCGTAAAATCGATCTGATCTGCGGATTTTTAACCGATCTGAAGGTAAACGGATTGATGACGGATTGAAAAAGTTGTAATCCGTTTGTGACGGATTGGTGGCGGATTTTACACTCAATCTGCGGATTCAATCCGATCCGTTGACAATAAATGTAAATAAAAAATATTTAAGGGGTCTAAATATAAAAGATTAAAAAACGTGAGGGGTCAAATTGTAATTCAAAATGTCAACATCAGGAAAAACCCTTCCCCACTGTCACCGAGAACTTCATCTCTAGCAGTAGCCCCACCGCTTGCCCGAACCCGGCTGTAGACCTCCTCTCCCAGCAGGCCAGCAGTAGCACCACCTCTTCGCTCTCTCTCTCTCCCACACACACCCACACACACACTGTTTTCTGCGTCCGAGAAAAACACTAGCCGAAAAACACTAGCCGCGGAGAAAACCCTTCCCTCAAAGAGGCGACAACAAGAAGAAGAAGGAAAAGAAGAAGAGAAGGGGAAACCGTACCTTTTGAGGTAATTGCTTTCTCATTTCTATCTGAAACGTGCTCTTTTTTTTTTTTTTTTGTGATTTTCTGTTTGGATCTGAATTCCTCTGGAGAAAATCTCTTCTTTTGATGTTGGTTTTGTTTGAAACGGTAACAAGATTTTGTCCCTCTCCGTATTAGTTTCGTTTATTGAGCAATGTCGTTATAGAGAAATAAATGTAAAGATGAACATATTTTGTCTCTCTCTCTAGCAATTTTTGTTGTAATACAGAGCTTATTTGCGCTATGTGAGGGTTCAGGACCAGATGGTTGCATCCTTCAGAATATTGATTCTGCCTGGTTGTACTGGCCTGCTGTCCCATATGCTTCCATGAGGGCTGTGTCGGAGATCACACTTGGTGGATTACCATGTTTGTTCGTATACTTTAGAACTCTGTCTGCCCTAATGAAATCTCCTAGCTTTCCATAAACATGGTAATGATCAATGGTGCTCCCTCGCAAAGATAGCATGGTAAATCGATGATGGAGAGCCAAAAACAAAGCAATGGGTTCCCTTTCAAATACCAAACAGGGCCCTGAGGACTGTTTTCTTGCTGCCAAAAGGACTCGACCAGCTCTTAGCCCTTGCAAACTTGAAGGTTGAATGCCCTTTTTGCTCTTGCAATTTTTTTTTTTTTTTTTTTTGCGCTTGTAAACTTGTGAAACAAAAATGAAGTCCTTTTTTGGATTGAAGTTTTGTAGCATTTATTAAATAATATATCATTTAGCCTTAGACCCAACAGAGGTTGACCCTATGCCATGCCCTGTTTGCTCTTGCAAACTTTTTTTTTGCTCTTGTAAACTTGTGAAATAAAAATGAAGTCCTTTTTTGGATTGAAGTTTTGTGGCATTTATTGAATAAAAAAAAAATCATTTAACCTTAGACCCAACAGGAGTCACCATCTCTACAACTCAGTTTTTGGTAGAATCTCTACCACTCAGTTAATATTGCTTTTTGCAATACCCAGCTAACTTCATTGCTCATGGCATACTTTCTGAGAACTTTTATCTTTCTTTGTATTGTTCTGGGACGGGCAGTGAACATATACGCCAATGACAACCGCATAGACTCACAAGTTACCATTAAAAAAATAATGATAATAACAATATAATGCATTCCTCAAATGCATTGGCAATTCCTAAAATACATTAGCCACATGAGAGACCAAGTAGCAGGTGTGCTGCTCTCCTTGGAAGTAGACAAGGATCAAGAACCAAAAGGCAGTAGATAAACTACCTCAATAGGAGTACCGGATTACCAACTACAACACCCTTTTCTACATAATGATGACAATAATTGAAAAGGCAAAGGAGTTGCAGACAGGTCTGCTCCTCTGGAGGTTGGATGATGACACTAAAATTTTTAAAATTCTATCCCTGCAAGGATCTAACAATGCATGGTTTCGCACTAGAAGGAAACTCAGACAGCTGAAGGGAAGGGTCATGGGTAGGGTACGAGGGATATGGGATCACAGGAATGGCCCTTTTTTTTTTTTTTTTCTTTTGGAGTGGGGAGGGAGGGAGGGGTTGCAACCTCTTAGGAATGGCTTCTATATCCCCTCCCCCAACATAATTGTTCTATATCTTTCATCATCATGAACATAGTTTAGTTTAGTTTAGTTTTTTTTTTTTTCTTTCTTTGTGAGAATTTCTTGTTTCTCCATTTACTGCTTGGTTGTTCTGAATCTGAACAAGGTGTGGTTTGTAATTGGAATTACAAGGAGATTCTGGAATGATCTCTTTAGGGACCCCACCTAAGCCCCTCTCTCTTCACTTGATAGAGAAAGCAATGTTGCATTAGAAGCATTTTAGAAAGAAAAAAATTGCATTAGAAGCTCTCACAACAGTCTTGCCCTTTCACACAGATGTATGGATTTTATAATGTTAAATTCTTTCATGAGTTGTGGGTCATTCTCATAATCACTGGATTATGTTCTTTGTACTCTCATAAACACTATACTTGCACCTAAACTAAAAGAGTATGCTCCAATGAATAGATTAATATGACATTTCTTGCTGTTAGATGTAATGCAACATTTGGAAGTTGGCCTGCAATTATTTTATTATATTTTGACCATTTATTTTAAACCCTTTGATCTTATGGCTAACTTGTAAGAATAAATCTAAGTTTTGGTAGATGTCTAATTTGTAGCTCTCTTTAGTTTGAGTGGTCAATGCCCGTAGGCCATGCACATGGGACATGTTACCTTTAACTAATTTCAATTGTTAACACTTATTATCTTTTAATTAGTTAAGACCTTCTTCTACAAGCATTTACAAATACACCACTTCTATTTGGCTCGTGGCTGGCAACACCTTTGTATGTGTCTAACTCATATGAGGCTGAGAGAGACAAAGTGGAACTCCACAGTAGGACCCACCTATTTAAAATCTAAACAGCTAAAAGTAAACGCTCTCCAGCAGGAGTTATGCTCAATCATTTGGTGGGACTAATTCCTTTTGGAGTAAAATACGGCCACATACTATGCAAAAGGAGGGAGTTTGAGTTGTTTAGATTTTCAGTAGGCAGGTCGACTCAGGAGTGAACCTCCACTTGTGTCCTCTCGCAATCAGTGAAGGCTTAGATGATCCGGACTCCCTTTTACTTTTCATCTAGCCTTTATCAGTTTCCCTCCCTTTTGTATCTTTTGAATGTCCATCCTGTCTATGAAAGTTTTCTAATTTATTTAAATGATTGGTGTTTTGGGTTTTACATGTTCATGCATGACTGTAGAAAAGTTAGAAGGTGACAGAATGGTGCAAGGATTTTGGTTTTGACCATAGTTTACACAAATCCCCACCTCATTCCACACACGAGCTGAAAAAAAAGGAAAACGCTGTTCTGCTTTTTTTTTTTTTTTGTTCAGCTGTAACATTTAACGTCTTCATTATTTCATTCTACTGCTCTTTCTTTTGGTTTATTTTTTTTTTATTGTGGCCGTTGTCTATTGTTTTGTAGCTTTTCAGTATATATCTCTTTTACGATTTCGCTCCTCTTAATAAAATATAGTTACCATTAAAAAAAAAGTGATTTCATTCTGCTTCAGATAATGGTGTTGGTGCTCCAAAATCCAATTGTCATCTTTCGGCAAGGAAACTTAAAGCAGACGTCATTCTTTAGAAGTCAGAGGGAGAGTGCTGTAGTAAGAAAGAAGAGACTATTAAAGGCAAATCTCTCCATGTGCAGTTCAATTACTGAAAAGGTTGATAAAGCACCACAAAAGGTCACGTTTCCTATCGTGGTATGGAGTTGATTTCTCCCTACTTGGTCTTTGGATATTTTATTTCTTTCTTCTTCTTCTTCTTCCTCCTTTTGATATGGTAATCGACTCTTTTGGTCATATAGTTGTATGATTTTTCTTCTCTTCATTTTATTATTATTATTTTTAGTTGAAAGTAGTCATAGTAACTTAGAATTTTTCTTTGATATGATATGCGTGATTAAGGGATCCAGCAAAGAGTTTGTTATAGATGCATGTTAAAAAGATACAACTTGGGCCTGCCTTTGTCTTGCAAAGAGTTTGTTATAGATGCATGTTAAAAAGATACAACTTGGGCCTGCCTTTGTCTTGTCGCCTTTTTTTCTTCTGTTTGTTGCAACAATCAATGAGGTGTGATCTTGTGCTTCAGTAAGATACTTTTTTTTTTTTGGCTGGATCATTATGATTCTTTTGGATTTTTACTCTATTTATTTATTTATTGGTTGGTGACAGGGTTTGGCTTTTGGTTTTATACTTTGAAGTTTATAAAAGTTAAAAGTTGTGGTCAATTATTTTTCTTGTTATTTAATTTGCTTCTGCCATGGTCTAGGTTGATAGATGTCACTAATAAATTCTGATTTTTGATTAAAGGATAATAAGGGACATGCATAGGATCGGTTAGGGGAGTAGATGAAACCTTAGTTCAGTTAAAACTACTGTTTTTCAATTCTAATGCTAGTTGTGTGTTTTAGATTATTTTCCATTTAGCTTTTGATAGTTTAATTTACTGTTTTTAGTAGTTTAATTAAACTTTTCATCATTCAATTGTTTCTTTTAATATTCTGATTTTTAGTTGCTTTTGACATTATTTTATCATGAGTCGTCGTGGGATTGACCTCGGTACTTACAATTCATTATATTACATAGTGATCTTGTGCGCTTGCGAGTTTTAATTGTGTGCATACTAGTAGCTTATTTCGAGGTTGCTTGGTACATACCACCACTTCTTAAATACACCGAGTCATAGCTATTTTCTTCTTCTTCAATGGCCATAGAATTCATTGCAGAAGGAAATTCACTATCTTAGCCATCACCCTTTTATTGGACGGTCAAGCAAGTCCTTTGCAATGCCCCCATAAGTTTCTACTGATTAAGTGGTTAGAAATATCTGTCATCTATAACTCACCACTGTTCCGTCAATGATGTGGCCCATTGGTTGATTAGTCCAAATTGACCAATCCAAGTTTAGTTTGGTGTTGATTATCTACTAAATGGTATCCACCAGCACCAGATCTACCATTGACCTTAAAAAAGGAAAAGGAGGTGGTGTATCATTCCCATGCATGTGACTTAAGTGTTGCAGGAAGACAGAAGATTAAACAATAAAGTGATATATGATGAGAAAAACCTGGAAAACTACACAAGAGAGGGCATGGAAACCGCTATAGAAGAAAGTAGTGCCTTTTTGAGTCTTGGACATGTATGGAGATTTCTTCATTGTTTCCCTTTAAGATAAATTATGTTTATATATTTTTTCCATGAAAATTTACATATGTATTTTAGATGAGTTTTTGAAAACGTGGTATTATTGTTCATCATTGTACCTGGGCACAAGTTTCAGATGCCATCACCAATGGATTTATTTGTATTTAATTAAAATTTTCCTAGTATGTCATTATTTCTTGACATGTGCAAGAGATATTCATTAGAATACAAATCTAATAGCTTCTTCATGGCACAACCAAGTTGGAAAACTCATGACTCGGACTCGACTTGTCCAATGTAAAAAAAAAAAACAAAAAAGAGCTTGGATAGAGTCCACGGGGAGACTCGGGATAGTCTTTTTTTTTTTTTTTTTAATAATTTCAATAATATTTAAAAATGAATCAAATATTGGAAAAATATAAATATACATTTATTTACATGCACTCATGATAATCAATTCAAATTAATGGATTTATGTATGCAAGAAAAATACTATTGTAAGGAAATTAAAAGAAAAACAAATGTTGCATATGACATAATTTTCTAGTCCTACTATCAGTTGTAAAAGACCAAATATAGGTTTCAAATTACATTCTAGTCATCATTTTTAAATTACTGACTCCATATCTGGTGCGTAATTACTTATATATTTACATTAATTGTTTAAAATCAGATCCACCTATCAAATGGTTCAAAATGCAAAAAACTTAATAAAAATGAGGTGACTTGGGTGAGTCTCCCTTGTATTTAAGTCGGCCCTTCATCAAAACAAGATGACTCGAGCTAGTCAAGAATCAACTCGGGGAGTTTTCCAACATTGGGCACAGCACAACTAAGGTGTGCTTGTGTAGAGCCATGGCGTTTCCTTTTCTGCATCGGAAGTCCTACCTGGAATGGTAGGATTTCCGGATCCCCCCCAGAGCAAAAAATGCAGCCAAAAGAGGTGATTTCTCGGTTGTTTCATCGTTGCACCAAACGCAATGAGGAAGGCACCAGGTTGTCTCCTCCCCTTTCCGCGGCAAATCCTGCTGCACAAATATACCCTAAAGAATTTGGGCCCACTGGTCCTGTGGTCATATGATCCACTGTTTTCTTACAATGAATGGAATTGGGCTGGCTCCTCAGGTGGCATGCAAATTCAATTTGAAATTGTCAATAATGTTCTTCTTAACCATCCATTTCTTGCATACATATGTAAACCCACCTGTTAAGTGAGTCGGTTTGATTTTTCATCGAGGACATGTTCATGTTGAGACCCACCTTGATCAATCAATGACCCAGATCCAAAGCTTGTATACAAAGTTGGCGTGTGTTCGGTTAGGAGACGTCTGTTTTCATGAGAAAATCTTCTGCATTTGTCTGTTCTGTTTGTTCAATATAATTACACAACACTACAGTTTTAGCATTCCAGGTGGCTATTCATTAGCTCTGTACCGTTGGCATGCAGCAAGCTTATTCGTAATAGGTATATTCACCAATTAGATGTAGATCTATGATGCGTAAAATATGGAAAAGATACAAACGGGACACGCTATGAATAAAGCATGGACAAGGATTTACACAAAAGAAATGAAGAATTGGATAAGATACATCATAATATCTTGCCTATTTTGAAGTATCTAGGTATCAAAGAGGTAGATAGAATTTTGATATCTCCAATCTTGTGGTTGTTGGTTCGCCATAAGGTTGCTTGAGCGTGGGAAACCTGTGCTTCGTTTTTGGATTTCTGGACTTGTAATCTATGAAACCTAGATACTTGTACAAGCCTAGCATATCTGTGTTGGACCGATACGACACTTGTTTTGGCACCCGATACTGCACTGCTATTTCTAGGGTACACATTTAGCTTATTCCTACGAAGTCTATTATTTATTGTAGTTCAAATTACTTCTAAACATAAAAAAAGAAATGTTAGAAAGGAACGTAACAATGATAATTTTATTAATTCAAAAGTTCTTTAACGATGAAACTAGGACAGCTGTATTTGTATCCTTGTCCTAGAGTTTCAAAAGTGCAATTTTCGCATCCTTGATCCTCCTATCAGTGTCCTTACCCATATCTGTATATGAGCATCATAGCTTGTAATATCAAATCACTGAAACTTATTGCAATGAGGTGCATGCCTGCAGCCTGTATTTCTCTTGTTGGTTTTTCAATCTACAATCTACACCGACACTGGACACTCAACTGCCTTTCCTTTAACATGGCTATATCACTTTTTTTTTTTTTGTTTGCCTTCTAAATTATATTTTCATTGTTATTATGACTATGTTGCCTTGGTGTTTATAATTGCCACTAGCTTATATGCTACTTGTTTAACAAAAGGAAAAAAAAAAGGCTACTCCAGCATGGAATAAATCGTCCATATATGTTCTAGCACGCAAGGCACATAATATGTTTACAGAGATATGTTCCATCTGGAGGCAGGAAATTGAATGTCATGACATAATATCTAAAATCTGCACTGCTTAGTTGACATGCATGAATCACTTACACATGCATGTCATCCTTTTGGGCTTGGAAGGTGAATGGATGTACTGGCAAAATGGGGAAAGCAGTTGCAGAGGCAGCTGTTTCTGCAGGACTTAAATTAGTTCCTGTGTCATTCAGCAGCTCAGAGGAATCTGGTCGGGTCGTACAAGTTGGTGGCATGGACGTTAAGGTACATGGTCCGTCTGGAAGGGAGGGCATCCTGGCTTCTGTTTGTGATGAATTTCCAAACGTTATTGTGGTGGACTATACTGTGCCTGCTGCAGTGAATGGTATATTGTCCATTCAACCTTTATATTTTTAGCCAGTCTTGTACTTTAACACATGATGAGCATATTAAGTTTTACCTTGCTTTAGAACTGACATCGAGTGGCAAAATAACCTCAGTTCTCATGAATTCAGTTAGATGAGTAATGACTATTGTTTTAATAATCTTATCACTAGGAAAGAATTTGTTTGAGATACACGCCATAGAAGTCACAAGCTATTAACTGTGAAGTGACCCACACTTCTCGAAGCTTCATGTCTAACATCTATATCAACTCCTTCCTCATTCAACAAATCTGCTATATTGTTCCCATATTGTCTCACATTCTTAAAGTTAAAAGTTTTCATTTTGACTGTGTCGATGTACAAGATATCAAACACCTGCTTGTGTAGATGGATGTTAGAAACCTAAGCAGTGGTGTTACTTGTGTCTCCACTCTCCCTCATCCAGAAGGTTGTTGAAAAAGATGCAGTAGTGGTCTCAGACCTTACCTAGCTTCCTATGCTCCCACGTCAGTAGAGTTCTCCTAGACTGAATCAATTACTATGACAGAGTGCGTGTTCACCATGTAACAGAAAGATTCTCTCTCTCTCTCTCTCTCTCTCTCTCTCTCTCTCTCATTTAAATTTTTTTTTTTTTTTTATAATACCTCGGTTCACAACTATCTATATCAAACATGTTTTACGATTTTGTTTGGATTCTACACAAACAATTCAGTTTCTGAGACTTGATCTCTAGATTTACTTGGTTTTAAAACTGTATACTTACTAGTTATGGGGATTTGTGAAAAGAATACCTGTTGCATTACAATCCAAATTTGCAAATATTGTGGAGTATATTACTTGATTGTACTTATGAGTTGTTTACCATTCCTAGAAGTACCCATATCTTAAGAATTTATTCTAATCCTTAGGTAGGTGCTGAACACGTATTCACATGGCTATTTGCTGGTGAAGAACTTATTATTATTATTATTATTATTAATGTTATCATCATCATTTGTTGAATGAATCATCTAGTTGCCCCTTATACTTTAGTTGTTACTTTATGATATTCTAATGTACTAATACTATGTCTGCGTTTTAAAGCCTGGACTCAGGGCGGGACTCTGAGTCTCAGTTGTATCACTGATATAGATACGACTTGGTTGAGTCAGACTGAGTCTCAACACAAACCAGAAAAGGTTAAAAATTTGGAAAAATTATGAACAAGTTTCAAAAAGATTTGGAAAAAGGTGTCCTATAACTCCAACATAGTTGGGTGAAGGCTTTAATGATGATGATTATGATGTCCTATCACAATTTGAGGACTCTTTGTGTTTTAATTTTGATTAATGAATTCAAGTAGTTATAGGTGGCCGCATTTGGTTTTGACTGTCTTTATTTATTTGTTGATGAACAGTGACCTTGATCTTTGATCCTGAATCTTGCAAGAAATAAGGTTTTCAATTTTCATCTTCAAAACGCACGTTGAAGAATTCTAACAGCCTTCCATTCCCTCTCAAAACAATATATTGGACAAAAGAACCCTCTATGCAGTGCTTTATGAATTATGAGTCAAATATTCTTTGAAGTTGGTACTTGTTTGATTGGGACGATTTGACTGATATGCACAAGAATTACCCCAAGTCCTGTAGGACTCCTGATTCCCCTAGAACTCGACCTAGTCCTATAGGACCTATACAAATACCCATATCAGGTTATCGCCTCAACTCAGTAAGGGTTAAGGTTAACTTGGACTCAGTTTTTTTTTATATTTTAAACCATGAGTTATGGAGATAAAACTTTCTACACATTCTACATTTATCATTGAGATTTATAGGTGATATTATGTTCATCCAATATCTAGACACTATCACAGTGCATCTGACTCAGGTCGCTTAGGTTTTTTTTTTTTTTTTTTTTTTTTTTTTTTTTTTTTTTTTTGTGTGTGTGTGTGTGTGGTTGATGTTGTGCCTTCTCTTGCAACATTTTGACGTGCTTGTCGAATTTTCTTTTCATACTCACATTGACTACACTGCTCTTACTGGCGAATAAAAATGATTTTAGAAAACAACAGTACCCATCTTATATGACGGATTGCACATATGTGGATGTTCTTCGCTCAATAGCTAAAATTCTAATTGGATCAATGGTTAAAGAGTAACAATTTGTCATATTTAGCTTTCACTCACGATTCATTGAACAAATTATGGACATGAGACTAGAGACTTACAAGGTTTCTTAGGAAACTCTTGAAACTGAGCTAAACCACCTCAGCATGCATTGTCTTTTTGCAGACAACAATAGGCCATGATAACTCACACACACACACACACACACACACACACACACACACGGGTGTATGAGCTAAACCACCTCACACACACACACGGGTTGTGTGTGTGTGGTCCATTCAGATGGACCATCAGGCCCCACCCCTCTTGCGCACCGGGCGCACCTGATAACTCACTCACACACACACACACACACACACACACACACACACACACACACACACACACACATATATATATATATATATATATATGGGCCAGCTCTCCTAAGCTGAAGCTTAACTTATCCTAAGCTGAAACAGTGCCGGTCCCACAAATTAAAGTCGATTATCGTTGTTGGCATTGGATATGTGATGCAATCCTAGGGTTAGGATGCAAGTGCCAGGGCACAATTAGGTTCCCATAGGAACAATCACGTGAAGAAACCAACTCTCCCACGATAAACCCACAAAAGGGAAAATTCTATTAACGCAAATTTCTGAGAAATAATTCTCTACAAAGCCATATAAATAGTAAAAGAAACTTAAACCCTAAGAAACAATCCTAATAAAATTAGGAAACCAAATAATAATCCTATCCAAATTAGAAACTATTCATAAACACAACTTCTTAAATAAAAATTAGAAACTAATAACAACTAACAAATTAGAATGATACGGGTCCCACATGTGGAGCACGCCTTTTGTTGCAATAACGTGGAATTGCTGCTGCATCAATATGGATGTGAGGGCCCCCACTATAAAGCTGGAGGGCCCTCACATTTATGGACCACACACACACAACCCCCCTGAATTTCAGAAGGGGCCCTCCACCTTTGCACTCATCCGAAATATTGTACATCGTTGGATCGACTGCACACACCCATCCAAATTTCAGAAGGGGCCTTGCTCATATATATATATATGCATATATATGCTCCTATGATAGGGGTGAGGGCCCTCACATTTAAGTTGTTGGCATTGGATATGGATGTGAGGGCCCCCACCTTATCTCTCATAGTAAGGTGAGAGCATCTCTCATAGGAGCATCTCCTTATATATATAAATCCATATATAGGGGGGCATTCATGTGCATCTATCCATCACCATAGGGTGAGGGCATTTTTCCTTTTTGCACATGAAGACAAGGAAGTGTACCTCACCCTATGTACTTAAAAGTTCACTTTTGTACTTGAAATTTCCCATTTATGGAAGTGTCCCTCACCCATGGTGAGGGATGGATGCACATGAATATTCTCCCTATATATATATGTATAAATCTGGCATCTCTACCATGTTAACATGGAACTGAGAATGGGTGAGTGAAGGAATCTCATTCCTATTAGAGAGATTACAAAAACAAAAAGTATATAGTTGAAAATATTAATGTTAATTATCCTAGATTTTGTTAAAGAGAACTAATATTCAGGATTGCAAAAGAAAAGCTTATCCCCCTTTTACACTTTTCCTAGGCAGATTAGCTGTTTTTTGACAACTATGAGTGATGGTGCATGGCATGTGGATTGTGGACGCTCTCCATATTACTTCGTGCCTTTCGATGACTCTACCTTCCATAACCTAAGTTGTCAATTCATCCCATTTAGGATCAAAGTGACTGAAACAAAATGTGTTGGTACTAAAATTGAAACCAAAATGGACCAAATTGAAATTGGTTCCAGTTCTGGCCTCCTTGGCCATTTTTATCTATTTTAATTGTTTCAAATGAAAGTGACTGAACGCTCATCTTCTAAAAGCATTTTTTTTTGTTTTATTTAGTTACTTATTGAATTCATCATCCTCTTCTGAGAAGGTATATTTGAAGTTGAAGATTTTAAAACTCTGTAGTCTATATGAGGTTCACGATAACTTTAAAATTTTAACCCTTCTTTTCCTCCCACTTCACCCTTTACAATCCCTGAAATCTAAAGAAATCTTAGATACAGATACTATTTTCCGAGATTTTTTTCGGTAAATTACTCTATCGATGCAATCCATGCCTCGAATTGTTAACTCTGTCTCTTCCCAATTTGTTTAGTGGTCGTTTCTTTTATGCATGGGATGGAAAAATGGGATTTAAATATGTAAATATTACAGATACAAATGTTACACAGGAAACACATTACCATGTTTGTCAAAATCACCATTTTCACATGAGTAAATGAGTACATAGAATGGTTTTAGATATGTTTTTTTTTTTTTTTTCGCCAATTTCTCAAAATCGATGAAGATTTTAGATATGAAAAGACACATCATGATGCTTATCATTTATATGACAAATATTGAACGGTTGGGATCATGAATTGGGGTCCACAGAAGTGCAAAAAGTTAGATCTATAGGATAGGATTTTTTGGTTGTTTTTCTCAAACTTCTCAAAAGCCGTGATTTTAAGAAGTGAAATCAATCATTCTTAGGGTTTCTTAGCCCTATAAAGAAGGTGGACAGCTTGGATCATGAATTTGGGGTCCTAAAAAAAAAAGAAAAAGAAAACAAGTGGTTGATGAGGTTTGAACCCATAACCTGTCTGGATGCCCCAGATTGCATCTCTAAATATTTGTGTTTTATATGCTCTCATGTGTTGTATAGTTTTCTACCTATTTTGGATTTGCTTTCAGTTTTTATTTAAAAATTTTTTTTTAGCTGTTCACGTGTTTTGATTGAAACAGAACATCAAAATGACTGAAATATCAAACCATTTCATTTCAGCAGGAAAACTGTAGTGTGGAGCAGAATGGAATTGACAACTAAACTAATTAAACTCATACAGCCTACAATATTGTCATGCATACTAAGTTTTGCTAATAGAAAAAGATCATTTTGGTAACCTTTTTATGTTGACATACTAAAACTCAAAGTTCACATGTAACCATATAAATTAGAAAATGAAGGAGTTCATCATAATGGTAATTTGTTTATATAATTAATTGAAGTTTATGTTTTTACTTAAGTATATCAGTTAGTACAAGAAAGTTTAGCTCATTTATACTTATATTTCTTCCAATTACGATATAAAAAATTTATAAATTAATATTCCATATGCTTACCACTTATTCATGATTTCCTTTCTTGTCATGGAGTTTTAGCCATTTTTAATTGTGATTTTATTTTACTTTCATTAAATAGAAAATGCTGAACTTTACTGCAAAATTGGTGTGCCATTTGTCATGGGTACTACCGGTGGAGATAGGGAGAGGTTGTTTAAAACAGTTGAAGATGCAAAAGTTTGTGCAGTAATATCGCCCCAGATGGGAAAACAGGTGCTTGAAACAACACTCTTGCAGTTTGGTTGAAATTGTAGAGTCGTACTGATCCTTATCTGATGAAGTGCTTTATTGAGTTAATAATTGCATCTACACCTTTTTGTTGGTTTAGGTTGTTGCATTTCTCGCAACTATGGAAAACATGGCCAAGGAGTTTCCTGGAGCCTTTTCAGGCTATTCTCTCGAGGTCTCTTCTTTAGCTTCTTGCACTATAATATAAGCCTATCATGTTATGTTTCATTGCTCTTCTTTGGGATAGTAGATGCTCGTCATATGTTATGTTTCCTTTTATATAAGATTTTAAAGTTGTTCCAAAATAAAATTACTCTTGGTTGTAATCTAGGATAAGTACTACTAGTGATAGTTGTTGAGGCTGATTGGCATTACAGGTAATTGTACCAATAGGTCTTCATTGTTCTTTGATGAGTGGCCTAGTTGATTTTGTTCAACTGTATTTTTATGTAGTCGATACAGCATCAGCCCTCTAAATCCTTTTCCAGGCTTCCTCTGCATGTAGATCTTAGGAAGAGTGGCCTTGGAGGCATCTTCACCATCAAACCTGCATGGAATCATCACCATACCAAAAAAGAAAGCAAGTTTTCAAATAGAATCAAATTTGTTCATGATGGTCAACACAGCCTTTTTTGTCCCACTTTGCTGCAAAATGAAACTTTAGAGTCCGTTTTCATGAGTAGTCTGCCACTAGACTCTAGTTTTGCACAACAAATGAAAAATAAAAGCAATGTTCATTTCGACTGTCCTTCTGCAGCAAGACTTTTGGTTGACTTAGAACACCATTAAGAAACCTTCCAAGTAAGCTTTCAACAATAATTATGACTCATAAAAGATTACAGAATAAACATATGATGAAGTTAATTTAGGGTCCCCATAAATTGCAAATCAAGTGGGGGTGATTGAATAATTGTGGGTCTGGGCTGGGCCGGGCCTTGCTTGGTCGTGGGCCTTTTTATCTGGCCCTCCCAAATGTCAGATCTGCATTGGTTAGTGCTTTTTAAGATTTTTCTTGAATGTTAATAAATAATGATCATTAATAACTATAATTAAGAAAATGCTTAGCACTAAAGCTATCATGTTTGGAATGATACCATTATGCTGTTATGACTCTTGTGACTGAGAAGGGTCATTTTGCTGTGATATGCAATTGATAATGCCTGTGTGATTAACAAGCATAACTTATTTTGACATCATGGTTGCTGTTTTTCAAAATAGGTAATGCCCTTATATTGAAACTAATGGTAGTCTTTTAATGGTTAACAACAGCTATTTACTTGGGAATTTTAATAAAATGCCCTTATATTGAAACTAATGGTAGTCTTTTAATGGTTAACAGCTATTTACTTGGGAATTTTAATAAAAGATGTTTCATGTATGAAATCTATCACTTTATTTTTTATTTTTTTTGGGAATATGATAAATTAGATGCTTGTCAATTTGTTACGCATTGCCTTGTAATGTTGTATTCTACCTCTGCATTCTGAGACTGCATATTGCATTTCTGGTGACCTTGCATATTATACTAAGCTATTCCTTAATTTGCTATTTTCTTTATGGTCTGAAGATGCAACTTGATACATTGAGTGTATTTTCAAACCTTTAGGTGATAGAGTCACATCAAGCAAGCAAATTGGACACATCTGGTACTGCTAAAGCTGTCATCTCGAGCTTTCAAAAGCTTGGTGTATCATTTGACGTAGATCAGGTGTGTTGGATTCAGCATTGTAGCTTTTAGACAATTTATTGTTAATTTCAAACTCTTTTTTTTTTTGGTTTTTTTTTTTCTGGACCCCATCATTAGGGTTTTCTAGGGGCTTCCAAAAAAGCAAGTCAGTACCATGTAAAGGGCCAAAAGTTCCTTTTTCGCTCATCATAAAAGATGAAATATTTAGGAAATTTGAATCCAAAATCTATTTTCTCCGAAGAATTCCTACACATATTCAAGCCATTACACGCCAATATTTTAACTTGGTTGACTTTAAACTTGGCTAAATTTGAGCACTTTCTCCAATTTCTCGTGCACGACTTTGAAATACTCTATAAATAGACTGCACAAAGGACTATGCCCACACCCATCATCAAACCAAAAAGGACTCACCCTCCCCAATTTTGAAACCCACACTTTCCTAAAAACTAAGCCTCTGACATTAGACTCTTCCTCAAACTTGAAATGATTCCTCAGAAGTTCGACACATGATACCTAGCCTAGGAACTCTTCTAAGTAACCAACCTAATATCAGCGTTAGGGCTTGCGTGGAAAAGTGCCAAAGCACCATAATAGCCTTTTGCAGATACTTTCACACACGAGGACGCACCTCCAAGGGATAAAACCCACCATTCTATTAATCAACTTTGAATTCCATCTCTACAATATGCATATGAATAAGAAAAAGGAAGAATTAGGGGCTAAGTTGACTAGAGATGTAAATGACTACCCGATTATCTCATTACCTGAAAGTTCTGACCAAGGATAAAAATAGCGATAGTGGCTTGCCGCTGAAATGCTACATAGCGGGCGCTATGTAGCGGTCTAGTGGCGTGATTCGAAAAGTCAAAAAACAAAATCTAAAAAAATTGAGAAAATCCAGAATATTGGAAAGTGCTAAAATATATGGTTTTATTTTATTTTATTGTATTTTATTTTATTATTTTTATAGCAAAAGTAACTAAGATAAAAAGGGGGGGGGGGGGGGGGGGGGCGGGCGTATGGCGGTCCTCTCATTACATGAGGTCCTGTATTGCTGTATGATTAGAAAATAATAGTAGTGATCTATTTTTGCACATGTATCATGTTGGTCAACTTTACTAATTTGAATAGGGCCCTATTTTCTATTATAGTGAAACTTGGTCCCGACCCTTTCCTTTTTATCATTAGATTAAATTTGGGCCGGGTCCTATTTTCTATTAGAGTTAATTTTGGCTAGGTCCTTATTTTCTATTGTAGTGAAATTTGGCTAGGTCCTTATTTTTCTTTTAGAGTGAAATATGGCTATAACCCATTTCCTATTAAATTAGAATTTGCCTATGGTCCTATTTCCTACTTATAATAAAATTTGGCTTGGGTTCTGTTTAGTTTTAGATATTTAGATTGAAATTTGGGTAGGGCCCTATTCCACATTAGAGTGAAATGTAATTAAAGCCCTATTTCCCATTAAAGTTGAATTGGTTGGGGGCCGTTCTCATTAGAGTGAAATTTAGCAAAGGTCCTATTTCATAGTAGAGTGAAAATTGACTAGAGCACTATTATTCCTATTAGAGTAAAATTTGAATAGGCACCATGGGCCATATCCATTTTTTCAGGGAAATTTGGGCTTATATATATATATATAGAGAGAGAGAGAGAGAGAGAGAGAGAGATAAATGCTCATGTACAAGCTTCCCTTACGGTGTTACGGTACAAGCTACCTAGTGGAGAATACTACTGGTTCATCCGAACGGACCATTCAAACCCATTCCTCCTATTTACACAGGTGCTACCGGGTTTTGATAGATCCGATTAGAGTGAACCGTTTGATGAATGATTGATTTTATTATTTTATTTAAAGCCATTAAACTTGTCGACTATAGATGAATGAGTTAGAGGTGTTAGATTGACTTCAAATTTGATATCTAGGTTGACCCCACTTGGATCTTTTAAAACACAAACCCCCCCCCCCCCCCCCCCCCCCCCTTCCCTTGTTTCATGATTTGTCGCGTCTCTAATGGGCCCCACTAGGTGGCTTGTATCGTACGACCATAAGGGAAGCTTGTATATGAGCATTTCTCATATATATGTGAGCAAAGCTTTCCTAAGCTCAAGCTTAGGATAAAATCTCGTAAGCTCATGCTTGTGGGGCCTACCTTTGGTCCATCCAAATGGACTAAGCACATGACCATTCTAAATTGCACATGTCCACCAACTTTCGGTCAGATCCGAATTTATTGGACCATTGGACCGACTATGTATCGATCTGAATGGACTATTGACCAGTAAACTTTTGAGCCTATATGAAGATGATAGAAATCACGGTTGAAGCTGATTTTTTTGCATAGAAGAAGATCATAGGGAGTCCTTGAAATTCCCCCATCCCCATGTGGGTCCCCAAGTGGGCTCCACCACACACTTGAGCTTGCCTTATCCTAAGGATGAAAATAGCGGTAGCGGCGGGCATAGCGGCTTGCCACCAAACCGATACGAAGCGGGCGATACGTAGCGTAGCGGGGATACGTAGCGGCGTAGTGGTGTGATTTGAAAAAATCGCCAAAACAATTTGAAAAAATTCCAGAAAATTCAGAAAATTGTAAAATGAAAGAAAATGTGGTTCTTTTGCAAAAGTAAGTAAGAAAAGGGGGCGTAGCGGTGTCCTCAATACATGAGGTCCTGTATCGCCGTATAAATAGAAAATAATAGTAATGATTTGTTTTTTCACATGTATTCATGTTTCTTAGTCATGCTAACTTAAAAAGTAATGGAAAGCTCATAAAAAAAAAAAAAAAAAAAAAAAAAAAAAACCTAGAACATGAAATAAAGGCATAAGAATTAAGAAGACTTAAGAGTTAGAGTTAGGTTATTACTCAATACTCATTAGTGAACATTGAACAATCAAATATCAATACTTCAATATTTAAGGTTCAAATTCCATCAAGTAAATGAACTATAAAGTGATCAACATTCAACACCAATTTAGAAATGACAAAGAATAGAGAGTTAGTGAAGGAAATAGGAATACCTTAATCACCACCAAAAGGAATGTCTACCAAGATTCAAGGGGCTATGGTTATCCTCATCCCCATCATTGTTATCATTTCTATTGGCACCATATTGAATTTAATATTGATGGGCATTGGGATCCACAAATCCAAAGAAGAAAGCCGCACCCACATCATCAAAATTTGGAGGAGGTGGAGGTGGATAACTACTAATTGCGTTTCACCATAGTTACCATATGAGTAGGACCCCGAAGTTGAAGAATGTTCTTCTCCTTGTTGTACTTGACCATATGGAAGATAGTCAAAATATATTGAGGGTCCTTATCCACTGTAACTAGGGTTCCACGAATCAGTCCATGATGCCGCGTGTTGTCCTCCAACATCTCCACCCATATTTCCTTGCTCGTTATTACCTCCAGCCCTAGGTGGTGAATCTCTTCGACGCCGTTGATAACCACGGCTTGGATCAAATCTTCCAGATGGAGGTAACTCCTGTACTTCCTCTACAGGAACGACATCGTTTTCATCATGTTGATAGTATTCACTAGTACCACCTGTCCCACTGTCTCCTCCTACATCTCCACCATGGCTACTCGAAGAGACAGTGGTGGAACTAGCTTTCTCAGAAGCAGGTTCTTTCTCACTCCTAGTCCTACTGGTACCTTCTCCCTGAGGTGGCTGACCTTCTGCAGGTGCCCGTGCCTCACCTACATCCTCATCTATCAACTCTTAAACCGTTTCCTGAAACCCTGGATCTGAATCTAGCACTGGATCCTTTATCTCGGCTAGCCATGGGAGTAAGGGATCGTCCTCTCTGAATATGTGATCCAAATTAGTAGGACAATAAGTAGGATCATCCCTTGCCCTTCTCTCCCTAATTCTATTTCTCAACTTCAGATTGTAATAGCAATATACAAGTTTGTTGAGTTTCTGCATGGTAAGTCGATTTCTGGCTTTCGTGTGGATCAAAGAGAAAGTGCTCGAATTTCTTTCACAGTTGGAAGATGTTGTAGTTTGACTAAGGATGCGAACAACCACGCTCCTTAGATGTGGAGCACTCTCCAAAATTCATCCACCAATCAGTTGAAATGCAAAAAATAAATAAAGAAAATTAGATATTCGTTACCCTCAAGTCCTCCTAATCAATTAAGATAAATAAATCAAGATTTAATACTATTGGGTGGGGTCTTTTGTTCATAGTCATACCAGGTGGCATCCTTCCAATCGATCGTATCACAAGAGGGTCAGCAAAGGTTCCTCTCCTTTGTGTATACATAGATATCTACAATGTGAAAATTAGATATAAGTCAGTAAACCCATACAACTTGTATGGCAATTGGCACTTGGCAGCATAATTAAATTCCCATAAGTAACCACCCACTCACCTCTTGTATTGCATCAATTTGATCTTAATTTAACAATCTCTTCAATACCTCCCGTAATCCTACCCGCAAGTCCGTATCTATTGCTTCGTTGTGTAGTTCGACATTGCGGTAATAGAATTCGGGATTCAAAAAATAACCTACATTATAAATATGTAGAATGTACTGTGAGCAAACAAGATAATAAATAATTAGTTAGGAAAACAAAAGAGTATCAAATTCAAAGATATATATTAATTACCTGCAGCATGCAATGGATGGTGCAACTGATCGTTCTAGTGGGCATCAATAATCTTTATATATATTTATCGTGATATCTAACATTTTCCATAATGGAACGTTTTGCCTGATCCATTGCTTCATAGATAAAGCCCATTGTCGGCTTGTCATCACCATCTACAAGCCGCAACACTTTAACTAAAGGCTCAAAAACCTTTAATATCTTCCTCACTTTCTTCCAAAATTTGTTGTCCCTCATCAGGTTTGGGACTTCAAACCCCGGACCACTAGTTGCATTGCCCCATTTCGAACGAAGCCATTCCTCTGATGCAAACATCTGAATGAGCTTCGTTCTAAATCTAACAAGGCTTTCCATAGCCAGAAAATGGGTTGCAAACCTTGTTAATCCTGGACGCAGCAAGGCATGGTTATTTGTGTATCTTTTCATCAAACTTAACACCCAGGAATGATCATATATAAATCTTGTAATTCCTCTACATGCCTTGATCAATGAAGCCACTTTTGTCTTCCTTCCAATCTCTTCCAAGATGAGATCTATGCAGTGTGCTGCACATAGGGTCCAGAATAAATGGGCCCTTTTCTCCATTAATTGCAAACTTGCTGCCTTGAAATTGGCGCCATTATCTGTAACAATCTGTACAATATGCTCCTCTCCCACACTCCCTACAACTTTATCCATAAGAGTATATATATGCGGTTGTCCGTCTTCACAAAGACGGTCCCAGCGACTGAATACACCAAAAAGTTTATTAATTGTGTTTGGGTGCCGCTGGTCCACCCGTCACACATGATAGTAATACCATTTTGTTGCCACATCGGCCTAAACATTTCCACCCAAGCCTTTATTTATGTATATTCTTCTTCAAGATATTTAATGCCCACATCATATGCAGAGGGCGCCTGTATACCCCGCCCAGCCTCGGCGGCAACATCAAGAATAGTCTAGAAATATGGAGAATCTATTGTTGTAGGTGGTATGTTCTTATGAATTAGCTATTTTGCTGTAGCTTTGGCCAATTGATCTCTTGCAGCCTTCATTACCCCTTTCATAACACTAGATATTTTTGGTTGTTTGGCTCCCTCATTTCTATGTGCTAGAGGATCAATAGGGGGAGGAACTGCTCTTCCCGTAGAGAGAATTTCTACATCAATATCCCGTTCCTAGGTGCTAAATGCCCTACGCATGGACCCCGTAATGCCCTTACCCCTGCTTGGCACAGTAGTAGATGAGCCCCCTGCATCATAATATCTGCTTCCAGCAAATGCATGACGTTCATGTTCTTCTTGTTGAGTCATCAAAGACTCGGCGTGCAGCCTCAATCTGTGCATCTTCCTCCTCATCAAAGTATTCATCTCCAAATGCATTATAACGGGCAGCATCAACATCTTGCCGCTTTTTTTATTTTATTTCTACTTTTCTAGCTTTGTTTTGGCCAACCAAAGCTTTCA
Source organism: Camphora micrantha (assembly GCA_003546025.1). Lineage (NCBI taxonomy): Eukaryota > Viridiplantae > Streptophyta > Magnoliopsida > Laurales > Lauraceae > Camphora > Camphora micrantha. The sequence continues at coordinate 42,555,250 of QPKB01000004.1, read as the reverse complement.
TTTGTTTCCCGACTTCCCTTGGTATTTTAGTACAGCCAATTCTCAACTGCCTCACTAAAGCTCCATGCGGGATCAATATCACGAGGCATTTTAACTTATCAATTGGCAAAGACAGATAGACTGAATAACTGGCTCTGGCTATAAATATGAACAAGTAGTATGTTAAAAATTAAAAAACAGAGAAACATGTTAGACGAAACATGTATATAATGTTTATGAATCATTCTCTTGACATTTAATTGGTATTTCATTACTTAAAGTATCAATTTTTCCAATGAAAAAATAAATCCGAAAATAAAAAATAGAGAAAAGTCAACAAAAATTCAAAATGTGATGGAAAGATCAATGGGAAACATAGATCTATCATTTACAAGCAATTTCCAAGTGGTTTCATGGGTTGTCCATGAGTATTCAATTTTTTTTTTCAAAAAATAAATAAATCCGAAAATAAAAAATAGAAAAAAATCAACAAAAATTCAAAATGTGACGGATTGATCTATGGGAAACATAGATCTATCATTTACAAGCAATTTCCAAGTGGTTTCATGGGTCGTCCATGAGTATTCAAAATTTTTTTTTTCAAAAAATAAATAAATCTGAAAATAAAAAAATAGAGAAAAATCAACAAAAATTCAAAATGTGACGGATTGATCTATGGGAAACATAGATCTATCATTTACAAGCAATTTCCAAGTGGTTTCATGGGTTTTCCATGAGTATTCAAAATTTTTTTTCTTCAAAAAATAAATAAATCTGAAAATAAAAAAATAGAGAAAAATCAACAAAAATTCAAAATGTGACGGATTGATCTATGGGAAACATAGATCTATCATTTACAAGCAATTTCCAAGTGGTTTCATGGGTTGTCCATGAATATTCAAAATTTTTTTTCAAAAAATAAATAAATTAGAAAAAAAAATGGAGAAAAAGCAACAAAAAATCAAAATGTGATGGATTGATCTATGGGAAACATAGATCTATCATTTACAAGAAATTTCCAAGTGGTTTCATGGGTTGTCCATGAGTATTTAATTTTTTTTTTCAAAAAATAAATAAATCCGAAAATAAAAAATGGAGAAAAATCAACAAAAATTCAAAATGTGATGGATTGATCTATAAGAAACATAGATCTATCGTTTACAAGAAATTTCCAAGTGGTTTCATGGGTCGTCCATGAGTATTGAAATGTTTTTTCAAAAAATAAATAAATCCGAAAATAAAAAATAGTGAAAAATAAAATAAAAATAAAAATATGTGTGCATGATGAAATGGAAACATGGATCTCATCATATTACAAGACAAGGACGCTTTTTATAGTACTTAGATGATCTCAAAAGTTAAAAGATTAGAAAAAAATCCAACAGAAAAACATACCTAAAATAGATGGAATGGAAGCTTGGGCTTGGATCTTATAGTTCTTTCACTTGTTTGTGTTTGATTCCTTGGAATTTGATGTTGTATCTTGTATGTTACTCACTTAGTTACTTGTACTGTCTTGTTACTCTTGTAGTTGAAAATGGGTTGAAACTTGAAATTTTGGAGTTTGGAGGCAACCATAACAGTGATCTTGTGTCTTACAAATATTAGGGCCGGCTGAGGGGGGGTTGCGCTTTATAAAGGGCACGTAATGAAGCGTGGCGGCCGCTACATATGCGTAGCGGTGCGATACGTACGTATCGCCACTTTTTTCAGAGCCGCCACGCTCAGCGGCTGATATTTTCATCCTTGCCTTATCCTAAGCTTGAGCTTAGGAGAGCTGGCCCATATATATATATATATATAAGTGGGCCCCATGGTGGGGATCATGAATATCACCTTAGTCTATTAATAATAAAAGGGTCCCGAGGAGTTTGATCCATGGTCATTATTTTTAGTTGGATGGCCCCAAGGTGGGGGCCATGAATCGCATTATGCCTAGTGTTTAAAGGAAGGGGTTCTTGTGAAAGGGGCATGTCATATGAACAGAAGAATTGAGAAGGGGAGAGGAGGGAAAGGAAAAGAGGGAAAAGGAGGAGGAGGGAAATGAAAGAGGGAGAAGAAGAAGAACGATGATGATGCAACTGGACAGACAGAGGATAAGAAGGAAAGAAAAGATTGACGATGCGATCTGTCGCGCAATGCAATTGGGCAGACATATTTACGAAGACGCAGTCGCCTTTGCTGCTTACATCCACTCCCTGCGTTCTGACCCATAAAAAAATGGGTTTGGAACCTCTTTTCTTTTTGGACGCGGTAGTTAAACGGGTCCCGTCCTATTCCAGAACCACAGTAGTCCCGACCTATGGACCTGGGGTCCGGTCCTTTTTCAATGACTTTTAATTTTTAAATGCTCAACCCCCTGGGTTTGTAAAAAAAAAAACTTCATCTCTCTTCTGATTTCCTTATTCTCTCCTCTATCTCCCTCTTCTCTCTCCTCTCCTGTTCTCGAATTTGGACAGAGATTATGTGATGCTGGCCTTAGGGTTAGGGCTTGCGGTCGAAGTGTTGAAAGCACAATGGGTTCCAAAGCACGTGTCCGAAGACACAATCAATCTCCGCAGATAATGAAGGGCATGTAATGAAGCGTGGCGGCCGCTACATATGCGTGGCGGTGCGATACGTACGTATCGTCGCTTTTTTCAGAGCCGCCACGCTTAGCGGCTGATATTTTCATCCTTGCCTCATCCTAAGCTTGACCTTAAGAGAGCTGGCCCCTATATATATATATATATATAAGTGGGCCCCATGGTGGGGATCATGAATCTCACCTTAGTCTATTAATAATAAAAGGGTCCCGAGGAGTTTGATCCATGGTCATTATTTTAAGTTAGATGGCCCCAAGGTGGGGGCCATGAATCGCATTATGCCTAGTGTTTAAAGGAAGGGGTTCTTGTGAAAAGGGCATGTCATATGAACAGAAGAATTGAGAAGGGGAGAGGAGGGAAAGGAAAAGAGGGAAAAGGAGGAGGAGGGAAATGAAAGAGGGAGAAGAAGAAGAACGATGATGATGCAACTGGACAGATAGAGGATAAGAAGGAAAGAAAAGATTGACGATGCGATCTGTCGCTCAATGCAATTGGGCAGACATATTTACGAAGACGCAGTCGCCTTTGCTGCTTACATCCACTCCCTGCGTTCTGACCCATAAAAAAATGGGTTTGGAACCTCTTTTCTTTTTGGACGGGTCCCGTCCTATTCCAGAACCACAATAGTCCCGACCTATGGACCCGGGGTCCGGTCCTTTTTCAATGACTTTTAATTTTTAAATGCTCGACCCCCTGGGTTTGTAAAAAAAAAAAACTTCATCTCTCTTCTGATTTCCTTATTCTCTCCTTTATCTCCCTCTTGTCTCTCCTCTCCTGTTCTCGAATTTGGACAGAGATTATGTGATGCTGGCCCTAGGGTAGGGCTTGCGGTGGAAGTGCTGAAAGCACAATGGGTGCCAAAGCACGTGTCCGAAGACACAATCAATCTCCACAGAGATAATAAACGAGGACGCACCTCAATGGGAAAATCCAATTTCATTAATCAGCTCTCTGAATAATTCTTTACTACAATGCCATATAAATAAGAAATATAACTTAAGCCCCAAGAAACCTACTTAAACTAGGAAACTAGAATCTTATCCTAATTACAAAAAAATTAGAAACTACTGACATAAAAATAAATCCCTAAATCTATGTGGGCCCTACACGTGGCTTGAAGTCGATCTTCATCATTCTCCCCCACTTGAAAAAGAACTGGACCTTGAGTTCGGAAAATGTCCACCTGGATCAAAGATCAATCTGATGAATTTTCGATTTGTTGGCCCATCTGCAACGTCCATGTACAGCTTCAGGCATAATTGCTTTTGATGGGTGAAATTGGTGTTGATATGTAATCGGCCTGTTGGATGATTTACTTGTAAAATCTGCACCATCAAATCATAATATCCGACTAGCCGTTCTTGATCTCCCGATTGCCATTGGTGATTCATAAAGACAAAATCAATTTGAGAGCTTTTGTGGGAAGTATCAACAACTTGCTCGTCATCACTTGGGGTTTGCATTTGGGAATTATTTGTACTCATATGAGAAATTTCAAGGCCAACTGTAGATGTTGAATATTCTGTATCTAACTTTGGTTGATCGGTCTTCATATCAGCTTGTACTTGTTCCTTAACACGGTTTGTTATGTGTGGCGACTTTTTATCTTGAAAAGTAACTTCCAATAAACTAGACCGTTTAAGCATCCGCTCCACACGAATTGCTTCCCAAAATGCCTCGTGAATGGTCTTGCAGTTAGTCATTCTCTCCACTATGTCCGGTCTCAAGCCTTTTTACAAAACTAATGAAATATTGTTTTTCATCATCCTCCATTCCACATACATCTTGGAGTCTTGAACATTCGTCAGAATATTTAAGAACAGACAATTCTTGTTTCAAATCAAGAAATTGCTGGAAATAATTTTTATTTACAGCATACCGTAATCCATATTGACACGCATATCTGACTCCTTGAAGTGCATTGTAGAACTTACCGATATGGAATTTCATATTGGATGTGTGAATGGACTGACCTTTTTTGTAGATTTACTATCTGAGCACGTAGGCGAAAACAGATCTGAAATCTGACGGTAGATGAGCCTGATATCGTCAGAAGAAATCTCAACCGTTGATCTGGTGAAATCTACCGTTGATTGGATTAGTCGGATGCTGGATGTTGTCAGCATAACTTTTATTTTTTGGGGCTTGGGATCTAGAGAAGTAGTAGTATTGGGGTCAAATGGAATGGGAATGCGTAAGATTGGGCTTGGGTTCGGTGATTTGGGGTTTGGGGAAAGGTATGGATTTGGGGTGTTGATGCTTGGGGTAGGGATTTGGGATTGAGGCTGGGGTTGAGTGGAAGGAAAGAGGGATATGGTTAATCACGCCGACGATCGAGGGATCGTTCGGCTCTGATACCAATTGATGCAGGCCCTTGGGCTAGGGCCTACGGTGGAAGTGCTAAAAGCACAATGGGTGCCGAAGCACGTGTCTGAAGACACAATCAATCTCCATAGAGATAATAAATGAGCACGCACCTCAATGGGAAAACCCAATTTCATTAATCAACTCTCTGAATAATTCTTTACTACAATGCCATATAAATAAGAAAGATAACTTAAGCCCTAAGAAACCTACTTAAACTAGGAAAATAGAATCTTATCCTAATTACAATAAAATTAGAAACTACTGACATAAAATTAAATCCCTAAATCTATGTAGGCCCTACACATGTGGCTTGAGGTCAATCTGCATCATTATGCCAGTGTGACGGCCCTTCTGGCTTCAGTTCATGACATGTGAAGGGCCAGATTTAGAAGTGGAAGACCTTCAAGGTTCTAGGGTAAAAAAAATTCTTGCTCTGCTTTCCTCTCATTTCCCTCTTGATCTCTGCTCTTTCCCTCACCATCTGCTCTTGCCTCTCTATACTTCTCAATCTTTGCTCTCTCCCTCGTCCTCTCTGTTCTGTGTTCCTCTCACCTTTGTCGTCCCTCTTATGTTTTTCTGGGCAACAAAGACCATGGGCTTTGAATTGACGACTAAGATACGAGGGACGATCAATAGTGGATGGGGGATTTTAAGGGTTCTCCAACATCATCGATTTTTCAACACTAATCATGTATGAATCATTTCTTATCTTCTTCATTTGAAAGAATCGAATGACAGCGGTTTTTTTTTTTCTTTTTCTTTTTTTATTTTTTATTATTTTTCCTTATGAGAAACTGGAACCAATTCCCGAACCTCCAACAAGAACTAGTTTCAGAATGAGGAAATAGGTTCCGAGTTGAAATCAGAACAATCCCTCATAAACGGGTCTGGTTTTGGTTCTATTGTGGCTCTGGCCCGGATCTGACCCATTTACACCCCTGAAATCACCCAGTCAAACCAAGAAACTAACTATTAACCAACTTACGAAATAAAATAAGAAATCCTAATGAATTTGGAAAGCTAATCCTTCTTACGACTCATTAAACAGAATTAGAAAGCCACTAACAATTTATAAGGGAAATAGTAAAGATTCCTACATGTCTTTGGCCTCGTGTGGGCTGCAGGTCTATCCTATAGGACAACTGTCACCCCCCAAATTGGGTTACCTTAATGGTCGGTCCCAATTTCAAGACATGACTAGTGTAGGTATGTGTCACGACCCCAGACCGGAGCCGAGCCAACCAAGGCCCTAACCCGGAACCACGGCGCGGCGGGACAGAAAATTTCGCTCGCACGCATTGTATTTCCCACAGGTTTCCATGGGAGGATTCCAAAGCATCCCTCCATAACCTGATAATCCAATCATAAGATAGACATACGCGGAAGCATGTAGCAAACCCACAAAGAAAATCAAAGGCATATAAAGGCATTCAAGCCTTGTGTCAAAGTGAGAAACATAGTTAGCAAACCCCAAGGTTAATTCAAGTTTTACCACAACACAAAAGTAAGTTTAAGTTTTACAATCCCATCAATAAAAAGCCAACAAAGGCTAGTGACACAAGTTCCCAAAATAATCATCAATCCCAAAATGTGATACGTGTCTTATCACCCAACCTGATGTCTAGATGACATCGTTGGGCTGCCACTCTCTAGCAACCCGCGGTCGACACGCTCCGCCTCGTAGGCAATGGGGTCGACATTTGGCACCAAACAAATGAGTATCAGACACGACGGTCTGGCAAGCAAATAAAGCAGATAACAGAATGACAAGTGTTTGCAAATACATTTGTAAACATAGGGTACATTTGAGAGAGAAGCTTAATTAACGAAGAATTAAAGATAATGATACTGAATTCAAGGAATTACATTAAGACATTTAAAAGAATATTACGAACCGAATAAAACAATGGCAACCCACATTGAGTTATATTCTCCTATTACCGAGGTAAAAAGAGCAATCGAAAGGCCGGAACAAACATATAATACATAATTACCAAATATAGATGGGTAACAAACGGAGTCCGCCGCAAAATATTTGGGGATCCCAGGCCGGGTGATTCGCCCGACTAGGCGACCCAAGCTTAGTGGTGCCAACCAAAATCCGAATCGATACAATTCACTGAAACACATTTCAAATCGATAAAAGGACTACTCTGAGCAAAGCATAAACGGACAATTACGGAGCAAAACAAACGAGTAGCCTTACCAAAATTTTCCCAACGTGGTAAACCACTTAAGGTATTTCAATTCGATTTATAAGAAAAACGTATAAATCTTCTAACTTGGAATGAGGTAATGTGTATTGCTTGATTGGCTTACCTAGGGCCGTCTCGTTATGCACTTAGTATCCAAATATCGGTGTATGAACGAAGAATTTGGTGCTTCAGAAGGTCCTTGATATTTGAGAATACAAAGTGTATATATCCAGACTTGAAATAAATCCCCGGTAATTCAAATATCGAACGTTCCTCCTTATTCCCCCTTGAATTCCATATTCCAATGTGTTTTTTGAGTTCAAGTTTCCATTCCCAACATCAAAAAGTCCTTAGGGGAGGTCTGCACACCAGAACAATGCAACACAGTGTGTAGGACACAGCCCCAGGACAGAACCTATGTCCGCTCGAGGCAGTGAACATCCGCTCAAGCGGAGCTCCCCAGAAACTTGGGCTCGCTCGAGCGGGCAAGGTTTCTGTCCGCTCCTATCTAGGCCAGCGACCTAGCTCGCTCGAGCGGCCGTAGGCCCGCTCGAGTGGGCTAGGCTGCTGCCTGCTCGTCTAATGCAGAGTTTTCTGCTCTTCTGTCATGCTCTTAGTCCTCCTTTCTCCTTCATTCATTTCCATCTTCCTTCTTACCCAATCCTGAGCTCCTCATAGCCTTCCGACAAAGCCCCAGTCGACCTCAAATATTACCACCCATTCCAATTCCAAAAATCTGATATAAACATAGTTTTCCATTCACCAACGAGTACAGAATTCTGAAATGCATTGACTAAGGATCTAGAGATCATCAATTGACCATAAAAATCCATATTATTGAAACAAACAACTTACAGGAAGATAAACATAAGCCATGAACCTAACATTTCAAAAATCAATCCAACTAATTGTAGAGAGAAACAACATAGTGTAAGAGAATGTAAAAATCCAGAGTTTTGAGAAGAATCAAACATTTAGGTTGCATGCATCTCATTATCTAATTATTCACTTGCCTTGAATCCAAATGGGTCCTAAATGACTCCAAGAACTCCTCTATCATAGCAAGCCTCCAATCTACACAAAACCCCCATGCAACACATCTCAAAAATCCAACATTTTGAAAAAAAGAAGGCTTCTCCATAGAAGACCTTGCATGCATGATAAAGAGGCTCTAAAGGGTTCAACAAATAACCAATTTTGAGAAGGAACCCGTGGCTTACCTTTAGAAGCTCCAAACAAGAAGAGAAGCTTGAAGAAGAAAGTTGTTCCAGCAGGATTCCTTCAAAAATGGTGTCTTTGGAAAGTTCACAGATTGAGGAAGAACATGGTGAAGTTAGATTTCCATTTGGAGCTCAAATAGTGGGGCATGCAAAGGCAAGGCGGGAGAAGAAAAGCTCCCCTTGGTTCAGCTGAGAGTTCTGAAACAGAAAAATGAAGGGGGAGTGTAAACGTGCGTTATTTTGAAGTTTAAGTGGGTTGTGGGCCCCACTGACCCCATAGCTTCAGGTGGCTGAAACCATCATTTGTGGGTCCCGGATGAGATCGACGAAGAATGGAAAATCGATCGTTGAAATATCTAGTTTCCAAAAAGTACATTTTCTTTATGATTTGCAAATATCAAAATTCATGCACAGATTTGATGTGAAAAGTCTGTTTTGCCTTTTTTCTTGAAAAACGGGATTTCTGGGGTTCGAACACAGACGGAGCAAACATAAAAGACGTAGAGCCGGATACGACATATCAAAGCAAGTAGAAATCTGAATTTTTCGAAATAAAGGATTAATTTCCCACACGGACCGCGTCACATGGTCCAACCCAGGCCGTGTTAAGCCAAGCTCAACGGCTCTCAAAATTCCCCAAATAGCTAAAACCCAAGCTAAACGTCCTCTAATCCCACTTAGAGACTAATCATGGCTAAAACAACATTAATCATACTAAACCTGGGTTGGGGTCTTATAGTTTGCGAGTCATTTTGAGTTAAATAAAATTTCATTCCCCGTACTTTTCCCCTAGGATATCACGTGTGAAGATATAATGCATATTTCATCATATTTTAAAATTTTCCTGGAGAAGCATAATGAACAATGATCTATACATATAACCATGTTTCATGAAGTAAAAGAGCAAATATAATCTTAAAATATTTACATCCCAAAAATCTTCAAGTTTATAACATACAAGAAAAGTGTTTTATATACAGTCCCAAAATAAAGTTCATCACACTATCCACGAGAAACCCTCCAAGGTGCATCACCCAACGGAACACTCTCCCATGTGATGAACTCTCAGAGCCACATGACTAGAAAACATCGCCAGGAGTCCACTCACTCAACCCCTGTGCAGTCTCCTCCATCACCTCAGACTTCTAGGTATATACAACAGTGCTGTCTCCTGTAACACCAAAGGTTACATCAGAAATTGAGTAAGTCAACAGGTATAATAAACATAACATGATATATTAAATATAAATATATGGAAAATCATATGATGGATAAATAACTGAATGAATACATATGAATGTATGAAACATAAGAATCCGATAAAGACACATCTAACGGGGGTCCTAACAATTGGCATTTAATCCACCTCAGCTACTTTCTCTCAAAAGAGAGCATAACATATAAACATATTAACGATACCCAACATATCTCATAATGTGATCATATTATTTCAGGAGGTACCTGGAGTATAATTACTCCCATACTGGGACTATGCTGCAGCTAGCCATAACATGTACTGTCTACTTTCACCGTGTCCAGTTACAGTAGGACCGAAGCTAAGTGGTGCTGACTCAGGAATATATACGGGTAAAACCGGATACATTCTAAAAAAACACTCATGTTTTTGAAAACGAGTTTAACTTAACATGTGTATATAACATGTTATTTAATCTTAACAGAACATGAAAAATAAACAGAATAAGAAAATACATATAAAGAAGTCATAAAATACATGAACAAATTATAGGAGTACTGAGACTAGGAATGATGATCATGGAAATAGAAAATGATGAAAATGCCATTTTTAAGGTCTAGACTTGCCAAATGCATCATTAATCAATATTGTATAACTTTTAAGTTTTTTTTTTTTTTTTTTTTTTGCTGAGGTGGCCCAATGGCCAGGAACATCTAAGAAGACCTGCCCCTCTAGGGATCGATCCCTAGAGGGTGCTGTCAGCTGTGGGAATGGGAGTTGCTATCCACAGCAGCACCCTATGACACCCGTAACTTTTAAGTATTTATCAATGGTGTTACTGAAGACAATTTGAGGTATAAAGAAGTCCTTAAGGTATCACATTATTTATTTAATAATGCTATGCAAGATTGCAAGGCAATCTATAAATCAATATTATCTCTATGCATCCCCTATTATAGTCCTACAAAGAATTAGGTCTATTGGAGTACCATAGGGCACTTTTCGAAGCTAGAACAACTAAGTCTGGAAATTAATTGGGACTCAGATGTTCTATGGCTGGCCTTCAGGTTAGCCGAGGGATGGCCTACGGCTGGGTGAGGTCACTGTAATACGTAATGGGCTAGGGAGTTAAGTCTTGGAAAAGCTAGCCGATGTGGTCCTGTGGTTAGCTATTCCGGAAATACGGTTGGCTGTAAATGGTTGTAGGGCTAGCAGTAAGCTACAGGAATCTGAAACTTGATTTAGTTTCAGTTCTGTGTCATCCCCTGTTTCAATTCCTTTCCAATTTCAACTTTTGAAGCAAAACATACATATGGTATACTATATAATTGGTTAAAATTGAAGATCAAATGTAAATTTTAAAAATGAGCATCGAATAACCTTTCGATGTAGAATCAAAAGAAGATGGGAAATGAACTGCTAGGGTGATGGCTGGTAGTTCATTTCCATCTTTCGATTTTATTTCCCGAGGTTATTTATACTTTTATACTCATTTTTAAAAATGCACCTGTGATCTTCATTTTAAACTACTAATGGTTTGAAGTCTAAGTATTCAATTCCCATGTATTTTAGTGCAAACAAACAAGCCCTTGGTATTTACAATGTATACAGTTTGTAGTATCATGACATAATCAATTATGTATTATGTACTATGCAGTATACTAGTGCCAAGTTACTACTTGTTATTTATTTAATATTCACTACTATTCACTTAGTAGCTGGTACTTACTTCTTAATACTAAATAACTACACTTGAATATTAGGATTGATCCATGAAACACATAAATTTAGGAAAAAATGCTAAGAAAATGGTCTTATGGGTAAAGTATTGGGAAAAAATTCTTATCTTTTCAAGAAACATGCAAAAAGCTCCAAATAATGCTTGTATGAACAAATCTTTGCTCAAGCCATACATCATGAATAATGTTGATATCATTCCTAAATGAAAAATACCTATAAAATTTGCTTAAATTGAATTTTCCGTATCTTAAAGGAATGCCGTCAATCCATGGGTAGTCTATTGGCTTCAATCTTTTGACTTAAAATTTTCTTTTCTTCACACACACACAAAGGGAATTCCGCAGCTGAGAGGTGAGCACCAATGCTTTGGAGCATGTGGTGGGGCCCACATTTTGATCCATCTGAGTGGACCGTAAAGCAGGAATGAGTCCTCGGGTTGGCACCCATCCAAATGATTTGGACTGTTGGATTGAGCGTGCACTCGTTTTGGATAGTGAAACTAATTTGACCAATTTATCGGCCAATAAGATATGTATAGGCCGATATTTTGATTCATGATTCTTGTGGCTATTATCTTATCTTTCCATCAATCTGTCATTTTTTGGCTCTTTTATCTTATCTTTTCATTTGTCACTTTTCATGGGTCTATGCCTGCCTTTCACACAGCCCACACCTCATCAATTCTATAGTGCATAATCGGAAGCTTTGAGTTCTAAATTTGTGTTGGGAAACAACATGCCTTCACAGAGAGCTTGAGATATTGAACTTGTCCTTCTAGCTAAATTTGTGTTGGGAAACAACATGCCTTCACAGAGAGCTTGAGATATTGAACTTGTCCTTCTAGATCCTTTACTTGTACAGTTGTACTATTTCTCTCTTTTTAATAAAAAAATATAAACAGTTAAAGGTTGTATTTATTGCTTCCATCCACATTTAACAACAAAATATCAATTGGTTGGGTATTGAGGATTTTAGAGTAAGAGTTTCTATGGATGGACCTCCCAAAACTTATGAGGACTGAGCATTGTCACAATTATTAGATAAATCTATAATAATGTCTAGATGTATATATTGTTGTTATCATATACCATTTATTTTCACTCAAATGAAATAACTTCCTATTCGGTAAATTATGTAAATTTGATTATTCTACCTTCCTTAGATTACTGCAAAAAGTTTCTGATTTCTTTTGTCAGCCACCCTTAATCTTCATTTTTTTATGTGACAATTTCTTTTAACAACAGATACAACAGATTAGGGACCCCAAGATGCAACTTGAGATGGTCGGCGTCCCCGAGGAGCATCTATCTGGCCATGCATTTCATATGTATCATCTCACATCACCTGATCAAACGTAATCTTTTCTCTCTAACGCTTTCACATGTTGCTCGGTAGAAAGTAGATTTTATTTTCACTCGTTTTCTCCCAGAATAGCATGTAAAGCATTTAGAAATATATAACATGTTGACCTGATGTGCACTCAAATGGCCATGTCTTTGAATGTCCTTTTAGTTTATATTGAAAAATCATAACTTGTCATCAACAGTTGCAGAGGGAGGGAGCGGGGGGCCGAGGAGGGGCAACCGCCTCCTCAACTTTTCTTCTTTTGCTTTTATGAAAGATGAAGTTGAAACGGGCATTTTTTAGTATTGCTCTTGCCCCTCATCTCTGTCTTTGTAAGTGGATAGAAATTTACAGTATTAATGAGGGTGTTTTTGTCTTTCAATTTTTATTGGAAGAAATTAAAGGACTCGTCTTAATGTGCCCCCTCTTTCTTGAATCTCACTCATGGGATTGTGAGTGGAGTGGATCTCCATGGTGAGGCCCACCTATTAAAATCTGAATCCTCAAAATGAATGCCCTTATGGTTGCACATCTCCAAATTTTAGTCTAATAGTATCTAGTCCCACCATAAGATTGAGTATATCATCATCATCATCATCATCATAAGATTGAGTATTTGAACGTTACTAATTGATGCTTAATCTTACAATTAGACCAGCTTGGGTAAATTTTGGCGCATCCCACTAAAGGGGAGGGAGTTCATTTTGAGTTGTTTAGATTTTACATAAGTGGGCCCCCTATAAAAGAAATATCTCATTTTCTATGAAAATTTACTTCATTTCGTTCCCGGCCCACTGTTAGATATATGATATATCTATATGAAGCATTTGGGTTTTTTCATAATATTTTATTCAAATGTTATATCAATCTAATGTAGGCTGTCGACTGAGATTTTCGAAAGACTACATCAGAGGAGGGGGACCATATTTTTGATGATTTAAGTTCATTGGTAGATCATGAGTGGCCTTATGAAATACTTGTGGGATCTTCTGTAATTATTTGTTTGTTTTTTTTTCCTATGTTTTCTGTGTAGAAACATTGTGGGCATTGAAATCATCAATGGGCCATAAAAGAAATGCACACTTTTCTGTCAGAAGTATTAATACAATTTGGGCACATTATCAGTTTTTTTCTTCTGTTATTTTCAATGGAAAACAAAGTGCTTCAAAGCTAATATTATTGGTGCGACGACCATTGCTTGCGCCCCCTTGCAGTAGTTCAACTCTGATTACTATAATGAGGTACTTGAGTTTTACATTAAAATCTATCCCTTTTTTTTTGCCAATTTGGTGAAAGTCTATGAGGCTCTTTGCTCCTACATTTGTGCATCAAAAGTGAGATTTGGAGCTCTTATCGGCAGACAAAATCTAGATTCATCATTTTCAAGAACTGGAGGGTGATTGTTTTGTTTCAATTGGACAAAACCTAGTACAAAACAGATCATGCAATAACTGAGCGTGGTCCTTTTTTTTTTTTTTTTTTGAATGATAACATGACTCAACACGCAACCTTGTGGTTGACACTGAGCACCTGCAACTATGCTTATCATGATTTGCTCAATGCTCGATGTGCAATCATGCTCCAATCCTGCATGGTATGGTAATTCTGGAGTCCTTTTTTTTTTAGTGTTGAAGACTATAGACCATTTCAAAGTTTGGACCGTAGGTACCTTGAGTCTATGGGCCATTTCTTCTTTTCTTTACACCATTTATCTTTATCTTACGGTGGGCCATTTAAATGGTCAACATGCCACTTAAATGCTTAACACATTTGCCTCATCTGCTATGGATCTTTTAGACTAACTTTTATTATTTTCTTTGTGGATCTTGATATTGGGTAATTCTAATTTTTGAGCAGAGTCTCATTCGAGTTTCAGCATAATGTCTGTGGACGGTCGATATATGCCGAGGGATCCATTGATGCTGCCATTTTTCTACACAAGAAGGTGCTTGTCATGTGCACTGCATGTTGCGACTCCAATGAATTTATCTTCTATCATGAAAATACAAATAACTCTTTGGAAAATCACATTGATGCAGGTTCAATCCAATGCAGACAAGCGGATCTACAACATGATTGACGTCTTGCGTGAAGGTAACATGCGGTGATCTTGATATTCCCTTCTTCAAAGCCGTGCAAATTTTGGTTAGTAGCAGAGATTGTTGTATTCTTCTCTCTTTTTTTTTTTTTTTTTGAGTGGTGTATTATTTAAATAATTTTGACTTAATGATGAATTCATATTGATGATAACATGGGCTAATGACTTGTATGTGATGATGGACAGAGGGCTTATTTGGTTCTGAATTAGTGAATCTATGGTTTTCCTATTGGTTGAAATGTTGGGACCTCCTTAGTTGACTTGGGGGTGGGTCCATTTGCTTCCAATCTGTGAGGAAGATAATCACTTTGATAGTGTTGCTTTCTGCGGCTGTGATTTGTCAGTGTGGGAGATGACCTTTTTGCCCTTTTTATAGGTAGATGAAGACATCATGGACACAAAATTAAGGGATGAGATTTGTTTTAAGCAGCTACAATTTAAGAACTGGGCCCCACTTACTGATATAAATTGTTGTGAGGGTTCGGAATTCGGATCCTTCCTCCTAGTCCTAGTCAAGAAAAAAGGGCAAATCTGCTAGCAGTAGAAAATAGAACATTCTTTAATCTAGGTGCTCCCAGGTGGAATTAATGTTTCAAATTGGGTCGGTTCAGGTTCATTGTATAACCGGTTTCAGGTTTCAGACCCAATTATTTGAACTGTATCTGACCCTGTCAAATCTGAAAGGAGTCCGCTCCAAGTTATAGGAGTTGGACCCGACATGGACCCAATTATGAGTGGCCTGATTTTACACTACTATATTATAGCTTTTACACTATTGCACAGCTGTGTCATTAACACCATCATCTAAGTTATGTTCCATCTATATAATTTCTGTTTTTCTCCCTTCTGATCTAATTTGAGCCACATCCTCATATCTATAAGATTTCGACCCTCTATCCAACGGTCTAATCCATTTGGATGGATGCCAATCCTCAAGATTAGTGACTGTCTTGGGGATCTCTGTTTTTGTACGGTTTGGATTGGCTGCTAGGTAGGTCTCACCGATAGTTCTCATAGAAGCACGGTCAGAAGTAGTTCTCACTTGAATATTTTTGTATTATAATATACTAAGTAATTAAATGCTTACCGTCGGATAGATGGGTGCACGGGCATGGACTTGACAGAAATAAGATCCAGACGCTCTAACCAGGTCGGTTGTAAAATGGGCCTAAGCAGAAATCTTGGGTCTGGTCCTTTGGTAGATCAGGTAATGATTGACTTTTTAGACTTGCATGAGAGAGTAGTTTTTTTACATTTTTTGGTAGAAAGGATAAAGTTTTTGTCAATTAGTGGCACAAGAGATTAGCCATCGTGGTTTTTTTTTTTTTTTTTTTGGTAAAAAGATGTAGGCTTTTTGAAATTTAGTACATTTTTATTTGACCTCCTTTTCTTTTCTTATATATTGAACTAACTCTTCACTTTACTTCACTAATTAAGTAATTTTAACAAACTGGCCAGTATATGTTTTTAATTGCTTACATTAGAGACGAACCAGTGCACAATAGCCAACTCTGAAATTTGCAGAAACTAAGAGATAACACAATATCTTAATCTTACACGATGGTACTTAATAAAAATTAACATAAAAACGAAAGGAATTATGAGTCACGAAACACCCAGCCCATCAAACATGCTCACACAAGGGCAATTTTTATTTATTAGAGTAGCATTCGATTCCAGGGATGCGAAGCATGGTGGGCCCATTATATCACCTGGGCTCCATCTTCTCGGCCAGTTGCAGTTGATCTCTTGGCTTCAATGAGAGCTGCAGAGGCAGATACGCAAAATGCTAGAGATACTAGGGCATGAAAGAAGCAGAGAACCCCTCCAATAGACAGGAACTTGTGGTGTGAGATCCTGCAATGGGCTCTTGATTTTGAATTGGATAATGCTCCAATGATTAGCAGTAGGATACCGACCGTTAAAATGACCCTGATCATTTAAATATAGTTGTTGTGAGCTTTAATCACTTGGGACTAAATAACTATGTATCTCTCTCTCTCTCTCTCTCTCTCTCTCTCTATATATATATATATATATATATGGGGAATGTTCATATGCATCTATCCCTCACCATAGGGTGAGGGGCACTTTCCCCTTTTGCACATGAAGATAAAGAAGTGTACCTCACCCTATGTACTTGAAAATGCACTTTTGTAGTTGAAAATCCCCATTTATGGAAGTGTCCCTTACCCTATGGTGAGGGATAGATGCACATGAACATTCCCCTATATATATATACCCTATGGTGAGGGATAGATGTACATGAACATTCCCCTATATATATATATGTGGAGAATATTCATGTGCATCTATCCCTCACCATAGGGTGAGGGACACTTCCATAATTGAAAATTTTCTTGTGCAAAAAGAGAAAGTTCCCTCACTCTATGGTGATTCATGGAGTGATATTCAGATGAGAACTAGTGTGGTTTAGCAAAGTCTTGGGCCACTTGTGTCACCTATAACCAAATTAGTCAGCTCACACAAATTAACCCCTTCCCTAAATTGCCACAACCCTTTTTAATGCTCATCCAACCTTATATCTCACCGTTGGATTGCAATAAAGAATGATATGATGCGTTCTAAATGAAACTGTTGAGCTTGATGGCCATGGATCAAAGGGGTAGAATGTTTGAATGAGATTTGATATCTTATACCCCGTAGGTCTCATTGAGATTTTCTATCTCCCACCTCCACCATGATTTGCATGGGCCGTGACATGTTGCATGGCACTGTGTGAGAATAAAACTCAAATATGTGTGTATAATTACTCTCCTTCTTTGAAAGCAAATCCAGCTTTGAGAGAAGAGGTTTCTCAAAAGAGGAAGAAGAATTCAAAAGAGAGAGGTTTCACTTTTCTTCTCCTCTCACCCTAAGATCTACTAAATTTGCTTAAGAAAAGGGGAAGACTTGAAAAATCAAAGAGCTTACCAGGAGAGAACTAGGGAAGCTGCGGATAACTTCTTCTTCCTTGATGCTCTTTGTATCTCCCTTGGAGAACACACACACTTGCATCCACCAAGTAAGGTAGCAATAACATGTGCAAATGCAAGTAATACGGCTGCGGCTAGCCCTAGGCTATAAGCTTTATGGCTTGCTTCTTTGCACTCAAATATCAGAAACTTTACATGTGTCATCTGATAAAAAAATACATGGTATAACAAGGGTAACAAAAATAATGTAAAGAACTTGATGTATGTGTGTATATGTCTTATTAACCCTTTTGTTAAAACCACAAGGGGCTAGATGATATTCATCTATGTTTAATATGACTATGCTTTACCATTTGACCAAGGGATTTGAAAACAGATAGTTCAAATAGAAATCTCAATATATGAAGCTTCAAGAAAGGATAAAATCGATTACCATAAAAAAATAAAAATAACAAAGGATAAAATTAATAATTAATACTTAGGAAAGAACTTATGAGTGTCGGTCTGAATTGATTTGGACATGCAGAAATACCTCTATTTGATATTGAAGGATTACAACTAAAAAAAAAAAAAAAAAATAGAGTAAGAAGGAGACCTATAGGTAAAGAGTAAAGGGCATGATGTGATGAAAGGGAGTTCTCTCAAAAACATACCAGAAGGATGATCTTATTGATCAAACCTATTATGTGTTGAATCGATTCATTTTTGTGGGATGGCAACAGTCATCTAGGGAGATAACTGGGGCATATGTCCAATTCATGAGGGCTGCCATGTTTTTTTTTTTTTAATATTATTATTGTACTGCAACCAAGAGGGTTGGGAGGAGGAACCCAAGGTAGCTCACACAGTTGGAAAGAAAAGCCCACACTTTGGGAAGAGTGACAGTCCTAGGGAATTGATTCTTGGGTGGCCAAGTGGCATCCGGGGTGGCCAACCAAGTGAGCAACCCTATATTGTCACGATGTCTTCCTTGTTATTGCAGTAAGACCCGTCCCTACCATCACTAATGTCAGATTTAACATAGAACTATTGCTATAATTGTCTAACTATAGCAAATAGTTCGTAAAAAAAGGCCAATTAGTAAAGATAAACCCATTGTTCCATGGTATAATTTTGGCACACATGCACACACAGGGCATGCCACGCAGACGGGCATGGACACACTCAAATCTTTCTTACAAGAGGCATCTCTCATGGTTCCTATGGGACATAACACTTTTTGTATCTTATCCAACCCACCTATCATCAATGTAACCCCCTCACACTTATTGACCCCTCGTAAATTCGCTCACCCTATTTTACATTTATCTGAATTATACTCAATACTATATTCAACTGCATAAAAAAGTAACACAAGAAAATAGTAAGCTTTGGGATACTTGAATCAATGGTTGTGATTATCTCCCATGATTGACACGTATTCAAGTGGGTCCCACACTCACAGAAATCATAAGAGGCACCTCTCGGTTGAAAATTATTATGGCCATCAAGGATGGCCTGATTTAATGGATGGCATCTTCCAATATACATATGGTTTGTAGCATAATCCAAGTAAAATTGAATTGCATTGATCATTACCTTGTTTTGAACATTTTCAGCTATAATCCCTAGAATCCCAGCTACTAAGTCCAAAACTACGATCATGACAAAGGCCATTGCAAATTGAAATTTCCTCATTTTTTTTTTTTTGGTTGAGGATGGAGAGGGAGGTACTTTTAAGCTGTGAGAATGATGTAGAGAACAAAAGAAGAGGGAGATGAGTGCCCCTGTGAAGATTTGGTGAGGACGAACAGAGGGAGAAGAGGCCTTATAAATGGAAGAATATGATCACATTTAACACAATGTATTAGTTACATTGTGGAGGTGAGGAAAGCGTCTTTTAACTTTTACAAAGTTGCTCTTAGCTTTTCATTTTTTTCTCTTGCTTTTTCCATGAATTGTTTTCATGGGTGGCAAGGAAATAATGAAATCATGCACTTGAAGCAATGTCACATGGATGGATGAAATTGAGAACTGAAATGAGCCTCTTGGTAGGGTAGAAAATCATTGCTACACAAACAATGTCATGTTATACTCCTTTTTACTACTTTGATTACATATAAATGCAATTCATATCATTGTTACAAATATCATGACATACCCAAAGGTTTGGCTTCCTTGTTTTTATGCCTAAACATGGTTTACTTGAGTTCCATACCTTGATTTGGGATTTTTAATTGCCAAGGTTGAAGCCATAAAATAATGGTTGATCCAACACCCAAATTGTTGCATGGATCCACTTTGTCCCCTTTTCACTATTTATTTTTAATTTAATTTTTAAAAAAATGTAGGGAAATCTTGGTGAAAGATTGCTAATGCAATTTAGATATAAATGAAAATTAAAAATATTTTGGTGCAAATTATACGGTATCTTTATATATTTCTTGCCTTTCTACCCGTATGTGAAGGATGAAACCATTATTATGCACTCACCTGGCTCTTGTAGGGTCTCCCATTGAGACTAGTTGGACAATTTGGTAACAGTAAAGAAGTGCATTTATCTGTAAATTACTATAAAGATATATGCAATTATGTTTGAAACACTGTTAAAGAAAAGAGCTTAAAACGTGTTTGTTGTGAACTCTATATGTTTATAAATGCATATGCTAGCATAGGGAAGTCATCAGTATCGATATCAATGAGCCTTATCACTTCTATTTAGGGTCCGACATTCATAAAACTACTTTTTTGTTTACTCTATTTTAACGAAAAGTTGGTTATATAACCCATATTCAAAGGTCCTGTAGATTGGTAGTAAAAAGTTATAGTTACTGAACCACTGAATGTATAGGTGGATGTTCTATTTTCTATCCTCTTATCATCAATGCCTCATAGATTAGATTGGAATTTTTGTGGATTACTAACTTAGAGGTCCTTATGGTCTGGGCCAGCTTGCCCAACTTGCTTTGGGCAGGATTTGGACTGTTTTTAAAGCATGCTTCTGTATGCTTAAAAGACCAGCCGTCTGAACATATTAATTACCACAAAGGGTTACACAACGACATTTAAATGATATATTTTACGCACCTCCTGTCCAAGTTCGAACCTTCCCAAGCCCATGCATCTCTGATTAGACCCAAATGAACTGGCAGTTGAACCAATTTGGACCATTGTGCCTAGTTTTGTACTATGGCCTCTGATTGAGTTTTTAAAACAGAAAAGCAGATTCTAGACATTCCCCACTACTTTTCTTTTTTGTTGTCTTTGGTACCTCGGCCAAGAGAGCTGTGACCCATGAGAGGACCTGCACACGTGGGGTGAGAGCACTCGCGCACGTGGGGTGAGAGGACACCCTCTCGCACATGTAGGGAGGCAAGACTCACAAATGCAGACAGGGAGAGATCTAGGAATTGATCACTGTTCACACCAAAGTTGGTCACAATTGAGTCCAGGGTCAGCCCTTTATGAAAGAATTTCAGCCCATTTTTTGTCCAAAGTGGGCTGTACTTGCATCGGGCCCGAGAAGATCCATCTAGTATGAAACCCTAAATCCCTAATCACGTTTGTGGACTCCTGGAATGGACCCATTTCTTTCTACTTCCTAACATTCCTATAAAACCAAAGGACCACAGATTCCATTTAATTGATTTTCTTGCTATCCCAGGCATGGGTATGGGCCCATGAGAGCACCTGCACAGGTGAGGAGAGAACAATGCATTTCACGGAGAAGACACAGGCCTGCATATGCACTGATTGCATGACACTAGTGGAGAGAGCATTCACACACACTCGTGGAGAGGTCGCGACACAAGCAAGGAAAGAGCCCAACGATGGATCCCTGGGCAAGTGACTGAGAGGCGGGGAAGTCTCCATTAAATGAACCACAAGTTGTATCATAGAATTCTGAACCGTTCATCAACTAGAAGAGTGGAACTTATCATGTTATGGGGGCATTGATCCAAAAGTCACCATGAGCTGATAATCCGGTATGTTAAAAAAAAAAGTATCACACCAAGGAACTGTAAAAGGCCCTGCATGAAAAATCAGGACAATTTTTCTCTCTAATATTGATTCCTCTCATCACACAAATGCACCTCTCAATGAAAGATATGCTGGCCATGAGGGAAGATATGACCCACTGGCCATGAGGGAGCCGTTGACATTGATGGTGGGCCCATCTTTGTAAGAGGCCTTACACAATCAAGATCTAGAAGAGGATTAATATCCCTGTAAATAAGTTGAGAATTCCATCACCGGACCATCTTTGTTACCCAAACCACTCAAAAATCATGGACTATATAACCTATTTATTCCAATTTGAGTCGGGCCCACCTTCAAAACAAAGCACATGTTTTTAGACCCAACAGTAGATCCAATGATTTGAGTCCAAATTTCCAAAATAAATAAATAAATAAAATTGTGAGGTTCTTTAGTAAGTCCCACTTAAAAAATTTTTAAATTGCTCAAAATAATTTTTTTTTTTAAAAGTTTAAACAAATCTCACTCTAACAAAAATTGGGTTTATCATGAGATTGATTTAAAAAAAAAAAAAACAAAGAACAAATCAATATTCCTCAAGCTTCAATTGTTTCTTAGAAATTAAGCTGATGACGGATCCAATGACTATTTCACCCAAGTGACCCAAGGAAACTGATTTTAGCGATTTTGATTTTCTTGAGTGCCCCCACTAATAAACCTTCAGGAGTGAACTCTAAAGTGGGGCCCTATGAGATGCTCCAAAATCTTAATCCAGTTAATGATCATATCCTCAACCCAATTCCCCATTCGGAATAGGTGGGCCCTGCTGGACCACTGACAGGATCCGGATTCTGCACTATACCTGACAACTTCATACAATAGAATAATCTGAACCACTGAAGTGGGGTCCACAGTCCACTAATGGAATTTTTTTTGCCATATTCGTCCTGTTCATTCGAGATGTAGAAGAAGCTCCAAGAGCTTTCCAGAACCAAACCTAGCTTCTGATAAAGCTTTAATTTCTCTCTATGAAAAAAAAGAGTTCCCAAATTCCCATCCAAATCTTCCAAACAGAAGAAAGAGAAATCTCTCTCTCTCCCTTTCTCTCTAGTTTCATTTCTAGAGTTGACAGCAGAAGGAGGAAAATGTCGGTGTATGGATGGAAGAGCTTCATGGAGGATGAGGATCGACCCGAGAAGCTTAGAATATATGTTGTTACAGAGATGAGAGGACCCAATTACAGTCTTGTGTGGGACGTTTCATGGTACTAAGATTATCCTAATTTCGGTAAGAGTACCAGCTGGGTCTCAACTTTATACATCTTGGCAATAGTGTTGGTCAAGATATCCTCACAGTACCTAGACTGTTATAGCTTCAGTAAAGGTACCAGCACGATATGATCCGGTTTTGGTAAGATTGTTCCAGTTCGGTAACAGTACCAACTCGGCACAACGCATCTCGGCAAGAGTGCCAGATGACATCCATCTTATGGTTGTGCTAAGCCTCAGTGCCATCCCTAGTTCGGTTAACCGAGACAAGCACCGACACTCAACCAGTGACAGCTGTCCCACGTTGCAAAACGTGCATGTCAGGAGATAAGGACATTCGCCAAATAAGTAGTTATCATTACCTGGTGGTCACGTCACTTCCAAAGTGTCAGGGTAAGGTCCGATGGGATTCAACCGCTTACAGATCAAGGTATGGTTCAATGGGACAATACCTCCACCTACATCTACTAAGGAAAAGCCTGATTGGACTTCTGCCTATATATATGCAAGAGGTAAGCCCAAGACAGGTACGCTTATGCATAGTTTACACACAGACTCTCCCTTCCTCTTCCTCACTCACCCTTTGTTCAATGACTACACTAACTTAGGGGTTGGAGTGCCTTTGGCTGATTGTAGCCAGGGGCTCTGACCTCTTGTTTCTCATTCCCTTTCAAGTTCTAGGCATTCAATCATTCTCAATCCTTCCTAAGAAGTCTTACAAGAAGTTTTACATCATCTAATCAAGTCCGTAATATTTAGGCACTAGACAGGCATCGTGTTTTTTAGGAGGAAATACCCCTCTTAGTTGGACCTGCTGGGATGCATGATGATCATGAAAGTCTATTGGATGGGAAGATCTATGTTGTGCCTACCTATATGCAAAATCTTGAGTCCATAAGATCATCTTAACCTTTTGATCCATGGCCATAAATTTTAATAGTTTAAAGATATCATTTTATTATGATTTCGATCCAACGATGAGGAAAAGTTAGATGAGTGTCAAACTTGGACTTCTGACTATTCATGGGGATAGTGCTTGTGAAAAGGGTAGATTGACTCAACATGGGCCCCAAGACAAAAGAAAAAAAAAAAAAAAAAAGAGGGGCACAAAAAGGGGCGTATTTAAAATGGAATGTTTTCTCTTTTTAGAATTTCCCATATGTATGGGAAATTCTAAAAAATGCCCCCTCTTAGAAGGGGCGTTTTCGTCCCTATCCAATATCCAATGAAAAAACGATACCTAGCCAAAACAATTGAAAAGGGTCATAATTTGCCAAAGTACATTGAACGTTTGAACGTTCGAGGATAACGTTCAAACGTTCGGTGCCTTGAGTTTTTGGCTCAGGGGTGAAGAGACTCAAATGCTCGAACATTCACGGAGCACGTTCGAACGTTCAACGTCTTTGCCCTTTGGCCCAGACAAACCTAGATTCGCACGTTCAAACGTTCAAGGCAACGTTTGAACTTTCGACATCCAGAATGTTGGCTGAGTTTGTGCATAGACACAGAGATTGGTGTTTTTCCCCTTTTTCATTCCTTTTTCTCCCTGTACCAAAAGAGAGTTCCAATCCAACCAAAATCCAAACAAATCATATTCATTTTGAAAGGAAAGGAAATCCACAATTCCATTCCTAAAACACCAAATAACCTAAACATCCAATAAATCCCTAATCCACCATTATCATTTAAATGGGCATTTAACAAACCTATATGCATAATAACATGATTCAAAGATCAAAACCTATTCAATAACAAATAATGATAATGTACTTTCCTTTTACCTGAGTTTGACGAAAAGTGCAATAGAGATCCTAACCATTACCCAAACTGAGATTCCCGCGACGCACGATCACCATCCTATCACCAATCTGACATAAGAGATGAGAAATAAATGCTCAAACAAACAGATCTATGGTATTCCTACCCAAAACCTACCATTGGAAAGAAGAAGGAGATAACCCAAGAACATAGATCTACTCCTAACTGGTTTGAGAAGAAGGCTACCTGGGATAAGAAAGTTGAGTGAAGAATGATGGTAGTCTCTAATCATGATTCTGATGGCTAAATCCTAGAGGTTACAGTGGCTTGGAAAGTTGAAAGAGGAGGAAGACGAAGAACCGGGAGGAGTTGCAGAAAAGAAGTGGGGAAAGATAACAACGTGCGGTTATTTAAAATATGGATTAGGTTAAGAGAGAATATTCTCTGGGCTTATGTTATTGGGTTAAACTGCAGGTCAGGTCATCTATCCAATAGCCTAACTCATCGATCCAAGCATCTAATCTAACCTGTGCCCCACTTAATCCTAACCACTTAAATAACTAAAATATATTTAATTAAGATAATAGTAATATTCTAATAAAAATATAATAAATGGGACCAGGATCTTACAATTGTGCTATATACGAATAATCAACATCATTAGAACATATCGAATTAATTATGCTTATATATATATGAGAAATATTCATGTGCATCTATCCCTCACCACATTATGGTGAGGGACAATATAGTGGGTCCACTTTATTATTTATCCAAATCATCCACACACATGGAACCCCCTAAACTAAAATGGATCAATTGAGTTTTCATTAATCCGATTGGATTGGACCATTGGATTGAGGGTCAAAATTTTCCTTTAATATAAAGTCGTTAAATTTGTGGGTCATGGATGAAGGCGTTGGAGATGTGAGATTAACCTCAAACTTGATATATGGCCTTGTCTCATATGACTCTTTCCATCCCCCACCAAGTCCCATCATCAATGGGGCCCTAGGTGGGCCCCATTGAGTTTGTCCCTCACCATATGGTGAGGGAAGGATGCACATGAATATTACCAATATCTATATAGATTATAGATATTTCTCATAGGAGCATCTCCCTATAATGTATGTGTACATATACATCATATACATGATTTATATGAATTATATATGTATGAAAACCTAGATTGACCGATGCTCTAGTTCGGGCATAAATTTTTTACGCATGCTCATCAACAAATGACTCAGTTTAGGATTGAGATTGGGTAAACCCAGATCATATCGGTTGAGTTCTAATCTCATAGACTCATAAGTCCCATAAAAGATCTACTTAATCGTTTACTTAATTAATTATATTATATTAGTCATTTATCTGTGTGTGGGCGGGGCACTGAGCTATAGCCTATAACAGCTATTTATTGATAACTATTTCTTATTTTCTATCATTTGACCAACCTTATTTAAAAAAAAAAAAATCGTATTGAACTAGTGTTTAAAAAACTAGGTCAAGTCCAAGTCAACTCAAACTCGGCCTTTATCGAGTTGCTTCAAGAGGGACTCAGCGTGCTATTGGCCTTTTTAAACTGTGCCTAGCCCATGCTTCTCTCTATTTTAAGACAGTAGGGTACAAAGTGGTGTTGTGCTTTTTATTTCCATTCCCATTAGCTCATTCCCTGTGGACAATAGGAAGTGATTGTGTGTGAGAAATATCTAGTAAATCTCCTCTCTGACCTTTTGACAAATACACTACTTTATCCTTCATGTGGATTTGACGTTGTAGCGGACTCGTGGCAGTCGATCTGAAACTTTCTGCAAAGATCTCTAACAAACAGTGGTATCAGAGCCTGATTCCAGTTCTCTCACATAAGAAATCTATTACAGTGGATCGCAATTGAAGCATCCCTCTTTTTCCCTTTTGTAATTGTTCTCAACACCATGATTTCCTTTCCTGAGATGATTATGGGTCCTGATCCCCATTATATTGCATAGATTTTTTAGAAAACCGATATATGCATATGGAGTTTCCTTTGGGCGTTGAGTTCTGTCTCGTTCAACAACTTTCTGCCAGGCTTTCAACAGCTATAAGCAAAAGTGAATTGAGGAAGAAGACTTCCAGTGGGCTTGGTTGCAACTTTTTAGGCTTAATATTGGTCATTTCCTTATTAAGTCCATTTATAAAATATTTTTTTTTTAAATTTTTTTTCTAACTTTTCTGTTTCTGCAAACGCCAAACGGTGATTGAGGTAGGCTTGCCACAGCCAGCAGCCAGTTACGTGCTGCAGTAGTTTTTCAATGGGGCCTGGGCTGCACTTTTGGGATTTGTGTTTTATTAAGGCCCAAACATACTTTTTTTTTTCTTTTTTTGTGGCCAGTTTAACATGAGAGATATTTTTTTAATGATATAATTAATTTAGAATTATTCAGTGCTTTAAAAAAAATCCAGAGTTTTCATATATGACAGTGGGCCATTTCTGTAGCTTGTAACTAGTCGGGCCCACTTATTCCCACATCAGATTTTTTTTAATGGCTTTCCAGAAACTCTTGGCGATGAAATAATTTCTTTTGGGCAAAATGTTCATTTTGTTTTGGATATCTGTGGCACATCTTGTTATTTTCAGGACATCAAATTATGGGCCCAAAAGAGATAAATCATGGAATATAGATTTTTTTTTTTTTTTTTTTGTGTGGAATTGAAAGAAAGACTAAGATTCAGTCACTGCTTTACAAAATATTTTTAGTCCATGATGGCAACTATGATAATCATTAAGTGTGGCCCACTAATGATATATCATAATCTGAATATGTTTGTGCCTAGATGAAAAGATATTATTATTGTATTTTTTATTTATTTATTAGTGCATCGGATTGATATCCAATTGCAAGAAGACTGAAGGTTTTAAAACCCCAGATTCTAAGGTTTAAGGTCCCAAATCAGATCTCTAATATGAAATTCAAACAACAGTATACATAACAAAAACTACAATCAATCACCACAAGAGAGACACCGATATACATGGAAAAACCTCTAAACAAGGGGAAAAATCACGGGCCCTGGAACTCAATCCAGGAAAGAGATCAAATACTAACAATTCAAAGATTACAAGATAACTTACAACCCCTCCCAAGTTGAACAACAACCTAAGGATTGCAAAACCTTATACCGGCGCCTCGCCATTCATCTTCTCTCGTGCTTGACTCTCCGTCTACACCCTCGAAGCAACTCCGATATGAAACAAACCAAAGATAGAAGAAATGGACTCTAGAGTGGAAATCTCAGTTCAAAATGGATGAATCTCTCTAGAGAATGAAAAGCCCTCTGTTAATGTTGGCAGCAGTCCTTGAATGTCTAAGAGAGGTGTTTAGGGAAAAATATAACAACCCTTATATAGTAGAACCACTAGGGTTTGCCCAAAATAGAATTTTGTTACGAATGTTCGAACTCTTGAGTTGAGAGTTCGAACTCTTGTGCTTTCTAGAAAATAGCCTGGGAACTTCTGGCTAGTAATATTCGAATTCTTGTGCTGAACGTTCGAACTTTGCTATTCTCTAGTTTTTTGCCTGGGAACTGGCAGGCAACGTTCGAACTCTTGTGCTGAAAGTTTGAACTCTGGACAACAACGTTCAAACTCTTATGCTGAACGTTTGAACTTTGGGCCTTTTGGGAAAACTGGCTTGGAAAGGCTCTGGATAACAACGTTCGAACTCTGCTTCTGAACCTTCAAACTCTGGACAACAACGTTTGAACTCTTGTGCTGAACGTTCGAATTCTGGGCCTCTTGGGAAAACTGGCTTAGAAAGGCTTTGGACAGCAACGTTCGAACTCTGCTTCGAATGTTCTAACTTTGCTTCTGAATGTTCGAACTTTGCTTCGAACGTTCTAACTCTGCTTCTGAACGTTCGAACTTTGGAGCTCTGGTCTTTGGTTTGCAGGCTGTACTCCCATGGGATTTTGTAGTCCATTTTAGAAAAATGTAAAACACATAGATCAAATCCAATTTTTGTCCAATCCCATGAATTATGCCAACACTCAAAACCTTACAATCTCCCCCTTTGACAATTCATGGACAAAACTTCCTAAAAACTACATTCTACCCTTAAAAACCCATAACAATCAAAAGATACGAAGAAACATCACAAGAAGAGCCTATGTAACCTGCAAACCAAATACCACTAGGCAAAGATCATGTCTGCAAAACAAGAAATTGAAACTAAGATAATTACCTAAGCCAAATGCCATAAAATAAAGTCAAACAAAACATTTGAACCAAATAAAATAAAGCCATTAGCCATCCTCCCCCCTTTTGTACATAATCGTCAAAGGAGTTAAAGTTCAACACAAGATAGTCAAAATAGCTAACACAAGAGAAGGCCATCAACAGAACAAAACAAAAAATCATCTCTTCTCAACAATGCATAACTCCCCCTACACACCATCTCATCTTCTTCACAAAACCATCATATGAGACAAGAGATGACAAAAATTTATCAAGAAATAGAGAAACCACAAGGTATGTCCAAGAAACCATGAGGAAAAGGAAAAAAAAAACACATGAAAGGATCACAACCTAGCAAAGAAGAAGATTCTGAGCACACTATTCGATGAGGAAGGCTCCTTGTAGAGGAAGGAAAGAGGGGGCGGCGGCTGCAAATGAAAGAGATCGAAGAATAATACTGTTTATTGCAGGACTTGACCAGTGAGATGTGTGTGAGGTGCAAATCAATTCTCAAGTAGATCACACTCCACTTGAATATCAAATCCCTTCCGTATATCCCCTTCTAAAACTCCCCCCCCTCTCTCTTAATTTTTTACTTCTTTTCATGTTTCTTTCCTCTTGTTCCTCTTTTCTTTTCCTTTCTCTTTTCTTCTTTTCTTTTTCATTCAATTTAAACGCTCGTTAATCACTCAATTAATAAACCAAGTTACACAAGGGAGGAAACCAAGTGAGTCTTCATTAACACGCTAATCTCATCAAACAAGATAACCTAGGGAGCAAACCTAGTAGAACTTTGCCAACACCCTAAAATCGTCAAACAAGATGAACTAGGGAGCAAACCCAGCAAATCTTCATCAACGACCTATGATCGACAGGTGACATAAGGAGAAATAGGCATTTAGAAGTACAAATGGATCTATATAGCAAACTTAGTCCATTTGTAACACATTCAATTCGAAGTGCAGTGCAAAGAGAATGATCAAAACTTTCAGAAATAATGGAGATTAGAAAAGTATATAAACACCTAGGGACTTTTTAAGGGATTCAGACCTGATTGGATCAAGTGGCTGAGTAAATAAATTAGCTAAGATGATTTTACATGATGTGTTCCAAAACCAAAATCTTCTCCTCTACTTAGTCATGAATAAAATGATGTCGGATATTTATCTGTTATGTTCTAAAGGCTGCATAGGATTCTTAAAAATATCTATGGCACTCTTGTTATCATAGAAAACACTCATCATCCCTTGAGAAATCCCACAGTCAGACGACATTTGCTTCATCCAAAGTAGTTGTGCGCAATAATTCCCCCTGCAATATAATCCGCCTTTGCTACAATGTAACAATTATCAGAAGTCCTCTTCCCCTCAAGAACAATCTTTCCCTTTTTGTCAACAATAGTGCATTCTTTTAGGAAAAAGTGTACATCGTACTCAATGTCACACAATTGGCTAATACTAAGTAAGTTAGCCTTCAAACGATCAACAAAAAAACACATCAGAAAGAGTAGATATCCCAGGAATGTAAACTGTGCCTCTTCCAACAATTTTGGACTTACCTCCATCACCAAATTGAACAACACCCTCATCACACATCTCAAGAGAAGTGAACAATGACTTGTTCTTAGTCATATGTCTTGAACAACCACTGTCCAAGTACCACAAATTTGAGTCTTGTGCTTTTAGTGCAGACAAGACTGCATTGCAATACAAGTCTGATTTATGAATCCATATCAATTTGGTCTTGACTTGCGGAGGAGAATATCGTATCATTCTTTGTTGCTAATGTAAGTGCCTTTTTCAGTTTTCGACACTGTGGTCGAATATATCCTCTTATCCCATAATAATGAAAAATTAGGATAGAGTTTGTTATCAATTTTCGACAAAAAGGACGGATATGACCTTTCACTCCACCATGGTGACAAGTAGGCACAAACTTAGTTTGAATGACTTTTCCTTTTGATGCACTAGGAGCAAGATTCACATGAGTAACAGTAGGAACAATAGGAGTGTTTTCATTTTGGATGGGGCCTTCAACAAAATAGCGTTACCATTTGAGTTGGATGAAGAAGCAACATCACCATAGCCTATCCCGTGTTTATCACTCTTTTGTTTGCTTAAGATCTCATCCAAGGTTAAGGAGCCTGTAAGTGCAGAAAATATAACTCACAAGTTTAAGGGGGGTCCTTCGGGACTTATCATAATTGACTGTGAAAGCTAGTTGCTCTGAGGACTTGAAAGGGAACAAAGAACAATCAAAGGACCCTGGCTGTGGGCGGCACAGGGCTTTCCGATGCTTCAGTTAGTCCCTGATATTGTATAACTGAGGTTGGAGAAGAGAAGAGGGTTCATGCATGTGTATGTTCGTGCTTACGTACCTCCGAGGGAATAGCTCCTTGTCTATTTATAAGAGAGTTTCCGGATGTTTGGTGATGGGTCTGATGATTTGACTGCTAAAGTCTCATCAGCCCACAAAGTAATTAATGAGGGTTCATCACAGCCCATATCGCATTAAATGATGATCCGATTGGCCCACGTCGTATTAAATGCGAGCGATACTGGGCTTGATCTTGTCTTGACTTGTTGGCGGTGAAGGTCCCATCGGACCTTTTCTTGGGCCCCGCCCTGATATGGCCATAGCCGTTGGATGCTGCTCTATCAGAGATCTGGTGAAGATTTGGACGGCTGGGATGAAGTATTTGTCCCAACGGCATGTACTTATATCCAGCCACGTGTCTGAAGAGGAGAGACGGCTGTCAGGGCCTGTCTCATTTGGCACCTCGGCATATAGTTATCGCTGAGGTGCGCGATCAACGGTCACACGGCCGAGATCATGACGTCCTCAGGTACAGGGTTGGCCAAAATGACAATACTCAGATCAGCTGGTGCATCAGTGCTTGAGCCGGGATGCACACGACCGAGATCATCGCTGCATTTAGTATGAGCCTGATGTTTTGAGAATCGCCCCACACAATTGTCCCTTAGATTCTGATTATTCAAAGTCTCGGAATCTTTGGGGTCGGAAGCTATAATGATGAGGATCAGATAGGAATCTTCGTCTTAATGACGACCGCTGACGTTCCATCTTCACCCGATTTCCCTTCGACTGCCCTAGGCAATAAATGCTGCTCTTTAATCATTGCGGAAAACACGTTGGTGGTGACAAGCGTCATTACCTGGTTCGTTGCGCCGTCGAACAGAGGGCGCTTGTAGCCTCCCGACACGACGTTTTCGAATTTCAAAAATGGCGCCTTAAGATGGCGCCTCCTCCTTTTATAAATAGCGGCATCGTTTTCCTTTCCCTGATCTTTTCTTCCTGTATTCGAAAGAGACCTCCCAGAGCTTCCCAGAACCTTTAAAAGCAGAGGTTGCAGTGACGTGCGCGAGAGAAGGCCTGAGAGCGATTTCAACCCAAGTCTGCTATGCTCGTAAGTCCTTGTTTAGTCCCTCCTTCTTAGGGTTTCTTCTTCCTAGGATCTCTGAGATGGGTGTTTACAGCCATTGGCTAAAGAGTCCCGCTGCCATAGAAGGGCTGAGGAGGGCATACGCCATACAGGACGATGTCCTGGTCAGGCGGGCGGGCCCTGCGGATTACGCACTCCGCTCATACTCGGATGGCTGGATGCCCATCCCGTTGATCGCTGTGATCCAGGGGGGGTCAGGTTTCCTTTGGATCCGCTCCTTAGGGCCTGCCTCAACGCCTGGTTCATCAATCCCTGCCAGCTAGTGCCCAACGGTTATAAGATTATAATGGGCACAACTGTGCTCAATAAGAGGTTAGGCATCGACCTCGGCGTCCACGATATCGAAGATGTCTATGATGTCTGCAAGTCTCGGGAGGATAGTTACAACTTTCGAGTCAAACCCCGTCGAGAGAGCTTCGTTACGGCGCTTAAAGATTCGAGTAAATACGCCGGGGACGACTTCTTGTGTGTTTCGGGGAACTGGGAGTTAGGCGCTGGGGCGGATAGAGTGCACAGAGTCCTGCGTCGCCTTGGGCCGTTCCAAGTAATTATCCTTCTTGCCTTGTTTCGTTTTATTTATCAATTTTCCGGACTGATGTTCTTGTGGTCTAACTGTGCAGCTGCTCGGGAAAGGAGATAGTTGGCCAAGAGTGTTGGCTGGAGGAGGAACGAGGACTGGCACCGAAAAACTACAAGGTGCATAGAATTCTCAAACAGGTCGGCTTGGGCACTTCTAGGCTACGAGCCGAAGTACCGCGGCTATTATAAGAGAGCCGATCTGCCTCAGCAGCAGCCCCGAGACGATCAAGGGACGAGCGAGCTCGTGGCCGAAGGCTCATCTGTGGCCGCACTCGAGGGAGGCCCTTCCAGAGCTGTGACCGACACCGACAGTCGGGCAGCATCCGGCGCCGAAGCGTCCACCTCCGAGCCGCAATCGAGCGGCACCCCTTTGAGAAGACGATGCCGCTCTTCGCCGAGCCCAGAGGAGGAAATGTCGCGAACCCCAGCATTTGTGGACCTGGAGGTCCTGGCGCTCGGAGATGAGGACGAAGCAGGATCCCCTCCGCCCGCAGTCTTGGGTGCTATCGGGCCCTCTGCCTACAGGCCCGTCACGACCCCTATTATGGAGGAGGCCGCTGAACAGGAGTTCCCCCCGGCCGGGCCAATAAATGAAGTCAGGCACGGAGAAGGTCCTTCGAGGAAGAGGCCGTGAGATGTCGAAGTCAGCTCGAGCGCAGAATTGCCGCCAGCTGGGCCAACTCCTTGGCAGCCGAGCTTCTTGCTGGAGGAGGGGAGGTTTATGACGATGGAAGATTACATCCACAAGAGACCCGACCCCCTCGTCCTCAAGGCGCTCGGCTGCACCTGTGCTCTGCTGCAGGACATGGAGCGGCTGGAGAAAATGAGCGATCCGAAGCTGACGTCATCGCTGCTTCACTCTTGCTTCTAGGATAGATTTCCACTCTTTTTGTGCGGTGTTGCATTTCGGCTACTGTTTTCTGATCGTTGCCCTTTTTGACAGACGCTGCAAAAGTCGATGGTGGTGATTGATAGGCTCAATAAGCAGAGTCCTCTAGTCGGGAAACTCGAGGAGGAGAGAAGGGAGCTGGAGGAAGCATTGGGAGCCAACGCTTCTAGGGCGGACCAGCTGGAGGCTCTGAAAGGCGAACTCGAGGCAAAGCTCGGGGAGGCCGTTATAGAGATCGAGAACGAAAGGATGAAAACCGCCGATCTCGAGGCCTTGGTGGAGAAATTAAGGAGCGACCTTCAGGCTGAGTCGAGGAGGGCGGACGAGGCCGAGGCCAGGGTCAAGTCCGAGAGCGACGCCGGCTTTCAGGACGTGGCAAACCAAGCGACTGCTTACTATGGAGCGAAGGTTTTCCGCGTCAGGAATAGGACATGGTCAAAGGCGTGGAGCGCCGCCTTGAGGGAGGTGGGGATCCCGGAGGACCATCCGTCCTTCATGAATCCGCCGGACTGCCCTGGCCCGTCGGTCCCAACGACAAAGTGGTGATAAAGGCTCTGGCCGACGTCCCCGACAGCTCCAGTCCTCCGAGGCCCTGATATTTTTCCTTTTGATCAATGATGTAAATTTTTTTTAAACTTGTACTTTGGAATGTAATGATTCTTCAGCAATAAAATCAAAATTTTGCTTGCCACTGAGTTCCTTTTTTTTTTTTTTTTACATTTGTCTATTTTCTTTTGTTAAGTATCTGGGTTCAGCCTCATTGAGATGGCATGGAACGACCTGAGGTGATTTCATCCGTGGCCGAAATGGCTTCATGCCCGGGCGGTTTAGACCGACCCGAGGCAATCTCATCATTGGCCGTAATGGCTTCATGTTCGGGTGGTATAGACCGACCTGAGGCAATCTCATCATTGGCTGTAGTGGCTTCATGCCCGGGCAGTGTAGACCGACCCGAGGCAATCTCATCATTGGCGCTGTAGCCAAGCCATTGAAATTCAGTTTCATCGAGTTAAGGATTAAGAAATGCTTTCATTGATTCTGAGAATTGAATACAAACTAAAAATAGAATTTCTTAAGGTGCAAGGTGTTCCACGGCCATGGTAGTTGTCGACCATTCATGTCTTCAAATATGTAGGCCGACTTTCCGGCGATAGAAATTACTTTGAATGGCCCGTGCCAGTTCGGGGCTAGCTTGCCTTGATTCGGATCCTTGTCACCCGGGAGTGTCTTCTTCTGAACCAGCTCACCAACTACGACCTTTCTCTCCCTGACCCTCTAGTTGTAGCCCCTGGCTAACTGCTGCTGATAAGCGGCTAGCCTGACGGCTGCTGCTTTTCTGCGTTTGTCGGCTAAATCCAACTCCCGAGATAGATTAATGTCATTTTCGCCTTGACCAAAAAGTTCGGACCTCAGAGTCGGGAGGCCGATCTCTAGGGGAATGACAACTTCCATCCCATAGGCAAGGGAGAAGGGGGTTGCCAAGGTAGAGCACCTTGGAGTCGTTCTGTAGGCCCATAGAACATTTGGCAGCTCCTCGACCCATCTTCCTTTAGCTCGGTCGAGTCGCTTCTTCAGGCCATCTAGTACCACCTTATTAGAGATCTCAGCTTGACCATTGCTTTGTGAGTATGCTGGAGCGGAGTAGTGGTTTCTGATGTCAAGCTCTTGGCAGAAATTTCAGAAGGGGACAGAATCGAACTGGGTCCCGTTGTCCGAGACCAAAGCTCTTGGAATACCGAACCTTGTAACTATATTCTTCCACACGAAGCTTTTCGAATCCGCTCGGTAATGGAAGATAACGATTCTGCCTCCATCCATTTAGTGAAGTAATCAGTGGCGACTATCAACCACCTCTTATTTCCTGGAGCTCGGTGAATTGGTCCCACGATGTCCAGCCCCCATTGGGCGAAGGGCCATGGGCTGGAAAGCGAACTCAAGTCTTGCGCTGGCTGATGAAGGGAATGTGAAAACTTTTGACAGTTCTCACACTTTCTGGCATATGACTGTGCGTCTTTCTGTATGTACGACCACCAGTAGCCTTGACTGATTGCCCGATATGCCAATGATCTTCCTCCGATATGGCTGCCATAGTTCCCTTCGTGTATTTCGTAGAGGAAGTCCTCGACCCTACTAGGGTGAATACACTGGAGATATGGGCCTGTGAATGACTTCTTGTAAAGCTTACCTTCAGGAGACAACCAGAAGCGGGATGCCTTCAGCCTGATTCGGTGAGACTCGGTTTTGTCTTCAGGGGGATGGTCGTCTTTCAGATAAGAGATGATCTGGTCCATCTAGCTCGGGCCGAGATTCAGGCATAGGATTTCTCTTGGCGAGTGGAGCTCTGTACTGGGCTTCCCAAGCGATTCTACTTCGACGATTCTTTTCTTTTTTGCTTCAACGGCAGAGGCCAGATTAGCAAGGGTGTCAGCGTGAGAATTGGACTCTTTGCCTATCTGCCTGATTTCGGCTGTCTGGAACTGAGAGAGGAGCTTTTTCGCAAAGGCTAGGTAAGCAGCCATCCTGTCATCGCGAGCTTGGTAGTCTCCAGTTAGTTGGTTTGTCACCAGCTGTGAATCACTGAAGACCACTAGCTGCTGAGCTCCTAGGATTTTGGCGCTGTTTAGTCCTACTATCAGAGCTTCATACTCTGCTTCATTACTTGACGCCTTGAAGTCCAGGGTGAATGCCTGCTCGATGACCAGTCCCTCTGGAGATTGGAGGATGACACCCGCGCCGGCTCTTCTGGAGGTTGAGGATCCGTCCACGAAGACTTTCCAGATCGAGGCGGGGTGTTGACTCTGGGTCTGTTCAGTTTCTGTAGGTGCTTCCTCGAGCCCTCTGCCCCTCAATTCGGCGCCGGGTTGGGTTGGTGCCGAACTCGAATAGACAAATTCCATGATGAAATCTGCCACTACTTGGGCTTTGATCGCTATCCTGGGTTGGTACTGTATATCGTACTGTCCGAGCTCCACGACCCATCTGGATATTCTTCCTGAAAAGTTAGCTTTTTTGAAGATAGACTTTAGTGGGTGTTCAGTAACAACCACGATAGCTTGAGTTTGAAAGTAATGGGAGAGTTTGCGAGAAGCACTGACGAGTGTTAACGCAAGCTTCTCCAATGGCAAGTACCGGGTCTCAGAGTCAAGGAGGATCTTGCTCGAATAGTAAATTGGTTTTTGAAGCTTATTCTCCTCCCTGACGAGGACGGAACTGACCGTGTGACCCGAGACCGCTAAGTACAGATACAGTGTTTCCCCATGTTTCGGAGTTGAAAGCAGGGGAGGTGAAGAAAGGTAGGCTTTGAGCACTTGTAAAGCCTGTTCACACTCCGGAGTCCATTGGAATTTTAGATTTTTCCGCAAGTGGTGAAAGAATGGGTGACACTTATCTGAGGATCTGCTGATGAAGCGGTTCAGTGCGGCCGCCATTCCGGTGAACTTCTGCACATCCTTGGCTGTGGCGGGACTCTGTATTCTGAGGATGGCCGATATCTGATCTGGATTGGCCTTGATTCCTCATCGCGTGACTAGGCTCCCGAGGAACTTGCCAGATCCGACGCCAAAAGCACACTTAGAGGCGTTTAGCTTTAGCTTAAACTGCTTCAGAATAGCAAAGACTTGGGTCAAATCTTCCAAATGGTCCTGGGAATGCCTGGATTTGACGACCATATCGTCAATGTATACTTTGACGATCCTGCCGAGCTAGGCCTGAAACATCTTAGTGACGAGGTGCTGATAGGTGGCTCTTGCATTTTTTAACCCAAATGGCATCACCTTGTAGCAGTAGGTGCCTCGAGGCGTTATGAATGCAGTCTTCTCTTCGTCCAGCCCGTACAATGGTATTTGATGATAACCTCGATAAGCGTCGAGAAAACTCATCCTATCGTGGCCGGCGGTGGCATCAATCATCTGATCAATCTTAGGGAGTGGAAAGTTGTCTTTGGGGCAGGCGTTATTGAGGTCGGTGAAATCGACGCACACTCTCCATTTCCCAGTTTTCTTCTTGACCACCACCGTATTTTCCAACCAGACCGGGTATTGGACTTCTCTGATCACTTCGGCCTCAAGCAGCTTGTCTACTTCTTCAATCACGGCTTCCGTTTGCGGTACTCCGGATCTGTGAGCCTTCTGCATGACATGCTTATGATTGGGATCCATGTTCAATTTATGGCACATGACCTCTGGGTCGACGCCAGGCATCTCGTCAGGCATCCAAGCGAAGACTTCTCTATTCGTCATCAGAAAATTTACAAGTTCGGATCTTTCTGGCTCGGCGAGCTGGCTTCCGAGCAGGAAGAATTTGCCCGGATCGTGAGGATCGATCTTGATCTCTATCAGATCTTCTACGCTTTTGTTTTCCGGGTCCTGGCCGACCTCGTCGAGTTTCTTTTCCAATTCGGCCTTGTTGACATGCGTCGGCTCTTGTTCCCCGGGTACCACGGCCATCAGGCATTGTTTGGCCATCTGCTGGTCTCCTTTGACTGTGACGACCTCCATTCTGCCGTTTTTATCCTCAAGCAGGAACTTCAGCTTTTGGTGGCGAGTAGAGGGCACCGCCTCCATGCCATGGAGCCAGGTTCTGCCCATTATGGCGTTGTAGGGGGATGGTGCATCGTCCACCAAAAAATCTGTCATCAGGGATACACCCCCAATCTGGACCTTGAGCGTGACCTTGCCTTTGGGATAGACTGGTTTGGCGCTAAACCCGATTAGATGGGTCTGGGCCTCTTGCAGGTCTGCCTCGGAGAGGCCCATCTTTTTAAAACAATCAAAGTAGAGGATCTCGGATGAGCTGCCGGGGTCGACGAGAATCCTCTGAACCTTGTAGTTTTTTATCTTCAAAGTGACGATGAGCGGATCATTATGGGGGAGCAGAACTCCTTCCAAGTCCCCGTTCGAGAACCAGATTTTGGGCCGCTCCTTCCGTGCCCTCTTCATGGTTGGTTCAAGCTCGGCCGTCATCACTTGCTTACCATGGGAGGCTTGTCTGGCTTCGGCACGAGCTTGGTTACTTCCCTTGGGAGGAGGGGCTAGGTGGATGACACTGATGAGCCTCTCAGACCCGTCACTGTCCTGTCCTTTCTCGATTTGGTGAGGAGCTCTGCCGCTGTCCCTGGCTCCTGCCTTGATAAAATCCTTCAGATGCCCATCATGGACAAGCTTCTCCAGGTGCAATTTCAGGATTCTGCACTCCTTGGTCTTATGTCCGCTCTGTTTTGATAGGCGCAGAATCTGCTTTGATCACGGGCAGATGGGTCGCCCCTCATGGGCTGTGGCTAGTTGAAGTATGGCTCCGACTGGATCTTGTTCATGACCTTATGAATAGGTTCCTTGAAGATGGTGTTGACAGCTCTGTAGGAATCAGAAGATGGCCTTTGTCTTTTGCTATCTCCAGAGATAGATGCTGGAATCTTCGACGAGTTGGAGGGAGTCCAGCGCCGGCTCGGCTCCTCTCTCCGGGAGGATCCCTTGTCCTTCCTTGAAGGCTTATTACCTTGATCCTTATGACTAACATCGAAACTCTCCCGAGCTCAGATCTGGTCGTCTTCTTTAGCAATGAAGCGGTTTATCCTGGCCATCAGTGCCGTTATGGAGGTCAGAGGGTTGCCGGCCAAATCCTTTCGAAGATCATTATCTGGCAACAGGGCATTCTGAAAAGCAAAGATCGCCACTTCATTTTTAGAGCTGTCAATCTGACTGTAGATCGTCTAGAATCGCTTGGCGAACTGGGTTATGTTCTCCCCTTATTTCATCTTTAGAGCCATTATATCTGCATTAATCTTGGGTATGACTCTGTAGGCCTGGAATTTCTTCATGAAAGAGTGCTGGAGTTGTTGCCAATTCGAGATGGACTTCTTTGGGAGTCCACAGAACCATTTTAGGGGGAGTTCGCCCAGGCTAGAGGAAAAAACTCTACAGTTCAGATGACCTTCGTCTCCCCAAACAGACATCCTCTGAGAGAAGTGTCGAAGATCTGCAGCCAGATTCGAGGCTCCTCCATAAGTGACGAACCTCGGGACTGTAAACTTCCTTGGAAGGGGGAAATCTCTGATGTCGTGTGTGAAGGGTGACGTGCCGAGATCATTGGTTGTGCAGACATCTCGTTGATCCCGGGTGAGACCAGCCACTTCCAAATTTTGTCGAACCACCTGCTGAATACGCTCCTCAAGCCACTCTTGAGTGCCATGACGAACCTCTGGTATGGTTTCCGACCGTCTCTTCGAATAGCTATGGCTGTTGCTTAAACCTTCGTCAGGAGTTCGACTACGCCTTCTCTTATTCAAATGAGTACTTAGGTCTTTCGGAGGAGGAGTAATCTGATCACGATGGGTGTTCGGACGGGTTCTCAGACCTCTCCTGGGAGGAGTGATCCGTTGGTGATGAGAACCTCCTTCAGTAGCTTGCTGTAAACGCTGTCTAGCCACATCTGCTGCCTCTTCCTTCTCCTTCAGCTGCTGCTGGAGTTGATCGATGAGGGCGTTTTTCTCTCGGACAATGGCATTTTGTGCCCGAATCTCCTCAAGAGTATGATCGAAATCTTCATCAGGACTATAGTCTTCATCCTCGTCATCCCTTTGATGATTGGACAGACGTGGCTGATCGACCACCGGGGACTTATACCGTCGAGTTCCCTCTGGTACAGGATCTCTTTCTCCAGGATGCTAGAGAGGTGCCATTACCGCCCTTGAGAGTGACTCCGAGCAAAGGTGGCGCTCCCGAGCATTGGTAGGGATGAAGAGGTATTCGTCGAAGTCATCCGCCGTGGTTTCCGCACGGTGCGCTCTGGATGTTTCTATGCCTTTCGCAGCTTTCGTAGTCATGGTGTTCAAGGAAAGTTTTTATAAACGTTTCCCACAGACGGCACCAATTGTAAGTGCAGAAAAATATAACTCACAAGTTTAAGGGGGGCCCTTCGGGATTTATCATAATCGACTGTGAAAGTTGGTTGCTCTAAGGACCTAAAAGAGAAGAAAAAACAATCAAAGGACCCTGGCTGTGGGCAGCACAGGGCTCTCCGATGCTTCAGTTAGTCCCTGATATTGTATAACTGAGGTCGGAGAAGAGAAGAGAGTTCATGCATGTGTATGTTTGTGCTAACGTACCTCCGTGGGAATAGCTCCTTGTCTATATATAAGAGAGTCTCCGGATGTTTGATGATGGGTCTGATGATCTGACTGCTAAAGTCTCATCAGCCCACAAAGCAATTAATGAGGGTCCATCACAGTCCATATCGCATTAAATGATGATTCGGCTATCCCACGTCGTATTAAATGCGAGCGATACTGGGCTTGATCCTGTCTTGACTTGTTGGCGGTGAAGGTGATGGGACCTTTTCTTGGGCCCAGCCCTGATATGGCCATAGCCGTTGGATGCTGCTCTGTCAGAGATCCGGTGAAGATTTGTACAGCTGAGATGAAGTATTTGTCCCAATGGCGTGTACTTATATCCCACCACGTGTCTGAAGAGGAGAGACGGTTGTCAGGGCTTGTCTCATCTGACACCTCGGCATATAGTTAGCCAAGGTGCGCGATCAACGGTCACACGGCCGAGATCATGACGTCCTCAGGTACAGGGTTGGCCAAAATGACAATACTCAGCTCGGCTGGTGCATCAGTGCTCGAACCGGGATGCACACAACCGAGATCACCGCTGGATTTTGTTGGAAATAGGTGGGCCTCGTGGATGCGATTTCAAAACTTTTGACCCACTTGACTCAGGGATCAAACGCCCATAAGGCCATTAACCATATCCAGTATGCAATCCCTCATACTCATATACCATGTACAACAATAATACAAGCAACACCATGCAAAATAATCTACAATAGATAAAGAAGCAGATTATACCTTTGCAGCCCGGTTGTGCTCTAATGGAGAAGAAAACTACTTTAGATCTCCAAGACCTCTTAGTCTTCCACGCTATGACCCGTACCAGATCTCTTCTCTAAAGGAGATGGGTGGGATCTCCTAAAGAAAACAACTAGAACCTCTAAAGGAAACTTGAAAAGAACTAGAAGAGGAAGAGAGGTATGTGCAACT
Organism: Camphora micrantha; assembly: GCA_003546025.1. NCBI lineage: Eukaryota > Viridiplantae > Streptophyta > Magnoliopsida > Laurales > Lauraceae > Camphora > Camphora micrantha. The sequence continues at coordinate 42,513,423 of QPKB01000004.1, read as the reverse complement.
CTTGCACAAAGGGGGCTGGGCATGAATTCCAAGGTTGTAGACGTCCTAGCCCCTTTGTTACTCCTTTTATAGCATTAAGCAACCTTCTTCTCTTGTACTAATTGAAATAGAAGTCTTACTTCTACACAAAATAGTAACCTCACTATTACCACTATTAGAAGTCTCACTTCAAATAGAAATAGTAACTTCCTAATTCCTTCATCTTAGAGCTCTAGTAGGATTAGTATCTTTCCAATAACTTGGGCTAGCGTGGGGACCACTAGGGATTCCATAGCAAGCTGGCTCCAACTGGGACACCGCGACCCCACATCTCATGTTCAATCCGGGCCCACAGTTAATTGCAAATGACACCACTATAAAAATGCAATTGCACCCCAGTCTTAGGAATAAATTACAATGAAGACCCTAAACTTTCCGATTACCACATTAAGCCCCTCTATCAATATCCATGGATTAACTGGACTAAAACTGTCCCACCAATTTAAATCCACATCTTATTATCCTTGAGCTCCAATTAATCACAGTGATCATCAGTACCATCCAATTAACTCTTAATCGAGATGGGTGCGCACTTACTAATGATAAATCCATTAATTGGCACAAGGGGATAATATGGATAGATTCCATCTTGACCATTTGATGTTCCCACAGTCCTACTGCCACGTACCCAAGACACCGAGGTGTTGACCTATAGTTGGCCTCACTCATTGGTGACTTAAAGCAAATGAATAGATAGAAACTTGAGTTCATCAATGTCTCAGGATTGAGAGCCTATTGCTTGAAAATTATGAGAACAAACCTTAAACTCGAAACAGTATTCCATAAGGTGCTTCTCATGGTCCTTCAATACATCCAATGTACCAGCACCGTGATCCAGAATCTTTCATTCTGATGATCGAGACAAATCACACTATCTTATAGTGATCAAAGCGCTGCAACCTTATCAGATGAGATGCCCAGTCTCATCACCGGTTGTGAAGATATTTAAGTATAAGATTTGTGAAAAATGTCTCCCGTGTGTGGATCTCATCCATACACATATATCACATCTAATATACTAATGGGACCCGGTTCATCTCATGAACTATTTCTGTCATATGTATTGGTCATGTGTATTAAGTAGTAAAACACCATTCATCTCATGAAAGGAAAGCATGATATTATTGATAAATAAATAAATTAATCAATTTATTACATCATCTGATGGATTGAGTCCATACAATCTAACAATCTCCCACTTGGGCTCAATGCCAGTCAGTGTTGCATCTCATGCCCATCCCATCTACATGTTGCTCAAAGACTTTAGTAGTCAAAGGCTTAGTAAAGGGATCTGCCAGATTGTCTGCAGAGCCTATCTTGGTAATAGCTATATCACCTCTCTGCACAATCTCTCTGACTAAATGATACTTGCTTTGTACATGCTTTTGGCTTTTATGGCTTCTGGGTTCTTTGGACTGAGCGACTGCCCCGCTGCTGTCACAGTAAATTGTGAGCGGCTGTCGGGCCAAAGGTACCACCCCCAAGTTCCATAAGGAATCTTGTGAGCCATTCTGCTTCCTTAGCTGCTTCACAAGCCACTACATATTCAGCCTCCGAGGTGGAATCAGCGGTACATTCCTGTTTTATACTCCTCCAGCTGATTGCTCTGCCACCAAGCATAAATACATCAGCAGAAGTGGATTTCCTGGAATCCTTATCTGACATAAAGTCAGAATCTGTGTATCCGACTGGAATGAGCTAATCACTGCTATAAATCAACATGTAATCTCTAGTCCTTCTCAAGTATTTGAGAATACATTTTACAGCAGTCCAATGTTCAGGTCCTGGATTAGACTGATATATGCTGACTAGGGCCACTGCATAACAGATATCCGGCCTAGTACATAGCATAGCTACATGAGGCTACCAACAGCTGAAGCGTATGGTATCGACCTCATCTGCTCCTTTTCCTCAGGTGTCATAGGACACTGGTCTTTGGAAAGGTGCACTCCATGCCTGAAAGATGTAATGCCCTTCTTGGAGTCTTGCATAGCAAACCGTACCAGCACCTTATCTATATATGCAGCTTGAGATAAGCCAATTTTAGACTGTTATTGACTATGTCACTCAATTTTAGATTGAATTCATCAACAATCTTAGATTCTTTCATCTTTACTGATTCAAAAGCGGTGGCATAATTTTGGAGCTTGGACTGTTTGACCTTATCCGTATCCTCATGGACCATTTGGAGAATGTCCCATGCTTCTTTAGCGGCGGTGCAAGAGGGAATTCTTCAAAACTTCAAAGGAGTGAGGCCATTATAGATGCCATAATAGCCTTGCTATTACAATTTGAGGCATACTTCTCCTCCTTGGTCCATTCAAATTTTCGTTTGGGAACAATTCTCCCATCAATTTCAATTTTGAGTGGAGATAACCCATCTTGAACACAATCCTGTTGACACCAAAAAATGTCACTATGTCCCTTCAACACCAAAAGCTACATGGAGCCACATCCTGCCATAAATAGGAAGGCGCCACTTCAAGCACCAGATCTTGTCAGAATCAAACAAAAACTGCAAGATCCTTCAAAGCAACCAAAAGAGGGGTACACATGAAGTTTCGGGCCATTTCAACATCATTTGGCTTAACTTCACTCCTCCGACAGCCAGACAGGGGCTCCCGGCAGTGACAGTGTCGAAGACTTCAAAACTTCGATCAGAGCCTACGGATGGTCTCAGAATACCTCCAAAAGGCCCCATGCCAAATTTCAAGTCAAACGGACGACGTTTGACCCTTCATCAACTCTCGGGAAGCAAAAACAGGCCTACCGGCAGCGGAGCACCCCGGAATCATGGCATCCAAATTGGAGCTAATGGATCATCTCAAAATGACTCCAATAGGTCCCCTGTCAAGTTTTAGGTCAAACGGACATCGTTTGGCCTAGTTTCAAAGCTCGGCATTTTCCTCGAGGTGAAATCAAGGCGAGCATTTGCGGGACCCCAAAAGGCTTCAAAACTTAAACCAAAGCCCATGGTTGGTCTTACTTACCACTCAGGAGGCTCCCTGTCAAATTTCAGGTCAATCGGACATCGGTTGACCACAAGTCAAAGCTCGGCATTTCTCTCATGGCGAAATTAAGGCAAGCATTTGCGGGACCCCGAACGGCTTCAAAACTCAAACCAAAGCCTATGGTTGGTCCTATCTACTGCTCAAGAAGCTCCACGTCGAATTTCAGGTCATTCCGACATCGTTTGGCCTAGTTTCAATGCTTGATAAAAAATCGGCAAAACCGCACAACAAAGTCTTCGGCCTTCCAGAAAAATAGGAAACTTTGTGCTCCGATTTGGTTGGCTTCTCGTCGGGTTTTCTTCAAGAGAATCAGGCCAATAAATGAGGGGAAATGTCAGGAAAAAATCAGAAGAAAAAAGAATGAAAAAAGATCGAAAAACGGCGAAGAAAAGGCGACCGAACGGCGACCATTCAATGGGCCCAAAGCCCATGGTCGCCGGCGACCTTGGCCCATGGTCGCCGGCGACCATGGCCCAGGGTCGCCGGCCCATGGTTGCCCGCTACCATGGGTGCATGGTCGCCCGCGACCATGGAATTTCCGGCGACCCAAAAGTCGCCGGAAACCCCTTTTTTCGGGTACTTTTCGCATTTCGAGTTGATTGACCCCTGTGATTTTTCCAAAATCTGATTTTTCGTGCATGAAATCCGTCGATCTTCGTCAACATCACGGATTCGCCGCCGAAAGCATTGGATGATCATTAGATGCCTCGAAATCGCCAACCGGCCGACAAAGAAAGCACACTTTCTGCCCGCCCGATCGTGAAATCGACAGGACAGATGTTGCCGGCACGTTGACATTAATCAATGTCTGAAATTGCATCGCCATCCGACATCAAACAGCATGTGGATCCACCGGCGATCATCGCAAGAAGAATTCCAAAAGACGCGGCGTGGCCCGCGACTCTTCAAGCGACTTGGCGACCAATTAATGAGGTTAAATGACCCGTTTTATGACAAGTTAATGCGGTCATTAACTCATTATTTTGGACGGCCCAATCAAAAGCAAGCAAATGGGAGTTACAAGTCAGAGGATTTATGGCATTAAAGCCATGAAACTCCTCCCATGATGGGGATTGAAGGCAATTAAAGGCTCATTATTCTCCATCGGCCAATCAAATTCAAGGAAAAAGGAGTTACAAAACAAGTAATTTAAAAACTTGTAACTCCTCCCATTATGAGCATTAATGCATTCAATGCTCATAAACCCTCCTAAATGGCTACCAAAGGCCTATAAATAGGAGGGCATTCCAAAGGGAAAGGATCCGGATCTAGCTCTCGCTCTCCCCCGACGAAGACAAAAAAAATCCAGAGGCCCTGCAACTCTGCTGCAAAGACCACCAAAAGGTGATTGAAGCACCCTTGGGGGGCCACCCCCCCAAGGACCTCCCTTCTTCTACCAACATGGCTAAAACGTGGCTTTTCAGCCCGTTTACTTAGCTTTTTATCGGATATAAGACCTTCTCTTGGTCTTTGTCCTTTAAAAATCTGAGGTTAGAAAGCCAAGCCAAGAATCCAAGCATCGTGTTCTCATCTGCATGGACGATGGAGGAGCCCATACATGACTCGCGACCGTCGATCTGAACGTGTCCCCACAATCGAATGAGAAGTCAGATTCCTTTTCTTGATTTCTATTGTACTTTATTTTTCTTTTAGAGACAAAAATCACAATTCTTGTCTTTCATAACGGATAAGACTTGTAAATCGCCTTTTACGGCAAAATCGCCTTTCATGGCAACAAATGAAATCGCCTTTCACGGCATTCAAAAAAAACCTTTGTCTCTTTTCTTAAAATATGTGTGCAATAGAAACTAGAAAAAGTTTCATTTCCCCTTTCTACTTGTGAAGGTGGATCTTCGGATCACCGTTTCTAAATTCCAAGTAGAAAAGTGAAATTGGCATACCTGTACAAAAAAAAAAAGATGTTGATACCCTTTATCTTTTCTTCTCCTCCCCTCCACCGTACCCCGAAAGACCCGGGGCGGAGGCAGCGGGAGAGAGGGAAGAATCGGGTCCATCAAGCTGGCACACCCGGTGGGACCCGTTCATTTGAGAACATGAACTTAGATTCTTTAGCACCTTTCTAGTTGGCGGCCAATGTTGAATCTCGCAAAAAAAAAAAAAACATGAGATGGGATTTTTTTTTTGTTTTGGGAATTTCTTTCTTTAAGTCTATTTCCAATCTTTCTCCTTCTCGAAAAAAAAAATCTTCTCTTGTTCTTTGAATTCAGATTTGAGAAATCTCGATCTCCTCCCTTTTGGACTCAGTGCCCGCAGAAATGTTTGAGCACGTTTTCAGATTGGGAAATGGACCGTTTGCTCTCTTTGATGGGTTCGAAAAAAAAATCTGATTTCAAACTTGTCAGATTTTCAAAAAAAAAATCTTCTCTCTTTTGGATCCAAATTTGAGAAATTTTGGTTTTCTTTTCCTTTCTGACTTAGGGCTCGCAGAAATTGTTTGAGCCCCTGTTCAGACGGGGAACGGGCCATTCGCTCTCGCTGGTGAGTTCCAAAAAAAAAAATCTGATTTCAAACTTGTCAGGTTTTCAAAAAAAAATTTTCTTTCTTTTGGACCCAAATTTGAGAAATTTTGGTTTTCTTTCCCTTTTTGACTTAGGGCTCGCAGAAATTGTTTGAGCCCCTGTTCAGACTGGGAACGGACCATTCGCTCTCTCTGATGAGTCCATAAAAAAAAAACGGGGATGCACTTGAGAACACGAAAGTTTTACCGATTGCGTTCTTTGATCGAAGTTGACCTAAGAAAAGCCTTGTCCAGAGTTTGGAGACAACTAGGCTGTTCTAGGTAAGGGTCCTCCAAACGGGTTCATTAAGTAATCCTACCCTTACCTGGGGGCTGATCTATCAACATTGGTTTCATAAGAACGAATCGTGAGAACTCGGTGTATTCTCAAACCCTAAAAAAAAAAAAAAAAAAAAAAAAATTTCGTCGATTTTTGGTTCAAATTTGAGAAATCTTGATCTCTTCCTTTTCAGACTCTGTGCTCGCAGAAATGTTGAGCACATGTTTGAACTGGAACATCATTTGCTCTCTTTGATGAATCCGATACTGACTTTCAAAAAAAAATTCCGTCGATTTTTGGTTCAAATTTGAGAAATCTTGATCTCTTCCTTTTCAGACTCTGTGCTCGCAGAAATGTTGAGCACGTGTTTGAACTGGAACATCATTTGCTCTCTTTGATGAATCCGATATTGACTTTCAAAAAAAAATTCGTCGATTTTTGGTTCAAATTTGAGAAATCTTGATCTCTTCCTTTCCAGACTCTGTGCTCGCAGAAATGTTGAGCACGTGTTTGGATTGGAACATCATTTGCTCTCCTTGATGAATCCGATACTGACTTTCAAAAAAATCTTCAAAAAAAAAAAAAAAAAAAAAACTTCTGTCACGTTTGGGTTCAAAGTCGAGAAATCTTGACCTCTTCCACCTCGGATTACTGTGCTCGCAGAAATGTTGAGCACGTGTTTGGGTTGGAACGTCATTTGCTCTCTTTGATGAATCTGATCCTGACTTTTCCAAAAAAAAAAAACTTCCGTCATTGTTGGGTCCAGATTCGAGAAATTCTGGTTATTTCCCTTTCGGACTCTGTGCTCGCAGAAATGTTGAGCACGTTTTCGGATCGGAGTGCCATTTGCTCTCTTTTATGAACCCAACCTTGACCTTTCAAAAAATCCCATCTCGTGTCCATTTCAAGGATGCGATTTACAACATCTGTGCCTAGCGGTGCTAGTACGCCCTCTTGGGTCTACTGTATTCGCGACCGACACATTTGTACTCCCAACCTTATATCATTTTACCTCGAGTGAGCCTCGCTCCTCGGTAATCTGAATTAAGGTTCACAATTGCTTCTAGCAGTCACTGGAACGCTCACTCTGAGCCTTTCATACTCGCGTTTAGAACAATTGTATACTCTATGGCTTTTTGCCTTCTTCATCTTGCTTGGGCCGGGCCTTGTCCCCTCGAGCAAATTGAAAAGAAAAAACCATAGTTTATTTCCATTTATGATCACCACATTCTTGTGATTACTAATGGATCCGGTCTTGTTTCAGAAAGGTTTTTCAAAACTAACATGGCAGCTTCGCTGACAATCACCTTCGACGAGAACAAGTACCAGCTGATGCTTCAAGAGAAGCAAAACAAATGCGCTCCTAAGCGCCTCGCCAGCGGCCGAAGTGTCACTTCCTTCGGTAACACACAGGACACCGGGTCGACCTCCTCTCCCCGGTCCATCGTCTTTGGGTCGCTGGGACCTTTCCCACTTCCCGCAGAAGAAACAACTCCTGCCAAGAAGCAGAAAACCGCCCCTGGGCGCGTCACTACCGTGACACCAAGGGCAACCGCCAAGAAGACTGAAGCCCGCGACAACCTCGCGAAACCTCAGCTTGCAAGAAACCAGGTCTACCTCAAGACTTGGTCTCCAAGACCTTCTCCAAAACAAAGAAGGTCCCAAAGATCTGCAAGGCCAGCATACCTGGCCCCGCTCAAGGAGAACCGGTTCTACCCTCTCTCGTACACGAAAGAGGAGAAACCAGCCCTCCACCAAACAAAATCCACCCAGCACGAGCCGGCTTATTCCTATAAGCCCAAGATCAAGTCGTGCATCATCAGGCCACAGCGAGAATCTGTCAAGGCCTGTATTCCTGCAACTCGGCCCTTCATCTCAACAGGGGCCGAGCTCGCCAAATTTAAAGCTTCGCTGCGACAGGCTAAGGACCGCATCCAGATCCTGTCCTTGCCAAATTATAAAGAAGACAAGCTCGGCTGCTGCGCGCGAGGGACCACCTCCTTCGTGGCTAGAGCACAGCCCGAGCTAACTGAAGCTCAAATCGCTCGTCGTATGCGTCGCCGCGCGGCGTATCGGCAAAAGAGACTAGAGAAGCAAAGAGCCCAGCACTCCACGCTCCCGGTCTCTCAAAAATGGGTCGAAAAAGAAGCACCCAACCAAGTTGCTACTGTCCATATGGTTGGCAAAACCAAAAGGCGCCAGAAGTCAGCAACAAAAATCCATGTCAAGCGACCGGTGACTCGCAGCGTCTCCCGGGCGCGAAGACATAGAGAAGATTCTCCCACTCCTTCAAGTCAAGGACACTGGAGCAATCACTCTTCGAGCTCTTCATCCAAAAGAATGAGCTCCAGCTCAGTCACCAAGACGATATCCTCATTCGACTCTCGAAAGATGAACGTCTTAGTCACAAATGCTGAGCAACCTCCGCCGCAAGATGACGTAGCCGCACGCATCCAGCAGCTGGAGCAAGGACAGCAGAGGATAGAAGCTCTCATGGAGAACTTACTTCTTACCCTCCAACGTCCACCGAATAATGAAGCTCCTCCAAGTCACCACGAAGAGGAGGTAAATGAGTCACGCGCCCTTACCAAAAAGGACGTTGACGATATCCTCGCCAAAGCAAAGGAAGAGGATTCACTAAAGGAACACGGAATCAAGCCACCATATCCCTTATGGATGGACTCGGTACCGTTTCCTACCAAATTCAAACAGCCCACTCTCCAAACATATACGGGGAAGGGCTCGGCCAGACAACATGTCATCCATTTCAAAATCCTGACGGGAGCCATCGCGGATCAAGACGCCCTCAAGATCCGTCTCTTCGCAAGTACCCTAAAAGGTACGGCCTTTGATTGGTACTCCACTCTTCAGGAGGACTCTATCCAAAACTGGGCCATGATGGAGACACGCTTCCTAACTCACTTCAGAGGTGAGGATCATCCTGTGACTATGGCTCAACTCTGCAGCCTAAAACAGGGAGAGAATGAGTCGACATACGACTACATTCACAAGTGGAAGGCAATGGCGTACAAATGTTCAGACGTACTGCCACAAGCGTCGCTGGTCGACATCTGCCGTAACAACATGAGAGCAAAGATACGCTCCATGATTATCGGCAACAAATCAAAGAATCTGGGAGAACTCCTAGAAGCATCAATGGAGGCTGAAACGGTGATCAAAGACCTCAGCAGTCAGAAATCATCAAAGAAGGAGCCGACCGCCATTGCAACCTCGAAGCAGAAGAAAAAGGAGGTTCTCAATGTGCAAACCAAGTCAGCTCCGCAGCCACCAAAGAAAGCTGAAAACAAAGGTGCAGGTAAGAGACCTGAACTCTCTGATGCCTTCAAAGAACGAGTAGAAAAGAAATACCCGTTCGATGAAGATGTCGAAGAAATCTTCGAGGCTCTCTTGACAAACGGGAAGCTCACCCTGCCTGAACCCAAAAGACCAGGAGATGTTGGCAAAACCAACGATCCCCGGTACTGTCCATACCACCAGATGATCTCGCATCCTCTCAACCAATGCTTCGTTGTGAGAGAAAAGATCAACGAGATGTGGAAAAACGGAGTCATCACCTTTGACAAAAACTATGGGTCTGCCTCCGTCAACATGGTGTCATATGGACAAACACAAAAGTCACCAAAGAAGAAGGTCACTACTTCCTTCAAGGTGATAAAAATGGCTCCAACATCCCAAGAGCTAGTCCCGTGCCCAACACCAGATGGACAGTCCATATGGGTACATCCCGATCTCCTGGAAGATGAAAACTGGGAGATCGTCAAAACAAAGCTGACCGCTCAACAGCGAAGGCAAGCCAGGAGACAACTCCGTAAGCTTAAACAGCAGGAGAAAGCTCAACCAAAACAAGAAGTTCCTGAAAAGACAGAAACTTCCCCTACCCCCTCACTGGGGGCAGCAGAAAAGTCTCCTTCCGAGACTTCGAGGCCGGCAAGGAAATTCACCCTCCGTGATTTCATGCCATCACTACTAAAGACTGAAGACATGCAGGGGGCATCATACTCTTGCAATTCAGTAGTTGGATCCCCATGGATGGGTACGAGTCCAGTGACACCGCCAGTGACACCGATGAATGGAGGAATCCCTCGAAACAAGAGAATACCTCTCCGACGAGGATGGAGAATGGAATCCCTGA
>QPKB01000004.1:42466115-42503412 GCA_003546025.1 Camphora micrantha | reverse complement strand
TTGGTGAGGTTGTCGGAACAACGAAGGAAGCTGATGTTGGATCGTCTATGCCAGCAGGTGCCTCCAATGGAGTGAGAGCAGGTTGAGCTTCCTGAGTATCAGCTTGGCTTGATGACGTGTCGTCTTCTGTCTCTGAATCCGAATCTGTGTCTTGCATAATAGACACAAAAGAGATGACAAATTTGCCCCCAGGCTTTTGTTTTGTCTTCTTTGCCTTGGTAGTGATCACCAGCGGCTTTGAAAACTTGAGGGAGACAACAAAAGGAGATTGGTTGATCTCCTCGGTTTTGCCGGATGGTTGATTTTCTTCCGGTGATTGCTGAGGAGCCTTGCCTTTATCTTTCTGGAGACTTTCGGGAAAGGATGTTGTTTCTTTCTCCTTTTCTTCGTTTTCATCTTTGTACATCTGCGAGTTTGCAAAATGGACTTCTTTGCCTTTGAAAGGCTTTTTGTCCGCAAATACCCGATGTACCAAGCCGTCGTTGCCAACAAACTTGATGCACTGATGAAGAGTTGAAGGAACAACACCACTCTCGTGTATCCAGGGGCGTCCGAGAAGGATGTTGTAGCATGAGGGGGTCTTTATTGCATATACAGTGACTTCAGAGATAAGATCACCGATTTGCAACTTGAACCTAATCTTGCCGATAGGCCTCTGAGTGCTTCCATCGTATCCAAAGATAGATACGGATGTGTGACTCAGCTTGCTAGGCGGGATGCCTAGCTCTTCGAGTGCCGAAGTAGAGATGAGGTTAAGGGCAGAACCCGGATCGATCTGTACTCTGTGTATCGGCATCTCTTTGATGTACCCTGTAAAGTATAAGGGCCGGTTGTGCTTTGTTTCGCCTAGTAGGAGGTCTTCCTTAGTGAAGGCGATAGTTGCACTTGCTGCTTTTTGAACTGAGAGGCAATCATTGCAAGATCCATCAGTCCTCTTCTTTTCTCCTTTTGAGGAGGTATTTGATTTTTTAACCCTATAGTCCATTTCAATTTGTAGGACTTGTGGGGCATGCTTGTCTTTGCAGTTCTGAAATGAGACTATCACGAGTTTGGGGAGACATTTGTAATAAGTCTAGGATGTGCAGACGTGCAGGTATGTGTCTAAAGTGCTCAATCAAGTCATACTTGTAAGCCTCCTTAGGGCCTGCATTCTCATTATTGTTGCCACTCGAGGCGCTTACATTCTGTCCCGAAGGACTTACATAAGAAGAAGAAGTTAGATTGTAGTTTTTGTGGTAATCCCGGCCAGAGCGGGTACCTTTACCAACTACGAGAGCTTCTGGAGGAGGTTCTTCATTCGGAAGTCCACCATTGGGATTGAGGGGCTGATCCTTTTCATTTGCTGAAGATGCTTCCGTGTCAACCTTACCATCCTCAGTGATTGCATTGCATGGAGCATTTTCCGGGAACAAGTCCTGAACAGCGTCCAACAATTTGTCTTCTTTGTTTACAATTTCATCGGTCCAGACATCACCCATGAGGTTGGGCATCTGGGACCGGTTGACTCGGTAGACTTCATCGGTAGAGATGTCTTCAAGGTAGTCAGCTAGAAGATGTCTGTACGCTGATGTGACAGTCTCAGGAGACGAAGGTTGAGAAGATGCCATTTCCAAGGTAGTAATATCAGAGGATATACTACCTGATGTAGTATGGGAGTTTGTGGCCTCGGCAGATAAAGCTCCAGAGGCGCTGTCGTTTCAAACCATCACATTGCAAGCAATAGGAAACGTCTCCGGAACGGATTGTTGGGAATCAGATTCATCCTCTGATGTAAGGGGATCATCCACCCAGCAGTTTTCTTTATTTTCAGGAGTTACTGGAGGGGACTCCTGTAGATTTTCCGGGACCACCGGTTCTGGATTGCGATGAAGTTGATTGATGTGATCTTGTCCTTGTTCTATGGCAAGACGCTGCAAGATCCTTGCATATTCTTCTAGATCAGGCATAGGAGCCAGATCTTCTTCTTCTTCTACTCCTTGTGGTTCATCCTGATCGGGTTCTACCGGAGCATTGGCAGGTGCTGTGTCAACAGCATTTTCTTGAACAACCTCTTGGTTTCCTTCATCATCAGACCAAGATCCCTGTGGTTGTAAAGGGTTATACCAGATCACCGGCATGAAGTGGGATTCGGGGATCCATTCCTCGTCGGAGAGGTATTCTCCTGTTTCGAGGGATTCCTCCCATTCATCGGTGTCACTGGCGGTGTCACTGGACTCGTACCCATCCATGGGGAATCCAATTACTGAATTGCAAGAGTATAATGCCCCCTGTATGTCTTCAGTCTTTAGTAGTAATGGCATGAAATCACGAAGGGTGAATTTCCTTGCCGGCCTCGAAGTCTCGGAAGGAGACTTTTCTGCTGCCCCAGTGAAGGGGTAAGGGAAGTTTCTGTCTTTTCAGGAACTTCTTGTTTTGGTTGAGCTTTCTCCTGCTGTTTAAGCTTGCGGAGTTGTCTCCTGCCTTGCCTTCGCTGTCGAGCGGTCGGCTTTGTTTTGACGATCTCCCAGTTTTCATCTTTCAGGAGATCGGGATGTACCCATATGGGTTGTCCATCTGGTGTTGGGCACGGGACTAGCTCATGGGATGTTTGAGCCATTTTTATCGCCTTGAAGAAAGTAGTGACCTTCTTCTTTGGTGACTTTTGTGTTTGTCCATACGACACCATGTTGACGGAGGCAGACCCATAGTTTTTGTCAAAGGTGATGACTCCATTTTTCCACATCTCGTTGATCTTTTCTCTCACAACGAAGCATTGGTTGAGAAGATGCGAGATCATCTGGTGGTATGGACAGTACCGGGGATCGCTGGTTTTGCCAACATCTCCTGGTCTTTTGGGTTCAGGCAGGGTGAGCTTCCCGTTTGCCAAGAGAGCCTCGAAGATTTCTTCGACATCTTCATCGAACGGGTATTTCTTTTTTTACTCGTTCTTTGAAGGCATCAGAGAGTTCAGGTCTCTTACCTGCACCTTTGTTTTCAGCTTTCTTTGGTGGCTGCGGAGCTGACTTAGTTTGCACATCGAGAACCTCCTTTTTCTTTTGCTTCGAGGTTGCAATGGCGGTCGGCTCCTTCTTTAATGATTTCTGACTGCTGAGGTCTTTGATCACCGTCTCGGCCTCCATAGATGCTTCTAGGAGTTCTCCCAGATTCTTTGATTTGTTGCCGATAATCATGGAGCGTATCTTTGCTCTCATGTTGTTACGGCAAATGTCGACCAGCGACGCTTGTGGCAGTACGTCTGAACATTTGTACGCCATTGCCTTCCACTTGTGAATGTAGTCGTATGTCGACTCATTCTCTCCCTGTTTTAGGCTGCAGAGTTGAGCCATAGTCACAGGATGATCCTCACCTTTGAAGTGAGTTAGGAAGCGTGTCTCCATCATGGCCCAGTTTTGGATAGAGTCCTCCTGAAGAGTGGAGTACCAATCAAAGGCCGTACCTTTTAAGGTACTTGCGAAGAGACGGATCTTGAGGGCGTCTTGATCCGCGATGGTTCCCGTCAGGATCTTGAAATGGATGACATGTTGTCTGGCCGAGCCCTTCCCCGTATATGTTTGAAGAGTGGGCTGTTTGAATTTGGTAGGAAACGGTACCGAGTCCATCCATAAGGGATATGGCGGCTTGATTCCGTGTTCCTTTAGTGAATCCTCTTCCTTTGCTTTGGCGAGGATATCGTCAACGTCCTTTTTGGTAAGGGCGCGTGACTCATTTACCTCCTCTTCGTGGTGACTTGGAGGAGCTTCATTATTCAGTGGACGTTGGAGGGTAAGAAGTAAGTTCTCCATGAGAGCTTCTATCCTCTGCTGTCCCTGCTCCAGCTGCTGGATGCGTGTGGCTAAGTCATCTTGCGGTGGAGGCTGCTCAGCATTTGTGACTAAGACGTTCATCTTTCGAGAGTCGAATGAGGAGATCGTCTTGGTGACTGAGCTGGAGCTCATTCTTTTGGATGAAGAGCTCGAAGAGTGATTGCTCCGATGTCCTTGACTTGAAGGAGTGGGAGAATCTTCTCTATGTCTTCGCGCCAGGGAGACGCTGCGAGTCACCGGTCGCTTGACATGGATTTTTGTTGCTGACTTCTGGCGCCTTTTGGTTTTGCCAACCATATGGACAGTAGCAACTTGGTTGGGTGCTTCTTTTTCGACCCATTTTTGAGAGACCTGGAGCGTGGAGTGCTGGGCTCTTTGCTTCTCTAGTCTCTTTTGCCGATACGTCGCGCGGCGACGCATACGACGAGCGATTTGAGCTTCAGTTAGCTCGGGCTGTGCTCTAGCCACGAAGGAGGTGGTCCCTCGCGCGCAGCAGCCGAGCTTGTCTTCTTTGTAATTTGGCAAGGACAGGATCTGGATGCGGTCCTTAGCCTGTCGCAGCGAAGCTTTAAATTTGGCGAGCTCGGCCCCTGTTGAGATGAAGGGCCGAGTTGCAGGAATACAGGCCTTGACAGGTTCTTGCTGAGGCCTGATGATGCACGACTTGATCCTGGGCTTATAGGAACAAGCCGACTCGTGCTGGGTGGATTTTGTTGGTGGAGGGCTGGTTTCTCCTCTTTCGTGTACGAGAGAGGGTAGAACCGGTTCTCCTTGAGCGGGGCCAGGTATGCTGGTCTTGCAGATCTTTGGGACCTTCTTTGTTTTGGAGAAGGTCTTGGAGACCAAGTCTTGAGGTAGACCTGGTTTCTCACAGGCTGAGGTTTCGCGGGGTTGTCGCGGGCTTCAGTCTTCTTGGCGGTTGCCCTTGGTGTCACGGTAGTGACGCGCCCAGGGGCGGTTTTCTGCTTCTTGGCAGGAGTTGTTTCTTCTGCGGGAAGTGGGAAAGGTCCCAGCGACCCAAAGACGATGGACCGGGGAGAGGAGGTCGACCCGGTGTCCTGTGTGTTACCGAAGGAAGTGACACTTCGGCCGCTGGCGAGGCGCTTAGGAGCGCATTTGTTTTGCTTCTCTTGAAGCATCAGCTGATACTTGTTCTCGTCGAAGGTGATTGTCAGCGAAGCTGCCATGTTAGTTTTGAAAAACCTTTCTGAAACAAGACCGGATCCATTAGTAATCACAAGAATGTGGTGATCATAAATGGAAATCAACTATGGTTTTTTCTTTTCAATTTGCTCGAGGGGACAAGGCCCGGCCCAAGCAAGATGAAGAAGGCAAAAAGCCATAGAGTGTACAATTGTTCTAAACGCAAGTATGAAAGGCTCAGAGTGAGCGTTCCAGTGACTGCTAGAAGCAATTGTGAACCTTAATTCAGATTACCGAGGAGCGAGGCTCACTCGAGGTAAAATGATATAAGGTTGGGAGTACAAATGTGTCGGTCGCGAATACAGTAGACCCAAGAGGGCGTTCTAGCACCGCTAGGCACAGATGTTGTAAATCGTATCCTTGAAATGGACACGAGATGGGATTTTTTGAAAGGTCAATGTTGGGTTCATAAAAGAGAGCAAATGGCACTCCGATCCGAACACGTGCTCAACATTTCTGCGAGCACAGAGTCCGAAAAGGAAATAACCAGAATTTCTCGAATCTGGACCCAACAATGACGGAAGTTTTTTTTTTTTTTTTAGAAAAGTCAGGATCAGATTCATCAAAGAGAGCAAATGACGTTCCAACCCAAACACGTGCTCAACATTTCTGCGAGCACAGTAATCCGAGGAGGAAGAGGTCAAGATTTCTCGACTTTGAACCCAGACGTGACAGAAGTTTTTTTTTTGAAAGTCAGTATTGGATTCATCAAAGAGAGCAAATGATGTTCCAATCCAAACACGTGCTCAACATTTCTGCGAGCACAGAGTCTGAAAAGGAAGAGATCAAGATTTCTCAAATTTGAACCAAAAATCGACGAATTGTTTTTTTTTTAGGGTTTGAGAATACATCGAGTTCTCACAATTCGTTCTTATGAAACCAATGTTGATGGACCAGCCCCCAGGTAAGGGTAGGATTACTTAATGAACCCGTTTGGAGGACCCTTACCAAGAACAGCCTAGCTGTCTCCAAACTCTGGACAAGGCTTTTCTTAGATCAACCTCGATTAAAGAACGCAATCGGTAAAACTTTCGTGTTCTCAAATGCTCCCCCCCTTTTTTTTTATGGACTCATCAGAGAGAGCGAATGGTCCGTTCCCAATCTGAACAGGGGCTCAAACAATTTCTGCGAGCCCTAAGTCATAAAGGAAAAGTAAACCAAAATTTCTCAAATTTGGATCCAAAAGAAAGAAGATTTTTTTTTTTTAAAAAATCTGACAAGCTTAAAATCAGAAAATTTTTTGATGGATTCATCAGCGAGAGCGAATGGTCCGTTCCCAGTCTGAACAGGGGCTAAAACAATTTCTGCGAGCCCTAAGTCAGAAAGGAAAAAAAACCAAAATTTCTCAAATTTGGATCCAAAAGAAAGGAGATTTTTTTTTTTTAAAATCTGACAAGTTTGAAATCAGATTTTTTTTTCGAACTCGTCAAAGAGAGCAAACGGTCCCTTTCCCAATCTGAAAACGTGCTCAAACATTTCTGCGGGCACTGAGTCCAAAAGGGAGGAGATTGAGATTTCTCAGATCTGAATTCAAAGAACAAGAGAATATTTTTTTTTTCGAGAAGGAGAAAGATTGGAAATAGACCTAAAAAAAGAAATTTCCAAAAAAAAAAAACCCCATCCCATGTTTTTTTTTATGCAAGATTCAACATTGGCCACCAACTAGAAAGGTGCCAAAGAATCTAAGTTCATGTTCTCAAATTAACGTGTCCCACCGCGTATGCCAGCTTGATGGACCCGATTCTTCCCTCTCTCCCGCTGCCTCGGCCCCGGGTCTTTCGGGGTACGGCGGTGTTGACACCAAAAAATGTCACTATGTCCCTTCAACACCAAAAGCTACATGGAGTCACATCCTGCCATAAATAGGAAGGCGCCACTTCAAGCACCAGATCTTGTCAGAATCAAACAAAAACTGCAAGATCCTTCAAAGCAACCAAAAGAGGGGTACACATGAAGTTTCGGGCCATTTCAACATCATTTGGCTTAACTTCACTCCTCCAACAGCCAGACAGGGGCTCCCGGCAGTGACAGTGTCGAAGACTTCAAAACTTCGATCAGAGCCTACGGATGGTCTCAGAATACCTCCAAAAGGCCCCATGCCAAATTTCAAGTCAAACGGACGACGTTTGACCCTTCATCAACTCTCGGGAAGCAAAAACAGGCCTACCGGCAGCGGAGCACCCCGGAATCATGGCATCCAAATTGGAACTAATGGATCATCTCAAAATGACTCCAATAAGTCCCCTGTCAAGTTTTAGGTCAAACGGATATCGTTTGGCCTAGTTTCAAAGCTCGGCATTTTCCTCGAGGTGAAATCAAGGCGAGCATTTGCGGGACCCCAAAAGGCTTCAAAACTCAAACCAAAGCCCATGCTTGGTCTTACTTACCACTCAGGAGGCTCCCTGTCAAATTTCAGGTCAATCGGACACCGGTTGACCACAAGTCAAAGCTCGACATTTCTCTCATGGTGAAATTAAGGCAAGCATTTGCGGGACCCCGAACGGTTTCAAAACTCAAACCAAAGCCTATGGTTGGTCCTATCTACTGCTCAAGAAGCTCCACGTCGAATTTCAGGTCATTCCGACATCGTTTGGCCTAGTTTCAATGCTTGACAAAAAATCGGCAAAACCGCACAACAAAGTCTTCGGCTTTCCAGAAAAATAGGAAACTTTGTGCTCCGATTTGCGTGGCTTCTCGTCGGGTTTTCTTCAAGAGAATCAGGCCAATAAATGAGGGGAAATGTCAGGAAAAAATCAGAAGAAAAAAGAATGAAAAAAGATCGAAAAACGGCGAAGAAAAGGCGACCGAACGGCGACCATTCAATGGGCCCAAAGCCCATGGTCGCCGGCGACCTTGGCCCATGGTTGCCGGCGACCATGGCCCAGGGTCGCCGGCCCATGGTCGCCGGCGACCATGGGTGCATGGTCGCCGGCGACCATGGAATTTCCTTCGACCCAAAAGTCGCCGGAAACCCCTTTTTTCGGGTACTTTTCGCGTTTCGAGTTGATTGGCCCCTGTGATTTTTCCAAAATCTGATTTTTCGTGCATGAAATCCGTCGATCTTCGTCAACATCACGGATTCGCCGCCGAAATCATTGGATGATCATTAGATGCCTCGAAATCGCCAACCGGTCGACAAAGAAAGCACACTTTCTGCCCGCCCGATCGTGAAATCGACAGGACAGATGTTGCCGGCACGTTGACATTAATCAATGTCTGAAATTGCATCGCCATCCGACATCAAACAGCATGTGGATCCACCGGCGATCATCGCAAGAAGAATTCCAAAAGACGCGGTGCGGCCCGCGACTCTTCAAGCGACTTGGCGACCAATTAATGAGGTTAAATGACCCGTTTTATGACAAGTTAATGCGGTCATTAACTCATTATTTTGGATGGCCCAATCAAAAGCAAGCAAATGGGAGTTACAAGTCATAGGATTTATGGCATTAAAGCCATGAAACTCCTCCCATGATGGGGATTGAAGGCAATTAAAGGCTCATTATTCTCCATCGGCCAATCAAATTCAAGGAAAAAGGAGTTACAAAACAAGTAATTTAAAAACTTGTAACTCCTCCCATTATGAGCATTAATGCATTCAATGCTCATAAACCCTCCTAAATGTCTACCAAAGGCCTATAAATAGGAGGGCATTCCAAAGGGAAAGGATCCGGATCTAGCTCTCGCTCTTCCCCCCGACGAAGACAAAAAAATCCAGAGGCCCTGCAACTCTGCTGCAAAGACCACCAAAAGGTGATTGAAGCACCCTTGGGGGGCCACCCCCCCAAGGACCTCCCTTCTTCCAACATGGCTAAAACGTGGCTTTTCAGCCCGTTTACTTAGCTTTTTATCGGATATAAGACCTTCTCTTGGTCTTTGTCATTTAAAAATCCAAGGTTAAAAAGCCAAGCCAAGAATCCAAGCATCGTGTTCTCATCTGCATGGACGATGGAGGAGCCCATACATGACTCGCGACCGTCGATCTGAACGTGTCCCCACAATCAAATGAGAAGTCAGACTCCTTTTCTTGATTTCTATTGTACTTTATTTTTCTTTTAGAGACAAAAATCACAATTCTTGTCTTTCATAACGGATAAGACTTGTAAATCGCCTTTTACGGCAAAATCGCCTTTCACGGCAACAAATGAAATCGCCTTTCACGGCATATAAAAAAAAAACTATCTCTCTTTTCTTAAAATATGTGTGCAATGGAAAACTCGAAAAAGTTTCATTTCCCCTTTCTACTTGTGAAGGTGGATCTTCGGATCACCGTTCCTAAATTCCAAGTAGAAAAGAGAAATTGGCATACCCGTACAAAAAGAAAGAAAGATGTTGATACCCTTTACTTTTCTTCTCCTCCCCTCCGCCTGATGGACCCGATTCTTCCCTCTCTCCCGCTGCCTCCGCCCCGGGTCTTTCGGGGTACGGCGGAGGGGAGGAAAAGAAAAGATAAAGGGTAACAACATCTTTCTTTTTTTTGTACGGGTATGCCAATTTCACTTTTCTACTTGGAATTTAGAACTGGTGATCCGAAAATCCACCTTCACAAGTAGAAAGGGGAAATGAAACTTTTTCTAGTTTCTATTGCACGCATATTTTAAGAAAAGAGACAAAAGAGTTTTTTTTGAATGCCGTGAAAGGCGATTTCATTTGTTGCCGTGAAAGGCGATTTTGCCGTAAAAGGCGATTTACAAGTCTTATCCGTTATGAAAGACAAGAATTGTGATTTTTGTCTCTAAAAGAAAAATAAAGTACAATAGAAATCAAGAAAAGGAGTCTGACTTCTCATTTGATTGTGGGGACACGTTCAGATCGACGGTCGCGAGTCATGTATGGGCTCCTCCATCGTCCATGCAGATGAGAACACGATGCTTGGATTCTTGGCTTGGCTTTTTAACGTCAGATTTTTAAAGGACAAAGACCAAGAGAAGGTCTTATATCCGATAAAAAGCTAAGTAAACGGGCTGAAAAGCCACGTTTTAGCCATGTTGGTAGAAGAAGGGAGGTCCTTGGGGGGATGGCCCCCCAAGGGTGCTTCAATCACCTTTTGGTGGTCTTTGCAGCAGAGTTGCAGGGCCTTTGGATTTTCCGGGCAATTCTCTGGATTCTTTTTTCCGTTCTTCGTCTCTCTTTTTCCTTTTGGAATGCCCTCCTATTTATAGGCCTTTGGTAGCCATTTAGGAGGGTTTATGAGCATTGAATGCATTAATGCTCATAATGGGAGGAGTTACAAGTTTTAAATTATTTGTTTTGTAACTCCTTTTTCCTTGAATCTGATTGGTCGATGGAGAGAATAATGAGCTTTTAATTGTCTTTAATCCCCATCATGGGAGGAGTTTCATGGCTTTAATGCCATAAATCTTTTGACTTGTAACTCCCATTTGCTTGCTTTTGATTGGGCCGTCCAAAATAATGAGTTAATGACCGCATTAACTTGTCATAAAACGGGTCATTTAACCTCATTAATTGGTCGCCAAGTCGTTCGAAGAGTCGCCGGCCGCGCCGCGTCTTTTGGAATTCTTCTTGCGATGACCGCCGGTGGATCCACATATTGTTTGATGTCGGATGGCGATGCAATTTCAGACATTGATTAATGTCAACGTATCGGCAACATCTGTCCTGTCGATTTCACGATCGGGCGGGCAGAAAGTGTGCTTTCTTTGTCGGCCGGTTGGCGATTTCGAGGCATCTAATGATCATCCAATGATTTCGGCGGCGAATCCGTGATGTTGACGAAGATCGACGGATTTCATGCAAGAAAAATCAGATTTTGGAAAAATCACAGGGGCCAATCAACTCGAAATGCGAAAAGGATCCGAAAAAAAGGGTTTCCGGCGACTTTTGGGTCGTCGGAATTCCATGGTCGCCGGTGACCATGGGCCTTGGGCCCACTTTTCGGCCGCCGTTCGGTCGAATTTCTTCGCCGTTTTTCGATCTTTTTTCATTCTTTTTTCTTCTGTATTTTTTCTGACATTTCCCCTCATTTATTGGCCTGATTCTCTTAAAGAAAACCCGATGAGAAGCCACGCAAATCGGATCACAAAGTTTCCTATTTTTCTGGAAAGCCGAAGACTTTGTTGTGCGGTTTTGCCGATTTTTTGTCAAGTATTGAAACTAGGCCAAACGATGTCGTAATGACCTGAAATTTGACGTGGAGCTTCTTGAGCAGTAGATAGGACCAACAATAGGCTTTGGTTAGAGTTTTGAAGCCTTTCGGGGTCCCGCAAATGCTTGCCTTAATTTCGCCATGAGAGAAATGCCGAGCTTTGACTTGTGGTCAACCGGTGTCCGATTGACCTGAAATTTGACAGGGAGCCTCCTGAGTCGTAAGTAAGACCAACCATGGGCTTTGGTTTGAGTTTTGAAGCCTTTTGGGGTCTCGCAAATGCTCGCCTTGATTTCACCTCGAGGGAAATGCCGAGCTTTGAAACTAGGCCAAACGATGTCCGTTTGACCTAAAACTTGACAGGGGACCTATTGGAGTCATTTTGAGATGATCCATTAGCTCCAATTTGGATGCCATGATTCCGGGGTGCTCCGCCGCCGGTAGGCCTGTTTTTGCTTCCCGAGAGTTGATGAAGGGTCAAACGTCGTCCGTTTGACTTAAAATTTGGCAGGGGGCCTTTTGGAGGTATTCTGAGACCATCCGTAGGCTCTGATCGAAGTTTTGAAGTCTTCGATACTGTCTCTGCTGGGAGCTCCTGTTTGGCTGTCGGAGGAGTGAAGTTAGGCCAAATGATGTCGAAATGGCCCGAAACTTCATGTGTACCCCTCTTTTGGCTGCTTTGAAGGATCTTGCAGTTTTTGTTTGATTCTGACAAGATCTGGTGCTTGAAGTGGCGCCTTTCTATTTATGGCAGGATGTGGCTCCATGTAGCTTTTGGTGTTGAAGGGACATAGCGACATTTTTTGTGTCAACATTCCCCTTTGCAATTTGATGGCAACTTACGCAACACCGAATTTTACACACTGAGTCTTCAGCTCCCCCTAAGCTGGACAAGTCTTGAAATCTCTTGGATGCTTCTTCTCTTAGCTTGGGCTTCTAAATCTTTTTCTTCAATCTTCTTGATGCTTGGAGCTTGATCATCCTTCAAGCTTTCTTTCCATCTTTCTCTCGTTCACCAAGCATCTTCTTTAGCTCCCAAGCTTTCACTTCTTTCACTCTCCCCCTTTGACCATGCACTTCTCCTTTTGGCAAGATATGCATTCTCTCCCCCTGTAGAAGATCATACAATATCTCCCCTTAGGATGTATGGACATACTCTCCCTCTTGAGACAACTTGATTTCTCTCTCCCCTTTGACATTAAATTGCAAAGGTACCTACACACATGAAATAAAGAAAATACCTTTTAGTAGCACTTGTTAACAAAAGAAAACGAAAATGAAATACATAACAGGCCATCATGTATGGTTAGAAGTCTCTAAGAGTTCAAGGCCAAAACAAAGGTCAATTTGATCAAAACTAATACTTCCTATGAAGGATTACACTCCCCCTCAATCCATTCTCTTCTTTTGTCAAACTTTTGACAAATATTTAACTATTTGGAGCAAGAAGAAGATGGTTTTACCAATTGAGGAAAAACTTCAAGGAAAAAATTAGAAACATATAACTATAGAGCTCAATATGATCAAATTGCCAATATAAAGAGCAAAGCCATGGAGAAAAGCGATCATGGATACCAATTGGAATATATATATATAAAACAAATATACCAATTGAGATTGAAGGATATGACTATAAAACAATCACTCTAAAATGGAGTTAAGGAATATACCTATTAGGGTTTATCCAAATAGAGCTATCCATGATGTTATGGGGTTTACTAATCATAGCATCAATCAATATAACTTATGAAAATCATATGCTATGAAAATTTTGAAAACATTTCATTCATTCATAAAATATGACTATAAAGTGCAAGATGAATGAAATGAAATTCAAACATGAAGCCTACCTCAACCATTAACCAACCAAGATTATGATCACATAAACATGGTGGTCATGAGATTTACTTAAATGAGCAAGAGAGGTGGCAAACATGAAAATTATGATGCTAATGGAATGTGACATGGAATGAAAATATATAACTATAAAGTTCAATCCAATGTACATGGTCTATCACATTCTCAAGATATGACATCAATTGGATATTACAACAATCGAAAATTATACCAATTGAAACCAATTGAATTTGAAAACATGATTAAGAGCAAGGATGTGACAAACACAAAATTCCATCAAGCATCATAAATGGATATTCATCACTTTTAATGATATAACTAATGAGTATTGTGATGAACAAGTTAAATTGCATAAAAGAATATGACTTGGTGATGCATGCAATTTAAAAAGTGTCAAATCATATGAATTCAATATCTAAGATATCCATCAAACAATAGATATAACTATAAAATACAAGTAATGGATTTCAAAGAGGTTCATATGATCAAGCACACTATTATGAAGTTGAGACATGTATAAAGAATGATACCAATAAGAAAACTATACATGAAACAACATCATAACCATCCATTTCAAAAATAATGACTTAGAAAGCATAAAGGATGGATTTGAGAGTTCTAGTATGGTATCTTCAAATATAACTAAGATTACAACCATACATGGAACTCATTGACATTTGCATAGAGATGATCAATTACAATCAAGATCTAACTCATACTATATCATGAACAAGGAATATAACCATGTGTGCACAAGAAGGTATGAAGTTAGAAGGATATCATAGATCACATATAGATAAAAATGGATCTCATATATGGGTTTACCTATTAAGAACAATGGTTTAATTCCAATTCATCTAAAGTGATCCATTAATCTATCATGCAAAAACTCTACCCTTAGCAAATGTACTAAGTTTACAAAGCAATGGAAAGGGATATGAAGATCATATCAAATGAGTGTCGCATATAAAAAACTCATATGTACTTTTGAAACTCAAATGATCATGAAACAAAAGATTTTACTATAAAGAGCATAAACAACATTAATTTGCATTAATGAAAAGATATACAAAGTTAAGAAAAATATGCAAATCAATGAGACCATACCCAACCATGCAATGTAAAACATCAAAATCAATTTGCTTTTGAAAGAATGTGACTTTGTTGAGTAAAGAAGCAAATTGTTTGTAAACTTTATTTCCTTTCAAAAGATATATTCATAACTAGGCACAAGGAAATAAATTCAAAGAAAATGCTTTTATAAATATAACCAATAAAGCTTAGAACATTTTCCAACATCAATTGATCATGAAAAATCTTAGCTATGAAAGTTTATGTAATCACAATCAATTGACCATCAATAGAAATGCAATGCAAGAGATATAACTAAATGAGAGCAAAAAGCAAATCTATCATGATGAAATTATAATCAAATGATTTTGAAAACCATGATATGTAACTAGAGAAGTACATGAAAACAAAATCAATTGATCATAAATAAATATTGCATTTTAAGAAATGTAACTAAGGAAGAACAAAAATGCAAATGATCATGACCAACAAAAGATTTAACTAAAAAGGATAGGTTGGTCAATGAGGTTCAAGGCCTTAAGGTTTGACTAAGTATATAACTTTAGGAATCCACCTAAGGTCTTGAGAGGGTTGATCTTTGAGGTTTAGTTTAGAAGTCCCACCAACTTTAGGAGATTTGACTTGATAAATATTCAATTTAGACTTATCACCATTATGTTTAGATTTAACTAAATTTAGCCTAGGTTGGTGAATAGTCTTTTGAGGTTGGTGAGTATGTTTCTTAGGGGATTGATTCATTTTTCTTTTCTTCTTATTTCCTCCCTTTAATTGACTTTTGAATTTCAATTTTAACTTTGCAACTTTATTCAAAAGTTCCTTCATGTGTTGATTTAAGGGAGATAGGTTAAGAAGCTTTTTGTTTATAGATTCTTTTATAATTGGTTTAACTTGTTTAACCTTTTTAGAATCTATCTTAGGAGACTCTTTTTTAATTGATTTAACTTGTTTAATCTTTTTGGAGTCTTCTTTGATTTTTAGTGTCTTACCCTTCATAGAGTTTGATTTTACTTTCTTGGCTTCAAAGATGGGTTTAAACACATGGCTTCTTCTTAATTTGCACTCAAACCTAAAATGCCCTTCAATGCCACAATAATTACATTTAGATATGGGCAAGGAAGTATGAGTGCTAGAGAATGAGGACTCACCTTTCACAAAAGTGTTGGTGAATTTAGGGTCATGTGAAATATTCTTATTATAACCAAGACCCGTCCTATCTCTTTGTGATTTACCCAATTTAAATAACTTTTCAAATTTTTCTTCACTTTGGGTAAATTTGCACTCATACTTTTGTTTGTAGCTTTCAAGTTGAGTGACTTGGTTTTTAAGGGTTGAATTTTCATTTTTAACTTTTGTTAGTTCATTTTCAAATCCCTTAAATTTGTTTAGTTCTTCATGGGCAAGTTTTAACTCAAATTTAAGTTCATTAATAACATTAGATCCAAGTTCTAAAGTTTTTATCTTATTTTGAGCATTAGATAAATTTTCCTTAGAAGTAGTCAATTTGGATTCTAGGTTGTTAATGTTTTTGTCTTACATTTGTAATTGATCTCTTAGTTTTGAATTTTCCTTATTAAGATCATCACATCCTATCTTTAATTCATTTAGTTCATCTTGAACATTAGATAGGTTATGTAAAGAGATCATGAACTTAGATTCTACATAATTTATTAATTCTTCTTTGTCTCTAAGTTCATCTTTTGAAGAGACTAATTCATTGTTTAGACTTTTAGATTCTTCTCTTAATTTTTTATTTTTCTTATCAAGCTTTATGGAAAATGTATATAATTCCTCATAGGCTTGTTGAAGGTCATCTTCATTTTCATCATTTTCTTCCTCTTTTAATTCAAATTGAGATTCTTTGATTTCAAGGTTTGAATCTCCAAATGTGGGAAGGAGGGGTCTAGAAGAATCTACACAAGAATCTATACAATCTAATATAGTGGAATCCATTCTAATGATTTTCATGAAAATATAACACTAGGGTTTTGACTCTAGGTTTTTACACCTAATCAAGAGTTCCAAAACACTTGATCCTAAAATAGAGCACGAGGCTCTGATACCAATTGAAAGTCCGGGGATCCGAACCCTAGAGGGGGGTGAATAGGGTAATCTACACTTTATGACTAATTATGACCAATTTTAATTTCTTAACAATTAACTAGTCTCATGTGATGATTAACATACAATATGCGGAAGCTTAAATAAAAAAATCACCACCAAGCAAACACCACTACACAAGGATTTATAGTGGTTCGGCCTCAATGCCTACATCCACTACCGGCTTGTGATCCAACACCCCACCGGATTTCCACTATTTATGCTTTTGAAAAGGCTAAGCAATAACCTCTACAATATGCTTTCCAAGGCTAAGCAATAATGTCTACAATGTTGTTTTTCTAGGCTAAACAACAACCTATACAAGATGCTTTTCTAGGCTAAGCAATAACCTTTACACAATACTTTTCTTAGGCTAAGCAACAACCTTTACAATAAGAGATTTTCTCTCAGGGCAGTGTCTTCACAAAACACTCTAAAATAATACAATTAAGCTCAATTTAATTGCCTCTAAAATAGGCGGATAAGAAAGTTTAATTCAACTCACACAACACTCTATGAAATGCTAAGATGAATGCTCATGAAGTGTGTGAAAACTTCAATCAAGTTTAAAATGAAAGCTCAATTAATGTATGCTTAATGCATTTTAGAGTTTAAAGCACACAAAGATTTGATTGAAGTGAAATGCAAATCACATGTATAAATACAAACTTGTTGATGTTATGAAAATCAAAAGCTTACAAGTTGTATGAAACTAATAACACTAAACATGTGATGCATGTGCTATGTTGTTTCTAAAAACAAAAGTTTAACTAAAGTTTAAATGAATGAAAACAACAATATGATTCAACCAAGTAAATGAAACATGTTATAAAAGAAATCAAAAGATTTGACAAAACATGTTTTATAAAGTTTTAAAACAAACTTGGTTTGAAATCAAGGGTGAAGAATCCAATCCAACTTAAATCAAAGATTAAGAGAAGTGATGGATTCAACACATCATAGTTAACATGCTAAAATTAATTTATCAATAATTTAAACAAAGCATGAAACATATGATAATGAAAAGTAAAACTTACTTAGAGATTTAACTTCATTAATCCAAGCTTTAGCTTTCCATTAGACCCATTGATCTCTCTTAGTTCATCCCCTTTCTTTTGTCTCCAAACACCTCAAAGAAGACTAAAATGTTAAACACCTTTCTCATGGGAATGAACCTCAATTTATAGTCAAAAAGTGACTTTTGACGTGTCCCCGGTCGACCCCACTGAACCCCAATCGACCTGGCCTTCAACGGTCAAAAATCTGACCGTTTGAAAGAGAGCCCAACGGCTCTTTCCCGGTCGACTGCGCAGTGTGGCCGGTCAACCGGGTCCATAGGCTTGGTCGACCGGCCACACTGCGGGTCGACCCGGGCCTGGGACCATTTTCCCCCAAAATTTGTATTCTTAAAGTATTTTCTTGTGGGGACTTTTGGGCCATGGAATCAAGCATGGAAACATGATTTTAATTCAATCTAAGTTCTTTTAAAATCATGAAACATACAAAGCCAAAAATGATTTGAAACTTTTAAAACCATTGGCTAGCTTGATTTATGAAACTTCTTTTCAAATTAAAATGTATCCAATCAAAACATGCATGAAACATATGATTTACAAAATTTAAAACAATGCATGAGTAAATTAAGATTTCAAGTTTTCTTAAATCAATGCAAGTGTGAAAATTAAAATGATGCTGAAATGATTATGCATCCATCAAATTGCAATACACAAAATTCCTAACACTTAGAGCGTTAAAACTGTAGAAGGTGTGTGAGAAATGAGAAAGTAGATGAGTGTAGAGAAATGAGAGAAATGAGGACTATTTATAAAATTCATGATAAAATGACATAAAATACCTCCTCATATAATCGTTTTATAGCAGTTGTGGGGTATAATGGTAAAAAATGATCAAAAGACACTATAATGGTAAAAAATGATCAAAAGACACTAGTATTCCCTCCCCCCCAAAATTGACCATTTATAGCTGTTGGGGTGTTAAAAAAAGAAAAAAAAGAAAAAACCCATTTGACCATTTATAGCTGTTG
This sequence comes from Camphora micrantha, assembly GCA_003546025.1. Classification (NCBI taxonomy): domain Eukaryota; kingdom Viridiplantae; phylum Streptophyta; class Magnoliopsida; order Laurales; family Lauraceae; genus Camphora; species Camphora micrantha. The sequence goes on along the minus strand of QPKB01000004.1, from coordinate 42,485,210 downwards.
GGGTGTTAAAAAAAAAAAAAAGAAAGAAAAAACCCATTTGACCATTTTTTGAAAGATGGGGGGTGGGTTTGTTTTCAAAAATTTAGCTGTTGGGCCTTCCTCGGGCCTGGAAGCCCTGGCCCAGCACGGCCCAGCCGGTCAATGGGCTCGTGCTGGGCTTGGGCCGCCGCCCATATTTACACCCCGATGCCTGTGTTCGCCGGAGAGAGAGACTGGTCGGTAGCGTTCTGTGAACCTAAGCCGACAAAACCACGTCGGCTCTCTCCTTTTAACCCTTTTGAGACCGTTTGAAATAGTTTACAGTGGTAGTTTGTTATAATCTTTCTAATTGTGTATGGTGGTGGCAAGCACTAATTTATGCTGCTGGGTCACTGCTCTGGTATACGAGTGAAGGAAGCACTGAGTTGGAAAACTCGGTGAGGTAACTCATCACTGGGTAAAAGGAGTCAAACGAGTGATGTGGGTATGAGTTTGAAAAAATACATACATCACTGATTGCACACGGCTCGGCCAAGTTATGTTTGATTGGGACGGGGTTTAGAATGATTATTGGTAGTCCAACATGGTTCGAACTTCAACGTTGCTCTCGGCATGCCTACGACTCTTTGTACTTCAAGCGGATCTCTCCGGAACATTCTAGATTTGTAACGTTTTTAGGGATTTCAGATCCTTTTATAAGAACCCCAGTGAGTTCCCTTGTTTGATCTGGTCCATCCGACATACTAACAACTTCTTCGAGTAGGATTGGAATTCTTTGAGCAATGCAAATGAGTTGGATCTCATTTAAACCCCTTGAGATTAAGATTAGAATTATAGCAATTCTTAATCTTATCAAAGCCTCACGCAATCCCTAAATATAAACTAAGTGAATTTTGCATAATTTTAGCTCTCTTAAATGTTCGAGGTTGTGATTGAGTTAGTCACAATCTCAACCTTAAAAAAAATCTTCAGCATCAACAAAATATAAATTATACTGATTTCTATATATTTTTTAGCACCCAACTTTGAACCAAGATTATGGCTAAGAAAAGAGCCTTCACTTCTTCCAAACAACTAGAGAAAAATTACTAATAACAACAGCTACTAATGAGGGGTTACTCGGTTGTTTGGCAACTCCCTTCTTCACCCATCTTCCATAGGTTTAATCCTCATCTTCCCCACGTATATGTTTATTAATTTTCACGTGTTTTAGCTTTCTCATGGATTCCAGCAGCCTTCGCTAGGGTGATAATAAGAAAAATAGTATGAAAAAAATACTAGTCTTTATCAAAATGCACCCTAAAAATAATTAATATTAATGGCGTCAAGCATTTTCACCATCATAATCACGTATCCATGAAATTATGAAAACTCAAAACGAAAAAAAATATTAACAATGAGCTACTTGATAGGTGGCTATACTGGATGCCACGGAGCGGCGGTGGAGAAGGAAGATTCTTACCTCTAGATGGTATATGGGTCATCCCGACAAGCTCTTACAATTCCAGCGTATAGTCATTGTCCGTACATGGAACCAAAAACAAGGGATGATACTTTGATACTTGATACTTGATAGTCGCAAGGATGTTTTTAAATACACCCACCCTATTAAAATTTGCACCCACCCTAGCTATGGCTATGACGTGATTGACATGACCATTGGCTGGATGTGATTGTTGTGAATGGCTATGACCTGATCTGTACATACATCAAAGTCTCATAAGATGGTTAAAAGCAAGTGCAACTATATAAGTATAGTGCCTTCACTACTAGAAAACAGACTTTTAGCGACCGCCAAAAGCCGTCGCTAAAAGTCTCTTGGCGGTCGCTAATAGTCTCTAGCGACCGCACTGCGACCGCCAAGAAACCGACGTGAAAAATTCGTCGCAAAAAGTTTTAGCGACCGCCATGTGGCGGTCGCTAATACATTAGCGACCGCTACATGGCGGTCGCTAAAAGTGTATTTTAATTTTTTTTATTTTTTTTAATAGTATTAGCGACCGCCATGGCGGTCGCTAATACTCAACTTGGCGGCCGCTAAAAGTGTATTTTAATTATTTTTCTTAATTTTTTAATTTTTTTAAATAGTGGCGGTCGCTAATACTCAAATTGGCGGCCGCTAAAAGTTTATTTTAATTATTTTTCATAATTTCGTAATTTTTTTTAATAGTATTAGCGACCGCCATGGCGGTCGCTAATACTAAAATTCGCGGCCGCTAATGATGTGTATTTTTTTTTCAATTATTTTTCAAATTTCTCAATTTTATTACTGTACCTGAATAGGTCATATGCAACTACTACCATCCATTACAAATACTAATAACAACTACTACCATCAATTACAAATACTAATAAAAAAAGAAAATCCTATATTAATAATGTTCAAAACATTACAAAAGTTTCAATAAATTATATCAATTACAATTCCAGCAATAAAAATAAAAGAAAAAAGAAAACAAATTGTCCGTGTAGGGTGCCGTGATGGATACGATGCTCTCAAACCTGAAGAAAAAACAGAAATAAATATTCATAGTTAATTATAAAAATTGGCAATTTACAACAAATATATATAAAAAAATTAAGTATTAAAATTCAAATTTTGAATTTTAAACCTACGTTTCAACTTCACGAGCAATCCGGGAGTCGGAATCTCGTTCCATCAGTTCCTGCAAGTCAGGAATGACTACGGGCACGTGTCAGTCCAGTTTCACGGGCAACGGAGCCCGTTTGCTCGTTTTGGACGCCCGGAGGCCGGTTTTCTAAGTTTTAAGTTATCGTATTGAGTTAAATTTACGTTTCAGCGTTACGAGCAATCCGGGAGTCGGAATCTCGTTCCGTCAGTTTCTGCAAGTCAGGAATGACTACGGGCACGTGCTCGTCCAGTTTCACGAGCAACGGAGCCGTTTGCTCGTTTTGGGCACTCGGAGGCCGGTTTTCTAAGTTTCAAATTAAAGTATTGAGTTAAACCTACGTTTCAGCGTTACGAGCAATTCGGGAGTCGGAATCTCGTTCCGTCAGTTCCTGTAAGTCAGGAATGACTACAGGCACGTGTCCGTCCAGTTTCACGGGCAACGGAACCCGTTTTCTTGTTTTGGGCGCCCGGAGGCCGGTTTTCTAAGTTTTAAGTCATCGTATTGAGTTAAACCTACGTTTCAGCGTTACGAGCAATCCGGGAGTCGGAATCTCGTTCCATCAGTTCCTGCAAGTCAAGAATGACTACGGGCACGTGCCCGTCCAGTTTCACGGGCAACGGAGCCCGTTTGCTCATTTTGGGCGCCCGAAGGCCAGTTTTATAAGTTTTAAGTTATAGTATTGTTTTAAACATACGTTTCAGCGTTAAGAGCAATCCGGGAGTCGGAATCTCGTTCCGTCAGTTCCTGCAAGTCAGGAATGACTACGGGCAAGTGTCCGTCCAGTTTCACGGGTAACGGAGCCCGTTTGCTCGTTTTGGACGTCCAGAGGCCGGTTTTCTAAGTTTTAAGTTATCGTATTGAGTTAAACTTACGTTTCAGCGTTACGGGCAATTCGGGAGTCGGAATCTCGTTCCGTCAGTTCCTGCAAGTCAAGAATGACTACGGGCACGTGTCCGTCCAGTTTCACAGGCAACAGAGCCTGTTTGCTCGTTCTGGACGCCCGGAGGCCGGTTTTCTAAGTTTTAAGTTATCGTATTGAGTTAAACTTACGTTTCAGCGTTACGAGTAATCCGGCAGTCGGAATCTCGTTCCGTCAGTTCCTGCAAGTCAGGAATGACTACGGGCACGTGCCCGTCCAGTTTCACGGGCAACGGAGCCCGTTTGCTCGTTTTGGACTCCCGGAGGCCGGTTTTCTAAGTTTTAAGTTATCGTATTGAGTTAAACTTACGTTTCAGCGTTACGAGCAATCCGGGAGTCGGAATCTCGTTCCGTCAGTTCCTGCAAGTCAGGAATGACTACGGGCACGTGCCCGTCTAGTTTCACAGGCAACGGAGCCCGTTTGCTCGTTTTGGTCTCCTGGAGGCCGGTTTTCTAAGTTTTAAGTTATCGTATTGAGTTAAACTTACGTTTCAGCGTTACGAGCAATCCGGGAGTCGGAATCTCATTCCGTTAGTTCCTGCAAGTCAGGAATGACTACGGGCACGTGCCCGTCCAGTTTCACGGGCAACGGAGCCCGTTTGCTTGTTTTCGGTGCCCGGTGGCCGGTTTTATAAGTTTTAAGTTAACTTCTTGAATGGAGCAAAAGATAACTACTGAGTGTACTCTCACAACAATATCGTGCAAACATGCCAATGCAGCACCCATGAGGGATCAGGCAAGTCTTCTTGCCAAAGGTAGGAAGGCCTGCTTTTCATATGGGCCACACATGTAACAACTACAAAGGAATAGATTATCAAACATGTTGATAAAAAAAAGCATTATGCAAAATATGTAAGTGATATATGTCGGAGGAGATCAGCCTATTTTTCATAGAGCACAAACAGTGGGCCTATTGGCAAGTAGATACATGTCCCTACTGGTACCATCTGCAATAGACCAGTGACACGTGATCCAAATGGATCGTGCAAATAGATACATGCAAGTGTCCATTGCATTTCTTTTGTGAGAAGATACAACTTTCTTGTAATAGTTGTGTATGGAGAACTTACATGAGAGAGCGGGTTCCTCTTTTTTCAAAGGAATTTCTAATGTGGCCCCACCTATGTTGAATTCAATCTCTTTCCCTCCAACTTGTGGCTTGCACTGTTGGGTTTATGTTACAAGAATTGCACTCATCCATGAGTTAAAACTTGAAGCCCCTAAATCAAAGGTTAGGACTGGTTGATTGGAACCATGTTTTGGTCTTTTAGTAACCCATAGGTCATCATAGCCATCTCTCTTCCCCATGAATGGCATGCATCCATGTGGGCCACAGAAAAGTTCCTCATTTTAAAATATGGTACTGGATCTCTCTATCTCTCTCGCTCTCATAAGAGAATTCAACAATGCTACAGCAACATATGCTGAGAGAATTCAACAATGCTACAGAAACATATGCTAAAGTAGAGACACAATATAATGATAAGTAATTTCACACTGAGACCTGACTTTCTATGAATAATTTATGCCCCATAGCACAATGGGCTATATCCTGCACATATGAATCAGTGGGGATGCAAAGCATTACTCACAATGTGTATTCACATGGATAAGTCTATCCAAATTAGAAAGAGCAAAACAAAAGGAAATGCAATTGTATAATTTTTTAAAAGACAACTAAAAATAGACACTAATCAAATCAAAGCATGGTGAAACTGAAAACCTGTAGCAGAAGAATTCCCAGCGTTGCTGAACCAAATCTTGTTGGGAGCTCACCTTTCTCTGCAAGAAGCTACATTGCAAATTTGGTAAGCTATGAGCAGCATGTCAGACCCAAAGTGTCTTACAACTGCTTGATATTCCATGCATGAGTAACTAGAACTTGTGTACATAGATGAAATCAACAAATGGACCAGAGCAGCAGCACTTCTAACTTAAGTCTCAAATTGTTCAAATTGTTTTAAATGGTAAATCACAAACAAGACCAAACTATAACTTTAAAAAAACCAACATGATAACACCAGATAGAACATAGCTACCAGTCCATAAAACATCTCTATCATTACACCTCTATATTATTATAGCGATTCGGGTTGTCCAGCACTGCAGCAAACTATATGCTATTCCATGTGTGCGCCACCCAAAGTTTAGCGATCCAAATGCTGATGTTGTGGTCCCTCCATGGATGACGTCCCAAAACTGATTTGGAAGAACCCAACTATCCATTCATTGCCATTATTTGCGGGGCATTGGTTCATTTCTATTCTTAACAATCTGGTCTAATCAATAGAGTAGTAATAATCTACCCAATTTTCTTCAATCCAATAGAAGCAAGGAGATAGCTTGACATGTGTAAACATGACCAGGAACAGCTCCAAAACAAAACAAATAAATTAAAGTTGTTACAAGTACAAGGAACTAGTAACAAGGAAATCTTAATTGTAGGAAGCAATCAGATAAGGAAGACCTCTGGAGCATAAAGGACATTATTTTCTAAATGCTTCTGCTATTTATTTTAGTTATAGGTTATATTAGAGAAACGCATAGGTGATTAATAATATCTTTATAACTGATAAACCCTTGATTGAAGCAATTTTAATTAGCTTAAAATAGGTACTTGCATATCTATAAATTCAATAGATGAGTCTTGTCCACTTCAAGTGGAAAGACCAATTAATAAATGTTTATTTTATTTTATTCCCTCAATTCTCTTTAAGTGATTTGGGTTAGCAAACCTAAATCTATATTGCGAATGAAGGAAGAGGACATGGCTTTAAATAAATTTGAGTGAAAAAAGCAGAACTCACAAACCAGTCCCTGGATGGATGTAATAAGGCATTAGTGGTGATGATGCTTATTTGAAAGTATGATGTCATAGATATGTTTTCAGACACCCAATTACCAATTGAAAGTCAACTTTAACTACTCAAAACATTTTTTTTATATCAACAATTGCTTAACAAATAAATGGATCATGTATGCCTAGTAATGACACACCTGAAGAACAAAAGCCGAAGAAGATAATGAGAGGGCAGCACCAATCACAATAGCCTCATCAACACTTCTAATATTCACCTGCATCTCAGTTAATCTGGATAATTTTAGGACCAAAACTATTATTAAAGGGCAGAGCAATATGAAATCATATACGCACAATTTCAAATTGAAATCATTGTACACGGATTGGATTAAAATAAATCAACAATTAATGATTCTAATTATTCAGTGTAAGTTGTTGTCATGTCAAATATGCAAAACAGGAAATGTCTTAATATACTTGACCAGCGAGGTCAATCTATTGAGTATTTCCTACTGTATAATCCATGTAGCCAGAATTAATCAAAACCCCTAGTCTTGGGATCAAATATATTGGAAAAATTGATCTTTAACTGATCAGCAGTCAGCACACACTAGAAGGAAAATTATTTGATTCAAAGTTTGGTGAATTATGCAACTTTAAAGTCATGGTCATCAAATAAGAGTGTAAAGATGAAGAAAACCAAGTTGAATGTAAAAGAGAAACTATGACCATTTGAATTAAGCTATTTTAATTCCAATGAACAAGTTGCTGACAACGTGCACCAATGGCCCACTAAAAGAAAGAAATGATCTTCTAGCGAGTTTTCAAATCACAAATCATGCATCTCAGCTTCACACAGCAAGCCAGATAGAAACTTGTAATTAGTAAGTGCCAATCTTAAATAATAGCAAAAACAATTCATCCTTGATAACCACAAAACAAAAGACACTCGTTCAAACTGTTTTTACAAAAAAACATTTTATTTTTTTTTGTGAACATTACTGGATATGCATGCAGTCTTCTTTTGGACATGGAAGCCATGTGATTTCTTCTTCTTCTTTTTTTTTTTTTTGGGACATGGATACCCCAAAAACCAATCAAAGAACATAAACAAAATCCTATCTCTCCATCAATACTATCCAAAAAGTTAAACAAAACCAAACAAACAACATAAACAAAATCCTAAGCAGCTCAAACACAGACAGAAACGAAATCTACACATACCGTCGTCTCAGACTCCTTCAAATGGGGAAAAGGACCGAAGAGGGTTTGTGTAGAGGCAGCAGGTGACGAAACCGAAGAGGGTTTGTGGTGCGAAATATACATAAGATGACATACATTAAACCTAAAAATAATTAAACATTTTGCATTTCTATGGTGTGCCTTTGGTTAGTGGTTTTATTTATCGCTTCTTGAACTTGTTTTTTCTTTTTGTTCTGGCCTTCCTGATCCATTTAGGTATATTATAATCACTTGGCTGTGCAGCTATTGACAATGCATAAAAAATTAAAAAAAATTAAAAAATTAAAAAATCCATAGGCCAAAGCAGAGAGCTAGAGACTTACTTAGTTTCGCTTTGAGGAAACTTCTATGGCTCCCATCTCATGTCCTCGTGATAAATGACAAACTTAAAGATGTCCTAGATTATTGGCAGCCCCATACACTTCCATATGCTTAAAGGTACATGGTAATAGTGTCACATGAATGGAACCAAAAAGGCAATAATGCAGGTACATGGTAGTAGTGTTACATGTTTAGAGTATAGAGTATAGAGTATAGACACTTCACACTCAAATGGGACTGCTTAACATTTCCCATTGGATTCCATTATTCTCCAAACTCTAACAATTTCTTATACTTCTTAAAACGCGGTACCATTTCAAACTTTGTGGGATTTATAAGAAACATTTTCTAAGATTCAAAGGATGGTGCACAGCTATGTAAGAATTAGGCTAAAGTTAAGCTTGGGCCCAATCCATAGGTATTTATTCACAGCCCAATTCTCTAACAATCATAGACCCCACTGTAAGTATGTCTATCCAAAGAATTTTTCAACCTATACATCCACTTCTCCATCTCCCTGTCTAGAATGTGGGATGCTCTCCTTTTGAGGTACTTCCATTCCACATAAACAGAATCGATCCTAGCTATAGTGCTGATGGTGAGCGACTTGGGTTAGAGTGTTTTATGGTTGGGTGTGAGAGTACTTAGCTTTCCACACACACTTAACATTTTCTAGTTCACATGACAGTTCTCATATGAAAATTCTGTTGCACCTTGCATCAATTAATACATATCATTTTCTGTAAAATATCTTAAAATGTCACACAGTGTTATCATCATGAAGGTGTGAATGTAAGTGGTCCATCTTTAGTATTTCATGGATTTCATCAAAATCCCTTTCCATATCATTGCTCAGGAAATAAAGAATAGAGCATTGCTTTAGCCAAAAAAAAAAAAAAAAAAAAAAAGAACAGAGCATTGAAACAGAAATAATGAACAGCCTACTGCAAAGCTTATCCGGGTGGTATTAATTTCTAGATATATCAAGTAGTTTCTGTCAGAGTTTTAGATCACAATTCAGACCTGCAACAAGTAGAGCCCCTCAATGACTAAACAAACAGCAACAATAATGGCCTTAAAAGCATATCAAACCTCAGTCTCATTCCACATTTCTGAAAATGGAAAAAAAAAACTAGAAAAACTCTCAAGAAAAAAAAAAACACAAACGCATCTCCGACCGTGCACGAAGTGAAGAGAGATCAATTGCCCAATTCATGAAACCCCATCACATGGATGGTAATTATTCCCAAGGGGAAGTCTGGTCAAACACCATAGTCCTTAATAAAGTGTTCTTCAATGCTGCATTGATTCTCCTCCCAAGTGAGCACTAATACGGTTCAGGTCCTTTGAATTCCGGATACTATTGCCATTTCATAATCCCTTATTGTATCTGACTTTTCAAGATGAGTTTATCAATTCCTTAAAAGATAGTACTCATCTGCCAACTTATAATAATTAAAGGTAAATACAATGCAGTTTTACCATTATCCTAAATGACTAGGATTTCTACTTCTAGTAACTTACAACCACCCAAAAAAATTTGTTCATCCAATATTTTTACTGCAGGGTTAGTCTTGAATTTCCTGGCAAAAAAAGAAAGATGGGTCAGGTTGGCAAATGGGCCCAATACACCCAATTACCTGAAGTATTCCTAAAAAAACTAGCTATAAACTGCCCTGGATATGAAACAAACCGGACCAATGAAATCCTTGACAGGTGAGGTGTCCAAATAAATAATCAGATCAATGACCCAGATCATGAAAACTCAAAAGAAATGGAAAATAGATGTAACACATCAAATTCTGTCATAACCATGGCGCAAAAGGATCAATTTAATTTATTCATTTTAATTAAAGAAAACTAGAATTCATTGGTAACATAAGCTAAGCATAAATATGTTCAGCAAACACAGCCAGATCAACCTCCACACAGATCAAAGAGATAGATTGGTTTGAACAAAACAACAAACAGCTAGATCTTAATTTTAACAGTAGAAGACAGGACAGATCATCTAATGTAAGCCCTGATAACTTGAATGTGCCCGGTAGCTTAGCAGTATTATCAGGACAGAATATTGACATAAATACTAGAAAATAAGTTTGGGTTGAGGTTTGTCACATTTCCAGAGAATGGAATGGGGTAGAGCACTGTCCTGCTAAATTGAGGTTGGGACCTTTTAAGGTGTGGTCTAGGAATGGTTTGGTTTGACTCCCTTTTTTATTTCTTTGCTCTATTTTGTTTTGAGTAATGAGCTCTTTTAAGTAAACGAACAAAAAAAAAAAAAGAAAAAAAACAAGTAATTACTCACACTGCTCAAGCAACCCAAGTCAGATTTTCCGCTTTTTCAGCATCATAGATGTTTGGCATCTAAAAATTAATCTGAGCCAAACCATATCAATCTGAATATGATCTGGGACAGTTGTTTTTCACTTTCGAGTGACTAATATCTTATGTGATAAGTGTAAAAGAAAAGAGGGAAGAGACAGAGAGAGAACCCATTCTCCCCAAACATTCTACCACTAGAGGGCTCCTGAAACACCTCAAAATGTTCATCAATAAAAGGAGAAGTTTACTGAAAGAAGCTCAAAATAAGTACTGAAACGAGATATCAAGAGCCTCTTCACTGATTATCCAGACTCAATTCTAAATCCATCATTTTGATCCCAATCCAAATCAACTGCAGATCCAAACCCAAACATTGGGTTTCCAAAATAGCAAATCATCATCATCCACAAAACCTTCAAAATTACAGCTAAAACAAACAGGCAATAATTCACAAAACCCAATCCAAAGCCCCAAAACTGAAGGCGAGATCTCACTGTAATAGGCCGTCGGTGTCAGAAGGGAACCACGTGCTCCGAAGCGTGGCACGCCGATCAGCAGTCGCGAATCCGGTCTGGACTCCAACGAAACCCAGAATCTTGGGGCGGGAGATTATGCCGTTCTCAGTGCAGAGCGAGAGGGGCACAGTGGCGTGGGCGTAGTGCGGAGCGAGAGGGAGAGGGAGGAAGGGAGGGGGAGAGAGAAATAGAGAGAGAGAGAGCGTGGACGCAGTGCAAAGCGAGAGGGAGAGGGAGAGAGAAATAGAGACAGAGATGGAGGGGAGGGAGGGAGAGGGAGAGAGAAATAGAGAGAGGGAGAGGGAGAGAGAAATAGAGAGAGGGCGGTGGCGTCGCTGGTGCAGGAGGGCAGAGCGCGGGAGGAGCGGGAGGGGAAAAAAATTGGGGAAGGAAACTGAGAGAGAGTGAAAATGAAAAGAGGGGGTTTCGCGGGGTAATATGTAAGGTCTTTGGCGGTCGCCCGCTTCTTACTGCGCCAAAAGAGCTTTTTCTAGTAGTGCTTTAATCTATTGCTCCCATGGATTCAATAGAATAATTAGTTAAATGGAGGTGTTCGTGACCTCCATTTTAGTTGGTCATATTTTCATGCCTATTGTCTCTCACCGTCTCACATCACCATTATTATATCCCCTCCTTGTGGGCTGCAATATGGCCATGCGTCGGTCAAGGTCATGGTGGAGAGCGCAGCAATCGGCCACTTTGGATTTGGATTTGGATTTGGATTTGAATTTGATGACATGGAATGGTGTCTGGGAAATGACTCTTTCTATTAAATCAACAACCCACTCTTCCTGACCTTGTTTGGTGCGATCCAATGAAGTATGGCTTTTTGCTACTCGACAGGAGTCCTAACTCCTATCAAATTATATTGGCATCCATATAAAGGAAGTTTCTAAATACACCCACCCTATTTAATATCTATACATACCATCTGGGTTTCCTCTATGGCTAATTACAGAATTTCCTATTATCTTGTTGTGAATGGCAGCAGGGAGCACGTGACTCGAGGCTTGAGCTAGTAACGTCCTTTATTTTGTAGTCACTTATTTTTAACCAAATTATTCATAATTCATTATAATTTTAAGGAAAATTCTTGAAAAAGTATTACACTTTTGGCTTATTTTTAGAAAAGTACATGAATATTTAACAACTCTTTGCCACGTGTAGAGTTCCAATTAGGTCATTCTGGGTTCCCAACAATTGCCTTCACACATGACAGTATGATTATTGACCAAATAAATTTTTTTTTTGATACACCCACAATATTAAACCTTATATTCTAAACTCTGTATTAAATCTTAAAACACTGGATTATAACTACTAAATACTAATAACACAAAAATCTAGATAATCTCAAAAGTCTTGGATATTCAAACAAATTTATTCAAGAATATTAACACATGTTACATTCCTAATCTTCCAATACAATGGTTTCAGAAGGAAACCTAGAATGCATATACTGCATAAACGCATTAATTCGCTCTGCATATGGGGTAGCCCATGCAGCTGCACAATCATGCCTGAAGTGAACTCATTGAGGCATAATGGGAGGCATCGGGTAACCATCTGTCAATGCAATCTGGACGTAGTGATTATTATTTACGTACCCGATAGCGATAGCAACATGTTGATATGACGGTGGTGGAGTAGATCGCAGTGACAAATACGTAAAGCTCTGTGCAACACTTAAAACGTGTAATATCACATTGAACTTCGAAGCAATTAAGAGACCCATATCTGGCATAGTCATTCAATGCTCAATCAGTGCTCCTCTATCTAATGCAAAAAAATTCCGTGAATTGTAAACACGAGTCCACTGGTCCTCATTATCAAATATTGCAACATACTATGTCCTGAATGTGTGCAACTCTTCTATTAAACAATGCCGGATAGTTGCCCATGCATCTTTGTGAAGACCAAGACAGACAGCTATCGCCCGAAATCCGTAATTTCTATCAGATTTTACGTCTTGTACATACTTAATGTAAGGATGCAGTATATATGGAAACTGACAAACATAGGCATGTACATAGTAGTTGTAAATAGAGGAGCAACTGTGTCTCACTGGTTCCTAAAACTGGAAAATATATGGCTCAACAAACTCAAATATATCCGTATTAACACAAGTTGATATGTCTTCCCTGTCCTTCGAGTCGGGGCCTCCAAACGAATAACTATGTTTTCTTGGTTCCAGAGAATTAAGGGAATCAAACTCAATGAACACTAATGCAGACGGATTAACACAAGTATTTGTTGCAACTTTTTTTTTCAAGGAGGGGCGTCTACGAGTGTTCGTCTTAACAGCAGGTTCACGAATTGAAGTTGTTGATGGTGTGATTATCTCCCTCAACTTCCTTAAAAGACTGAATTTACCATGCCTTGTTTGCTGCTTAAACTGTTCCGTGAACACTTGTAGCTCGACGTCACAATTGATGTTGTCGTCTTGAAGAGACACACATGGTGATAAGTCAAGTTTTCTCCAAAATTTATCTATGGAATCAATTGGTATGGGACGACCATCGTTCAAATATATTGCTTGCTCTTGCGCACATGGCAGTCCGTAGCTCGTACGAAGTCGACATCCTCATTTGTAGGAAACTTCTCCGACATCCTTAGACCGCTCAAATTCCTTCAAAATCAAATGCAATACGTGACTTGAAACAAAACAACATAATTCCTAGAAGTGCGGTATATTGAATCGATGTTGGACAATAGTTTTGCTTTGCTCAATACTCGCTTTGATAGCTATGTCCTGTGATTGGATGACTTGGTGAATAAACAACAGCGATGTCTCCAAATCTGACTAGGATGACTCTAAGTATCGTTTCAACTTCGCATGCTGGCGCTCTCGACTCTATTAGTTGTCTAGTTTCCAAAATGCAGATATCTGTCGATTTAGGAGGATACAAACATTTCCTTATACGGTGTCAACCATACATCCTTAAGATAATTAATCATACCTGGAAAGTTTTGTAAAACTACCTCAAGGTCCGCCAATTTACACACATACGCATTTCTCAGTTTCAAATTCCAGCAACATATTCCACATTTTGTAGAATGCATTCCAAGATTTGTTGTCGGTTATTGATGGCCTGCATTTGCTCAAAATACTCCTATAAATGTGCCACCTATAGAGTAATTTTTTAGCCTCGGGAAATACCTGGGTAGACGCATACATTGTTTGACTGCAGACACCTTAAAGCCCAAGTATAATTGAACACTTTTTCTAAGTGCATGAACACGAATGCTATGCAAAATGTCATATTAGTTGCAGTCATGCCAACAATCTCAAGGGAGAGGCATCCTGTACCTGTTTGTTTTATATGTTGCGTCCATCAATAACACGTGCGGGAATGCACGCCATTGCTCTAATGATCTTGGATGTGCGAACTCATTGGGTTACAGCATTTGTTCGACTCTCGAAAATGTATCCTTCATGTTGTAGGAATGACATTACAACTTGCATCTGTGTTTTACCGGCTTTCTCTGTAGTCCGAAATTTCTGACGTGCATTGTATATGGTCCCAATGGTAGACACGTTGTCCGGATTCTGCTTCTTCAACGATGTCAAGATATCTCGTGGCTTCACATTTTTCGTAGACAGATGTACCATCAACTGGATTTCGGATTCAGAGAGCCGACCGGGGTATGGATGTCCCTCCATATATGATGCAGGGGCATGGTTATGTGTTCCACATACCACCCTTGCCATCCAGTCATCACCTGTTCGCATTTTCACCCCTTTCACTCTGAAAGGACAATCATTTTTTTGTACCTATAACCTTCGTGGAAGTTTTTTGGCTTTTGTATGTGCCGCCGTGATCACATTGGAACAACAGTCTAGGGACTCTTCCCGAATATGCTAGTCTCGGACTTTTTTATGACAATGATATATCCTAAATTGAATACCTGAAAATGTATTAATTCTGTTAGAAATTAACAATTTTTTATTAAAAATTGACAAAATAAAACATAATTGGAATTGAATTAATATCATACCATGTCGGTGGAAAATTCGTTTGTAACATTTTCATCCACATTTTCGTCTTCTTGTTTTATTTCGTTTCTGAGAATATCATCCTGACAACAATATACATTCACATGAGCATCTGCAATTAATAAAAAATATTTCCTGAAATAATTAAAGAATTGTATATTTACCTGATCACTTGAACCACTTGACAATCGCAGATCATTGGCCCAAATCCTCAATTGATCCAAATTCATATCTTCTGCTAGTATATGTGTTAGTTTGGTGAGGAGTTACCTGGAAAAGAACTCTTTGCAGGAGAATCTTGGGGAAGAGAACTAGAGGGGAAGAGAGATCGTATGAGAGGAATAGAGGTTGAAAGGTAGTACGGGAACAAAAGGGTCGTGCAAGTAAAATCCCTCCAAATAAGGAAGAGATGGAGTACTAGTGGAGGAAAGATCGTGAATGTGGAGAGAGTGCTCCAACTGACAAGATCCACAACATGTGATTCCAGTTTTGACTGGGTCCTTACATTAACGGGAATATATTTTCTGTTTTCAGGGAATATATTCTCTGAACTAAATGATTAGAAGGAAATGACAGTAGAGTAGAGATTTTATTACAATAAGCAAGACAAAAGGAAATGACAGTAGAGTAGAGATGTTAGCAGCGGGGCTACTGTCGGATGTGAATTTTGATCCCCGCGGGGAGGGAAATCTCCATTCAACTATATATGTATTTAAATTTTTACATCGAAAATGAGATTCCGACCACCCTCAAAATCGACGGATCATGATCGCCAGCTACGATACGGCCGTAACACCGTTCTTCGATAGAAGCCGAAGAAAAAATAAATGGAGAGAATAAGTGGGTGGGTTCTTCTTCTCGTCTAATGTGCTGCCGGCAACACACGACGGCTGTCTGTCACATTGATTTGGTCTCTTTGGTCTCTTTAATGTAGGGTCAATTCAGGGTTATGAGTTAAAGTCCAAATAAAGGTTAATCCTCACATAGCAAAATCATAGTATATCCAAGTAAAAACGGAATAATTAAAATAAAGAAAATAAAAGGGGGAGGTGCCAAATATTTAAGAAGAGGATCGGCCCCGTTCCTGGGTACCCCCTTCTAAATCCTTGGCAAAACAAGGTTTAAAAGGCTGACTTTTCAAACCGAAATGATGATGCAAATGAGACTTTGACTTGTGATTTCTGTGTTTTTCGTGTGCGATACACGAGTAATAAAAAGTGAAAGGCCGATGGGCCGTAATTGATTGGAGGTGGCTGATGGGCCATAATTGATTGAAGGTAGCCGATGGGCCGGGTGCTTGTTTTAGGGGGCCGATGGGCCATGATTGTTTAAAAGTGTGTGTGAATCACTCATCTCATCTCGTCATTCTCATTTATTCAATTTTAGAAATCAGTTCTTCATTCCCTTTTATCATTAAGTTTGATTTAAATATCTGGCACCTGAGGTGGAGGAAGAAATAAAGGAAAAATCTTTTTGGGTTTATTTTGTTGGTTTATAGTTTTTATGGATTTTTTGAAATTGGGGCTAGAAGGGCCTAACTAGGGATTTTTACTTGGATTTACGTGATTAGTGTTTTATATTGATCATCGATTAACCATAACCTAAAGGTTCTAGACTGCCCACATCAACCTTCCCGGTACCCTAAAGGAATAGGAAAACGTGATGGGACGAAGTCTAATGCTCAAATCTACCTAATGGAGGAATCCGTCCTAATCCGTAGAGTGTAGACAACCTTCGTTCGATAGTTTCGCACCTAAGTAGTTTGTTAAATAAGGTTTTAATCGGTTCTATTTATTTTGATTAGTTTTGAGTCGTGGGTTTGGTTAAGAGCTGTTTAGGGATGGATTAGAATGTTTTAAGGTTCTGTTTTAATTATTTAAGGCTCTGGAATGAAAGTCTTACTTTAAATGATGAAAGGAATGTTGAAATCGGTGAAACGTGAAACGGTGACAAGAAGACTTGGGCGCACTGTGGTGGCGCCTAAGTTCTCTGGTTGACTGGTGACTTGGGTGCACAGGAGTGGCGCCTAAGTACCAGATCCTGTGTTACTTGGTAGTGACGAAGGGTATTGATATTAATTTTGGAAATCGAAAAGTTTTGTTAAGTGTAAGCTTCTGTTCTGATGTTGTTTTAGGTTTTGAGTTTAGTTTTTTTAATAATCTTAAGCCGGAACTTGAAACATAATTGGAATTCACACTTTGGATTGACAAAGGACTGGGCCACATTTGTATGCGCCTAAGTGTTTCTGTGCACTTGGGCGTGCACCAGCAATGGCGCTAAAGTCTCAATTTTGATACTTGTAAGTCTTCTGACTTTGTTCGAGGCTCCGAATGGGTTTTAAATTAATAGAATTTAATTTCAAAACTGTGTTGTTCCGTAAAGGTTTTTAAGATGTTGAGTTTGGTCGAAGATGGACATGATATGGATTTGGTGATATTAGGGCTAGAAATGGACTTGGCGCACCCGTGTAGGCACCTAAGTGCTTCTGGGTTGACTTGGGCGCACCTACAGTGGCGCAAGTGGCGGTCTGTGAGTTTCTGTTCTTTCTTAGAATTCGTTCACCTAAATTGGATATTCAGGCTGACCCTATGTCAATAAATCTTGGGTTTTGGGTTGGTTTCAAGTCTCTGCTCTTTGAGTGTGATTGTAGTTGGCAGTTCGTAAGACAAAATGTGACCAAAGCGGGTCGGATCAAGGGGTGGGCGCACCTGTGTAGGTGCCCAGGTATCTGGGGTGACTTCGGGCCACTTGTAGTGAGCGCCAATGCCGCCCTGTGAGTGGATACAGTTCGATGATTTCTCGGCGTATTTCTGTCAATTCGGGTTATATACTTGTTTATGCGGTTTAAGAGATGTCTTTATTCTTTGGATGAGAATTGTCTATCGTTTTAATGAAGTCTTGACTAAGGTCGCAGAGTCTGAATTTAGGTGCGGTCGTTCAATTATAATTGTGTTGGTTAAAGTTGAATTAAAGTTTGATTTGAGTTTTGAGTTCAAGTTATAGATCGTATTAATTGACTTTGTCAATTAAGGTTTGAATAAAGATTTATTGTTTAAACTTTATTGATTGTGATTTTAATTAATTGCTTTGAGTGGTTAATTTATTTAATTAGGATTGGTTAAAGGGTTTGATAAGGATTTTAGTTAAGGTTTTTATCGCGGTTGATTTAATTAAGGTTTTAATAAATGGAGTTGAAAATTTGGATCAAATCAATGGTTTTTAATTAAGGTTGAATTGATGTTTTTAATTAGGTCTCTTAATTAAGGTTGGATTAAAGTGTTTTGATTAAAGTATTTATTTTTTTTAGAGTGTACTAATTTGTTAGCACAAATACAATAACCTAGGCTCATCACTTATATCTACTCTTTTTTTTTTTTTTGGATGTTTCTATTTCTTTTAATCTTTTTTTTTTTTTTTTTGGGTTCTCTTCTCTAATTACTAAGAAAGAGAAATGAGAAGGGAAGAGTTTTATCCTTTTATGATTTTTTTTTTTTTTTGGTGTTTTATGCAATATTAAATGCAACCTAAACTAAAGTGTGATGATTCAATAATTCGAAGTCTAGAAGTTCAATAATCGGTCATAGCCATCACAGAGATGCAGCAACAAGTTAAATGAAAATGTGAAATATGGAAAATGCGGGCCGGGAGACGAACTGGGGACTTGGGCGCACATGGAGGGGCGCCCAAGTGTCTCTGCAGGACTTGGGCGCACACACAATGGTGCCCAAGTCACTCTCTACTGGTTGTAATGTATTTCTAATGTTCGACAATATTCCGATGCGATTTCTAACAATTTGTGACTAAATGCAGGGTTCTAATAGGAATTATTAATATCAGAACTTCCGGATTTGAAACAGTAGTGCAAGGACTAAGATTCAGGGGATGGATCCCTTTGCAGGGACTTGGGCGCACCAATGGTGGCGCCCAAGTGGCTGGTTTTCCCTTTCTTCTTTGTTTTTTAGCAATATATTTAGTCCTTTTTCAATTCTTTCAATGCTTCTTTACAAATCCGAAGGCTTTAATATTAACTTATATAAGGATGGACTCAGATCTAAGAAGCGGAATGCACGTGAAACGGAAAATCGAGGCCAAAGAGCCCTACCTATGGACTTGGGCACACCTGTAGGGGCGCCCAAGTGCTTTTCTGCACTTTTCTTCCTCTTTTGTTTCTTTTCTTAATGCTTTTTCTCTTGATCCAGACACAAAGTTACAGATCCGAAGGTCCTGATATCAATATGTATGAGAATGAATTCAGACCTAAAAAACGAAGTGCATGCGATATGAAAATCGGGGTTAAAGCCCATATGCAGGGACTTGGGCGCACCCACAGTTGCGCCCAAGTGTTCTGTTGCACTTTTTCTTTCT